>JAZDUA010000718.1:20000-645720 GCA_038098605.1 Gryllus longicercus | reverse complement strand
GTGAGTTAGCTGAAAATTGCATAGCAGTTACATCTGGACAACAATGATATCCGTTGGGTAAGCTGTAACACCTGGCGAACAAGTGCAAAACAGTTTGCATGGACATTATTGCTTCTTAACTCTTTACATTCTATCATCGTTTTTACCGTTTCTAGTATTTACATTAAATTGATAGGAACATTCAATGTTTTGAATACAGACGTAATGAGAAATGGTTTGAATGTCTTTAAGGTCAGATATGGTGGAGAAATCATCGTTGCGGGAACATGGTTTCAATATAGTACAATATTGCTGTGTGAAGTTGTAAATAAAACGACTTTATAATAACAGTATAGTGAATACAGATTATATATAGTTTAGCACAAATTTGTTTTGTATTTAATTAAATGTAGAATGATTATTACTATGAATTAAAAAGAATTGACGAAATTAATTCTATTCATTCTATATGGTCATTAGCATAGACGTTTCATAAATAAAATTACATATTAAAACCGAATTTGTGACTTGATATATACGCGTTGTAAGACTCATACTGTGTACGAATAATAGGTCCAAGGGCTCTCGTGGAAGATATGAAAGGAAGGAATCGGTTCTCAAATTAAGAAAAATGTATTTGGATCCCCGAAAACTGACAAAAAATATTAAATTGCGAGTACTTCTGCTATGCGGTGGACAATAAGTGTCGTAGAAATTATGTTTAAAACTCCAGAAAAGCACGTATTCTGAACAGGAATAAATACAATTAAACATTATCTAGAGCGTAATTGTGAATGTAACATCAAATTATCAACAATAGCGATTGTGCTTTCAACGCATTTGACGCTGTCGTTTTTTTACGAGCTAATTTCGAGCCGTCGCTCTTTTGTTGTTTTTTCGTCATCACTCCCATGTTTACAGAAACCGACGATGTTTATTCCCACGATGAATGCCCTCTCCGCCTCTCGATCGGAAAGTGTCACGACATCCCGGCACTCAGCAACTCCCAGCCCATGTTTGTGTTCCGGAAGAATGGACACAGTCGGCCTTGGCGGCCCCATTGTCGTCTCTTGTTGCATAGTCCCTTCTACGTATCCTGGATGCGAGATTGGTTGAAAAAAAAGCAATACATCGGAGCGTATCCATTTCACACCGGCATGACGCACAGAAACACGGCGTAAGGTTTGAGATAGGATATCTACCGATAGTCAACGAATACGGAACTGAATGATTCTTGGACCCGGTCAGTTTAGATTCGTGCTCCAAAGGGGTCGATTCTTTTTTTTTTACATCAGCTAGGTAGTTGGGCTCAAGTTAAACATTTCCTAGATAAATAGCCTAGAGCAGGATGTTCCAACGCGCCCGCGTGAAATCTTTGCGAGCCGAGGAGGTGGTTGTGGAGGGGGAAGCGATCTTCTCACTTTCGCTTTGCTTTTCATTCAAGTAATGTGTGTGGTGCGATTCTTTTTTCTCTCTCACCGGATACGGTGTAATCGCCGGTGCTGTTGGAAATAATAGATTAGCAGAATTCCGTACATCTAAGGACAGATATTTTAATACCTGGCCTATTTTACCTGTCCTAATTTAACTAAGTAGCGGTGGTATCAGAATTTACATGAGGAAGTCTTCCCTAGCTTCATAAAATGCAGCGAAGGTTATATCTATGTTGGGGTCAACATATTGTGGTGAGCAGCTTTTCTATGCAATGAAAAGAATAAAAAACAAAGAAAGAAACGAACTTCTATACACATAGCTCACTACAAAAAATTTACATACAATACATGTACATTATTTTACAACACCTTACCAAACGACATTAAACGATTTAATTCAATATAGAAGTTTAAGTCCCAAGCAAAGTATTTTCTGCTGCACAACTGTTTCTATACAATTACAGACTATACCGAGCATCTAAAAGGAAAGTAGTATTAATTTTAACAACGACATTTAATGTATTTTATACCATTTTGATTGTATATATGTAAAGAACCTGTATTAAGTATTGTACTACCGCTTCTGAGTCAATGATCTCCATCTCGATAAGGTTTTTGTCCAGTTTCCCTGATCCTCGAGCAAAAGCTGAGATGGCCCCTTGTTTTGCTTCTGGACATTAATGTAGCTTCAATTTAACTGTACTGAACTACTACTCACGTACTGAAATTATTTTCTTACATTCTTTATAAAATTTAATGAAAAACATACTTTTGCCGAGTTAAATAATTGGAATATTACCCTGGTGGTTATAATTTTGTTCCAACATGAATCAGTTAACATATAAGGTTGCAACCTGTGACATCCGATAGCTCAATTTATAAAGAATGTGCTGATTTCATTATTTTTTTTATTTTTTCCTGAAATTCCGTCTTTGGCACTTGCCTATTTGCTTGGCTTAGGCAATACGGTGCTGCAACATCCGAGAGAAATCGGAGAGACTACTCTCTTTTGATTGGTGTCGGCACGTACATCGTAGAGAAAATATTTAGCTGTCAATCAGTATTGCCCGGCGAAAGTACACAAAAAGTTTGCGGTGTGGCGTGTCTCCTCTGGCAACAGCCAACTCTGACAGCCGACGAGAGGGCAAACAAAGGTCAGACTAAGAAATTGAAGGGAAAATGAAAGAAAAACAATAAGAAAGCAATGAAAAAAGAAAGTAAATTAAGAAAAAACTACAGATCGTTTCCTGAAAGAAAGTACTTTCTTAAAGATCAGGTAGCAATATAAATAGGTACATTGATTAATTGACTGATGTTTCCAGCACGTCACCTGCAAAGGTGTAAAATTCGTTAAAGTAGAGAAGGTATTTTGAGAGGTGGCGGTACTCGTCGTCCGCTATGGTGAAACCTGGCGAAATGTCTGCTTGCAGTGCCCTCCTCTAAATATCTCCTACTAGAGGGGCCCCAGCCGGAAAGAGCTCTAAGGTCCCGTCATGTGCGGTATACTACGTTGCGCGTCAGGGCCTGCTTTCGCGATGAAATATCTCACAGCATTTCGCGTCTTTCTCGGTCATGTTGCTAGACACATCGCAGTGCTTAATACGGTCGCCATCATGCGACATCTAGCGCTACGATCGAGAAAGACGCGAAATGTCGTGAGATATTTCATCGTGAAGACAGGTCCTAAGGCGCCACGTTATAAAAATCGAAGTATGCTGTAGTGCATGTAAGTATGCTTGTGTAAGTAAGGGGTGTGGATAGTACAAGATAGAATGGATCGATAGCGCGCGGTCCGTGACCCGTTTGTTAGGGTACTGCTCCGACGTTTGTCTGGTGATGATCAGAGGAACCACGGAAAATACTGATAAAAGCAGACAACCGCTAGAATTCTTATCGAGACAGCGGCTAAAGTCACCCCAACTGCGTAGATACCGTCGAAAATTCTGTTCCCTTCGGGACGCGATTCCTTGGACCCCTTCGAACAAAGTCCATCTAGAGTCAGCGGTAATGCTGGCCTTGAGCTATCTCAGTGGGTGGACAAATATAATTAAAGGTATCGGTAACATAAGCCACCGTATTAATAGCAAGCCTCCCGATTCCTTCATTTAAAATTTGCAAAAAATTAAAATCATTGATCATATGAATATGATATATACGAAATAAATTATTTCAATAAAATTATTTGGAAAAACTCCCTCAACAAATCGTTTACACAAAACGATGAGTTTACAAATGCCAACAGAATAAAACGTGAGCTCGCCGTTTTAGCTTGGTTCGCAAGGACAAATTTAATTAGTTACTCCAGCACATCCATGACAGCGTTTTACGAATGTGTTACTTACATCTTGACAATGACCCTGATGTTTTTCTCTTGCCATTTTTCTCTGTAGTTTATTCATGTTTGCAATGTTGAACTTTACGTGTTTTTCCCAATTTTGATTCATGTTTGGTTATAATACTCTCCAAAAAACCTTTTGGTCTACTTCAATCTTTCGTCGTAATTTGCATTTTTATACATAATTTGGTTATATTTATGCCTTATATATTCTCAGTTTAAAACTGTTTCTTCCATTCGTCTTGCAGAATAGCATCAAACACTGCACAAACTTTGGTAACAATTCTCAGAACAATTTACAGTAGAGATATGTATGACCATCTTTTTGATTAATCACAGAACGTTCCGTATCCCAGAATGTCCCACGATCCAGACATTCTGTGAATTCCCTTAACTGTACCCTATTACATCTCTTGTTTTCAGTAGATATGAGCCTGACAACATGTCAAAATGAAATGTTCGAGATTCAGCTGAAAGACGATACAATTCCTATTAATTTATAAGGAAGAGCAAATGTGCAAACGAAATTTAATAATCTCACAGACCCAGGATTATGTGAAAGTGCTGTGAAAGTTGACTTAAAAAATCACTATTGTTATCTAGAAACTAAGATTATTATATGCAAATAGTTATTAATAAATTATTTTATAATATATCACCGAAAAATAATTTTCACACAATTATTATTCTTTTGTCAAATCTATAATCTATTAGAAATACTGAGAATTAGAAAACCATTTTGATATGTCATTTCAAGATGTTTCTAGTATGTCAAATGAATATTTTAACATTTTCTTAGGTTATAAATGGGTAGTGGATTTGAATGAAATGCCAGATTTTTTATTTTCAATTTGGAAGAATGACTTTTAGTATAGAAATTAATTTTATACTCTAATAAAATGAAATTATCCATTTTAGTGACTTATCGATTTCGTTTAATAAACCATATCTTACTTTATCCCGTCATTTTTAAAACATTTCTCGCTGATATCGGTTTAAATATTTAAATTGTACTCGCTTCATATAATATTTAACAGTTCCAACAAATATTATACTCAGAATTACTGAGAAGCCTATTCGAATTTCTTAAGTAGCAATTTCAGCCGTTGTATGTAACCTAAGTATTCTGCAACGCCTATCAGCACCTTTGTCGTTTCGGCCAATTTCGCGATTATGAAGGCAAGTATTTTCTGGTAAAAAATAGTCCCAACCAAACGTTTAAGAGCCGAGTTCACTTGAACGAAAGAAGCAGCCTCGATTACGTCAGTAACTTACCCAATAGCTTGAGTTCATCTGAACTGGTTTTGATCAAATTTTTTTACGTCACTTTTCTTTTCTTTTATGGCATTTTAAAAACATTTTAAGAGCATTTCATTGATCACTTTCGGCGATGCTTTAGGTCTTCAAAGTCAAAGCCGTAGTTATAAAACGAACCGGCGCCCAATCATGAGCTTTTCTTGTATCATGCCCAGTTCGCGGCTCGTAGCCAAGCGAGCCTGGTGGGTCCAGGTGTACCCTACCCAACCTCTTGTGTTATCTCCTCTCTGGCGAGGCGCCAGCGGCTGCTTATTTACAGAGCACGCGCGGGCTAAGGCAGTAGTGGGAGGGGGAGGGGAGAGGAAGGGAAGGGGAGATTTCAAACTGTCTCCACGACCCCAAGTCGCTTCTACACAGCAAGCTACTCTTCGACTCCCTCGACCCCACGTTTTGTGAGTAGATTTTTGAAAATGTTGAGGCTTCATCTAAAGTACTTCCAAAAAAATTAAAAATATCGGGTTAATATTCAAGGAAGATCGATTGAGGAGTATCATTTTTGGTGAAAATCTTACGATTTACTCGTTAGCGTAGAGACGGACGGATGATTTGGCTTTAATCTTGCTTTCGGCGCTAGCAACGTAAGAAAATATACTCAAGATGCAACGTTGTAACGTTCAATTGATCTTCACTTGATATACAACAATGAAATTCTCTGATACCTCTCCTACGGTGTTAATTGAGAGAAAAATCAACTGCGATGCGGTAGGCGAAAATCAACGCTCGCATTGGAGCACTTTTGATTATTTTTTATCGATCGACTTTTATTTCGAATTAGCAATGGAAAGGAATGTCAACATGCAAACAAAAATATTGAAACTCTTCTTCCTTTTTCTTATACTATAATGATTTCGCACTAATGTCTCAATTACTACTGTGTTACCAGCGTCATTAACTGTCTTTGCTGCTCTTCCTAGAGATCGTGATTTTTTTACTTTTTCACTCTCGTTCTGAACTATTTCAGTATTATTACCAAAATTACATTATACACAGAATTAAGAATATTGAATATCGACAATCTCTTAAAATTGAGATTTCAGAATTTTTATGATTTAGTGAACTTTAAAAATAATCAAGAATTTGAAAATAAAATAATGTACAAGCTAATAGAATAGTGCAAGAATTTTTGAAGAAAAATTGGTTTGTTTTTTTAAATGATGCGGAGGAAAGGACATGAGAAAGAATGAGAACAGACAGAAATTTATATAGAATGGTTGAGGGTAGACAGCTAGCGACAGAGAGCGAGAGAGGGAGACCCAGAGAACAGACGCAGAGACAACCTGTCTGACCGACAGACCGATAGACCTACCCGCCAACAGAAAGACAGGCAATGGATGACGAGAACGTAGACAAAGACAGCCACACAAAAATAGCGACATAAACACAGCGTTTAGTACTCACAACTTAATGACGAAATGCGCCGTGATACGTGACCGCGGCTGTTTATTCGCGAACCCTCCATTCAACTTGTCACCACTCTGCCATTCTTCTCTGAAGCACGAGCAAAGCACTTGCGAGCAATCGAGTTAAAAGCCCTCGCACACCAAGTGGTTCGTGATTCACAAGCCGGCACTCGACGGCTATTAAGGCGAAGGCTGCCGTTACAGTCGCGCGCGTTAATTATCCTGCAAGACGAAATTACGCGGAGAAAAGCGTCCGGTAAAAATCGTACACTAAACGTCCACCCTTTGCAGATTGTCGACGTCAAACTTTGATCGTTACATGACGTGAACAAAAATTGAGGCGATTTGCGGAAAAAGGGACATTTGGAGGCCCCACTACAGTGAGGGAAGACTGTGTATATCCATTGAATGAAAATACAAGGTGAATATTAAAAGAATATAGATTTAAATATAGCGAAAAAAATTATCCCTTCCGAATCATCTAAAAATGGTTTGATTTGTTCAATGTGATGTGAAAAAAATAGAAGCATCATACTTGGTGCTAATTATTGCAAATTTTGGGTGTATATAAAAACAATGTCAAAGGCCAAAATATGCAATAAATATGCTTCTATCTTACTTTTGCAACCTATTAAAAAAGTCCAACAATTTTTAGACCATTTGGAAGAGGTTATGCTTTCATTGGCCAATTTCACTTGAAATTACCAATGCATATTTTATGTCATTCCTCATGCGTTAATCCTTAAAACATTATTGTGCTTTAATTTTGAGTCTGTTTGAAAATAAAGGTAGATAACTAGTTTAATCAATGACCTGCCAGCACTATTAAATAAACTTACATGAAGAACCTCAAGAAGGACAGATCCCGATCTGCCTTCTTGGGGTTAATTCTTCTTGCATTCTCCTTTTTAGTCCTCTTAATTTCTTCCTCTTCCTACTTCTCGCCCTTACATATTCTCAAATTTCTTATAGCCTACTTGCATCATGCTTTTTTCTTCTCGTGGTTTTCTTTCATTCTTTCTTTTCCTTACTTTATCTCTGCATATTTTAACATATGAATTTAACAAACGTTCGGGTGTTTTTAGGCACGTCATAATGAAATAGGCGCTCTTATGGTTTCATAACATTCCTTTTAGCCAGGAACATAACGTAACAAATATAATTTTAAACATAATTGCATTTATATATTATTTATTATTTGCAATAATTAAAGAATTATAAATAACATTTTTTGAACATTTCATGAAAATATTTTAATAAGCTCTACAAACATTAATTGAAAACGCTAACATAACATTTTTACAAAGATTAATTCTAACGCCAAAGCGATAAAAGAAACTAAAGTCATTGTCGAAGCGACCACATTCAGAGTCCAACGATTGCTTAATATATTTTACAACGAAATAAAAAATTACGGTGCGACCATCGTCGATAAAATATTGAAAGCTGTACATTTGAAATATCATTTTGAAACATGTCTTCAAAAAAAATTCCTACCATTCCGTCTTTTCCTACCATTCCGTCTTTTCCTACCATTCCGTCTTTTCCTACCATTCCGTCTTTTCCTACCATTCCGTCTTTTCCTACCATTCCGTCTTTTCCTACCATTCCGTCTTTTCCTACCATTCCGTCTTTTCCTACCATTCCGTCTTTTCCTACCATTCCGTCTTTTCCTACCATTCCGTCTTTTCCTACCATTCCGTCTTTTCCTACCATTCCGTCTTTTCCTACCATTCCGTCTTTTCGCATTTATTCTTTCCCCTCGCGTCTCCTCTTTTCCCTCCACTTGACGACCAAACCCCAACCCGCTCCCCTCCCCCTGTCCTTCCCGCGGCGGAGGATCTCTCGGCGCGAGCGCCCCCTCCGACAGCCAGCGAGAGACGCCACGCCGCCCTCCGCAGCGTCAGTAATTTCGGAAGTTAGACCAACGCCCCCTCCACTTCCCCCCGGCGCCGTGTCTGCGATGGGAGGGGGCGTTGCGTACAGCCCAGCCGCCCGCACTGCACCCGGCGGCGAAAATTTAAAGATTACAGCCTTACAGCAAGGCGGACCATTTTTTCTTTTGTTATTTAAGGTCGCATCAATATCTGGGTCATTAGCGACCACTATTGCATTCAACGGTATGGTAATTGTGAAGATATGATACGGTGATGATAGGAGGTGAATGGACAAAAACAAATACAACCATGTCTGAGGCGAGACTCGAACCCACGATCCTTCGCTAGGGCACTACTGCCTTAGCGATCTCGGCCATCCGGACCGGCGGCGGACCATTTGCTCGCTCGTACTCGTACTCGCTCGATTGATTAGTTTGATTGGTTGATGTTTCCTGATGATGTGAAATGGTCATTGGTCCCGTTAGTGTCGTATTTTATCACGACAAGTGGCGGTGTTCCAACCCACGCTGAACGTTGAGATCTGCGCCGTCCTACATGTCGGATTGCGGGATCCAGGTAGCTCACCGCCAAAGCCGGGACGAGCTCTGTGCTCCAGAGACATGTGGGAGTGTAGTTTACGTTATTATGAGTGTGTCAGGGGTGAGGTTCGGACAAGGAAGAGGAAGGAAGGCGCGCGGTCCGTGGCCCATTTGTTTGGGTACTGTTCCGGTAGTCGCCTGGTGTTGAAAGGAGAAACCACGTAAAACTACCGATCAGAGCAACTGGCCGCTAGAATTCTCCATACAGCGACTGAATTCGTCTTAGCTCTCTAACTAGTAGCAAAAATCTTGACACGGTCGGAACTCGATCTATGACCTCCCGATTGAAGAACTGCAGTGACATCACATGATATCAGTTGTGTAATGCATGTTGGTGTGTGATTAAGTGAGGGGTGAGGATAGGACATGGAAGATGAAGGAAAGAACGTGCGCGGTCCGTGGCCATTTTGTTGAGGTACTGTTACGGCATTCGCCTGATATTGACAGAAGAAACCATGAAAAACTTCCAATCAGAGCAACTGGCTGCTAGAACACTGCTCCAGACAGGCTAAATTCGACCTAGCTATGTAGCTAATATCCAAATCTGTAGGGACTCTAACTGTGGCACCTACCGATCAGAATTCCTGCAGAGTCAACAACACCATGGTGCTCGAAATAAATCGGGACGGTCATGACTTTCAATTTCGATGATTTCTACAGATTTTTTGTGAATTTTCCATAACTTTAAATCTATGGAGAATTATTCACGAGGTTACTTCTGTCTCCTTGCTTTCAATATCCGTCGAAATGAGATCTTTCAACATACTTGTGACTGATCCCCCGACGTGGATTCTCTCTGGTAATTAAACGTACTTAAGTGTCGGTGGGTTTAAAAGGGGGATATGATAGAGCTAGAAAGAGGAAGAAAAGAAGACACGCGGTCCATGATCCTTTGGTCAAGGTACTGCTCCAGCAATCGCCTTGACCGTTAAAACCTCAGAAACCTATGAGACCAGTCGGCGGCTAAAACTCCCTTCCAGTCAGCTTCTGAATCCGACCTAGCTACAACTCAAAAGTACTATTGGCCCTTTCAAAATTCAAGTCTTCAAGTTTCACCCAGTGGTCTCATTCGAGCGGCTCAGCCATAGTTAGGATGCCAGGTTGTTCGAAACTCCACTCCACCCCGCCCCCGCCCTCTGGCGTATGGCACGTGTCGCCGCCAGCGCGCCTTCAGGACGAAGTTGCAAACTTGAGACTCCGCCTTGGAAGGGCTTTTAGAGAAGCTGAACAGCGCACTACGGCAGTCACGTAAAACGGCCCTTCGTCATGTACGCTATGTGATCACCTTATTAGTACGACGGATCTCTCGTGGTTGCGACGAGGCTAAATTAGACGCGTGAAGACTAGTAGAAGAAGCGGAATACTTCAATACCAATTATAATAATAGAAATAATAGAAATAATAATAATAATAATAATAATAATAATAATAATAATAATAATAATAATAATAATAATAATAATAATAATAATAATAATAGTCGGCCCAATGGGGCAGGTGGTTGCGGCAGCTGTGGTGGTAGACATGATCGTATTTGTTATTCTCCCTTCAACCCTCATCATGTTCTCATAATTCACATTTCAATGAGTGAAAATCCTGTTGTACTGTGGGATAGAGCTGAAAAGCTGATCCTGGAAAAACTTCACACGTTAATCGTGTAGTGTGGTCAGTAATGGCCAATACGTTAATAATGATAACGATAATAACTCGTATAACCATAGAAGTTTCTTTACCTCGTCATAGATATTAAGGGAAATTATTGATCTTAACGAAATGTATTGAATGCGACTACATTATTCGATGCCGGTGCTTTATTCGTTTCACATTCTTCAAAGATGTAAAGAACATGCGTATAGTTCTTTGCTTCAGCACTTCCCACTAAATGGCACAATCGCACAACATACTGCCATCTCACCACATATTACAAACTTGAAACTGCGTTTTTTTTGTTGTATTTCAATAACTTTCCCTATACTTCTCGCCTTCCACATTTCCCTTCTCGCCTTCCACATTTCCCTTCTCGCCTTCCACATTTCCCTTCTCGCCTTCCACATTTCCCTTCTCGCCTTCCACATTTCCCTTCTCGCCTTCCACATTTCCCTTCTCGCCTTCCACATTTCCCTTCTCGCCTTCCACATTTCCCTTCTCGCCTTCCACATTTCCCTTCTCGCCTTCCACATTTCCCTTCTCGCCTTCCACATTTCCCTTCTCGCCTTCCACATTTCCCTTCTCGCCTTCCACATTTCCCTTCTCGCCTTCCACATTTCCCTTCTCGCCTTCCACATTTCCCTTCTCGCCTTCCACATTTCCCTTCTCGCCTTCCACATTTCCCTTCTCGCCTTCCACATTTCCCTTCTCGCCTTCCACATTCCCTTCTCGCCTTCCACATTCCCTTCTCGCCTTCCACATTCCCTTCTCGCCTTCCACATTCCCTTCTCGCCTTCCACATTCCCTTCTCGCCTTCCACATTCCCTTCTCGCCTTCCACATTCCCTTCTCGCCTTCCACATTCCCTTCTCGCCTTCCACATTCCCTTCTCGCCTTCCACATTCCCTTCTCGCCTTCCACATTCCCTTCTCGCCTTCCACATTCCCTTCTCGCCTTCCACATTCCCTTCTCGTCTTCAACATTCCCTTCTCTTCTGGAATTCAATTTCCCAATACTTTTTTCTTACTTCATTTGTCTTCGTATTCGCCCGTAGGACTGTTCCGCCACCTACATCTTGCTCCTCCCCCTGAGCCATTGCTGGCGATAGAAGGGCGGTGGTGTGGAATCGGGGCGTGCCCGAAGCAGACTGGGATCCGAGCCAGGAAACTTGTAGACCGTGACGGGCGGTGCCCACAAGCCTCTGCGCCGACGCTCCTCGCCCACGATCCAAAAGGCGGCAAAAGCAGAGGCGAACACGTCTCGCCATTCCTCTGCGCAGCTCAACGGTGTCCCAACCCGATAAGATGCGTTCAGAACTACCTCTAATCTCTGTTATTGTCTCAACGCTATTAATCGGTGCTTGTCCCTTCTTTGTCTCGTTTCTTCTCTGCTTCCTTTCTCATTACAAATATCTCCTGTGTCTCGCTGCCAGTCCTTTTATCAATGTCTTCGCTCCTCACTCCCCTGCTCTGCATAAACTTCTATTGAGGCCCACTTCCAGAAAAAACTTCTACGTTAATTAAAACATTAATAATATTAGAATAAAATTTTGTAACAAACAAATTAAAATTATTAAATCTTAAAGAACTCAACGTAATTTTTTTTAAATTTAAAACCATTGTTAATTTCTTTTCTACAAATATATGTTTAGGTACGTACATGATTTATGATTTTGTTTCAGAATAATTCATTAACTTTTTTTCGGGGGTACGGGGGAGTCCACCGTAGATAGGGTTCCTAAATATCGGTACACTTTCCTTGCAAGTACAAATCGATCCTGCCTACTATTTCAGAATTGTGAATTATGTGCGCTTTTGAAGTCCTACTATATGGAGTGCAATCTCCACGTGGAAAGTATTAGAAGAGTTGGTTTCAGTGTGAAACGTCACGTAGACATCGTCCCTCATCAGTGCTGTCTTTCAACCCGTTCTCGTTCCCCCGGTTTAAGCGAACCGGTTGTTAAAATTATTGTTCACAGAACCGGTTGTTTTAATTTTTGTGATGCCTAGAACCAGTTGAAATTAATCTCATGTTAAAATTACTGTGATTTCCACTACGCGGGTTTGATTCCCGTTCGAGCCAAGGCTATAGTGTGCATTTTCCTTGCTATGTCCGAGTATATGTTGCTGTGTGGAGATGAGAAAATTCACTTCTCCGGTTGAAAAGACCGGAATACGGTGTGGGGATGCCTACGTGCTAACCACACGTGCCCCCTTCACCCATGGCCGCGAGGCAGGGACGTCGCCGGTAGGCCTGAGCCCGTTCACGGGCTGTCGCGCCAAGTACGAGCACATACATAAAAATACTGTAGGTCTGAATATATAACAGAATTCTGATTGGGACAATCTCTCTTGATTTGATCCTTTTGTTGATTGGGGTCCGACTAATTTTGTCCTGGCTACGTCTTGGGCACTACACGGTTGATACACAGTGTCAGGTAGAAGGGAAGTACAGTATATGCTCAGAATCAATTAGCTTTATGAACACTTTGGTAACCTTCAAGTACAATTGTTAAGTTCTTAAACTACTGTATCCATAAATCTGTAACAACACGTTACAACCTTTCTGCAGAGGCATGTTACCATATTTAATAAACCATTTATTCTATTGAAATAAAAAATAACTACTGGAAATCATTGGAGGGAATTTGTTGTTATAAACAAAAAGAATAGCAGCACTGACCCTCATTACGTACTTGTTTGACATCGCGTCTGGGCTTGCATCGTTCAGTTCCTTCTGCACAGTTCCCGTTGTGCTAACACGCGATGCCTAGACGCATATGTCGTTTCGCTTTTGTATACGAACATTTTTATCTTGTGGAAAGTAATAAAGTTTCGACATATTCAATAATAAATTGAAATACAAATCAATACATAAAAATCAACCATTAATACGTGAAGTGAATAAAGAGACGCTTATCTTCTCCGTAATTAGTTAAATTGCTATATGTTGCCCCTGGCAACGCGTCGTCATAGCAGAGACCCATCTTCGTTTCTTCGCACTAGACAACCGTGCGTAATGGATGGACGGGTCGCCACAACAACGATAACCCTCTACGTTATATTTTGGTAAGTTAATGCCTTATTATACGTGACGAGACTCGGGCCATCAGGCCCGCTCATCCATCTGACCATTCAAATTTTGTTTCGCTCCTTTCACCATTTGTTGAGAAAGAAGGTATAAATCGGGCGACAAAACAGGTTATTTTGAATTTAGCTCAGAGGCTCCTTTTAGGCTTGATCTTTTACATGCAGTAAATCTACAACATGGGACCGACGGTTTCACTTCTCCTCTTAAGGAAGGAGTACGAAGGATTTTTTCTACCCACGAACTTAGATGTAACCGCCCCATACGCTCACCGTTACACCGCCGAACGCGCAAAGGAATACGGAATCAATCTGTGCGACCCCGCCCCTGCGCGCGGACCGCACCGAAAACATGCGACTGCGACGCGTCTCCGAAGGGTCATTGAGGAGTGCGCCGAGCGCACGAAGAGGTGCGGGTGGGGAGGAGAGGGGTGGGGATGGTCAGTGCGTTTGAAGCGGCACAAACAAGTTAATGAACGCGCTGCGCTCGAAATAGGCGAAAGTGTGACAAGGCCGAGACGCGTCGCCCGGCGCCGCCCCCCTCCCAGGCCACGCCCACCCGCGCCGTCTAGCCAAGATTTAGGGAACGCCCCCCCCCCCTTGCGCCCTAGCACCACACGTGTAACACGATGCAAATAAATATTGTTAGAGCAGGAAAAATTCAAATCTATTCATTACCTCATTGTCTTCTCCTCCTCCTCTTCTCCTCCTCATTGTCTTCTCCTCCTCATTGTCTTCTCCTCATTGTCTTCTCCTCCTCATTGTCTTCTCCTCCTCATTGTCTTCTCCTCCTCCTCTTCTCCTCCTCATTGTCTTCTCCTCCTCCTCTTCTCCTCCTCATTGTCTTCTCCTCCTCCTCCTCCTCCTCCTCCTCTTCTTCTCCTTCTCCTCCTCCTCTTCTTCTCCTTCTCCTCCTCCTCTTCTTCTCCTTCTCCTCCTCCTCTTCTCCTTCTCCTCCTCCTCTTCTTCTCCTTCTCCTCCTCCTCTTCTTCTCCTTCTCCTCCTCCTCTTCTTCTCCTTCTCCTCCTCCTCTTCTTCTCCTTCTCCTCCTCCTCCTCTTCTTCTCCTCCTCCTCCTCTTCTCCTCCTCCTCTTCTTCTCCTTATTGTCTTCTCCTCCTCCTCCTCCTCCTCTTCTCCTTATTGTCTTCTCCTCCTCCTCCTCTTCTCCTTATTGTCTTCTCCTCCTCCTCCTCTTCTCCTTATTGTCGTCTCCTCCTCCTCCTCTTCTCCTTATTGTCGTCTCCTCCTCCTCCTCTTCTCCTTATTGTCGTCTCCTCCTCCTCCTCTTCTCCTTATTGTCGTCTCCTCCTCCTCCTCTTCTCCTTATTGTCTCCTCCCCCTCCTCCTCTTCTCCTTATTGTCTCCTCCTCCTCCTCCTCCTCTTCTCCTTATTGTCTCCTCCTCCTCCTCCTCCTCTTCTCCTTATTGTCTCCTCCTCCTCCTCCTCCTCTTCTCCTTATTGTCTTCTCCTCCTCCTCCACTTCTCCTTATTGTCTTCTCCTCCTCCTCCTCTTCTCCTTATTGTCTTCTCCTCCTCCTCCTCTTCTCCTTATTGTCTTCTCCTCCTCCTCCTCTTCTCCTTATTGTCTTCTCCTCCTCCTCCTCTTCTCCTTATTGTCTTCTCCTCCTCCTCCTCCTCTTCTCCTTATTGTCTTCTCCTCCTCCTCCTCCTCCTCTTCTCCTTATTGTCTTCTCCTCCTCCTCCTCCTCCTCTTCTCCTTATTGTCTTCTCCTCCTCCTCCTCCTCCTCTTCTCCTTATTGTCTTCTCCTCCTCCTCCTCCTCCTCTTCTCCTTATTGTCTTCTCCTCCTCCTCCTCCTCCTCTTCTCCTTATTGTCTTCTCCTCCTCCTCCTCCTCCTCTTCTCCTTATTGTCTTCTCCTCCTCCTCCTCCTCCTCTTCTCCTTATTGTCTTCTCCTCCTCCTCCTCCTCTT
Source organism: Gryllus longicercus (assembly GCA_038098605.1). Taxonomy (NCBI): domain Eukaryota; kingdom Metazoa; phylum Arthropoda; class Insecta; order Orthoptera; family Gryllidae; genus Gryllus; species Gryllus longicercus. The sequence continues at coordinate 630,113 of JAZDUA010000718.1, read as the reverse complement.
CTCCTTATTGTCTTCTCCTCCTCCTCCTCCTCTTCTCCTTATTGTCTTCTCCTCCTCCTCCTCCTCTTCTCCTTATTGTCTTCTCCTCCTCCTCCTCCTCTTCTCCTTATTGTCTTCTCCTCCTCCTCCTCCTCTTCTCCTTATTGTCTTCTCCTCCTCCTCCTCCTCTTCTCCTTATTGTCTTCTCCTCCTCCTCCTCCTCTTCTCCTTATTGTCTTCTCCTCCTCCTCCTCCTCTTCTCCTTATTGTCTTCTCCTCCTCCTCCTCCTCTTCTCCTTATTGTCTTCTTCTCCTCCTCCTCCTCCTCTTCTCCTTATTGTCTTCTTCTCCTCCTCCTCCTCCTCTTCTCCTTATTGTCTTCTCCTCCTCCTCCTCCTCTTCTCCTTATTGTCTTCTCCTCCTCCTCCTCCTCTTCTCCTTATTGTCTTCTCCTCCTCCTCCTCCTCCTCTTCTCCTTATTGTCTTCTCCTCCTCCTCCTCCTCCTCTTCTCCTTATTGTCTTCTCCTCCTCCTCCTCCTCTTCTCCTTATTGTCTTCTCCTCCTCCTCCTCCTCTTCTCCTTATTGTCTTCTCCTCCTCCTCCTCCTCTTCTCCTTATTGTCTTCTCCTCCTCCTCCTCCTCTTCTCCTTATTGTCTTCTCCTCCTCCTCCTCCTCTTCTCCTTATTGTCTTCTCCTCCTCCTCCTCCTCTTCTCCTTATTGTCTTCTCCTCCTCCTCCTCCTCTTCTCCTTATTGTCTTCTCCTCCTCCTCCTCTTCTCCTTATTGTCTTCTCATCCTCCTCCTCTTCTCCTTATTGTCTTCTCCTCCTCCTCCTCCTCTTCTCCTTATTGTCTTCTCCTCCTCCTCCTCCTCTTCTCCTTATTGTCTTCTCCTCCTCCTCCTCCTCCTCTTCTCCTTATTGTCTCCTCCTCCTCCTCCTCTTCTCCTTATTGTCTCCTCCTCCTCCTCCTCTTCTCCTTATTGTCTCCTCCCCCTCCTCCTCTTCTCCTTATTGTCTCCTCCTCCTCCTCCTCCTCCTCTTCTCCTTATTGTCTCCTCCTCCTCCTCCTCCTCTTCTCCTTATTGTCTCCTCCTCCTCCTCCTCCTCTTCTCCTTATTGTCTCCTCCTCCTCCTCCTCCTCTTCTCCTTATTGTCTCCTCCTCCTCCTCCTCCTCTTCTCCTTATTGTCTCCTCCTCCTCCTCCTCCTCTTCTCCTTATTGTCTCCTCCTCCTCCTCTTCTCCTTATTGTCTCCTCCTCCTCCTCTTCTCCTTATTGTCTCCTCCTCCTCCTCTTCTCCTTATTGTCTCCTCCTCCTCCTCTTCTCCTTATTGTCTCCTCCTCCTCCTCTTCTCCTTATTGTCTCCTCCTCCTCCTCTTCTCCTTATTGTCTCCTCCTCCTCCTCCTCTTCTCCTTATTGTCTTCTCCTCCTCCTCCTCCTCTTCTCCTTATTGTCTTCTCCTCCTCCTCCTCCTCCTTATTGTCTCCTCCTCCTCCTCTTCTCCTTATTGTCTTCTCCTCCTCCTCTTCTCCTTATTGTCTTCTCCTCCTCCTCTTCTCCTTATTGTCTTCTCCTCCTCCTCTTCTCCTTATTGTCTTCTCCTCCTCCTCTTCTCCTTATTGTCTTCTCCTCCTCCTCTTCTCCTTATTGTCTTCTCCTCCTCCTCTTCTCCTTATTGTCTTCTCCTCCTCCTCTTCTCCTTATTGTCTTCTCCTCCTCCTCCTCTTCTCCTTGTCTTCTCCTCCTCCTCTTCTTCTCCTTGTCTTCTCCTCCTCTTCTTCTCCTTATTTACAAGGGAGAAAATTAAGGCCTCAAGGGCCATAACGCGAGAAAAAATATAATTGCGACTCAAAATGTTCTATTGATGACCTTAATCACTTTTATTTCATTTGATATTTACTAGAACATAAAACAGTTGCATATTTACATATTCACATGTCGAGCATTAAAGCGCTGCAGTACTGCTCATGTCAAAACACGCAAAGCACTAAAAACGAAAATAGAAAATGTTGAAATGGTTCCTTGCTTTTCTCTTGATAAATTAATGAATTTTTTATTGTGTTCAATCATTTGTTTCATGAACCTCTGTTTTTGGAGAATTACAGTAGAAAAAATTGAAATCATGGTTTCTTGTCCATGAACTTCAATAAACGAACTGCCTAATTTCCCTCGATGTCCCGTTGTGTAGCATTTTGCGTCACACACGAAATACGAACATATCAAGTGCCCCAAACGGTTTTCGCGGACTTCTTGCAATAGAAGTAAACACTTCGTTAATACGTCAGAACACAACGCATTGCGACGTTCGTTAACATTCCAGAAGGCGATTTACTCTACATTGAGAAGACATTTTTTGACGACCACGGTTTGAAACCAAAGACGCAGGATTTCATGTAAAGAGATGGTCATTCATAAAATCGTTCCGATACTTACATTCAATTGTAGCTCCCTTTTCATAACAAAATATAAATTAGAAAATGAGCAGGCACAGAAGAAATTAAGCATATTGAAAAAACAATTGAACAGGGTAAACAACAGTATGAATCCTTGCATTTATTATTATTATTATTATTATTATTATTATTATTATTATTATTGTGATTATTATTTAAACCTAAGGGGACCAAACGTCCTGTATTAGGTGGCACAGTCCCTTATTTGAAGTCCATACCCCATTTTTTGACAATAACTCAGAACTGTAAAATGACACTTTTTTTGACAATGACTTTTCGGCATAATTTGCCGTTAACAATATTAAATTTATTACAGTATATTAAGGTTGCTTCGTATTTGTTTATAAGTGCAACCAGATATTGTGCTCACGTGCCGAGTAACAAGTGAGTTTAGAGTCGAGGTCTAGGAAGAGGAAATGCAGCTATTTAGGGAGTCATTCCAACTTGTAAATGCTTTATCGCTAACGATATCGTTATTCAATAATGGATCGATCCTTCTGCTTCTGGGAGTTTCTGTGCGACTTCGTATGCAATGATAAGTATGAAATGAGAAATATAGATCTACTTCGTGACGAATTGAAGTGCAAATTAAACAAATGCGTATTTTCTATTTCTGATGTTCCTTTCTGAGGGAAATGGTTTGGTTGGCGTGAAATGAATGCTACTACATCATGAAAGTTATACGTATTTATGAATTTATTCTTTGATTTAATTTTTATTACTAAACCAAAATATTTGAGGTAAAGTGTTAAACGTCCTCTTTTACCGTTGTGACGAAAACCAAAATGTCCCTTTTTTTATGGCACAGCACCTTATGTAAACAGACTTTTTATTGCGTCGATATGATAGTTGTAAATTTATTAACAAACAACTTATTTATTTGTACGTTCGATTCGATTAACGCAATTTATTATCTAAGGCATGATATTGTATTAAAAATGTATTATTCACACACACAGTCTTCAGGATAGTTCTCTACATTAGATGTTGCCAAGATCAATGATTAGAACTGTCAGATATTCACGATAAGTGTGATAGTGGTGTTGGAGATTCGAAGAAGTCGTTATTTTCAATGACAATTAAGAAGTGATATAGCAATAAAAAGTTAACACTGTAGTCTATGCGTATGGATCAATTAAAGCATTTTCTTTAACAAAGCTTACAAAAACAACCACAAATATGCGTAAATTAAACTTTTGCTCATCGTAACTAAAATTCTAATAGTAGATTAAGCAATTCGTTAATAATGTTAAGCTATATTGCTTGAGTACAAGTTTTTAAAACGAGCGATGTTAGGAGGGAGTTCTCAAATTTGTACGAATGCAATTAAGCATACTGTAAACAAGTTGTGTACGCTATATTTTTGTATAACAGCATTGTAAATTTATAAGAGACTCAAACTTTAGGTTTGTTAAACAACTCTCTTGTGACACCACAGTACCACCCTCTGTACGAGAAAATTGTGATCGGCTGTTCCGTTTTTTCCGCTCCGTCCCCACGAATCTCGCTGCTACTGGCTGATTGTGTAATAACGCAAATCATTCGTGGCGCAAATCATTTGTGCCGTAAAACGCTAATGCGTCATCATTTGTGCCGTAAAACGCTAATGCGTCATCATATGTGCCGTAAAACGCTAATGCGTCATCATATGTGCCGTAAAACGCTAATGCGTCATCATTTGTGCCGTAAAACGCTAATGCGTCATCATTTGTGCCGTAAAACGCTAATGCGTCATCATTTGTGCCGTAAAACGCTAATGCGTCATCATTTGTGCCGTAAAACGCTAATGCGTCATCATTTGTGCCGTAAAACGCTAATGCGTCATCATTTGTGCCGTAAAATGCCCCTTATGAACGATTTCTTGCATCAGAAAAGGTCGTTTATAGTGCAGATATCCAAACACACATTAATACAACGATTGTGTTGTTAAAATTCCAACTATTCTTCTTTTGTGGGCAAAAATTAGCACGCCTGTAGCACGTTGCTCTGAATCCGCCAGTTTCTTGTCAAGTTACGTTCAGCGACTGCACTCGAAGGAGTTATCTGCGCAATTGATCACATGGCTCGTTGTGCCACGCGCTAAGTGCTGTAAATCCTTCTAACCAGGCGCGGCTGTCAACACGTCACTGCAACCCAAGTAGGATACAACGAATTTGGGTGAATTTTTGCCTCGTATGTGTAGAACTATACATGTAATAGTAGGCCTCGAATATTCAGGTTCTAAAATATTTTCTCTCAACCGAGATAGCCTCTTGAAAAGTGAAAAGGAGATCTATAATTTCTTAAACAATCAGTACAAACCGAAATTAATGTACCTTATTTTGTACACAGCCGTGAAACGAGACATTTCTGTACTCATCGTACGTAAATTTGAGATTAGGACTAGGTCGTTAAATATGCAGATGGTATGAGCCATAATATGCAGACCACGAGTTAATGCTTCATGTCAACAAACGATCCCTGGCGAGCAGATCTCACCTCAGCCGGGACAAGCTCTTAGCTACCAACTAGTCTTTCAACCATGCAGTAGTGTAGTACACGTGCGTGTACGGGGAGCAGAGGGGAATTTAAAAGGATGAGGTAGGAAAGATGTTTGTTACACAAGTGCCCCGGCATTCGCCTGGTATTGATCGGAGAAACCAGAGAAAACTATGGATCAGAGCAGCCGCCGTTAGAATTCTTCTTCAGACAGCGGGTAAATTCGGGACTCGAACCATAAATTCTCCAGGTCAACTAAGCTGTGGAGGCAATGGTGTAGCCACTGAGCTACAGCTGCTGGTTAATTTCAATTACAATATGGCTGCCTTGGAACCAAGTGGTTAATGAAACATTTTGGCTAAAACCTAGGTTAAGGTAAATTTGATCTGAATAGGTGAACATCTACACATTCGAAAGCGGGCTATGTGTTGTCGTTCTAGGTGCTGCATAATAAAAGTACCACTGTAGTATTGACAGACAGTTTTAATGTTAGTCAATTCTTAAGTGGTCTAAAAGTCACTTAGTAATTCGTGTACTATGGACCACTTTAGTTCCAGACTAGCCATATGTACACGATATGGTTTTGGAAGGTTTCGATCACACGCCTCGAGTACGGAGCACCTCTGGATATGTTCTTTCCTCTCCCCACGAATGACTCAACGAATTTTAAGACTAAACATTTAGAACTTCGCGAATTATGATGCTAGAAATCAAGCGGGAATGCAAGATATGCTGCAGAGTACGTCACCATCATGCGTTATTCGGAAAAGATGCGTAGTAGATAGATTTCGCACGAGGAAGTTGTGAACCGCTGACGTCACAGAGGAGCGAGTTTTGGGACTATACTGAATGCCGTCTCAAAAACATCGACTTCCTTGCGTTACGTGTCCTGCAACTGCATCATCGCACGCCACTCACCCAACCTGCTCGGCTGATATCGCAGAGGAGGGTGACGGCTTCTCTGAATGCCGTCGCAAAAACATCGACTTCTAGCTTAATCCTGCAACCGTAACGCCCGCCGCTCACCCAACCGTACAAGCTGGGCAATCTCGTAACGCCACACAGGAGGAATACTGCTACACTGAACACCGTCTCAAAAACATCGAAAAGCAACCTCGGCGTAAACATTACATTACCAATTCGTGTAAGAAAGCACACAAGAAATACAATATAACGAATTACTAACGCAATCAAAAGTTTTTGGACCATTAGAATCTCTAGCTCGCATTAAGCTACCCGATGTTTTCTGAACAGCGATGAAATGGCTCTACTACGTATTCTTGTGTATTTCGCTCACGCTTCAACGGTCGATGAGTGCACAGGTAGCTCGCGTTTTCCATCCACCTGGAAGCATGCCATCATTCTTCCCGTTCCGAAACAAAATAAAAATTCAGCAAACACCAACAGCTATTTCCCAATGAGCCTTATACTATCTCCGTCCTAAATCTTTAAAAAAATATACTCCAACGATTCAGAAAGAACGTACAATAAATAAAGCCAACCCCAAGAGAGCAATTTCGATTCACTGAACATATGTTCACACACCACCAACTCCTCAGAATTACAGAATATCTCAACACAGAGTTTCATAAAAAACAGCACTCAATATCACTCGACATATCACAGACATTTGATACAGTATGGGACAAGGCACTAATATATAAACTAAAGAAAATCGGTTCTCTATTGTTCATCACCTCAATAATACAAAAATTCCTAACCAACAGAACCTTTGCTGTAACGAACATTTATCACTCAAATCCCAGGTTAATCAAAGCAGGATTGCTACAAGGATCCCCCTATCACCCACACTGTTTAATCTGTATGTAGCAGACATCCCCATAGATCCAACAGTAGAACAGCACAGTTTGCATATGATACAGTTATCTTTTCTTCCAACCACACTCTAATCAACATTAAAAATAACATACAATTATATCTAAACCAAATAGACAGTTGGTCATCCGAATTAAAAATAAAACTAAACCGACACAAAACTGCAACAAAAATATTCTATTTAAGGCCACACACTCCACCAACCACATTAACATTAAATAACGAGCCAATTCCATGGTACCCCCCAAAAAATTGGCCAATTAAAAATCTTGGACTCCACATGAACACCAAAATGAACTGGAAACAACACAGACATCAAAATACTACTAACTAAAAACAAACTGCATAAATTAAAAACTCTAGTAAGAATAATTACCTTCCATACAAAACAGAAATAATAATATTCAAATCATTAAGCAGACTGACTATTTTCTATGCCTATCCAGAATGGATTAATGCTGTAAAAACAAACATCAACAAAATTCAAATAGTACAGAATAAATACCTTCGCACCATCGCTAATGCATTCTGGTTCATATTTATCATCAATTACACAATGAATTCAACCTCGAATCCATCATTCATCACATCACATTCCTATCTCACAACAACGTCTCTAATATACACCATATCCAAACTTTATCTTCATTCAAACTCTGCAAAAACCCCATTCATCCTAATCGCATCACAAATAAATATCCATACGATATATTCTGTAAATTTTTTTCAGATCTAGAATAGATCCTATGAGATGCCATCATGGTTTCCAAAATCTCTGTAGTAGGGTTAAGTTAGGTTACATATTATTTATTAAGCCGACAATACATATGTATATTTGTCGAACTGATCTATGTACAAAACAATCAATTAAATAAAAGAAAGGAACAGACAATAAAAGTGCATTTTCATGTTCTTGGCGTGAGACTAGTTACATTTTTAATACCATAATCTACAAAATGCGATTTTTTCGACGCTTTATTATTTTATTGGAGGATTCTCTCAATCTGTAGCACCTTTTGTCAGAAACGGAAGTTGTGTTTTGTATGAAGTTACATTCACTTTTAAAACAATGATTTAAAATATAAAAAATGATTGCACGGGTCCAGCTAGAAATCATATTTAATACTTACGCTTGTGTGTATTTGGCATTTACGGTCGGACTAATACAACGTTTGCACGTTAGCAGTGTTCCGAGACCTGGGCCCCACTTTTCTTTATTATCCACGCCTAGGGGTAAGGAGGAGTGGCATGTGGTGAGCATGTTATACTTCTATCGCCGTACCTAGCATATTTGGCCCCTGGCACCATCCTCAAGTAATGCATAATTGCGGTTCCAGAGTGGATACCACCAGGAACACAAATGGTTTGTGGTTTTAGTGGGTAAAAATCTCACAGTGTTCAGGAATGCGGGCTCCTCTTTGTCTTTTGAAGATTTCCACAGTTTCCGTCGTAAAAAATAACTTATTTGGTTTGCCGGAGCTTTCTTTCGACACATATCTAAAGAAAATGAGACGATTGTATTAGAAAGCTGCAGATCCATTTTTGCTCCGATCTGGACACGAACCCGATATTACCCCCATGGAAGTGTAGCACGGTGTCTATGAGCCACCCGAAGGGCAACTCTTAGTTCTCGACTACTTCAATATTACCAGCACAAGAGGTAATGAAATAATACGATTTAAAAAAATTGCTTATTTGTAATAGGTGAACGTACAGCTAAAATAAGTGAAGTATTAAACGAGTGTTACTGCTTTAGTTGTAGGTTTGACAATCTCTCTCTCTTGTCCACAGGTAAGCCGTTCACGTGAATCCAGAAACAACTGAACGTGACAACCATGATAACTGTTGGGTAAGCTCTAAGTGACTACAAAGCGCTAGGAAAGTGTCTCCGCAGAGTCACCTTGCTGGTGAGAGCAACACAAATTATGTTGGTAGCACTAACTTGTAACAGTAGGGAACGTAAATTGCGAATTCACCGCAATCATAAGGGACGCTAAAAGTGTTGTCCTCTTCACTTGTTTTCCAATGATCTGGTTGCTACCAACATAAATACAATTTTTAACAGGAGACACTGATTCGGCCTGGTGCGAACAAAGTTTCCTGGCTCCCTGTAGAACACTGAGTGACCATGGGTAAACCATGAAAGAAAGGGTAGTCGTTCTTTGTTACTGTAAACGAAGTTTCGCGAATGATTATATACGTCAGTCCATTTACTAAAACCGCTCAATTGATACAAACATATCAATTATGTAGAGTACAGTCTTTAGCAAGACGAAAAGATGGGTGGAATCATATGATGATTAAACGAACCTCCACTGTACAAAATGTCCATTTTTTTAATTATCGAACCAGAGTTCTCATTCCACCATGTAATCATTACGAACCAGTAATTCATTAATAAGTATTTACTCGTATTTCACACCATTTATCCCTCACTCGCCTCTACCATCACTCAGACAGATGTCTCAGAATAAATGTCAAATGTCTAGGGTACACTTTCCTTAAGGTATCATCTTCGAATCCCATCCACATCCACATTTATTGAGACATCCTATTCAATAGAAAAAGTTGAACCATTACTGCAGTTAATTATCCAGGATTGATTGAATGACTAGTTGTTCCGCGCGTCATCGAAAAAAAATTAAAAAACGTAAGTGTAGTGCATGTTTTATCTCGGGAGATGGCGACGACTTTCCTCCACTGGATGGCAAGATCCAGCGTCGACCTGCACGTCGACTCGCGGAGTTTTCCCGCAACCAGGTATCTCCCACCAGCGGGGCACCCCTCCAGCCGGGACAAGCTCTACGTTCCCGACCGGACTCCCGGCATGTGTGGTAGTTTAGTGCATGTGAGTGTATGGGTAAGGTGTTGAAGGAATGAGTGATAATAGGAAAGGGAAGGGAAGGACAGATAGCGCGTGGTCAGTGGCTCTTTTGTTGGGGTACTGCTCCGGCATTCGCCTGGTGTTGATCGGAGAAACCGTAGAAAAGTATCGATCAGGGCAGCCGGTCGTTAAAATTCTCCTCCAAACTGTGGTAGAATTCTTCGCAGCTGTGTAGCTAATCTCAAAAAACCTGCCCCCGTTTAACACTATCTCCCGATTAGAGACACTGCAGTGAAACAGTTGATGCCCCAAGCCACCGTAACCTGTGTCTATACAGAAATACGAGAGTGAACAAAGACTTAAGCATTATCCTTTTGTATTACCATTTTTATTTACCCATTTCGTATACATCTGAATTAGAATAAACCACACACAATATAAATTATTTTCTATTAACACTCTTTACGAAATTTGCACTCGCCATTTTATTGCCACCAGCAATATTATTTTTTCCTTTACCTGGTATCTATTTAATCTCTATTTAATTATCTTTCTACCAACTCCTTCACCTCCCAACGAGAGAAATTGTTTCTCATTTATGACTTTTTATCCTCCCCTGCCCTATCATTTTATTTTGCTTTCCTATGGAGCTCCCTCAAACTTATTCTCTCTCCTTTGATTTCATTTCATATCAACCAAATAGCTGTCCATTACCTCGATTTAACAGGGAAAAATTATAACTTGAAGATATCAACCTCTAAAACGAAAACAATGGCATTCCAGGGGAAAAACCATCTCAGATGTAAAGTAGTGATAAACGGAAAAAGTATTGAACAAGTAAAGAACTTTAATTATTTAGGATTTAACATCTCATAATGCGACAAAAAAGATATAAACATGAAGATCCAAAAATTCCAGAAATTGTGCGGTACTATACGCAGAGCACTAAGACAAAAGACTAGACAAGACACCCAACTAAAATTTTACAAAACTATGGCAGTCCCAATGCTAACTTATGGCTGCGAAAATTGGACAGTCAATAGGTCAGAGAAGAAAGATCGAAGCGGCAGAAATGAGATTCCTGAGACCATTAGCAGGATATACACTACTAGATCATAAGAGAAATGAAGACATCAGAGGTGAACTACAGACCTCCAGCATAATGGAGAAGATCGACTCGACGAGGAAGAATTGGCTCGAACACCTAACCAGAATGCCACAAGAACGGCTTCCCAAGACTATCCTCGATTACAAACCAAAGGGGAAACGATCCAGGGGCAGACCCCACACAAGATGGAAAGAGACTCTTGAGAGCGGAACGGGCCACTAGGCCCAAACCTTGTTGTTGCTGCTGCTGCTGCTGCTGATGATGATGATGATGATGATGAACCAAATATTCTAGCGTCTAGAAAAGTCCCTTGCCTCTTTCATCCAGAACTACCTTTACTTTCTCGGTTTCCATTAACATTAGACATTAACATAACATCCCCTTCTCCTACAATGCTCCAAGAAGTCCCGTTACACTCCATGTATGAATAAGGCATTATCTTACCAATCACAGAACCAAATAAAATTAAATAATCCAATTAATAAATTCAGTTATGTAATTATTTAAAATATTCATCGCAATCTAGTATTCACTACACGTAGAAGATAAAAAAGACTATTTACGGAAATTAGACGAACAACCCTTACCGAATATTGGTATTGAAGTTGGAGATGCCATTTGATGAGAACTTTCTGAGTAGCCGTTCTTCCAAAGTAGCCCTGGCAGCGATGCCACTCCCTGGATGAGAATTCAAGAGGCCTGACACTCCGACCGGTCACTTTCGTGAAGTCAATGCCCGATCACATTCAGACGGGTTCCAGGGTAGACTCTTGCACCGGAGCAGCGGAAGTGGGCGGCCCTCTTGGCCTCTCTGCCCAGCGCTTTTTTGCGGGACATCGGCGAGACCCGCCGCTTGCTCAGAGAAAAAGAGGTGGGAGACAGATTGGGAGGTAAAGGAGAGAGGGGAAGGAAAAGAGGAAGGGAGAGAGGAAAAGAGGAAAAGGGGGGAAAGGGGGGAAAGGAAAGAAGGAATAGAGGAAGGACTGGAAAGAGGGGGAAACAATAAAGGAGTGGAAGGGAAGGAAAGAGGAGGAAGGAAATAAGAGCGCAGGGAAAGATGGAAAAAGAAGGGAGGGAGGGTGAGAGTAGAAGGAAAAGAGGATGAAAGAAGAAGGGATGGAGAAAGAGAGGAAGGAGAAAGGAGAAAATGGAGAGAGAGAGAGAGAAACAAGAGATGAGTAGGAGGGAGGAAGAGGAGGGGAAAGAGAAAGGAAGGGGGTAAGGGTGAGATGGTGGAGAGGTAGGGGAGGAAGAGGAGAGGAGGTGGAGAGAGAAAAGGAAGAGAGAGATGGTGGAGAGTTAGCGAGAGAAAGTGAAACTATGGGAGGCAAAATAATATTTCACAAAACAACAGTTTTCAACTCCTCCCTCAACACGTTGCGTGTCCCCACGATTCCGCGTCCCCCTTCCGAGCTCCCTGCCCGCGACGCGTCGGGCTGCGCGGGTCGGCCGTGTGTCTGGGCCGCCTGAAGCCCCGGTGCGGGGGGGGAGGGGGAGGGGGCGCCTTGCGTCACAGGAGGCTGTGCAGCCGCCGCGCCGTCGAGGTGAACAACCGGGCCGAGGGAACTTCAAGGCTGACGGCAGGTCACGGCACGGCGCCGCCGCCACCGCCGTGGTCGCCGTCGCCGCCGCCAACGAAACGATCCTACGGTTTGGCGTCGGCGTGAAGACTTGTGCATGTAAAGTCTGATTAATATCTTCAGGGGACACTAAACAATTCTGTCAATTTCTGGCTTGTCAATGGGTCAGACTGTAACTACTCCGTAAACCTCTATTGGTTATTGCACCTATGAAGAAACAAAAACTACGTAGGTATTGACTAATTAATAATTATCTCAAAGAAATCTCTTATGCCTTCCATTTCTTTTTCTTTTTCTTCTTTCTTCTATGCCTTCCATTTCTTTTTCTTTTTCTTCTTTCTTCCATGCCTTCCATTTCTTTTTCTTTTTCTTCTTTCTTCCATGCCTTCCATTTCTTTTTCTTTTTCTTCTTTCTTCCATGCCTTCCATTTCTTTTTCTTTTTCTTCTTTCTTCCATGCCTTCCATTTCTTTTTCTTTTTCTTCTTTCTTCCATGCTTCCATTTCTTTTTCTTTTTCTTCTTTCTTCCATGCCTTCCATTTCTTTTTCTTTTTCTTCTTTCTTCCATGCCTTCCATTTCTTTTTCTTTTTCTTCTTTCTTCCATGCCTTCCATTTCTTTTTCTTTTTCTTCTTTCTTCCATGCCTTCCATTTCTTTTTCTTTTTCTTCTTTCTTCCATGCCTTCCATTTCTTTTTCTTCTTTCTTCCATGCCTTCCATTTCTTTTTCTTCTTTCTTCCATGCCTTCCATTTCTTTTTCTTTTTCTTCTTTCTTCCATGCCTTCCATTTCTTTTTCTTTTTCTTCTTTCTTCCATGCCTTCCATTTCTTTTTCTTTTTCTTCTTTCTTCCATGCCTTCCATTTCTTTTTCTTTTTCTTCTTTCTTCCATGCCTTCCATTTCTTTTTCTTTTTCTTCTTTCTTCCATGCCTTCCATTTCTTTTTCTTTTTCTTCTTTCTTCCATGCCTTCCATTTCTTTTTCTTTTTCTTCTTTCTTCCATGCCTTCCATTTCTTTTTCTTCTTTCTTCCATGCCTTCCATTTCTTTTTCTTTTTCTTCCATGCCTTCCATTTCTTTTTCTTTTTCTTCTTTCTTCCATGCCTTCCATTTCTTTTTCTTTTTCTTCTTTCTTCCATGCCTTCCATTTCTTTTTCTTTTTCTTCTTTCTTCCATGCCTTCCATTTCTTTTTCTTTTTCTTCTTTCTTCCATGCCTTCCATTTCTTTTTCTTTTTCTTCTTTCTTCCATGCCTTCCATTTCTTTTTCTTTTTCTTCTTTCTTCCATGCCTTCCATTTCTTTTTCTTTTTCTTCTTTCTTCTATGCCTTCCATTTCTTTTTCTTTTTCTTCTTTCTTCTATGCCTTCCATTTCTTTTTCTTTTTCTTTTTCTTCTTTCTTCTATGCCTTCCATTTCTTTTTCTTCTTTCTTCTATGCCTTCCATTTCTTTTTCTTCTTTCTTCTATGCCTTCCATTTCTTTTTCTTCTTTCTTCTATGCCTTCCATTTCTTTTTCTTCTTTCTTCTATGCCTTCCATTTCTTTTTCTTCTTTCTTCTATGCCTTCCATTTCTTTTTCTTCTTTCTTCTATGCCTTCCATTTCTTTTTCTTCTTTCTTCTATGCCTTCCATTTCTTTTTCTTCTTTCTTCTATGCCTTCCATTTCTTTTTCTTCTTTCTTCTATGCCTTCCATTTCTTTTTCTTCTTTCTTCTATGCCTTCCACTTCTTTTTCTTCTTTCTTCTATGCCTTCCACTTCTTTTTCTTCTTTCTTCTATGCCTTCCACTTCTTTTTCTTCTTTCTTCTATGCCTTCCATTTCTTTTTCTTCTTTCTTCTATGCCTTCCATTTCTTTTTCTTCTTTCTTCTATGCCTTCCATTTCTTTTTCTTCTTTCTTCTATGCCTTCCATTTCTTTTTCTTCTTTCTTCTATGCCTTCCATTTCTTTTTCTTCTTTCTTCTATGCCTTCCATTTCTTTTTCTTCTTTCTTCTATGCCTTCCATTTCTTTTTCTTCTTTCTTCCATGCCTTCCATTTCTTTTTCTTCTTTCTTCCATGCCTTCCATTTCTTTTTCTTCTTTCTTCCATGCCTTCCATTTCTTTTTCTTCTTTCTTCCATGCCTTCCATTTCTTTTTCTTCTTTCTTCCATGCCTTCCATTTCTTTTTCTTCTTTCTTCCATGCCTTCCATTTCTTTTTCTTCTTTCTTCCATGCCTTCCATTTCTTTTTCTTCTTTCTTCCATGCCTTCCATTTCTTTTTCTTCTTTCTTCCATGCCTTCCATTTCTTTTTCTTCTTTCTTCCATGCCTTCCATTTCTTTTTCTTCTTTCTTCCATGCCTTCCATTTCTTTTTCTTCTTTCTTCCATGCCTTCCATTTCTTTTTCTTCTTTCTTCCATGCCTTCCATTTCTTTTTCTTCTTTCTTCCATGCCTTCCATTTCTTTTTCTTCTTTCTTCCATGCCTTCCATTTCTTTTTCTTCTTTCTTCCATGCCTTCCATTTCTTTTTCTTCTTTCTTCCATGCCTTCCATTTCTTTTTCTTCTTTCTTCCATGCCTTCCATTTCTTTTTCTTCTTTCTTCCATGCCTTCCATTTCTTTTTCTTCTTTCTTCCATGCCTTCCATTTCTTTTTCTTCTTTCTTCCATGCCTTCCATTTCTTTTTCTTCTTTCTTCCATGCCTTCCATTTCTTTTTCTTCTTTCTTCCATGCCTTCCATTTCTTTTTCTTCTTTCTTCCATGCCTTCCATTTCTTTTTCTTCTTTCTTCTATGCCTTCCATTTCTTTTTCTTCTTTCTTCTATGCCTTCCATTTCTTTTTCTTCTTTCTTCTATGCCTTCCATTTCTTTTTCTTCTTTCTTCTATATCTTCCACTTATTCTTCAATTTCTTCTTATTTTTCCTCCTCTGTCTCGTCAAGTCTAGGCCTATTCTGACCATTCTATTTCTTTCTCTGTCTTCCCACATCTCTCTTCCAACATTCCATCACTTGTTTAGGAATCTTTTCTGGCAGTAAAACAAGAACATGCTCCGTCGTTCTAGATAATGAATCGACATTTACGTTGTTCTAAAATTGTAAAACATTAATTGCATTTGATTTCTTTTTTCTCTCTTCAATCCCAAATTAGACAACATTTACTACCTTATTGTGCCACTGTTTATATCTCCATTAATTACTCGTTTTCAAGAAGGAGGAAGTCATAAGACAAAGATTAGCAAAAACTAGTAACTTTCATGGAGAATTACAGTAGGAATTAGGCCACACAATTCGAATTATTGGACGTTACTCTTCAAAGTCAAAAAGTTCAAGTCTCAAGTTCATTCGCGACTAGTAGAGTGGGGATTCTAATGTAATTGCATACCTTTTCTCTATGTTCAGATCTCCGAGTTGCCATCTTGGCGAATCGTTCGAGTTTTTGTTACATATTTTGTATTCGTATAATACGTACTTAATATATTTCGCTTACATTTTACATATTTTGTAAAACTTTGCATCATTCTACCAAGTTTCTTGAAATTTATTTCGCAAAAAAATTCCTCAATTTTTGAAAATACTTTCTATTCGAAAATTGGCATTTTTTCTCACCCGAATTCGGAATTGCATTCTGATGACTTGAGGTGACCCACTTGAAGATGCGATCAGTTGCACGCGGTCTGTTGCGGTTAGCCTACGTCTGCACGCCATATATGTTGCGGCAAACTGGTGAGAGCGCTCACATTACCTTTAGGCGTGGGAAGTAGCAATCACGTCATGATTCTTGATCTTTAAATCCAATTTCCGCGAAATACTGGTTGTCGCAAACCTGTATTTCTACCGAGACAATAATAGTGATATTTTTCCGGTCATGGAGCTCCCATGTTTAAATGATGGCTGTCCACCGAAAAAAAAGAACCGATCCATTTCGGTTCTTTTTTTCGGCGTTGAAGTTAAAAATGGCTTCTTAGAGAAGTATATCAATTATGCCAAGCAATATTTTTTTTAATGATTTAATGAATATTTTGTTAATGTAAATTCTAATGTGTAAATTTTTTGTGTTTTTTGTGTTTTATAATTTTGATATTTCGTATTATATTGGCCAAATTCAGTTGCAGCTTACCAATAAACAGTCTCCGTTTCTGCAGCTGTGTGGCGAAGAAAAGCTAAGACTCCGATGGTGGCAGGGAGTTTGAAACTAGATTGTCAGCAAGTTCGAATTAGCTGCTGTCTGGAGGAGAATTCTAGCGGCCGGCTGCCTTGATCAGTAGTTTTCCGTGGTTTCTCCGAACTCCAGACGAATGCCGGAGCAGTACTGGCACTGGCAACAAATTGGCTGCCGACCACGCGCTATCTTTCCTTCCTCTTCCTTGACCTATCCCCATCCCTTACTTACACTAACTCACACACTAACATGCACTACACTGCTACACATGCCGGGAGACCGGTCGGGAACCGAGAGCGTGTCCCGGCTGGGGCAGTGCCCCGATGGAGATACTTGGTTGGGAAAAATCCGACTAACAGGCAATAAGTCGGCACCGGATCTCGCCATCCAGCACAGGAAGATCACCGCTACCACTCTAGAAAAAACACGCACTACACTTAACGGAACCATTAAACCCGGAAATACGATCTATCACGTTACATACACTTTTAGTTTTCATTACATATTTATATACAAAATTTTCCTTCGTTCTACATATATTTGTGCGGAATCTAGTGATTCACCATTTCCAGCTCCTGGCAATCAGACATGTGGGATGTTCTACACACGAGCAATGCAATTGCGCATGCGCAGAAATACGCTTTCAAGGCGCCATCGTTTGTTTGCCTGCAAGGGCAACGCAGCTGCTGTCAGAAGGTCCTTACCTTACTCAAACATAAACACACAAACACACGCACGCAGACACACGCGCGCGCACGGACACGGACACGGACACACACACACACACACACACACACACACACACACAAAGTGAATAGAATGAATGTAGGGGCAGAGGGGCCTATGGACATTAAACAGACCTTTTCGGTAACATTAGTAAATGTCTGTGCTTTGCTGACGTGCCATTCGGTAATAATTTTATATATTTCAGCTTTGAGAAGATAAAAATATTAAATATTTTATCTCATCAGATCGCCTTTGTACGCTGTTTACATACGTGTTTGGAGTAGATTAAATGGCTCATTATTATTACTGATGTGATAAACAGTACTCCTAAAGTCAATAGAATACCATGTAGGTATGAAGTTATAAAATATTGTTTTAAAGCGATTGTAAAGGATAAAATTAGTATTTATTCATTTAGATGTTTTTTTCTCGATGCCGAGCCACTACTCTGCACCACTCTAGGGTGTACACAATGTATTAAAGCTTAAGCCGCGGGCCTTCCCTTGCAAAACTTTACGTTCTGCCCAAATTTACTTTGCCGCTCACTGGAAAATTTTGCACATGTCAACTGAATTCCTGTAGTGCGAACGTGTTTGACGATCCGGAACGCTCGAGCAAATTGACGCCCATTCCGCGCACTACGTAAAATTATACGGGAGCGAAAAGGAATTCTTGTAGTGTGGACAGGAACGTACGCAAGAATTTCTGCGCATGCAGGCCGCGCTCCGTTGGTTTTTACCACACGCATCAAAGGAATTTGCAGCGTAAACCGCACGTAGTGTAGGCGGAACGGGTTCGAGTATACTGGTTACAGAATATATCTTAACCTTACATATGACCACTGCTTCGAAGAAATGCAAAGTCTACATCTTAATACATCTCATAATGAAAGTTATCTCGATGAGGGCGGAAATTATCAGTTAACTAGCTTACTAGAACTTTTGAATGAACTGGCTACACCTAACATTAGTTACATTTCCTACTTCGGCCGTGATTGATTTATACTGATTCCGGGCGTGGCAAATACTATGGTCGTTTCTCCCGTAAGTGTAGTTCATGATCTTCCTCTGGAGATCAAATACTATGGTCGAGATCCGGCGCCGAACTACCGACGGCCAACAGGGATTTTCCCCAACCAGGTATCTCCCACCAAAAAGATCGCGCGCGGCCCGCGGCCTGTTATATACGGTACTGCTCCAGCATTCGCCTGGTTTGGATCGGAGAAACCACGGAAAACTACCGATCATAGCAGCCGGCCGCTAGAATTCTCCTGCAGACAGAGACTGAATTCGATCTACCTGACAAACTAATTTCGAAAATTTTACCACCGTCGGCACTAAAACCTCGGACCTCCCGGTTAGTGACATCAGTTGATGCCCTGAGCCATCTGTCCCGGTACTTCAGCCGTGAAAGATACAATTTACCTAAATACCTTCAAATCAATTAACTAATTTTGCTCGTGAAAATAACGTGTTCTGATGATCTGATACTCTTCTGATACTCTTCTGAGAAATCACACTTCCCACTGGGCTCCAGCGATCAGGCTGGCATATGCCAGTGTGCGATTGGAGTACAGGAGCATGACCTTAGTTTCCAAGGCGTGCCACAGCCAGACACGTAACATCTTGACCTTAGCCGCCAGTCGGAAACTTCGTAACATTTAAATCGTACTCGGGACACTGAGTCAGTCGCCGTTTGAATCTCTCTCCACCTCTCTACACCTCTCTCTCTCTCTCTCTCTCCACCTCTCTACACCTCTCTCTCTCTCTCTCTCCACCTCTCTACACCTCTCTCTCTCTCTCCACCTCTCTACACCTCTCTCTCTCTCTCCACCTCTCTACACCTCTCTCTCTCTCTCCACCTCTCTACACCTCTCTCTCTCTCCACCTCTCTACACCTCTCTCTCTCTCCACCTCTCTACACCTCTCTCTCTCTCTCCACCTCTCTACACCTCTCTCTCTCTCCACCTCTCTCTCTCTCCACCTCTCTCTCTCTCTCCACCTCTCTCTCTCTCTCCACCTCTCTCTCTCTCTCCACCTCTCTCTCTCTCTCCACCTCTCTCTCTCTCTCCACCTCTCTCTCTCCACCTCTCTCTCCACCTCTCTCCACCTCTCTCTCTCTCTCCACCTCTCTACACCTCTCTCTCTCCACCTCTCTCTCTCTCTCTCCACCTCTATCGAAAACAATACTACAGAATACTACATCATAAAATCTAAAGTCACATTTGTTATTGAATAACGAACGAGCGTGGCGCATTATTGTAAAGAACTACATAAGAAACGCGACGCGCCCTCTAGACTAGCATCCGTCGTAGGTCAGGCCGCGAGGTACTCCGAGATCCAAGCACATTCGCGGCGAGCAGACCCGCATGCTGTCGACTGCAGCGCTTGCAGCGGCCGGGGCCCGCCGCTGCAGCCGGCGTGGAGCAGTGGGGGGAGGGGCCTTGGCCGAGATCTACCGGCCGGCGGCGGCGGCGGCGGCGGCGACCGCAGCCAAGGTCGCCCGGCACCCAGCCCAGCCCCCGCCCCCCACTACGCTCCCCTCTGCCCATCGAAGGCGGACCGCGCTCCACAAGGAGAGAGAAAGATATGGAGATGTTAAAGACATAGGAGTGTAGAAATTGTGGGACAGAAAAGGATAAAAGACCTGTGAAAAGTAGTGATGATCGTAAAAGAGATGAAAATTTAAAGAAATTGAGGAAAGAAAGAAGAGTTACTACAAAAAGAAAGCAAGGTTACTAGAAAAACAAAAGAGGAAATGAAATGAGGTAAAAGACAAGCAAGAATGGAAAATAGACCAGAAGAGAGACGAAAGCCAGAGAGAGAGAGAGAGAGAGAGACGAAAGCCAGAGAGAGAGAGAGAGAGAGAGACGAAAGCCAGAGAGAGAGAGAGAGAGAGACAAAAGCCAGAGAGAGAGAGAGACAAAAGCCAGAGAGAGAGAGAGACAAAAGCCAGAGAGAGAGAGAGACAAAAGCCAGAGAGAGAGAGAGAGAGAGAGACAAAAGCCAGAGAGAGAGAGAGACAAAAGCCAGAGAGAGAGAGAGAGAGACGAAAGCCAGAGAGAGAGAGAGACAAAAGCCAGAGAGAGAGAGAGACAAAAGCCAGAGAGAGAGAGAGACAAAAGCCAGAGAGAGAGAGAGACAAAAGCCAGAGAGAGAGAGAGAGACAAAAGCCAGAGAGAGAGAGAGAGAGACAAAAGCCAGAGAGAGAGAGAGACAAAAGCCAGAGAGAGAGAGAGAGACAAAAGCCAGAGAGAGAGAGAGAGAGACAAAAGCCAGAGAGAGAGAGAGAGAGACAAAAGCCAGAGAGAGAGAGAGAGAGACAAAAGCCAGAGAGAGAGAGAGAGAGACAAAAGCCAGAGAGAGAGAGAGAGACAAAAGCCAGAGAGAGAGAGAGACAAAAGCCAGAGAGAGAGAGAGACAAAAGCCAGAGAGAGAGAGACAAAAGCCAGAGAGAGAGAGAGAGACAAAAGCCAGAGAGAGAGAGAGAGAGACAAAAGCCAGAGAGAGAGAGAGACAAAAGCCAGAGAGAGAGAGAGACAAAAGCCAGAGAGAGAGAGAGAGAGACAAAAGCCAGAGAGAGAGAGAGAGAGACAAAAGCGAGAGAGAGAGAGAGACAAAAGCCAGAGAGAGAGAGAGACAAAAGCCAGAGAGAGAGAGAGAGACAAAAGCCAGAGAGAGAGAGAGAGACAAAAGCCAGAGAGAGAGAGAGAGAGACAAAAGCCAGAGAGAGAGAGACAAAAGCCAGAGAGAGAGAGAGACAAAAGCCAGAGAGAGAGAGACAAAAGCCAGAGAGAGAGAGACAAAAGCCAGAGAGAGAGAGAGAGACAAAAGCCAGAGAGAGAGAGAGAGACAAAAGCCAGAGAGAGAGAGACAAAAGCCAGAGAGAGAGAGAGACAAAAGCCAGAGAGAGAGAGAGAGACAAAAGCCAGAGAGAGAGAGAGAGACAAAAGCCAGAGAGAGAGAGAGAGAGACAAAAGCCAGAGAGAGAGAGAGACAAAAGCCAGAGAGAGAGAGAGACAAAAGCCAGAGAGAGAGAGAGACAAAAGCCAGAGAGAGAGACAAAAGCCAGAGAGAGAGACAAAAGCCAGAGAGAGAGAGACAAAAGCCAGAGAGAGAGAGAGAGAGACAAAAGCCAGAGAGAGAGAGAGACAAAAGCCAGAGAGAGAGAGACAAAAGCCAGAGAGAGAGAGACAAAAGCCAGAGAGAGAGAGAGACAAAAGCCAGAGAGAGAGAGAGAGACAAAAGCCAGAGAGAGAGAGAGAGACAAAAGCCAGAGAGAGAGAGAGAGAGACAAAAGCCAGAGAGAGAGAGAGAGAGACAAAAGCCAGAGAGAGAGAGAGACAAAAGCCAGAGAGAGAGAGAGACAAAAGCCAGAGAGAGAGAGACAAAAGCCAGAGAGAGAGAGACAAAAGCCAGAGAGAGAGAGACAAAAGCCAGAGAGAGAGAGACAAAAGCCAGAGAGAGAGAGACAAAAGCCAGAGAGAGAGAGACAAAAGCCAGAGAGAGAGAGACAAAAGCCAGAGAGAGAGAGACAAAAGCCAGAGAGAGAGAGACAAAAGCCAGAGAGAGAGAGACAAAAGCCAGAGAGAGAGACAAAAGCCAGAGAGAGAGACAAAAGCCAGAGAGAGAGACAAAAGCCAGAGAGAGAGACAAAAGCCAGAGAGAGAGACAAAAGCCAGAGAGAGAGACAAAAGCCAGAGAGAGAGACAAAAGCCAGAGAGAGAGACAAAAGCCAGAGAGAGAGACAAAAGCCAGAGAGAGATACAAAAGCCAGAGAGAGAGAGAGAGAGAGACAAAAGCCAGAGAGAGAGAGAGAGAGAGAGACAAAAGCCAGAGAGAGAGAGAGAGAGAGACAAAAGCCAGAAGAGAAAGAAATAGAGACAAAAGCCATAAAGAGAGAGAGACGAAAGCCAGAGATTTAGATAATCTTTAATTTGACTAACAGGAATTGGTTATTACAAAGTTATGTTATTATGAAGTTAAATTCTGTGTAAAGAAAACTTTTAAATGACAGAAGCCTGGTTAAAATCTAAGGTTTCCAATAATTCACCGAAAAAAAAACCGTTGGAGTATACCAGATCCATGATACTGTAACAAGTTTCCTTGTTACAGTATCATGGATCTGGTATACTCCACCGGTTCTTTTTTGCGGTGTTGCTTAATCTTATCCTTCAAAACTAATAAATACAGCCGCGAGTCATGTCCCTTTCTTTCATGCTTTGGGCAGCAACCAGCAACCGTAACATGCACCGACGTACACTTCACATAGTTTGCCACAGGGCGAGAATCGTTCGGTGCCAATATGAACTGGGGATTAGCAATTACATCACATGCTATTGACATTGGACACCACGTGTCCTGCCACGAAGGCCGACTGCTCTGGCACTTCTCGTGGATCTCTCTTTCCAGGCCAATGACAGAACGCCGTCAAAAAAACATCTACGTAACCGGTTCTCCGTCTTCCGATTCAACACAAATGCCTCACCGCGTTCGTAAGGAAGGAACTCTCGTGCAAGGTCCCGTTCAGAAATACCGATGCTACAACAACACGAGTACATGATGTTGCAATCTTGCTTAATAATAAAAATTAATAAATAATATTACCATCGCTTCCACCTACAACTGCAGCAGCTCTACAACACTTGTACACTTGTACCGTGTGTATTACCAGATCCAAACGTGGCTGGAAAGAGACATAGATCCACAGTGGGGTTGGATCTTCAATAACAATTTTTTGGAGCCGATTGAAACATTGTTACCACCTGCGTCAGATAGTATCCTTAATACATTTTTTTATAGTTGAATAAGTGGATGCAGTGCATATTGTGGGTGTAGTAAAATTTGATTACCTAGATCAAGTCAAAAATATAAAAGTTGTGCGGCGCTTAATTGAGATGGTAATTTTCATGGCTTGTCAGGAACTTCCTTTCAGAGGACACTCCGAAGATGAGTTTCTTAACAGAGGGAATTACATTAAATTTTGTCACTGTTGAGAAAGTATGATGAAACTCTTAGAGACTTGTTTTCAGAAAACCGCCGTTTTTACTGGGTTGTCAAAACATATTCAGAATGATTTCATAGAATTTATAACTATTATGTTATGGTATGTATATGTTAAATGAAATAGAGGAAATTTCACTTCACCATTTGTTGCTAGACAAGACTCATGATCTACCCCTCCCATTCTCAATTATCGACTGTTGTACGATATTTAATTCCCAATGAGAGAATCTAACGTTTTCTAGGGTTTACTGACGTCCGTTCAAATTGCGCAGCCAGTGCTTAAGCAGAACATGTTTTTCACACACTCAATAAATACGAGTGAAATTCCAAATTAGTAGCTCAGTGTTACGATGGGGCTGCAGTGCAGTAATGTCTGGTGAAATAAATGGACTTCAGAAACTAGTTAGACACCTCGAGGCAGTATTTGTACACTGCCTGGCACATGTACTTAATTTAGAGCTCTCCCCGACAGAGTCTAGTATCAAAGAGTGTAAACAATTGTTCACGACTCTTGGAAGCTTTTCCTAATTTTTTCTAATTGCACAAAACGTATGGATGCACTTGATTTAGAAATGAAAAAAGATTTCTCAACGTGCGCCCTGCAAGAAGGAATTATATTTCGCGACTAGTTGAGACAATTCGGGAACGCAGATTTAGTAAATTTATTTTCCACTAATCTTGACAATTCAGAATAGTGGGATAAAGACATTTATCGTGAGGCTTTGAACCCGGGGTTTTGAATCTGTGCTTTCTGATCTTTATCATTTCTTCATAATGACTTAGTGAAATGTTTTATTTCACGGATTCACTGTATGACATTTTTCAAGCCAGGTCACTAAAGTATTGGTAGCTTCGAGTTTTGAAAAAAAAAAGAATAAGACGGCCCCTTTCCGTCGTCAGAAAATCTAAAACTTCCTGGCAAGTTTACTACTGGGATTGGCAATACTTTTTTAATTTCACCTGTGCGTGCCAATTCTCTAATCTAATATTTTCATTTTCAATTCCCTTATCTCTGTTCTGATTAGACAATCATCAGATTTTATTAATTTAATTTCCTCCTGCACTTTCCTTTCAATTAACATGATAGCATTATCGAATTTTACTTCGATATTATTTAATCTAGCGTTCCGCTGACGCAAACGTCACGTAATTCTTCTATTTCTGTGCAATTCAACTGTTCCCGTTGTTGACCATTTTCCTGGTACGTCTGAAATTTCAGAATTAATTTTATCTAATAAAGCTTTCTGTTTCTTTGCGTATATTCCGTTTTTGCCTAGATGTGTGAAGTTTTACATTTGTGTCATTGATTTTTACTCCCATATCAGTGCATTTGCGACATTTCGCCGCCATTGTCATCTACACTTTCGTGTAACTCACGTTTCTTAATTTTCAATTCGCGTGATATAGTCTTTCAATTGCTCAAACTTAATATTAAAAGCATCTAGACTGTTCTTTATTTCTGAATTATTACTTTCCATTTGATCAAATCTATTCTGCATACCTATGTTATCTTCTTTCATATCTAGTAATAACTTCAAAATTGAACTATTTGCGCCCTTCTTCGACGGTGATTTCTGTACTTTCCATTCAAGTTGCACTACTCCCACTATTACTTTTATGTTTAATTTGTTACGTCTTTAATTGACGCAACTCATCTCCCAGCCCCGCGGGGCGTTGAGCGCTTTAATCGGGAGTAATCCTCCATTAATATTTCAATATTTCATATGCGTCACGTCTCGTCGTAGTCAGTAGTCAAGAGGACCGCCAGGTAGCATCTCCGCGTACGCTCCTCCTACTACGCGCCCCTGCGTCACTACTCAGCGGCCAGAATTGGGAAGGAATTAGGATTGGGATAGGATTTAGGACACTTCACAGAAGTTGGACTAACCCCTGTGAAGCATGCAACCTCGTTTTGTCGTAACAAATTTCATATTAGGTTCCACGGGGATTCTACGGGAATCGATCCCGGAACATCAGTGATGAAAGGCAAGCGACTTCTCCATTGAACCGCGAGGGCAATATTAATTCTTATGTAGGTTCCATTTCCGAAACTACATTTGATTCGGTTTCTGTATTAACATTATTAATGATATTCCCTTGAAATTCTTCCACCCCACCAAATGCAAAAATCGTTCCTTTCAGATTCTACAATTTCAGCACATATTTTCTTGCTGCGCGTCTCTATCGTGATCATGTTCAACTATTTTCAACACGCATTCAAGCAACACTATTTTCAACACGCCTCAAGCCACAATTTCAGCACCATTTTTGAAGTGCCCGCTGATATAATAAATAATAAATCTCCTTATTTATTCAGAACCAAGGAATGAATTTCTACTTTTGTTGATATTACTGTTATATAAAGCTTTTAATTGATTTACTCTTCTACTATTACTATATTCCTGCTTGGGTACGCTATGGAAACTCGCATAGTGTTAATCTAGGAATATGTTTATTATTTATTTACCTTGCTATGCTCATAAGTTTGCCCTATTCTGAAATGTTTATCATTTTGATTCTATTTCCGTTTACTTATGAGTTTCGGTATACACAATGCTGTCTTATTACCTGTCATAAGTGTACGTGCAACCCACACAGAATTGCGATCTTTGGAAGTTCTGTTAATTAAAAATGGTTATTTTGAATTAATGGCAACTATCTATTAAATTACCAACTTTTTTCAAATAAATAACTTAACATTTTTTTAAATTGTTTTCAATGAGCTCATGATTTGATCTGATATGATTTCATTCTTATTCAATAGTTATATTCACGTACGTGTCAAGAAATAAAGTTCATGACTTACTATGACCTTCGCGCGTATTGTCGACTTCTCGGGTGTACTCCGGATCTTCTCTCGTGATGCTATTTGCTGTTCGTGTTACTGTCCCTCCTACCGTATTCTCTCCTTAAGTTGAAATCTGATTACAAAATGTTACTGCTCCTCATACCGTATTCTCTCCTTAAGTTGAAATCTGATTACAAAATGTTACTGCCCCTCATACCGTATTCTCTCCTTAAGTTGAAAACTGATTACAAAATATTACTGCCCCTCATACCATATTCTCTCCTTAAGTTGAAATCTGATTACAAAATGTTACTGCCCCTCATACCGTATTCTCTCCTTAAGTTGAAAACTGATTACAAAATGTTACTGCCCCTCATACCGTATTCTCTCCTTAAGTTGAAATCTGATTACAAAATGTTACTGCCCCTCATACCGTATTCTCTCCTTAAGTTGAAAACTGATTACAAAATGTTACTGCCCCTCATACCGTATTCTCTCCTTAAGTTGAAAACTGATTACAAAATGTTACTGCCCCTCATACCATATTCTCTCCTTAAGTTGAAATCTGATTACAAAATGTCACCGCGGTATTATCTGTCGGCTGTTGGTTTCATAAAAAAATTGTAATAAATTATCACGCGGTCGCGACTTTCCTTATATTGTACCGCAGTTACATGAAACACACATTACTGATTGCCAATTGAAAAGTACTTCTGATTGTCTTAAAGCATACGATACTGAAAACAATAAAATTAAGTTACCAATGGGCGTTTCTAAGTTGCGTATTTATCTGAGCAGAACTGGTTTGTCATCTCTGTATTTAAGGAGTGATCACGACTTTGAGGATTCATTGCCACAATTCCAATAACCAGCGCTGTCGCCGAACGCTCTTTCTATGCGTTGCGACGAACACACACCTGCTGCAGAAACACGCAAGAGTTAGAAAAGGCTTTCACAGCTGCCATTACTCACCATAAAAGAAGTTGGTGAAACTGAAGCAAACAAACTGCGGGAGAATTTTTTAATCTAGTAATCAATTATTTTGGAAATAAAAGCAGAAGGATAGATTTACAGTTCAAATAACTTGGCAGCTGCTGTTCACACACAATTCATAAAGAAAATCATCTCAAAATGGTGAGTCAGATTTCTTTTTTACGGTTAATATTCTTCTTCTTCTATTATTATTATTATTATTATTATTATTATTATTATTATTATTAGCAAAAATGTCCAACTAAATAATTACTAAAAATAAGCTAATATTACAACTATATTTGCGACTGATTGGTGGTAGTAGAACAGTGCGTCCTGGAAATCACCGATCGCCACTTTGTACGTTAACTCTGAACGGTTGACATTGTCAATCGACAGCAGAAACGACGCACCACGAGGCCGCAAATCTCTACTCTGCATACTCAACATCATTCACTCTCTGGATACGACAAATCTTTCTCGATTTACAGGCCATGTTATTTACTTTCTCGTGTACGTACGTATACACGGAGTAATATACGTAGTATAGAGAAAGTTATGTAATGCTGCACAAATCGATTTCGAGATGTCAACGGAAATGCTTATCTTAGGGTCTCTTGTTACCGAAAAGGTGTTTTTTTTTTCAAAACGTCCGTCTATCCGCCGAAAACACCACTAGCACCTAAACCATATGTAGGATTTTTTCAAAAATAGATACTCCCCGGTCGGTTTGGCACTAGTCACGGCGCTGCGATTTTGCAAAACCATTCTCAAAAATGGCTCCACATTTTTTTCTTTACATTTTATGAAAGAATAGAGTAAAATATATTTATGACTTTTTCACTCTTATTTCTGAATTTTCGTAAATTTTAAAAGATTGGATTTTTAGCGGTGTCTGCCTACAAATACAAAATTGATGATAGCGATTTTTCCTCAAAGTATTTTTTTCTACATAATGAGATCTTTCATTAAGGTCACTTTGGAAACATTTCCAACGGATAGCGCTAATTGCACCGTTTATTATGACAAAGTTTATTTTGGGATATTCTATGGTTCTTCAAAAATTACACAAATTCATTTTTTTAACGCCTGCCACGCCGTTAATATGCACATTTCCAGCAATTTGTAAATACTATTGCATTTGTGAGTTAAAATGCTTTAAATAACTTCTATTGAAGGTTTTCGAAAACTCAAAACTTTTCTGTGAAAAAGTGCTCCTGGTTTCGCATTTACAGTAACGCAGCAACACCATTTTCATAAAAACTGCTAAATTTTCCAATGAATTTTTTATAGGACGAATTTCTACTTTTCTACGATATTCTGAAACTAATATTTCGGTTCTATCATTAGGGAACCAAAAAATTGAGAATTTTTTTTAAAATGTAGTTTTAGCGGCGATATGTGGCATCTGGCAAGAGTATGTGGCAAGTCGGAATAGCTAGTTCAGACCACATATTAAAGAAAACAAATACGAGAAAGTCTGTGCCATTTGTAGCACTACTAGTTTTTATTTGTGAAGCGGTGTCGATTGTCAGTTTGAGGTCAACACAAGCACTGAACACTTAATTCACAGAGTATTTCGAATCGGCGAATGATAGAGGCTTGGAAACGTTTAGAAATCCAGCCGTACCAGAAACTCCCGAACCTACTTTACCGCCGGATTTTATAACTAAAGTGTTTGTAATTAATTAAATTTCAACATATGTAACATTGCTGAATTTGTCTTCTTAAAATATTCGTGTAAAAAAGTGATGTATTCCGTTCAAAGATAACAAGTAACACCAACACCTTTATAATAAAAATATAAATCTAAAATATGATTAGTACACATATGTAACACTGCGTTTTGAATCGTTTGGTAAAAATTTGAGATCAATATTTTGAACCCTTTACAAAATATTCGAAATTAATGTTTTTATTGATAAACTTGTGTAATTTAGTAACTTAATTTTCGTAACGTTATTCATGGAAGAGACTGACAAAGCTCTACGTATTGGTTCAGAACAAACCGTTCAGCCAACGAATAGGTATAATGAATGAACTATTCGTAGAAGATGCGCTGTCTGCGTACTAGCACAACTCAGTAACGTAACGATTTCCAGGAGGCCGTGTTCTGGCGTAGGGGAAGTTTAAGTTTCCTCCGCCAGCGTCCATTCACCGCGTTTTGTTTTTGTGTTTGCTCTCCTGGAAACTTTCCAAAGGCGCACTCTCTACTCAGAAGAATGCACGTAGCGCTTCTTTTGTCTAACCTCCACGTGTATCGGCGAACCTCTTTCAGGGGCGCCCTGGAGGGGGACAGCTGGGGCAACTTGTCCAGGACCCGTCTTAATTCTTAAAAGGGGGTATAATTGCACTCATGGTGAATAAGAAAACTCGCTATCGTCTCTCGTTTTATTGAACAGATCACTCATGCAATTACCCCCTCTTCATACACTCGTTTCGTTAATTACCTTTATTTCTACGTCAAATTAATCTCCGACTTAGGTGGCTCAGGGAATCAACTAATGTCACTGCAGTGCCTTTGATCAGGAGGTCCTAAGGTTCTAGTCCCGACACGTGCAGGATTTTCGTCATTAGCTTCATAGGACGAATACAGCCGCTGTTTGGAGGAGAATTCCAGCGGGAGGCTGTTCTTATCGGTAGTTTTCCGTGGTTTCTCCGATCAACACCAGTCGAATGCCGAAGCAGTACCCTAACAAACGGGTCACGGACCGCGCACATTCTTTCCATTCACTTCTTTGTTCTATCCTCGCCCCCTTACTTGCACTACACTACCACAGATGACGCGAGCATAGAGCTTGTCCCATACGGGGCGGTGTCTTGCTGGTGGTAATACCTGGTTGGGGAAAAACTCGCAAGTCGACGTGTAGGTGGGCGCTGGAACTCACCATCCTGAGGAAGGAATATCACCGCCACCTCCCACGACAAAACAGTGTCTCCCTCTAATGAGTTCCTTATGTTAGAACATTGCTGAAATTTCATGGAAGACGTACACTGTAGTCATGCAGAAAAAATGCTCCTTCGAAGAACAAAACAGGAAAATCTATCACGAAAAATAATATAAAAAAGCGTAAACAATGTGGGTGGCAATTGGTTGAGTAAATATTTACAATTATGACAGGACCGAATAAGAAACAGAAGAGGCAACACATGAAAATGACCTGCCCCTTCTTGACTAATCACGTTTCTTTTCTTAGTTAATGCTGATATTTTCTTAGTAATTAAATTAGCTTTACACACTTTAATCGAATTAATAATTATCCACTAATACGCTCCTTGATGTGATTGTTACACGTTTTATTAATTCTGTGTCAGTCCTGTCAATCGAAAATAAAAATACAATTTCTATATTAGCCGAATTATAATTATTTCGATTCGAATACATTAGGCGCTCTTTTTTTTTAACTACTCGTAATGACGATTGAGTTGAACTCTTGTCTTTAGAATCTCCTTACACTTTTTGATCATTTTAAATTTTCAATATTTTACAAGTAAGATTCTTTACTTTTAATGAAATAACATACCATCTTATTATAACAAGTTCATTTTCTTAATTTATTTTTAATATTTGCCACCTATAAGTGAATATTCTCGTATTTAATTACAGTGAATCATTTTAATTAATTTTCTCTTTCACCGTAGACCTGAGAAGTCGGGAGTTTATTTTTTCCACAGTGACATTTATACCATTGTACGTCAGCTTTTCGGCTTTTGTAGGTAGAGGGAGGGCGTTTTATTAAATATACAATCTAAAAAAACTTAATTCTAGCTTAAATCTAATAGTACAATTTTTATACACTCTTTGGCATTCTTGTTATTTTTATTCTGAAGTTTAACGATCTCATCGCAATTACTCCGTCTCCGTTCGATTTAAAAATCCGATGCGGCAAAATTTAGATTTCCGATAAGGCAAAATTTAGGATGCCGATTCGAGAAAGCCTCGAATTCTTCCCACTTCTTTCATTGAGATGTCGCGTGGAACGTCTCATTTCGTTTGGAAGGTGCTCATGGCTACCTGCTAGTCAGACGTCTGAAAGACATATTTACGACGAACTGAGAAGCACACTTCAAGTGGAGCATCCTAATCACGATTCGTTTGTCAGTCCTCTTGGCGCGCTGTGAAAGACATCCAATGCAGCTGAAAGGCTGTTTACTACCTACTTCACTTCCAGCGAATCACGCACACGACGGCGTTAAATAACAATGGAGCTGCAAGGTTTTGAGATGCAAGCTCAAATGACATCAGCTGCACTCAGAAAATGTTATGAGTAAAAGTTTGAAAAAAGTACTTGGAATTTAGTAGTCGATATAGAAAGTAATTAAACCGGACAATTATGAAACTAGTAATTACATTCGACATAGTAACTTTCATGTCTTTAGTTCCTAGAGTTTGCTGGTCATCGTAGGCTTCGAATTTGCTTATTTATTAAAAGTAAAGCCATTGTGTTAAAGTTTTATAGATAGGAAAAAGATTGAAAACTATTCTCATAACCATGATTGAGATTTTTGGATTGTAAGCTCATATGATCATGTGAACTTAGTTGTAGGTGTAGTTTGTCGTCAACAACCTATTAAGGATGCGGCATATTTCAATAGGGAGAGATCACCTACAATATTGATTCTTTATTCTATTCTTTCGTGTTCTCTTCTCTCTACTTGGCCTCCAGTGCATATTTCTGCCGGAATGTCAGTCTTTCTACCTCTTTCTCACTCTTCTTCTCCCAAACCTTCCTCCTTTTTTGTTTTCGTGTTCATTTATTTTACTTGCAAATTGTCAACTTGTACTCTTCTTATCTACCAACTTCTCTTCCCTACATGCGTCAATATCTGCAACTACGAAGCCTCGGTCTTAGAAAAGACTCGTGGCGATCACAAACTTCCCCGGGAAAGAAACAGCAAATAAGAGTCCAAAAACAGCACAAACATGGCGGTAGCAACAGACGCGATGAGTTCAGATAGCACACGCGTACCCAGAAGACGCTTGTTAATGAACGACGAAACAAATGTGAAGACTTTGGAGATGATAGTTCTTTACACAAAACTCGAAGAGCAATTAACGTTTGGTCAATTAATTAGCAATTAAATCATCCCAAATTGTGACATGCGTGTTTTGTGGTTACTCGTTGTGACTGTGCTAACTTAAGAGCTATTCCCTGGTTCTTCTGTATATGAGAGGCAGTCATACAGGAAAAGAAAAAAACATTAAAAATAAGCGATTTGGAAAAAAATCTTGCCCTTAATGACACACCGGTTTCTTCACTGAAGTTGCAAAGTCGAAATTATTAATTATAAATAAGAAAAACATTCATGGTTGATTTATTCTCAATTTTTTACGAAGATTTGTATAGTTTATAATTTTATTTTTTTAAATATGAGAGCGTAGTTTTGATATTAGTGTCTGAGAAACTTGGCAGGTTAACAACTCACCGACAAATGTAAAAGTTCCAAAATTCGCATTCCAAAATTTTTGTAATATTAAATGAGCCTGCTATTATACTTAAGACTTAGTTCGTAGATAATTTCAGATGTGAGCAAAGCAATATGATGACCTTCTTTAAAAAGGAAGCATAAAAGATAACTAAAGGAAAACTGACACAAAATAAAATGTCTGGAAGGGGGAGCGATAAAAATTGCCTAGTCACATCGCTAGTCTTCGTACAGTACCGTTCAAGGTCATATGAGTAAAGCATTCGTGTTTCTATTTTCAGGTTGTAAGATAATCCTTTACTACTAGATAATTCTTACTTCTAGGCTGTCCGGGTGACGCCGCGTCGTTGGCAGATAGGCCTATCTGCCAACGACGCGGCGTCACCCGGATAGCCTAGAAGTAATGGACTCGAGCCGCGGAAGCCTACGTGTACAGTACATTTTCTTGAGTAAGTCCCATGAAACAGTTTGATCTTTTACTATATTTATGGTCGTAAGGCTAAATTGTGTTTCATTTTTTTATTTGTTTATTGAAACAATATCAACCTTTTTTGACTTGTTTAACAACAAATAAAAACGATTGAAAATCTATTGAGAAAAGCGTCCGTTGAGCTACGACACAACATCCCTACTCGCACGATGTAACTACTCGCACATTGCTTCAATGTTTTTCTTTCGTGAACACGTATGATTCAAACTAGTGCTTAAAATAAAAGTCATGCATGATTATATGATTTTAACATTTTTATGTCGAAGTTTTTTATAAATTAATTCGTCCAAATGTTTAGTTTTGGTTCATGCACTAATCCACTAAAAGAGTTATGTGGTTCTAGAAGCACAGGATGGTATGGTTGCTTTTCACAAGAGATTTATTTACTTAATTTTGGCTTATTTATTTACCCTAAAAAACTATGAATAACTGAATAGTGGGACGTTAAATATTCAGCCTGTGTTGAACCTGACTTCCCCAAGTCAAAATTGCCGCCATGGTGCCTTAA
This sequence comes from Gryllus longicercus, assembly GCA_038098605.1. NCBI lineage: Eukaryota > Metazoa > Arthropoda > Insecta > Orthoptera > Gryllidae > Gryllus > Gryllus longicercus. The sequence continues at coordinate 596,806 of JAZDUA010000718.1, read as the reverse complement.
AAAGTAATGTTTTTTTGTAAACATTTTGAAGATTATGTCATTTTCTTTGTTATCACTTGACATGATTTTTTAAAACTTCAAAATGAGCAATATAATCATCAACGCATCACATCAACACATGTATGTATCTAAAATGTATATCTAAAATGAAAGTCAGATTGTCTGGCGGACATTAGCAATCAGTTTGTTGCATTCTTCTCCACTCATGTACCAAACACGAAAATTGTGTCTCCTCTGACAGACGGAACTACGGTTATTGCTCGCCAGTCTACGTCACGAGCTGCAATATTATTATTGCGCAATGTAACCATTGTGCTGCCACCTGCTGGCGTTCTTGTAACTTAGTGTCTCGACTGAAATTTACTTGGCAGGATGATAATGGACTTTTGAAACATCTATTATGTAGAGACAGCTTGAGTTTTGAGAGAAAGAAAATTACAGTTAAGGCCTAAAAAAATTCAATAATAATAATAATAATAATAATAATAATAATAATAATAATAATAATAATAATAATAATAATAATAATAACTCGGCCCCGTGGCGAAAACAGTTGCGGCAGCTATCGTCTGCAACGACATAACGACATAAGCAGGTTCTTGTCCTGCGTAAGCGTGGTCATATTGGTGATTGTTCCTTTACTCCTCACCATCCTACCACCCCGAAATTCATGGATAATTATCCATAAAAGGTACAACAGATACATTAGAGCAACTTTGGGTTATATTGAATTATATAATTAGAATTAAGAATATAATCACATTTTCCCGACAAAAATGATTTGAAGCAAAATGTACAAATTTCCTCAATTTTCAGCGAAATTCACTAAAATTCAAAGAAATCGCCTTTTGTTTGTATGCATGCGAGTTTTAATATTTATTGTCATTAACTTTTTCTGCATCTTCATATAATCCGGGGTATTAAATTGGAATTTAAAAAAAGCAGTAAGATAAAAATCATATGCATCATGTGCCTTATCAACGATATTCAGAAAAAAATAATATAATGAGATTAAAACTGCACTAACATACTTCGCAAAAAGCACGTAACAATTTTCGTATTAGTAGTAGTAGTACAGCGAGTTATATTACACCCTAGGGTGTCTCTTGCATCCCAACATCCACAGCTCTCTATCGGTGTAGTCTTTTCCCCTCTTCACCATTGCCTCATCCACTCCCTCTCCCCATGTAAGTCTAGGTCTTCCTCTTCGTCGATGGCATTTCCACAATATTTTCGGCCAATGCTCTTCGCTCCTTCTTTGCATGTGCTCATACCACTTAAGTTTTTTCACTTCTATGGTGTCAATTACATTAAAACTCACTTTCGCTTTACGTTATATTCTTCGTTCTTAACTTTATCCATTAAAGTCAGTCCGCAACTTCGGCGCCTTCTCCATTGCCTTCAATTTCTTTTCTCTCTTTTTTGTTACTTCCCAAACATCAGATCCATAAAGGGCAATTTCTTCAACAGTCTTATATAATTTTCTTTTTACACTCTTAATTTATCTTTCCATATTAGTGGATGTAATTGTCTTATAGCCACTCTACCTTTTGCAATTCTGTTTATAATATCTTGCGTACTGCCTCCATTTGCGTTTTTATTTACAATTTTCGTAAACATTATGAAAAATCTAACGCAAAAAAGTACTGAAACAATCAGATTTTGGTTCTGTGCAACTGTCGCTTTTGCCGTTCCATTGCACGAGAGAGCTTTTGGAAGACCCAAGTCTCGATCGGCTCACCCGAATGACAATTGCGAGCGGTGCTTGCAGCTTCCACGGAGGTCACAACTCCAGCACTCGTTTTGGCTCTCGCGAGCGCTAGCGCACCATCACTTTGGGCAGCGATTGTGTAACGGACTGTTATACCCAAGTTGGCGGGTTCAAACCCGATCGAAGCCGTGGATTTTTAAGGGCGAAAAAATCCTTCGTACGCCTTCCTTCGGAGGGGAAGTAAAGCCGGCTGTCCCATGTTAGTAGATTTACTTGCATGTAAAAGATCAAGCCTAAATGACGTCTCTGAGCTAAATTCAAATCGCCTATTTCTCGCCCAAGAAATGCCTCCTTTCTCTGGTAGTTGGTGAAAGGAGCGTAGCGAAATTTGTGTGGTCAGGAAGAGCGGGCCTGATGGCCCGAGTCTCGCCACGTATAGTAAGGGATTAATTCAATTCAATCATCTGAGCACAATCCAACTATTGACTGGTAGAAATAACAATGCAGACCAATAATTTCTGCCTGTTAATACTTCTCGTACTTCTAGTTCTTAAATCAATTTTGTTAATTTTAAGAAAAATTATTTTTCCTCGAGCCTCTGTCGGGTTTTCACACTTAAAAAGATAACTCCATGTTCTATTAGTATGATAATAAATATATAATGAAAATGTCACCATTCTCAAGTTTTCATTATGAATTCAGTATTATTCCTCACTTCTTCACTATTTTTCACTAATTCTAATTTTTTAAATTTAGGTTTAACACATTTTTATAGAGTATCTACTTTAATACGTGAATACATTAAACCACGAAACGTAGAAGTACGGTTTCTATCATGGAAAATAAATAAATCATTTTCTTATAATTTGCCTATGTTCTATTGTATACATTTGATTTGAAAACTCCTATTATTTTAATTGAATCGTCACAGACAATAACATCAGTGCCTTTATTTGACCAAACAATTCCAATTTTGTATCTAAACTTTATTTTCGTTCGTAAATATATTTAAAATGATAATTTGTTAATTTCAGAGTATATTTTCATATTTATTTTCATTACGGGACGTCCTATATATCAATATCATGCCGGGATTCCATAATTGTATCGTACTTGCGACCCCTTAAGAAGGGCCTCCTTAACGGGCTGAATTCCAGCCATCGTGGCCCGGAAAATAACGGGAGCATCTTCGAGGCCACTTCTTTGCCTCACCTCTCCTCTTCTCCTCTGGTTGGACCTTTCAGAAAGTGTTTCGCCGGTCACTCCATTGACCGAGGAGAGGTGAGCATCTTCAGTGGCAACCAAAGGAACTAAATAGCTTCAAAACGGAAATAAATATTTATGGCTATTCAATTTCCACATCACAGACTATTTGAAGTTTCCAATCACAGATTTAAGTTTCGAATTTCCAATCGCAGATTTGCTTTGAAGTAACTTCAAGTTTATCTTCTATAATTTTGAAATAAATTCTGCCAATTGATTAAATAGTATTTAACAGTTCTCCATTATTTAACTCGTCATAAAATTCAATACAACTTCGGTTTAAATTTATTGTTATGGACATTGAGATTTTACCTACACAGACATTAAAACCTACAGTGCAATAGGGGCATCAATGAATTAAATTTCGAATTGCATATAAATATTGGTTAAATGTATCTTAACCCTTGATAAAAACGGAACATTATGTTTATAATAAACATAAAATATATTATTTTTACATAAGAGCTAATTTGACCAGCTCGGAAACAATTCTGCCAGCAGCCGACCTCGATTCAAAATTGCATATCTCGCCGAACGAATACCGGCCGGGTAGCAAACGTACTTTCTCCACGTCGAACAGGAATCCGGATTGTCGTATTTTGAGGGATGTTCTCTTTTGAGTTCCCGAAAACAAACACGTATAATTTCTACAAAGGAAACTAACGGAAAGATAAGAAATACAGACTAGTCCGATTGTAGTGAACCTCCGAAGATTAACATGTTTTGTTCACTATTTCTGAGGTTCGCTATATCCGTTAATCACAATATTTAATACAGTTTTTCCAATTACGATTGATTTTGTTATTTCAGTTGCACAGTTTAGTCAAACGCCTCGAATTTAATGTTTTTTTTTTATATTGTCATGCTTTCTTCACACTTCATTGTACATTGACCATACATACAAAATATCTAAGGGCAGTCTAAACATCCTTCAATGCCTCTTGCACTGTTGGAGAACTTTCATTTTTGAATCCTCTTAGTCATCACACTTGTTTCCTTCTGGTCTCAAAAACCTTTTCACCCTATTCACGATGGCCGTAGTTAGATCGTATTTCACTAGTTTTTATTATGCTTCGTCGATTTAAATAATCTTCTAACTGAACGGAACTGATATTGGTGACCCGCAGCAATTCCCTCAAACTGTTTCATTCACGATCAGTGTCGCAAACTCAGGAAGCATTCAACCTACAAAAACCCGAATTGTTATTTGAATTCCCGATAATTAGGCGTGTTTTTATGGAAAATGAATTTGCTATTTCTGCTTTAACTGAAGGTGAAGAGTTCACTGTCCCCAGAACACACTTCTCCCATAGTATATCTCATAGTGCCCCCCCCCCTGGACCAGTCACTACGCCCCCCTTGGGGGTGCAACGTCCGCTAAGGAAATCAATGCCCTAGAGAAAGATCTGGTGAAATCAATGCTGAGATATCACTGATACACGTTGGAGAAACGATGGCGGCACGACCCCTGCTCTTCTAGGATCTGAATGATTGATTGAAGTTTTTCGGACAAGTCAACTGCTCCAATCATTAGTTCCGTCAGCGTAGTGCATGGTTTTGTTCGAAAGGTGGCCCGCGCCCCAGCAGGGGCAAGCTCTAAGCTCCCGACCGATATCCCGCCATGTGTGGAGTGTGGGGCATGCTAGTGTAAGGGGAGAGGTAGGACAAGGAAGAGGAAGGAAAGACCGTGCGCGGTCCGTGGCCCGTTTGTTAAGGTACTGCTCCTGCATTCGCCTGGTGTTGTTTGGAGAAAGTACTGAAGCACTGATTTCTCCAGATCTCTCACTAGGGCATTGGTTTCATAAGCGGGAGGCGCGCCCCCACGGGAGGTGTAATGACTAGTGAAGGGGGGGGCGCACTATGAGACATACTATGGGAGAAGTGTATTCTGGGAACAGTGAACTCTTCAACTTCGGTTAAAGCAGAAATAGCAAATTCATTTTCCATAAAAACACGCCTAATTATCGGGAAATCAAATAACAATTCGGGTGTTGTAGGTTGAATGCTTCATGAGTTTGCGACACTGATCGTGAATGAAACAGTTTGCGGGAATTGCTTCGGATCACCAATAGCAGTTCCGTTCAGTTACAAGATTATTTAAATCGTCGAGGCATAATAGAAATTAGTGAAATACGATCGAAGCAGCCGGCCACTAGAATTCTCCTGAACACAGCGTCTGAATTCGACCTAGCCATCTGGATTAACTAGTGGATTCGGAGGGGAAGTGAGCGCGGAGTCGGGGGAAGCTGCCCACGGCCGCGGGAGCGCCGGGCTTCCCAGCCAGGCCAAGAGGCCGGCGCGGGCGCATTGTGCCACGCCCGTGCTACACGAATCCGACGCACACAGGTCGGAATCGGCCAAAAAGTGGACAAAATTAGTAATTTTTTTCCGATCTCTTTGAAAATTTGGATTTATATATGTTTTGGGTCCCTGAATACAGTCCATGTGCCACTTTTTTAAATTTCTGAAATCCAAGATGGCGCATCCAAGATGGCGGACCATTTTTGTTAAATTTTGATTTATGCTACAAAAGCATTAACAAAATGATTCCTTTAACTAATTTTAATTATTCTTAAGTATTTTGTACAATGAAAACATATGTTTTCAAAAGAAAAATCAAAGAAAACAGAATTTTATATCATAAAATTAATATTTCATAAATAAAACCATTTTTGGCATTTATTTATAATAAAATACTATTCTTATTGTTATATTAATATTCTGTTTTGTCATACTTATGACATTATATATATTTGTTTTAAGATATCATCAATTGTTTGGAAAATAGCAGGTAGAAAGTTTTTTGCTTGATTAAATATTAATATTTTCTATAAAAAACAATTAAATATAGTATTTTTATAAATTTAAATTTAAAAGGCAAACATTTTTTTTTGTATGAAATATTAATTTTATTACATAGAATTTTGTTTTCTTTGATTTTTCTTTTTATGTTTTTATTGTAAAAAATGCTTAAGAATAATTAAAATTAGTTAAAGGAATCATTTTGTTAATGCTTTTGTAGCATAAATCAAAATTTAACAAAAATTGTCCGCCATCTTCGATGCGCCATCTTGGATTTTAGAATTTTAAAAAAGTGGCACATGGACTGTATTCAGGGTCCCAAAATATATATGAATCCAAATTTTCAAAGAGATTGAACGAAGATTACTAATTTTGTCCACTTTTTGCCGATTCCGACCTGTGTGCGACGGCCGCCCTGGGTTCGCGGCCCTGCGGCCAAGGCCTCCTGCAAACGGCGCGGCTACGCGGCCCGGGCGGGGGCCTTGGCTGGGCGACGACAGCGGCAGCGACGGCACACGGTTGGCATACATTCACTCATGGAGACTATGAGGTGAAGACGATAACGGTGCTAATTTCTCTGGCGAAGCCGCAATATTTCTCGTCTACCTCCAAAACCTTAATTAGCGCGTTTATAAAAACAGCTGAGAGTTCAACATAAAAAGTGTTTTGTTTTTTTGAAGTATAACAACTCATGCCGGACCAGAGAAATTTTCAAACGACCATTCTTTCAGTTTCTGGCTCGCCAGGCCATTCCACGCACAGATGTATGCCGAAATTGCGAAAATTCTGAATAATCTCTTATATTTCACACTATTTTAATTAAATATTTTATTGAAATTCACAATTGCTTTAATGTTATATATTCGTTTACCAAAATTGTAATAAATTTAATAATTTATTGTTATATTAATGTCATATTTCAATATATCATTTATTACCATATTTATTTGTTTATTACATGAGCATGAATAATGATACATTAACTTTTACTATTACGTGTAGTTAAATTAAAAGGTGTCAAAAATGCTCGATATGCATTGAACACCAATTTTTTAAGAAACTTCGTTAAAATCGAAAATAAATGGTAGTTTCATTGCTCCATCTCATCGGGAGACCAGATTATCAAGAGATAGTGTGCATAAGAGTTTCTTGTAAGCTTTGTACATCATTTCAACTTATAAATTGACTGCTTCCACGAAAGTGATAAATATCGCTAACCGAACAAGCCAAAAAGAAAATTTCTCAGTTTCTCTCTTTTTCTCTAAATGCTTGTAAAAAACACGTAACTTCTGGATTGCTCTTCCTCGAAAGTGAAAGATTGTATTTTTTGTAACCATCTTCACGAAATAGTTATCATGCATAAATGCTTTTTAAACGGTAATAACTTACATAACAATTCCCTGAACGTGAGGGTGTGAAGATCCAACTGCAAAAAAAGAATCGATCACAGGTTGCAGATTCACAATACTGGGCGGAACTGTTTCGCTTATCGGATGCACAAACCTCGAGAAAGGCGAATTGAATTCAATGAACTGCATGAATGAATCGAATCAATGAACTGCATGAATGAAACAGGAATAGATCTCGCTTTAAACGTCCCATTCTCCATCCAGCACCATTCCATTTGTAATTCGCGTTCGTGGAATCGTCAGGCTGACCGAGTTTACCTCAGAGATTTACAAACCGAAATTGCGAAAACACAGAATAATCTCTCATTTCACATTATTTTAATTAAATATTTTATTCAAATTAACAATTGTTTTAATGTTATATATTAATTTACTAAAATTGTAATAAATTTAATTATGTATTGTTATAATCTATTTCAATATATCATTTACTAAGGCTGTTTCTGCATCGGCGCTGGCCGGAAGGTCCTAGGGTTCGAGCCCCGTCTGTGACGGATTTTCCACACTCACCTATACACCTAGGAATAGTTCACCCGCTACCTGAATTGAATTGAATTAATGCCTTATTTTACGTGGCGAGACTCAGGCCATTAGGCCTGTTCTTCCGTCTGACCACGTAAATTTCGCTACACTCCTTTCACCAACTAGCAGAGAAAGGAGGTATTTCTTGGGCGAGAAATAGGCGATTTGGATTTAGCTCAGAGGCGTCATTTAGGCTTGAGGATCTTTTACGTGCAAGTAAATCTACTAACATGGGACAGCCGGCTTTACTTCCCCTCCGAAGGAAGGCGTACGAAGGATTTTTTCGCCCTGAAAAATCCACGGCTTCGATCGGGTTTGAACCCGCCAACTTGGGTACAACAGTCCGAAACGCTAACCCTTACACCATCGCCGCCCTACTTGGAGGATATTTCTAGTGGCCGACTTCTCCGATTGGTACGAGGAGTAGTACAAGATCCGAAAAGTAGTACCCGTTTTGGAATTTAAAAAAAAAACTAGTACATTTGAACAAATATTAATGTTTCATTTGTAAAGAACATACTTTAAACTACCTTAGTCACCTCGCAAATTTAAGCATTTCCCATAACGTGTGACGAGATTTTGTATTCCAGCTTCGTTCTCCTCTGCCGCCAGTGTATTGAGATGTGTGATCACAACTGCTTTCAGTTCAGTTTCAAAGATTTATTTCCTGCCAAAAAGTCCTTGAGTTTTGTAAACAGATGAGGGCCCCAAGTCTGGGGATGGATGGTTGAAAGTTTCTCATTTGAATTGTTGCACAAGTTGTTCTGTTATCAGACCCGAACAGATTACTCATCCATAACTGTCTCCAAACTCCTCAAATAAAGTATAATACATTAATAACCTGCATTAAGTATTGGTACTTCCGTTGCCAAATAACGTTCTAACGTAACTTCCTTACAATGTACTTGGTATTTCATTCTCACGTCCACTCCTTGAAAATTTCATGATCTTTTGCGATATGTATCTGTAGATTTGCTGGGTACTAACTATTTCATAGTTTTCGCTGCTTCGCTTTTAATGTTTTCAGAAATATCTTCTATTTCTCGCAAGTTAGCGATTGTCAACTCTTTAGTAATTATACACTCCTACTAACATGCTCGTGAATAATTAACTAACTTGCACATAATGGTCTACTTCAGACGTATATGAAATACAGACGTGTTCAAATTATTAGACTAAAGCATGTCTTTCCTAAGTTCCGTGATATAATTGGAGAGAAACGCTGTTAAGTGTGATGTCTGTGAAAGATCCTGAGTGACTGCACATTGTCGAAGGAACAATGAGGCAATACCAATACAAAAAATCCTTGAAAAGGAACTTTTTCCCCAAATTAGAGTGATTCCCTAATGATATTTTTATGCATGGTGAAGCACAGTGCCACAAAGACCAAAAATGTCTTCAAGAATTTGGAAGAAAAGCAATTTAAAGTGTTACCATGGACACGGAATAGCTCCGACTTGAACCTCATAGAAAATTTATGGGGTATTACCAAGAGAAAAAAGGAAATGTACAAGCAGTCGTGGACAAACTAGAGAAGATTTTGTTCAACGACAATGGAATTAAAAACTCAAGTGAAAAGTAGGTAAACATTATTTCAAACAGGATAAAGTTGTTGATTAAGTACAAAGGCACGCAGAGCAAAGTATTAAATGTATGACCAACACATACACGAATGTAAACGCGTAATAAATGTAAATCTTTTACGAAAAGTGTTTTTAGACTAATAATTTGAACACTTCTGTAAAATACTATTTTATTGCGCGCCGTTTAAATGTTCTTGGGGAGCCCTGTCTGCCCGCGACGTACGGTCCTACGATCGCGATTCGCGCCATTGCTGAAAATAGCAGGGAGTCTATCAATGTGCGCTCGAGGCCAGGCCGGCCAAGACGAGACGAGTGGCTTTCGTCAACGCAACCAGCGTTCCCGAAGGCATCCGGACCCCACGAGGAAGAGCTACCAACCTCACCACCCACGCACTTTGCTGTGGCCAACCGGAGCTCCATTTTACCTATTCGATTGTAGCTTTCAACATACCAGTAATGTTACGAATGTTATTACTGCAAAGTTAAAAATCGATGTAGAGCTTAGCAGATCCGAGATTTTTAATTTGGGCGAGGCAGTATTAACTAGCATTTCGTGGTATGTTCAGCATTTTATCGGTTATCATGAAATCTCACGATCTCACTACCACCCAACGTTCAACTATCCAACGATCCCCCCCCCAAAAAAAAACAAAAATTGCTCTAACATCTACATTACTAATTTACAATGGGAGCAGAATTTAATAATTCAATTACGTAATTAATATAATATGTAAACTCTTTTCCATTAAAATGTATTCACTCTGATGGCTCATTACTAATTCCACTTTTTCCTTTTTAGTTCTAACTGCTTAAAATAATAAGACTTAACTTTCAGCAAAGAAAATTTCTTGTATGATGCTACTGGAAGATTAAAAACATGAGCGAAATTTAATGTCAGTTTTGATCAGTGTTTCAAGAAAATGTAGCAGCGAGACTCACAATTACTCCTTTGCGAGATAATTTGTTTCTGTAGGAACATTTTGAACATAATGTTGATAACACAAAACTAGCTGAAATGAATGAGTTTAAAGCTGATATTAAAATAATGTGCAAAAATATCAATTGAAATGATGAACGTTTTGGATTCCATCAGTCAGCTTTACCAGCTGTGACTGGTCCACAATGGTCAACAATTGGATCACTTCTGATATTTGTTATTATTTTGAATCTAGAAACTTTTTTCATTATAATACATTTTGGAATTATAGAAATTCTAAGAGTATATAAGTTTTATTTGATTTATACTGTACATAAATGTATGAAAATATCATTAATTGTATTTGCTTTACTTGTAACGTCAAAAATAATTTTTAAGAATTTTGTTCTACGTAAGTACTTCTTCTAAGTACAAAAATCCAACAATCCCCAAAAGGTAAAAACGGCCTTAATATCTATATTATTAATTTCCAATGCGCGCTGAAATTGACGGAAAACTAGGCAGCTTCAAGCCATGAGAGAGGTGACTATGGTTTTATTAGGCACCCAGGAGCTCAGAAAAAAATAGAAAAATGATGAAACCGTTTGGACTTTGATTGAAAAAATGCAAATATTTAGTTGTGATATTTGGCTTTTTCTCATACTGCGCTTAACGGCTTAACTTTCATACTCAGTGCGAAATTTTTGACATTCTTGGTATGTACACACTGTGGTAATAGGCATACGCGACACTATACCATAGTATACTAATCTGTTTCAATGCAGTCTTCATGAATATTTTTTTAAATAATTTATTGCAGAGTTACAAAAGAGTACATTATTTGTTGTTTTTTATCAGAGAGAGTGCTGCTTTTTGGAAAACCATTGTATGTGTTGTTCATTAGAATTTGTGCAGTACATCAGAGTGTGACTAAGATCCTTTATTTTTAATACTTGACAGTAAAATATTCTGTGGATTGTTTTCCACAAACAGCTTTTGTCTCCCAAATGAGAATTTGGTCTAAATCTTAATCGGAAACGATTGCAAAGGGGTATTTTCTCAGTAATCGCTACGCTGAGGTTCCTTGTGTGGACAAGGTCATTATACTTCTAAGGTCGCGTGGCTCACTTCTTGCAAGTGTGAATTGCGTTACAAGAGAACGGGAACAAGGACCTGACTGAAACTGTACAGTCTGTTCCGTATCGAACTTGCGCAACATATCAACTTCAAACATTTCGCCATCTGTAACGATCCAATTCTATTGGTTATAATATAATTAATTATTATATATCATTTCCGTATAATATTCATTCAGAAGTTGAGTTGTTTGAAAAGCGTGCTTTCGCTCTATTAGATGCAAAGAGAAAGGTGAAAGGATATTTCATTTAAAGCAATGAAATTGCGAATAATTTCCTTCAATAGTACTGAACGTATTAACAATTTTCCAAAGCACTTCCCACGACATATTACAAGAACGTAATTGTGGGAAACTGTAATAAAAAATTTCAAAGGAATAGTTTGTTCGTTCCATTCTGAAATGTCCATTATTATATTTTTAATATAAATTGAATTTTTAGTTATCTCTTTAAGAGGGAATAAATACTGCTAGGTTAAACTATCTGGTTTCTTTTACGTGAATGTCTTCATGTAATTTAATAATTTCCAGGAATTTGCGAGTAAATAAATTTGCATTCTTTACATGTGTTTTGAAAATAATTGTTACATTGACGTTTTTTAGACGTGCCAAGAATGAGACTTTTGCAAACGTGTCAAGAATTACATTCGAAACGCGTCACGACCCATTAAAAGTTCAATTAGTCATAACTCGTTAACCCTCTTTGTTCTTACAAACATGGGAAAACCAGTTCCGAACTGGTAGATTTTCTCTCGTAATTTCTTTTCCATTCAAGTTCCTGTTCGGCATTAAATATGTCAAGAAAATAAAATCGTATTAGGCGAGAAAGTAAAAGGAAATCTAGGACTCCAGGTTATAAACTTTGTCATTTGCACTTTCTTGGGTGATACTATTAAGCGCCCAGTCCTCATTCCCGAATTCATCGCAATGATGTGAAATACTAAGAATTCGCCATGGAAATGTATTTACTCTACATTAATTTCTTTTGCCATATATTATTACCATAAATGCGAATTATTCATTTGTATTGGATGAACGTGAATATTGAGTATAAAAACGATATTTCCTAGACCTAGAGAGAAAGCAGAAAAACTACCTTTTCTTGACCCCTAAACTCTTTGACCACGTGTAATCCAAATGTTTATATATCTCCTTTTATTTCTGATCGTAAATATTTAATGAACTAGAAAACATTATCGGAGAATTGTGATAACTTTCTAGAAACATTTTTCAAGTTTGCAACCCATTAATAACTATTTTTATGCATATTTAAAATTTGGAAACTATGAGCAACAACTCTTGACCTTTACATGAAAATTAAAAGCCTGCATTTTCGTATAGTAGATTAGCGTCCGAAATCCTTATTATTTCTACACCATTCAGTAGTACTTTTTTATGTATCAAGAAGTTGGCAGTCCTCTTTCAATGCGTCAATCTTATCCTGCAGTACTCGTTTTATTACCTTCGCTCTTGCAATTCGGTTGAAGGTTCTTGGTCCTTCTCCAGCCATTTGGCGCTGCGCCCTCCATGTTATGAAACGCTACGACAGACGACCGTGGCAAGGTGAAGGCCACCTTTGCAGGTGGTACTCGCAAGCAGTGTAACGCAAGGAGTCAAACTCCACCCAGACACAGCCGCATTCATAATAGTGTTAAATTTTATATGTAGAAATTTATCACATTTAATTTATCATTGCTTCATACAAAAGTAGATCACTTTATGCGAGATGGATCGTATACGAAAGTAAGTCCAAAATGTGTGCTAGTGGATTTTAAAATTAATATCTCGAAAATAGTTCGTCTCCCGTAAAAGACGACCTTTTGTGCGAGTGAGACACGACCTTTTTGTGCACAAATTTATTGTATTTATAAAATTGATTTATAAAATTTCTAAAACTTAGAAAAGCAAACCGTTGGGCTTAAAATTGGAAGAAAATGAGTAATTACATATTTTGGGGAGATGAAATTGTGAATGTTCTCCGTGGAGAGTTTGAAACCTTTCTGCATCTTACAAATAGCGTATGAATGTTTTTGAAAAATTTATCAATTGTTTTCCCCAGAAAATGTAGAAACTAGTACTTTAAAATTTTATAAATTATTTCAATTTTTCCTAATTTTCCTAGATTTTACAAGACATTTCAGTTATTTTTTATGCAAAACTGTGCCAATTACGTTTGGGCACAGGGTTTGTTAAGTCCTTGTTTAATTGTTTTGTACATTATTTTCAACTACAACGTTCTTTTTCGATCGACCGAATAAACAATAGCAAAAGAAATAGGAGCGCATCCCGTTATTACTCTAGTGGTTGTCTTCCGCTCTGCCCTATTCTGTTGTTCATCAATACTCATTATTTCACAAATATAATTTTATTGCATCTATTTCGCGTAATATAAATGTTACATCATTGTTTCAAAAATACTATTCTAAATATAATATAATAAAAATAACGAATTTTTGATAACGTTCTCAATAGTCAAGTACTGAGGAAATTATATACCTACTAGACAAGATAATGGCATTAAAATTTAATACAAATTACTAATATTGAATTAATAATTATTTACTACTTCTACATAATATTATAATGTCTAAAGCTTAATTTGAATTTCTTCTGACCATTTTTCTTGCTAGAAATGTGTGTAGATTAGCTTCCAGATATTTTCTGAAAATCTAAATGTACTGATTGTAAACGCCATGCTCTCTTTACGGCGAAAATAGTTTTATCATAACTCTCCCAGCTTGTTACAGCACAAGCGGACATGCAAGACGTTTGGAAACTTTGGTACATTGCCAGTGAGCTAACAAAGCATCAGTAGTAGACTTCGAAAATTTCGTTTTAACAAAGGAATATAACTCACTGTCGACCTTCAGATTTATCACACTCATTCCAAAGAGTGGAAATGTAATTGCAGAAAACAAATCAAAGAGGAGGAGGAGGTTTGTTTTACAAACACTTGATAATGCGTAATTTAATTGCAAAAAGGAGAAAATAGGATCATTTGTCTACTGAACGAACATAAATTTTTACTTTGCGTCAATAGCATGAGTTTTAATTTTAAATTTGTTACGTAAAATGTAGATTTAATTTTTGCCCAATATCCTAAATTTGATGAGTCAAGGTTGCGATTTTATGGCCACTTTCACTATTTTTTTCTCTAAGGGTTACTTCGGAAACACATTCAATAGTTCATAAATAATTCAATTTAGCAATTCTTGAAAAAATTTAGACATTTTTATACAGTATATTAGTTACACGTGCTTTATTCTTTTACACGAGACATGAAGGTTTAAGTTTCGTTGAGAAAACAATGTTTAATTTAATAGAAAAACAGGACATTTTTCTAAGTTAAATAATTGAAGGTCGATTAAATCCTTTATATTATTTCAATCGTCAACAAAACCTACAGTTATCAGGGCACAGACTTACCCGTTTTGAAGATACTTTTCCGCAAAAGAGAACGCTGCCCAGCATTTCTTGAAGTATCCACACGAAACGTAGACATTATCAGACCAGTAAGAGCGCCACGCACGACCTCAGCTCGAAAGTACGTTAGCACTGCGCGGCGACTTACCAGAAACTGGAGAGGTTTTCTTCCGTTGAAGGGGTAGGTGACATTCTGACGTCAGTATCCCCTCCCCTGAGAACAACCCCCTCGCCTTTTCTGGGGTTACTCTGGCAAAATTCATTTAACCCGGGAAGTACGAATCTATGGAAAGGACTTTGGCTCTACGATCTGGAACATGTCGTTCGGTAATTCTGCTTAAGAATAATCTCATAGTATTTTACGAGACGATAATAATAATAATAATAATAATAATAATAATAATAATAATAATAATAATAATAATAATAATAATAATAAGTGTAATAGTAATAGGAAGAAGGCAGTGAAAATTATTTAAACGAAAATACTCTATTGCAAAGTTCATGACAGCTTTACCACAAACGTCAGGGAATTTGTAGTAATTTATGTTAATAAATTAAATGAATAATTAATACTTATTTTTTCACTGAATAACGTGTGTGAAGCAAGAAATCTTGGAAGGTCCTGATGTGTTATGATCACGTTTAATGCACGCATATTGATTAACATAGAGTTCTGAATCAAGGGGGGGGGGGAGAAAAATAACGAATCGCTTGTTTCAGGTGTGCATTTATAAGCATATCGTAAAATACACGCATAAGTGTAGTGCGAAGGTGTACGTTTGGCCTGTTCCGTGGAAATTATGAATCTACTACAGGTTACCGATGTGGTTGTCGCCAAATACCCTCTGCCTCGCCATGAGAATATTCCGTTCTCGCGTCTCGAAGTAAAGTCATCACCTATCCGAAAGTGTTTTCCATGCAGCAAACTGATCAAACTACCGTTCGAATTCCTGTAAATGTTATAGGCACTATTTCTAGGCATATGTGAATTTGATTTTTGTCACCTGTTTTGATTTTCCTTTCTTTCAATTTTTCTTTTATCTTTTTTAATATTTTTCCGAGATTTTTTTAAACTGGAACTTGATCGCTTGCTTTATACACCTTGGGGCCAGGCAATGGGCTGACACTCCTTCCTTAATTTGGCACCTGCGATGATCTAGAAAGGCTCCGGGAAAATACAAACATGTGAATGAACCAACAGAGCCCATTCTGGGCGTAAAGCCATCGAAAAGAGTCTGACAGGCAGATATGGAAACAAAGGCAAAGAAACCGAATGAGCGAGAGCCAAGAATACTGAAACTTTTCAGTCTCATCTAAGCTATCGAATTCTTCTTCTTCCTTCTTCTTCTTCTTCTTCTTCTTCTTCTTCTTCTTCTTCTTCTTCTTATTATTATTATTATTATTATTATTATTATTATTATTATTATTATTATTATTATTATTACTATATTTAGATATGGAAACAATCAATGATGAATTATTTTACTCGGCGAGGCTCAGGCCGTGAGGCCTACTCTCTCCTGTCTGACTTCGCAAATTTCGCTTCGCTCCTTTGGCCATCTAGCAGCGAAAGAAGGTACCACTCGGGCGACGAAAGGAGCAATTAAAATTTAGCTGAGAATCTTCTTTTAATCTTGGGAATCTTTTACATGCAATAAATCTACAACGTGGGACAACTGGCTTTACTTCCCCTCCAAAAGAAGATAGATTTTTCCCTCTTAAAAATCCACTGCTTTAATCGGGTTTCAACCCGAAAAACTCGGGAGGGGGGTAACAATCCGGTACGTTAACCATCGAAATCGAAATATTACAATCCCTACCCCATTTTTTCGCTTTATTCTGTGTCCTTTTTTGTTCTTATTTATCTTAATTTCGTCGCGATCTCTTCTAACCTCAAACACTCATCATGTCCTCCTGTTCCGCAGGAGCGGCCCTCATCGCCGGCGCCCGCGGGGTCCGCGGCGGCCGCCGCCGCAGCGCCACCGTCGTCGCTGTCTGCGTCTCCGTCCGCCAGGGGCGTGGCGATGGCCGGGCGCGACTTCGAGCTGGTGTTCCTGCGCCAGGAGGACGCCCCGCGCCTGCTCGCCTTCCTCAAGCGCTTCTTCTTCCGCGACGAGCCGCTCAACGTGGCCGTGCAGCTGCTCGGCCCGCGCCACGACCAGCCCTGCGTGCCCCTCGAGGAGTACTGCGCGGAGGCCCTGCAGGAACGTACGTATTAATCAATGAACGAATTAGTGAATGAATGCATGAATAAAGAATGAAAAAGGAAGGAAAGAAACAAAGAAAGAAAGAGAAAGAGAGAAAGAAAAAGAAAGAAAGAAGGAAAGAAAAAGAAAAAAAGAAACAAAGATAGAAAAATTAATGATTGAAATCGACCTAGGGGGGCTCATGAGCAGCGTACTAGCTTCTGGTGGTTCGATTCCGGGTTCTATTGATTGATTGATTGATTGATTAATGATTCCGGCTGACACTCCCGCTCGATGGCCAGATCCGGAGCCGATCTATCCATAACGGCCTGCGAGGTTTTCCCCAACTACGAATCTCCCACTAGTGGGGCACCGTCCCAGTCTGTGCTAGCTCTTAGCAGACCGGTCGGGAGCTTAGAGCTGTGTCCTGCTGGTGGGCGATACCTGGGTTTGAGGAAAACCCCACTAGCCAACGGTAGGTCGGCTCCGGATCTTATACTCATGCGAGAGAAGATCACCCCCACCACCTCCTTCCGAGAGAAAACATGCACTGCACTTATGGGAACAAGTAACAGTTTACGTGCCCGGAATCATTAAGCAATCAATCTAGCAAGCAAATTGGAGACATAGGCGCCGTGGTCAATTTGCCCTTTACTGGACATGTAATGGCTAAATACAAATATATTTTTTATTTATTAATAGGTAATTATCACACATATAAATTAAATTAAATGTGGCTAGGACGAAGGTCTTTAAGTCATTATAATACCGTGATCTAACCTTCAGAATTCTGGTATTCGCTCCCAATGGTCTCTCCATCGCATCAAAGCCGCGGAAAAGAGACCATAAGGTACAACTGAGGAAAAATCTCCTGAAGAGGGAAAAATCTGCCGTCAGAAGCGGAGTACATGCTAATCTACCTTACTTTTTCTAAACTTTTTATTTACTTCCTGGCGCGGACGTCATGCATTCTCCTTCCAGTCTTTGGCCTCCTCAGCACCTGAAATCAAACAGTGCCGCAGACGATTGTCCGCACCATCGTCTCTACACTTACTTTACGGACACCCGCCCCGCTTTGCCCCAATGTGCTTATTTCAGCGTATATTATTACGCTTATTTCATTCAGTTTCATCGGTGCAAACAAACGTGTTGCCAGTCCAAATGACCGAGATCGTTGTGGCAGTAGTGCTATAGCGATCTCGGATCGCAGAATCGCGCGTTCGAGCGCATGGTTGTATTTGTGTTCGTCCTTTAACCCCCTATCATCACCATACCACGCTATCTTCACAGTTACCATACCGTTAAATGCAATATGCTAATGACCTAGATGTTGAAGCGACCTTCAATTTTTAAAAAAAAATTAAAAATAATAAAAACATTACAAAACGTGCGGCAGTGTCGTGACCGTGTGGCGTGTGTGTGTTGGCAGCGCTGAGCATCGCGGCGGTGGCGCCCGGCTCGGGCGAGCTGCTGGGCGTGTGCCTGAACGGCAGCAACGCGCCGGGCCACGCGGACGAGGCCCGCGCGCGCGCCGCCGCCTGCCCGCACCCGCGCTTCCGCAAGATCCTGCGCCTGCTGGCCGAGGTGGAGGCGCAGGCCGACCTGTTCGCGCGCTTCCCGGGCCTGCAGCGCCTGCTGGAGGTGCGCGTGCTGAGCGTGGACGGCGCCTGCCGCGGCCTCGGCATCGGCACCGCGCTGCTCAGGCGCACCAGGTAAGTGCAGGCGCCGTGAAGGCGTACGAATTTCCAAGGCGCCATGAAGATTTTTCGTTGCTAAATTACATTGCGCGCTGAACTTTCATTGCTAATTTTATTTTCGATGCGCGCAGACACTTTATTGCTAATTTTTAATACACACAGAAAATGTTATTGCTAATTCCCAAGGCGCGTAGACATTTTATTGCTAATTTCCGATGCGCGCAGACACTTTATTGCTAATTTTTAATACACACAGAAAATGTTATTGCTAATTCCCAAGGCGCGTAGACATTTTATTGCTAATTTCCGATGCGCGCAGACACTTTATTGCTAATTTTTATTACACACAGAAAATGTTAATTGCCAATTTCCAATATCCGCAAAAACCTGTTGCTAATTTCAAATTCAAAAATAAATTTTCATTGCAAATTTTCTATGCGGAAATTATTATAGCAAACTTTCATTACTAATTTCCAAAACGCGCGTAAAGCAGTCACCTCTTTCTGTCCCTCTTGCGCCCGTCGGCGCTGGTGCGCGTGTGTGACAGGGCGCGTTGTCGATGTGTGCGTAGGGAGCTGGCGGCGGAGCACGGCTTCCCGCTGGTGCGCTGCGATTGCACGTCGGCCTTCTCGGCGCGCGCCGTGGACCGCCTGGGCTTCTACCCGGTGTGCACGCTGCCCTACGACTCGTACCTGGGCGACGACGGCCGACCCGTCTTCCAGCCCGAGCCTCCGCACACGCAGGTGAGCCCGCGCCCGCGAACAAGCATGGCGCTTCCTCTGGGGCTTTCTCCGATAACTTTATATTGGCTCGCGAAGCACGGAGTACACGGCTGAGATGGCGCAGGGAATGAACTGATGTGTTTGCAGTGCCTCTTACCGGGAGGTCGTACAGTTGCAGACACGAACATAATAATAATAATAATAATAATAATAATAATAATAATAATAATAATAATAACAATAATGATAATAATAGTAATAATAATAATAATAATAACAATAATGATAATAATAGTAATAATAATAATAATAATAATAATAATAATAATAATAATAATAATAATAATAATAATAATAATAATAATAATAATAATAATGTCTTCATTAATGGCGAGGCTCAGGCCATAGGGCCTGCTCTTCCGCCTAACCACTGAATTTACATACATTTAGAGTAGTAACATTTTAAGTGGGGAGGACAAGCTGTACATTTACGTCTGGGAGAACAAATCTAGGGACTATCCCGGCATACGCCTTAAGCGATTGAGTAAACCCAGAAAAACCATAATCAGGATGGCGGCTTGGGTCGAACATTAAGAATACTGAGTAAGTTGTACATAGTAGTGAAAGGGAAGTTTCGTGACAGAGAAAAGAAAGACGTACAGGGGAAGGGGTCAAAAAGTAAAAATGATAAAATTTGTGAGGGAGAGGGAAGAGAAAAGAAGCGAAGAAAAGGACGAAGAAGAAGTAGGCGAAAAAAGTGAAGTTATTTAAGGAACGTTACGTTTGGTTTACAGTAGCACTTTACATAAATATATAATAATTTTAACACCAGAGAAGCACAATACACTATAAGCAAATAATAACAGTAATTTTAAACTCAATACTGGCAGTATTGAGGAACAATACAAAGAGTGCGGGTATCTTAATATCAATTTTGTTTATGCCAATATATTGTAATAAATATCCTGATGATGGTACAAATCATCAGGACATAAGCATGACGCTTCCCCTGGTACTTTCTCCAATAACTTTATATTGGCTCGCAAAGCACGGAGTACACGGCTGAGATGACACTAAATAAATAACAATGTAACGCAAATTATTGTGCAGATTGTTATTTATTTAGTGTCAAGAAGTAAAGATATACGTGACGTATAGGGGACAAATGCAATGTTTTATTATTTGATAAATGTTTTTTAATGTAATACCAACATGTTTGCTGCCCCCAATTCACGGCACTTTGAAGCTTCCCCTGGTACTTTCTACGATAACTTTATATTGGCTCGCAAAGCACGGGGTACACGGTTGAGATGGCGCAAGGAATGAACTGATGTGTTTGCAGTGCCTCTTACTGGGAGGTCGTACAGTTCGAGTCCCGACGGTGGCGGATTTTCGACACAGCCACATTGCTAGGTCGAATTCACGCCGCTGTTTGGAGGAGAATTCCAGTGGCCGACTCCTGTGATCGTTAGTTTTCCGTGGTTTCTCCGATCAACAGCAGGCGAATGCCCGAGCAGTACCCTAACGGGCCGCTTGCGATCTTCCCTGCCTCTTCCTTGTCCTTTTCTCTAGAATGGGGGAAATGGGATGTTCTTGTCCCACTGAATGGTGGGATCGGGCGACGACGGGCATTCCCCATCCAGGTATTTCCCCTCTCAGTTGAGGCAACCTTTAAGCCCACAACTCGTCTCCCGACATGTGTGGTAGAGTAGTGGATGTAAGTGTACGTGTCCGTAAGAGGAAAGAAAGATCGCGCACGTTGGCCCGTTTGTTAAAGTACTGCTTCTGGCATTCGCTTGGTCAAAGAAATCACGGACAGAGTCGAAAAACCACCACCGCCAGGGCTCGAACCCTAAGACTTCCTCTTCAGCGACCCCCTGGCGGCAACATATGTCTCTGAGCCGTCTTAGACACACAAATTATCCGTCGTTTATCTTGCGTTTTATTATGTTCAGAGTTATGTCTCAGAATAAATATTACAAACTTCTAAATCATGCAGGGGGTCAAAGATGATAATTTGTGCCAATGAACTGAGGTGGAAAATTCTCTTTTATGGAAGTTACACGTGCGTTATGTGCCCCTTGGTTGGTAGGCAACCCACCGCGCACGGGTGTCTTGCAAGCCACGTTCTGCCGCAGTCGAAGAGATTTCGTGTTCTTGCCAAAACACACTACGAACACTAACCTGACTGTCAGACGAAGTGACACGCCATTGATTGATTATTTCGCGTTTCCGGTCGCGTCAACTTCTAGAGTCATTACTCCCGCATGTGTAGTGCATGTTTTGCCACAAACAGTGGCGGTGATCTACACCTCAGTTTACTGGTTATCCTCAACCAGGTACCTTTCACCCCACAATCGGGACCAGCTCTAAGCTCCCGATCGGTCTCTCGACATAAGTGGTAGTGTAGTGCATGTAAGTGAATGTATGTGTGTGTGTGTGTGTGTGTGTGTGTGTGTGTAAGGGGGGAAAGGAAAGGACAAGGAAGAGGAAGGGAAGATCGCAAGTGGACCGTAAACCGTTTGTTAGGGTACTGCTCGGGCATTCGCCTGCTGTTGATTGGAGAAACCACGGAAAACTAACGATCACCGGAGTCGGCCACTGGAATTCTCCTCCAAACAGCGGCGTGAATTCGACCTAGCAATGTGGCTGTGTCGAAAATCCGCCACCGTCGGGACTCGAACTGTACGACCTCCCAGTAAGAGGCACTGCAAACACATCAGTTCATTCCTTGCGCCATCTCAACCGTGTACCCCGTGCTTTGCGAGCCAATATAAAGTTATCGTAGGCAGTACCAGAGGAAGCTTCAAAGAGCTGTGAACTGGGGGCAGCAAACATGTTGGCATTTCATTAAAAAACATTTATTAAATTATAAAACCGTTGTTATTTATTGTGTCAAAAAGTAAAGATATACGTGACGTATAGGGGACAAATGCAATCGTCTCAATAATTTGCGTTTAATGCAAAGTATTGCGTTGTTGCATAACCATTGTTAATTTTACGAAAAGGGCCTAGTGTCGAAAGATGACGAAAAAGCGAAAATAATGTTGATCATTTGAACAATGACTCCAGTCCATTGATTCTTTGTTGGTTCCTGACCCCACTACACAACGAAAAACGTGATTTTTACATTTAATTGTTTGACGTATTTCTGTTTCATATTTTAAAAGAATGAAACTCCTCAAATTTTTATTCCAAATTCATATCTTTACAAGGTTATTTTAGAAAAATGTTTTTGAGATTTCTTTAAGCGTGTTTTAAATTATCGAGGAGGATCTTATTCTTTATCGAGTTTGTTTACCATCATGACTAATCTACAGTGCAGCCCTGAGATGTTGAAGTATTTACTTCACCTCACAAAGTGTGCAGAGTGGATGGATTTTCAATTATCATAGAATTTATTTCTGATCTCAATATAGAATAGTGTAGTTACAAACTAATTTTCAGGATTCTAATGCGATTTTAAGTGAATTTTCCTGGTATAAGCGAGCATTCAAAAAATTAGTTTGCTTTTGGAGGAAATGAGTTCCTACATCAAAATAACTTGCAAAGAATGGAGGGGGAATGATGAAAACCAAAAATTTTTACATTTGCATAATAATTACGAACATCAAAGTATAAATGAGTGTTTAAAATAATCCAAAATTTGCTTGAAAAACTGTATTAAATGAAAGAAAAATTTCACCCTATTTTTGAATGATCATTTTAATTAATTTTTGAATGATGATTTTGATCCGTCCAATATCAAAGCAAATACTTCAGTTGGTTATTTCTTTCAAGAAAATTTGCAAGGAAGGCTTTCCTTCCTTCTCTCTACTTAGAAATTACCTCTCTTTAAAAATATGTCACAAAATTTGCTCTTCCAATGTTATTCTTAAAGTTTCTTGAATTCCATGCTCATCACATGATGTGTGAGAAGGTCAAGTTACTATTAACTGCACAACATGACACACTTTTTTATCACGCTGCACTAAGAGTTTTCAGCCAGTCTTCACTGTTCTCTACATCACTGATATTGCCTAGTACCTCCCTCTACTCATCAGATTTTTTGAATGTCCTGTCATCCTCTAGCAATATGTTACAACTACAGGTGTGCACCCTGAAATTTCAAATAGGGTCTTGTAGTCATAATAAAACCTATCACGAATATTTCTGTAAAAATGACCAGTTCCTGATTTTCCTATTTATTAAACTGCCAATTTGGGGAATTGATACACAAAATCTGCTGAATAGGTTCTCCAGACCATCTGCAACTGTAAATTGTTCAACATAATATCAATTTTATTTATTGATATTGCATCATTTAAGGTGTAATTTCATTATCCCGTAGAATATTTAAGTTCTAGTTAAATACTTCATACATAAATAAAAATTTTAATGGAAAGAAGGCCCAGAAAAGGCCAGAAATGTTAATCACCACCCCCTTTAATTTAAGCCGTACACACCAATGTCTACTACCATTATATATTTTTATTATAAATCTTAATGATATATTTGATATTTGTTCTATCCACAGGTCTCCTGTTATGTGTATAAAGTTTAACAAGAAGAAGGCACAAAACTTTCACATCTCTTTCTTCAGTTGTCTTTCAAAGTAATAAACCAAGAATGGCTCCACTACAAAGTGTGAAACATCGCCAGTGAGGTTGTGAAGTAAAATCGCCTCACAGTGAAGAGGCACTGAAAAAAACTCTTGCCCAAATGTTGGTGTAGTAACTAACACTTCTACTGTGGTTGAACTCAATGTGTTTTGGGTATTTTATACATGTGTGGGTGTAGAGATTCAGGGAATTCATCTGCGGTTCATTTGACTTCATTGCATGCTGTCTTCTGAGAAATTCATCCAAACAACAATTGATTGAGAAAGAAACAAAAATTGACACATTTCTTCACTCATGAAATTAAGTCAGTTGCAGTTTCCTCCTTGTCAAAATTGTCTTGCTAATTTCAATTGATTTTTACTTATTGACAAAGTCATGTAGTTTTAACACGCTTGTATTTGATAAGCACATCGTCTCATCATTTCTCTTACCTTTTTAATCAAATTTCTCTTCTGTTAAATTAAACTAGCTCCTCTGATCGCAATTGTGTTAAGCAGTTAGAATTGAAAATTATAAGCCCTTAATTGAAAATTGAACTTAACATTAAAATTAGTAATACCCAGGAACGATCTTAAAAAATGTTAATTCTTGTGTATCGAATTATGAACTGTTTGGGGAAAGCAATGACTTCAGAACAGAATCATTTTGAAAAATTTTAGACTTTACCAGTAGTATTTCCATCTGTTATGATGAAGTTACGTTTGCAAGAATTCAAATGAAACTCAAAGAAGACAACAGCATTCAGTCCCCACAAATTACTCAGAGATCTATAACAAAACATTGTTTATGAATTATCTGAAAAACTGTATTTGAATTATCTGAATCTTTATGTTTACCGGGAGGTGAAAACTTACTTTTCATAGACAGGTTATTGCAAAAATAGTATCTAACACCTTTTCATTATTAAGCATGAAATCAACCATATGTTGATTTTAAAAATTTGACAAAATTTTTTATTATAAAATTTTATTTCCTCAATATCCATCTTTGACTTTAAAGGTTCCACATTCATTTGCAGTAACTTGTGTCTTCATGAATATTTAAGTTGGGAAACACCATATCACAAATGAAATCAACTTGAGAGAAAGTACAGCTAGTCAAAACACAAATAAAAAATTAACAATTATTGAATGGAGTTCAAACATTATTCCGGCCATTAGATTTGATCTGTGATGTAGTGTTTAATAAAACACTTCTTGATTTGGTTGTGTTTAAAAACTGAGCAGCTCTTGTTTATTGTTAAGGTGTTTGTTGGATATTATGCTAACCATGTTATAATGATGTAGTTCAATGTATTCTATTATTCTATATATAAGTGGCATTGGTAGCCAATTACAGCACAAATTGTATAGTTGTTGGGAATGGTAGCACGTTACTGAAGACTTTATTGCAAGTTATCTTTACTGTCTGCCAAAACTAATACGATCTCATAAAGCACTATGAAACTTAACAGCAAATGCAGGTTATGCATTGACACCTAATAATACTGCTTGGGGACAAACCCAGTCATTCCATTATGGGATTTTAACAATGGCCTGATTAAGAATCTAATGTTTAAAAATTAATTAAAGCAAGGTCATAATATTATTGAATTATTTTCAAACACATTTGTTACATCTAATACAAAATTTGTTCTCAGAATGCTGACCATCAACAAACTGCATACATATGGTAAAAACAAAATATTTTGTTCATGTGTTTTATTTTGTTCCCTTGCCTGTTTTTAAATGCAGATAAGTGTTTCATGACTCCATGAATGGTTGGGTCCAAACATAAGATGCATAATAAAAAATAATATGAAAATTAAAAGAGAAAGAAATGACAGAATTGTTCATTTCAAGGTTTCAACATCATAGAACTTAGATATTTCCACCCCAAGACGCATTACTTAGGAACATCGAATTAAAAAAACAATACCTCCAAACTTGTGCATTGAATGGTTATCTAGCGTTATGTCCCCAACGTGATTAGGAATAATCAATAAGCATGTGCAAAACATGTATGTGCTGTACACTACAAAGTAAGCCATTATATCTTTAAATGTTAAAAGACATGTACAATTCAAAGTACAATTTTACAATTGAAAAATATGAAATTTTTCAATCCTCCCATTTCTTTATGAATGTTTCTAGACATAATTGAAAATAATTTACTACAAAGTTCATATAATTTATAAACATAAAATGTACACACATTTTAAATTAATTTGAAAAATTTCATACTTTTCAATTTATTTTATACTGTGGGGTGGATCTCACATATTTTTCCTGAAAGACTTGAAATGTTTGTTAGTGTTGGTGGTGTAAAGATGTGATGTTTAATAAATCAGGACCTCTTATCAAGGCCTCAGAATGAGTCACCGAATCATAGTTCAGAGAAATACGCACAATTTTTTTCTATATACGTAGAGAAGCATTCCAGTGTTATTTCTCAAATAAACTCTACCTTCATCAATGTCAGATTATAATTTCTTCAATTAAAAGGCCCTTCTTATTTACAGAAAATCTTTTGAAATTATTCTTAAAGTAATACATATTCAATGATGCAAGTAAGTAATAAAAGATAAATAATTATATAAACAAATTGTTTGACTTAATATTAAAAACTCTATTTGCAATAAATTTCTCCTTTGTCACAAAATTCACTAAAATTTGTACAGAAAAAATGAAATGTTGGAAGAAATTATGGCATGACAGTGAATTTAGAAATGAATTACACAATTCCAACATTCTCCTTGGACTTTGTGTTAATTACCTCCTACAATATTTCGATACAACCTCTTTTTCTGAATTAATTAACTGGTTTCTCAGGTGTTACTTTAAAACATGTAATGTGGTTATACACCCTTAAACAAAATTTATTCTGAATATTTCACAAACACATGTATGTTTTTTCCATGAATTACAAAAATAAAGGTGACTGATATGTTACAACTTTCTAATTAATCCTTGATCCTCAATTTTTTTCTTTCCCCCATATCTCCCTCATTGAATCATTGGCAACACAGGTTTGACATATCTCTCTTGATTCTAAGATTAACTGACAATTTGTTTTTTTTTTTTGTATTGTTTCAAGATTTAATATCTTGATGAACCTACTTCAGCATCCATAAATATTTTCTTTCCAAAAAATTCAAAAATTGATGAAAAAAAATGATAAGAAGAAGGAAGGAAGGAAGGAAAGAAAGTGAAATAAATAAGGAATTATATTTTAAATCTATATTTTGCATAGTACTTGATATTTGCATAGAAGTAAATCTGCAACTTGTTTGCCCACCATTGCATAGTATACAATAGGCTGATCTCTAACAAAATAAACCCCAAAAAAAATGATTTTCTAAAGATGAAGAGGTTTAAAAAAAGAAAAACATTGCATCCTTAACCAGAATAACATTACGCTTTAAATTTATTAATAGAGAACTCCAAAATAAATTATGAATGCCAAATCACAGACAACTTCACTTCTATTATTCTTCAGTAAGCAGAGGAATACATCCTATTCAAGTTGCAATAGTAATAATGATGACAACTTGACAATTATAGAATTACAACAGAGAATAAATATAACTGAGCAATCATGAAGATCTAAATTCTGATCATACCTCCAAAGAAAACTGAAATATTTAATGAGAAAAAAAAAAATATGATCAGGATACTATTTTTCCTGATTGTTATTTATATACAGTAGAATCCCAGTAAACCGAACTAATTGTGGGTGTGGTCTGTTTGGATTATCTGAAAAGAAGTACTGTACATATACAAATACATCTATTGGATTACCAGACACTGCAATGTAGTGAGTGATGTTACAAAATTGCAACGTAGCGTAGCAATCGCATCATCACATTATTACATCACATCATCAAGCAGATACAGTTCCTTTCAGCAAAAGAAGATTATTTTGCTAAGTGAAAATTACTGCCTCATAAACATGCAGTATACACTGCAGTACCAGTGTAATAAACATTTCATTTCGACAACTTGTGTTTCAATAATTAGTCGTTCAGTTCCACAGTAATTATTAAATCCTTTCTTTACATTACAAATAAGCATTTTGTTTAATTTTCCTCCATCCCAAATTTTGTTCAGCTTATTCCAAATTTCAGATTTTCAGGGTTCGGATTAGCGAGGTTCTACAGTAGTAGGTAATTTTAATGTTCATACTTGTTTTGATGAGATGTGAATTTGTTACAAACTGCTAACTTTTGAGTATGTTTTTATAAATGCAAGTTATCTTGCATATTGTATACATCACTACATACATCAACTTTTACAGAAGGTATGCACTAAAACCAGAACTAATTTAATTTTTATGTAAACATCTGTTTCTTAATCAATTTTGAGTTTAGTTAGTCTTATTTGCTGATCCCATCTTCACTAATAATATAAATTCATTTAACATGCTTGGAAAAAATCCTTTTAAAAAACCAATAATGCTGATGAATCTTTACTGTTTTTGCTAGAAATGCATGTGGTTCTTACTTCCCTTTCATTCTCTCTCAAGAATTTATGAAACACAATTAGTCATAAAGTGTTCGCTGAGAAATACAATGAGTTATACAGTATAACTGAGGTAACTAAGACATGTGTGCTGTAGTAAGCATGGTTCAATAGGTCATGTATTCAAAACCTGTGTACGCATGGTGATGATAGCTTTTCTCTGTTGTGATGCGATGCAATGTCACACTCACCATGCACCATCCTTGCCATATTATTCTTTGTTATTGCACCTTTTGGGTGGCATAGGAACATGTGTTACTAGCATGTGTACATTAAACTTGGTCAATGCTACTTACCAGTCCTTCTCTATCCTCCGGTATTACTGGAACTGGTTGCTACGAAGAAAGCACAATATGGGTATAGTGGGTGTATGGGTGTTCAGCTACCATTGGTCTAGTTTGATGACAACCTATGCTTGTTCCTGAGCAACGGTGGCCCTGCATACTATGTTTGTCACAACGAACAACTACACTCGATGATAAGAGCCCACAGGCTGGATCGTTGTGAGAAAAGGGAATCGGGAAGAGCCAGGAGAGTTACACCTGGGAGATACACCAGCCTTTAGAGAGACAATTTCAGAGAGAACAGGGAGATTGAAAAGAGATGAAACTGTGAGAGAGCATTAGAAAGATAAGACTATGAGTAAGAGAATCAAGAATCAAAGTGAAAAGAGATGAAAGTAAGAGAAGATTAGAAAAATCCAAATTTGTAAGAGTCGTCTGGATGGCCGATATCATTAAGGCAGTAGTGTTGTGGCGATCATGAACGGAAGGATCGCGGGTTCAAGTCCTGCCTCAGGCATGGTTGTATTTGTGTTCATTCGTTCACCCCTATCATCACCATATCATGTCTTCATTACGTTAATTCCAATAGTGGTTGCTAATAACCTAGATGTTGTTGCAACCTTAATTAACAAAAAAGTTGTGAGAGAGGAGATTAGAAAGAAAACAAGATGTGAGAGAGGAGACTAGAAAAATATGAAGATACAAGAGAGAAAGAGAGAGTAATAGAAAGATATGAAGATCTGCATGAGAGGATTAGAAGTAAGAAGAGACCTCTACCCAAAAGAGAGAGAGATGCTTATAAACATCAAAATGTGTGTGTAACCAAAATCCAAACAAAATGAACGTATTCTTTAAAAACAAATGTTATTAGCAAAATAATTACAAAAATTATTTCCTGTGGTACATGAAGTACCTCCTGTTAGCTTGAACAGCCTTCAACCTCATTCTTAAGTGACTGCCGCAACGGCAGACATTTGGAATTCTAGAGTTGTTGAAGACCCTTTTAACATCACCGCATGTCCAGTTTTGCGCCAAATGGCTTATTTGGACCAACGCACCATGTTGCTGAAAAACTTATGGAGTTTCAAACACACTGTTTCCATCCAGTTTAATAGACTTGGATCAGCACGCCCTTTTGGCAAACTGCAGGGGTCCTCACGAGTTTGTTGAGCAATGCTTCCTCACAGGTACACTGGAATCCCTGTTTGACAGTTCTGAAGTCAAAAATCTTGACACAACATAAACTGTGGCTCTTAGATATTTAAAGAGAATCAAATTACCTCTGATACTGAACACTCAGCACTAAGACCTCTGATAATAATTTTGGCTCTTTTATCATACTCGTGGCCATTTTGAAATTACAACTATTTATTAGAAACATTATGTACTGCTGAGTGCTAAAAATAATTCTTGGTGGAAAATTTACATTTAAATATGACCAAATGTTGGTGATGGACCTGTAGTCATGAGATAAGCAATTAATCAATGACACCACATTTATTGCTCATAATTAATTGGAACTGATTAATGACTTGTGAAACAATCTCCATGTTACAAGAAACTCCTGAGATAAGATAAATGAAGCAACAAAGCAATGCTAATTTCTAACAGGATATATGAAATATCTTGTGTCAATGGTGTATGCAGAACACCAACATAACTATTTAACAATTAATAACAATTTTCTATGACTCCTGCTACTTGAATGAATGAACACCTGAGCACCTACACAAACACTTATGCATCTTGTGGATAACTACACAACAATGGTTTCTCCACTCTCCTTTGTCAAGTACACCAAAGTTTTCAGAGAATAAAAAGGTTTGAACTCTATTCATGAACAGTTTCAAAAATTACTTTAGGGGAAAAAAATAAAAATATTCCCAAAAATAAAACTCTCTATTTACAATTTTCAGTTGCTATTTACATCAAGTTTTATACATTTTGGATGCTTCCAGAAAACGGGCAAAAAACAATTGCTTTTATATCAAAAGTCCACTTGTCATGAAAGCACAACTGTCCTGATCCAACAATGCAATATTCACCATTCCACGTTACAAGCCTAGAAGGAAAAAACGTTATTTAAGTCACAACCTTTTCTATTACCTTTTAATTGAGTACTTATGAAATAGAAATATGAAATATTTATTACCATTGAATTTCTAGTCATTCATTACATTCTTCAATCACAATAATTTTTTTTTTTAAATGGAACAATTGATAAAATCATTATTCACAAATTTTCCAGTTTTACTCAAACGTGCACAAAACAAATTTGGCATAGCAAAACACCTCTGATAACACACATCAGCAAGTTGATCACTTAGTGAAAATGTGTTTAAACACAACTAAAGGTTAGTTATTAAAAAAATCTGCTCAAATTTATTCCAAACCGTTCACTCAAAATTTAACCACTGTTGTTTCAGATAATGGTTGTTTTAAATTTTAATATTATAGAAGAGTCTTAACAACAAATCATTCTTACATAAATCAGTTATTGAGAAAAAGGAATTTCCACCTCTTCCTAATGGAGATAAAAGAAATCCGATTTGTGTTAACTTTTCCTGATAAAAGTTAATTTCTTGCAAGTCTTTATTAAAGAAGACCTGTCTTGTTTGAACATATATGTTCCCAAATTGCAATTACATTAGCAAGGTGTCAACATATCCTACCTCCCAAAATGCCATAACTTTTTCAGGGACTATATAAAGAAGTGTCTTAATCCCTCACTTTCTACTAAAATTATTACGAGCATTAATACAATTAATACTCTTGGTACCATTTCGTGGTACATAGTGTGAAGTTGGTAGGTGAATCTTATTCTAAAAAATTTATTTTCTTATTTCATTGTTTTAAATTATTTTTAGAACCCGTTGAGAATTCTAGATATATTTAGAAATGACTCTGATCTCTTAACACTCCTAGTTCATTTTCAAAATCACTCTGCAAAACAACTTGAAAAATATTCAGATATCAGTGATGTATTGACGTTGAGTTTGCTCAGCTTCCTGCACTAGGAATTGTAAAGCTCATATACATTTCATTAAAAACAGAGTGCACATTTATTTGGACCATTTAATACAACCATGATTAATACTTACCATAGGATGATAAGAAACAAATTCTCACTCTACCATAAAATAGACGTAGTGAGGCTACTCAGTTTTGACTTCAGTCGTTTTGCCCCTGAGTGCTCTCCAGGCATCAGAATTCCTCTGCAACCGTTCCAATACCGCACTATCCCCGTCGCTTTCCTGCGCCCTCTGACGCAACCGCCGAAGGATTTCTGCATTGCGACTGGTTTCATCCTCCAGAGCCTTTCGAGAGAACACCATCGACTTGCTGCAATCAGGAATCCATCTTGTAAAGCGCCCTCTCAGAATTTTTCAACATAAATGCAGCAATTTAAACACGTTTGAGTATCTTGAACAAATAATTCCCACATATGCTTCATAATATTTAAATATACATGCACAATTAATTAAGAAAAGATTATCCCAAAACAAGCGCTGACCAAGTTGATGTCGTTGTTATTATTTTTTGTTCGTAAGATAATATGTTATCTTTACAAATGGAAAGAGCATTTATTTATGTTTTGGGAGGCCCCTCATATTTTATTCATCCCTCTAAATCCTTGCATTTATCAAGAAGCCTAAATAAGTACCTTGTAATTTAAGACTGACAGTACGAAATGTTGTGTCCCAACATTTGTTGCAACATTATAATCATGCGTGATTTGGGCTGTCCGGGTTGCCCACAGCAACACAGCCTTCGACACGGCGTCACCCGGACAGCCCAGATCACGCACAGGACTCTGGTCGCGGAAGCCTATGACTTCACATTATCATCATGTTATATTTTCAGAGCATCTTTCAATATTACAACATCAAAGTCATGCTTCTCCCTCTTACCTTGAATAAAAATACTACATTCAACAGAGTCCAACCAGATAGAATATATAAACATTAAGAATTCTGTAAGAGTCAGCAATCGATGGTAATAACTGGTATCACAGGATGGTTTCCAAAAATCAACACTAAATATTTTTGATCACCACAATTTGATTAATTTTAAGTTGGGAAAAACATTGTATTATGTAATGTTGTGTGCATTCATAAGCTTAACAATGTAAGTTCTTAATAAGTACAAATATCTAACAAATCAAATTTCTAAATACATCCACATTTGTCCTATTACTGTTTTTGGTTTCACTCTAACATGACAAAATATACCATTACACAAAAATAACTTACTTGATTAGATATGCTTGCAAGCCAACACCAAAAAGCATGAACAACATTAAGCAAGTCAAAATCCATGAGTTTGAGACTCTCTTTATGCCTTTGATGCCATAGTAGGGCTTCTGCATATTCCCAGCATCATTAGATCGATCACGATTTTCCCAGAAGGATTTGTCACGAAACGGTCTGCTACAAAATCAAACACATGAAGAAAGTGATAATTTCACATACATAAGAGATCTATTTATATCAGAAACATTTTCATTAGATTAGTGAGTCCAATGGTCATTCAAAACCGTTTTCTTTGTGTTTCCTATGTTTTCTCCATAATTTTTGCATTAAATTTAGAAGGCCATAAAACACATACATTCATAAATATAAAAATGTGAATTTTAAGTTTAAAATACGAGTCAACATAAAAAATTTAACTAGTATTTATATGTCAACTCTTATTCCATAACAGTGAAATGAAATCCATAGTACCCATAATCTACAATACGTAAATTACATTGATAACTAAATATGACAGTTTAATGGACACTATACTAGGAAATATCAATTTAATAATAACTACATAAGTCTTGATTAACTTTTAAGAGTTCTTTTTCATTTCGCTTGAGTACAGTCTGATGTCAAAACCATATATTTTGAGGTCATGCCTAAGTGGTCATGTCCCCAAGTTTTCCATGTAAATTATCTGCAGTTGGCTTTATATGTTTTCCAGAAATTGGTGATCCTGACAACTATTTGTACTATCATGAAAAAAAACTTAGTTTATTCTGTTAAAAAACAAACTAAAAGTACAAAATATAAAATAATAACTTACTCCATGAATGCTGTTGATAACCTGAGTCGTCATATTCTTTCATGAATTTATGCCAACATACAAAAACCTCAGATAAATTATTACCTACTGAAGAATTTTAACTCATTGATTCACTGATTTCTATTGCAATAATTAGAAGAATGTCTACTTCTAACAATTTACAGAGTATAGCTCTACTTTTCAGTGAAAATAAATGTCACTTTAAGCAAAGATAATTTTTTTATAAAAGCTTTACAAGATCTTTTTTCAAAGCAGTAAAGACACGTTAAGTAAATTTTCAGAAGTATGTAACTCACTTGATAGGTTCTTCATACGAATAATCGTAATGAATATTGCGAGACCGTCTCACTCCTGACGTATCTGGGACCAAACTGAGGTCATACTCTCTTCTTGTTTCTGGACGACTCAGAATTGTGTAAGCTTCATTAAGCTTCACAAATTTGTTGTGCGTACTGTCATTTGCATTCTTGTCAGGATGATACTATAAATGAATTGGTGGTTGTATTCACAACATTAGATCAGTTTTTGTGTAAATTGAGTTACATGTAGTTTCACATTCCTTGTCTAAGCACGTTCTTATACATTAATTACATGAGTCTTTGTAAATATATTGAGCAAACTTGTAAGGTCCATAAATCAACAATTGCATTGACACCATCAGTCCAGGACTCAAGTGAATTATGCAACTCACAAATGATGTCAACAATTGTCCATCTAGATTTGTGACACACTCAACACTAGCAACTAATGTCACTGCCTTCTGTATTTAAATGCTCTGATCAAAATAAGAATAACAAAATTATCAAGGTGGGTGGCCTGTGGTGATATGGTTATCTTCCACCACTGGGACCAAGGTTCAATCCCAGGTGGTTCCAAGTGGAATGTGTGCTGGTCAAAGCAGGTTCGCGGCAGGTTTTGTCAAGGTACTCCCATTTTCTTTGCCACTGGATGTATTGCACTGGTATGCTCCCTCAATCATTCCCTACCCTACACTGTCATTAACCATCATTCTACTAAGGAGCCTAAGATCACAGTGGTGTTTAAGCGATAACAGAGGAGCTAGCTGAGAAGGGTCATGGCTCCCTCAGAAGGGTTATCGTTAGGTAGGGTCTAAGCCTGGTGAACTAGAGAGAGGGGAGAAATGGTGGGGACATCCCTTTCCGAGACCATAGACATATGGCAGGGAGTGGATGGAATGCCAGGAGGGGTGAAGGGCTCAGCGTTGTTGAAGTTGGCCCATGAGGGCAAAAAACCGTCGAATTCGTTAATTATCAAGGGGACTGATTGCCTCATAAGTAGGGGGTGGATTTTGATGACCTAAAATATCACAAAAATGATCAATAAAATGATCTTAAAATGTTTGGAAAATGCCCAAAAAACAAAGAACAATGACATAATTTTTTTTATCAATATGAGTTCAGATGTACAACTCAAGATGTTGGATATGTTGCTGATGTAATCAAAGCTTCCTCCTTTTATTCAAGTAAACTCAGTTAGCAAACTTTTGGTTTTGACCAGAAAATCACTGTCATTAGTTGTTGCAAAATCAGCTGAACAATGGAGCTTTTAGGTGCCACAGCAACCTTAGATTACATACAATGGCTGATATTACAATTTCTGAGTGAAAGAATCGAATAGGGTACTCAGGAATTCTGTGGAGAACATTTGTTGCATCTCGTAAATATTATTTTATGCAAGTACCATTAAAATGATAATAAAATCAATGAAGCCTGTGAAAAATACTTTAAAAATTATGAAAAAAGGTAAAAAACTTGTTGGTTGAAAACGATGAAAAAAGTAAAAAAATTGTTGTATAAAAATGGGCCATTTTCTTCTAACGTAACATAAAATTAACATTTATACTAAAAAAAATTGTTCGAGAATGAAAAGAAAAGAATTACACTTTATTAAAATCTGCCCCCTATTCATAAGTCTGAGCATTCAAGATGTATACAGTTCTATTCTCTCAGCATCATTAATTTTTTTATGTGACAAGACATTTACTAATATCAAATGATTAATATAAGAAAAGGAATATATTCACTGCATGGATATACTGATCTTATCATGACTTCAACAAACAACACATACACATACAACAATGGAATTTGTGGTCTTCAAGAAATGGTATCCCAAATTATACAAGTGATTTTGTTTGTCAGAAGACAGTGCTGGGAGCACCTTAAATAAAAACCAGAAGTAACTCTCTTTCTGGAGAAATTGATTAATTTGTACCATTGTCAAAAATTTCCATAGAAAGTTGAATGTTCTGAATTGATTGACAATTTTGGAATTTGTAAAATGCCCTTTAAAGTAAGTAAGTTTGAAAATAAAGTGCTCAAATTCTCAACTACAAGGCAGACAATGAATTGGTACCCATCAAAATTCTAAAATTAAGGGACTTGACAAAACATCTCCAGTACACTTCAAAAGAATGCAAAAACTTCTATAAGGACTTCACATGGCAAATTTAAATTTTTGGTTCAACAAATATTTTGTTTAACTGTAATCCAAGAGTTATTACAATCATATGTTAAGTAATAACATTTATACAATGTCTTATCTCTAAAGAAACTTTGCCTAGTTTAAAATAATTGCCATTACTATACATTTTTATCAAAATATTTATTTCAAAAAAATTGTATTTAATGAGAGGATAACACATTTTTTATTGAAAATTAAAACATTAAAGGCATTGCTTTTTGTGCTGACATTTTTTATTCTACAATAACGTTATTTTGTAAATTACAAAACTATGATGTCAAGCAGTTATAACTTATGGTAATTATTTACGGGTGTTAATTGCCTAATATACTTGTTTTGTATTTTACCAATTGAAGACATTTTTCTATTAATAATTTTAATGGTAAAATGTTTCAACCATCATCCCAAAAATTTACTTTTTAGGACTAAATATTTTTTATTGATTTAACATAAACCACAGTAGTAAACGTATCAACGGTCGGCATTTACCTGCTTCGATAATTTGATAAAGGCTGTTTTTATTTCTTTTTGCGTGCAGTTCCTTGGAAGCTGAAGAACTTCATAATGTGTCTCATAATAGCACCTGCAAGATCATAATTAACAATCATCTAAAGCACTCTTTCCACAACCCTCAAGTTCTAATTTATTTTCGAAAACTCTCACCGAGTAAGACAAATTTTTCTTTGAAGGATAAATCGAATTTTTCTATTGAACAGCCCGCATACAAATAACATTTTAAGTGTCAAAACTGAACATATCGTTCATGACATTAAATTATCTACGGTCATATTTCTTCACACTATGCTTTTATAAACATTACAACGCAGTAAACTAATTTAATTAACAAAATTACCACGAACACTTATGAGATTAATATTATGTTAAAATACGTAGTCAGTAGATGCCGCCATTTTGCAATTGTGCATGGTACCAACATCGACCTTTAAATATTAGACAGAAATAACAAACATAATTTATTAACAACAAGATGTTTTCGTTTAAATGAAATTTAAATACATAAAATTGTAGTTTAAAAGATATGTACATTGTATTATGATATAAAACTTAAAATTTCAATTCATATTACATTTTATTAGTTACACAACCTGGTATTAGACGCGGAAATTCAAAATGCAACTAGTTAGTGGCAAATATTTCTAGAACATCTACCATAAAATAATAACAATTATTATGGTTGCAACTTCAAAAACACAAGAATACTAAATTTATGAATGAATTGGTGTCCTATTCCGTCTCAATAAATAGGTAGTGTAAATTTATATAAAAGTACTAGACTCCCAAGAAGCTGATTTTGATGCAGTGAGGATTGTAAAGCATTTGAAATAACAAGTATGATGTAATTAATCAGGTGAGGCATTGCACATACAAAAATTACATGAAGAAGTATTATTTTCTGACAAGGGGACAAAAGAACCAAAGTAATATCAAGTATTTTTGAAAAGTATTATATAATCAGGCACGAATCCACAGGGAGGGAAATGAGGGAAATTTCTCCCCCTAAAATTTTTCCAAATTTATTCATTTTAACTTGTCACGAGACTTTCAAGCAAAAATATTTACAGATTACTTCTAAAACAAATAAAATAAAATCATATCGCAGCATGAGCTTAGTGTAGACTGTGATATTTTACAAGATTAGTAATATGACATTCAACGAAAATATTTTCAGTGTCCCCTCCCAAAATTCGTCTCTGGATCCATTCCTTCTATAATTTTTACTTATACTAGTTACATTTGAGAAAACTTTAACAATGTACAATCCACTTGATGAAAACTATAATATTATATTCAAATTGTTTGTGACTATAGGTAGAAGCGTATTGCTAGTGTACTAATTATTTTTCCAAAAAAGTATGTTCAGTATGTAAAGTTCAGAATTATTCACAGGTGGATAGAGGGATGGACAGACACATCAACATTTAAAAACAGTTTTCTAGTACCAGAGCCTTAAAAAGAAGTCCTTCAAAGGAAAAATATTATCATTTTACTTATTTCTAGTCAAAATCACTTTTAAACACCTTTCATGGATGTAATTTGTTTAATTTCCTGAATGTTATTATGTATAATCTCAGACAATCAGTAATTTCTTTTCCATCATATCCTCTAGAAAAGTGATGTAAAAGTAATATTGTAGGAGTCAGGTTAATGTAATGATAACTCACATTTTACACATCCAAAATAAAGGTCGTAGAATTTACACCCCAAAAACCAAATATTGTGATCCAAATCGGTACGAAAGAGTTCATAAACTTACAATGCATACTGAAAGTAGTAGGTATTGCAAACTGACAAATGTTAGAACTGTGTTTTCCTCTGTTATAAATATTACAAAAATAAGGATTATTCAAATGTTGTCCTCCCTTAATGGTTCTATTTTTGTTCCCTTCTCTGATATTTTCCATCTTCGAGAATTATTGCTTACTCTATCTGCTGCATATTTCCAGAAGATAGGAATCAAGCCACTACAAAAGGAGTTCATTTCATTTACTATTATTAAAATGAATTAGTCTTGTTTATTTTAATTTTTAAAGTTCTCAAAAAATATAAATTTTATAAAACTTATGCATTATATTTTTAATTTTGTTGTGGAGAGAGAAAAAGATATCAACATGTTTCCAGATAACCTTAGTGTTAAATAATTTATTCTGTATAAATTGTACACCACCTTCAAAGGCTTCACAGCTGCTGAGAAAGATTGAAATAAAAAAAGAGGTGGAGGGAGTAGGAGGGTGGACATGATTGATCTTCCTGCTTCAGTGTACATTTGAATTTTACCATATGGCTCAATGTTGTTATCATGTTGCTTCACTAAAGAGAAATCACATGTCATTTGCAATATGTACTTCATATTAATTACACTTTTCATTTATTCAAATATTTTACTCCATTGCCAACAAGAAGGATGATATTCTCATAGTACAAAATTTATATAGGTATAGATTATACAGGTAGGTCTTCAAAAATGACGGAAAAAGTATGCCATTTTTCAATAAATTGTTTATTCAAGAATAGCCACATCAATGACAATTGTAACCACTAATGTGGTGTCATACAGCCAGGTCCCAATAAATGATATTCACTTCAACATTGTTGAAGTTGCAATAGCACATTTTGGCAGTACATTTTCTTACAATTCAACATAGATTTTGTTTCCCAGGGCAGTACTTGTGGATGTTTGTAAAGGTAAAAGGAGGCACAATTTTTTGGAAAGGCAAAATTAAACTACAACTCACATGAAAGCACAGCAAATTATCTAACACAGAACAATACATAGTGTACATAAAATAATAAAAACATATAATAACTGTTATATCTGTTATCACAGTTTTATAATGATTATCACAAGATCTGAAAGTAGATCTTGCATCTCATTACAAGATATGCAACATACAAGGGTATTCACATGAATAGTACACTTCTAAACATTTGTATAAACAAGTTTTGACTTTTTAAATCCCAAATGAGTTTTTAAGAAATATTATTTTTCCATTTTCAAGGTGTTCCAAGAATCTTTGTTTAAACACTTCATCCCCCAAATTAAAATTACTCTTTCTCCGCATCAAATTTGCAATTTATCTTAAGGTCACATTTCTTAGAAATACTCACACATCATACCTAAGCAAAAATTCAATATTTACTTTGCCAGGCAGGTCATGATATTTGTTTTCTTTTTGAGGGTCAAAATTAAATGAAATCACAATGGACCGAATGAATGCTTCTTGGTTTGCGTTACACAACTAAAAAAGCAATTATAATGTACTTAATATAGAGCTTCAAATAATAAAATTAATGAAAATGATATTAAGATTACTCAAGATTTTAACTTAATCAAACCTAAATTTTAAAAAAGGTTTAGAAAAATATTTTTCGGCACATGTTTACCCAAAGCACTGAGAAGTATACCATCCATTTAGTCCACATCTCCCTGTATTTTTACCTTTCATAGTGACTTAAGAATATTTTATATAAGGTAACTCGCAGGAAGAGACTTTTCAGATGTACAATAATCAAAACAGGAAATTAACTTCAAAGTACAGTGGAACCTTCACTTCTTGAA
The DNA here is from genome assembly GCA_038098605.1 of Gryllus longicercus. Lineage (NCBI taxonomy): Eukaryota > Metazoa > Arthropoda > Insecta > Orthoptera > Gryllidae > Gryllus > Gryllus longicercus. Next base: position 556,421 of record JAZDUA010000718.1, on the reverse strand, counting down.
TCTGAATGGGAAAAGAAAAAAGGAAAGAGTTCAGGTTATTCAATATTCTAGCATATCACTTATTTGAATATCAAAGGAGAGTCTCAAAATTTGGCAGAAATGAATAATTGTAAAGTAGAAAAAGTGTTATTGTTGTCACGTATTTTTATTTCATGTAAAGTTGCATAGCTGTTTTAGCTAGCTACCCCTCCTCCCACTCCCTATGGATCCAAATGGAAGACACTTCACACCAAAAATAGGATTTTAAAGCTCTTTCCACTGATAAAACAGCATAATCATTTCTTGCAAATTTAAAGTGAGAAAGTAGTTGTATCGATGCTGCACCACTGCATTTCACACATGAACTTAAAATATCAAACACATGTCCTTAAACAAACTCTTTTGAGTTAAGCCAATGTTGCAGTACAGAGTGTAGAGATGTTGGGATTAGGGTCGCATTAATTGTCACAACTACTTTACTAGAAATTTGTTTAAACATTTAAATGATTATAATGGATTAAATGCAAAATTATGTATTAACATTTAAAGTAATTAACAATTTTGAATATTCAGCAGACAAATTGAAGAAATATTGCAAGGAGTGGATTGGCACAAAAGTATGACCTCTTATATTTTAGATCTAGATGTTTATGCTCTCAGATTTCTCACTCTGCTAGGTAGTCTTTTACTAAACCTGGTGAGAAGGGAATTAGGTGCAGCAATGAATGCAAGGGAAATTCTAATGTTTATAAACTGAATCACACATCCTATTAAATATTGGTGAGTAACAAACAAAGGACAGCTTAAAAATTGTGCCCGGTCCATCCATTTCATAATTTTTACTGCCAATGAAAAGTGAACAATGACCTTTTCTGGCAACAAGAAAAATTTGCATTTATATGTTGTTGTTTTTTCTTTCATATTAGACTTAGGTAAATTAACACAGGTGTGTAAAAAGCTAAAAGAAAATTTTGAGATCCCAAACAAATTCAATTATCATGGCTCCACTGTATTAAATAGGTGAAACAAGAAATTTCTTCAATATTCCTCTGATGAAATTACTTAATGATTATCATGAAGTTAATTATGTTTATATTTACCAAAAATTCAATAATTTGAATACTATCCTTAAAATAAAAATTGCACTCATTATAATTATTGTAATGGAGGTATTTAAATAGAAAGACATTCTTATTACCTAATTCATCACTAATATAAAACTGGATTGGATACAAAAATTATCAGTTTTATTGAATGAAGATGTAAAGCAATAACCATCTTTGTACAGAAGTGAATATTGTGAAATTTCACAATATTACATAAATTGGTTGTCATTTTGAACACAATAACAAATATTTACATCACAAATTTAAGTGATAAAAAATTAAACAAAAGGTATTGGCATAGTTTCAATGATACAAAACGTACATCTGAAAATCAAGTTATATACAAATATCATTACGGTGAGAGCCAATTTAACAGCTGCAGATTTAATTTCTATACATTTAATTGAACACTGTTTTCATATTTGCAAATTTGGGGTATCACTGACGTCTAGCAAAAAGTACACATCTACTTCAAAACTTTCACATATACCTTCTTGGTTGCAGGCTTTTGTCATCATACTATCATTAACTAACTTACAGGAACAGACCAGCTGCTCTCAATCGTATTGGCATGAAGTGGGATAGAAAAATCCAATCTTTCACAAATTCATTCCACAAACACCAAAATTCAGTCAAAATGGGAAAAGGGTTTGGGTGGAACCACATATACAATAGGCATCTGTCAAAACCACAGTTACTCAAATTTTAATTAATTTAACAAAACAATCACAATGGATTTTAAGTACCAGATTTTGTGTGTTATGTTAAGGCTTATCATATCTCCCAGCACAATAAACTCCATAACAATGGATCACTATCTATGACAGTCCAGGGAACCCTAAGATGAACAAATTAACATATACTAGAATAGAATTAAGGGAAGGAAGGGGGGGGGGGAATAGAAAATGAAATAACTTTTTCTCACTCAGATGATTACCCAATAGCCATCCAGTGGCAGCTCATGAACAAATGTTCAGGATAGGCATATCAGGGATTATGGAACAATGGCAAATCCAAGGGTTTGAAGAGGGTAAAAGGACCCTTGTTTACCCTGGATCAACATTTGGTTTTGTAATTACATTCAAAACTTAAGTCACATACTGATTGCATCACATTCCCAAGGGATATCCCCACGAAGCCCAGATCGACATGATCTCAAAAAGGAGTTTTTTTTTAGTACAGGAGGGTTTAAACTGTAATTCCCTCCCCTCGTGAAATACTTTCTGGACCTGCCCATTACACAAGTATGGGAGGAGGGAGGTGTTTTTCTCACCAGTATGATATACAACTGTACTCAATTTAGAAGTAGGTTGCCAATTGTTCAAAATTTATCGTTTACCTCATATGTAAAGAAAACTGTGTGCATAGCTGTCAATCCACTGCATTGGTCAAATATGAATGTAAAAATAGTTTTAAATATAACAAAAATCAAGTAACCCACAGTATAATAATTTAAAAATAAAATTAAGTAATAAATATCTCAGTTTGTTACCTTGATAATGAAACACACATGCTATGCTGCGAACGTGACTGGAAATCAAAGACTTTGGCACTTGGAGACAGGCAGTATCATAATCTGCTGACTTAAGTACAATGTGCGTACGTAGAGTATGGATGAAATGTACCACTGTTCTATGCTCATTACAGGGTCTTTTCTTAGAATATAAGAAATGCAACTTTGAAGTGCCTATCCAGAAAAAATGAAAGTTGCTGCAAGAAGAGAAGAAACACAAAGGATTCACACACTTATATTATGAAATGTTTGAAGTACCACAATAATGAAATGTTCATTAAATAATTCCAGATGAAAAACGCTTATAAAAACCGTAAGAGCATTTACATTTTATTATGTGTGAAACTTGTTAAACTAGTACATACTTATCCAGGTAGACATTGCCTACCCCAAGGAGATGCCACAGCAACTCTCCTACTACCAGCTGGCATTCAAAAAAATGAAATGTTCTGCAACATTTTAAATTCCTCCTGCTTTAGCTTCACTTTAATTTGCAATTACTTGCTTTTCTTTTTTTTTTTTTAAACGCAAGATTTTGACAAGAAAAATGTCATAAATTCATTTTTCACATTTCTCTTCTCTGAATCAGAAAAAATTAATAAATAATTAAAGAACAAGAGTTGACACTGAACGATTTACGATTGTAAGTGACCGTGGTATATTACTTATGAACAATAAAGTCTTATTCCCTCCCTGTTTCTTTTCAATAATAAGTATTGCCATCTAGCATTTTCTACAGGAAATATGACTTATTGGAAAAGGAGAAAACTAATTATTTTTATTATTATTAATAATTTTTACAGATAACTTCATTTTCCTTCTCCGTTATGAATTTCCACAATATTTCTGCAGTAACCACTAATTTTACTGATTACTTCTTACAGTAAGGTCTGAGATACCCAAACATTTTATTATGTAATTCAACATGATAAGCAACTGTATGTGCAAACCTATGTTCAATTGTACAGTCTAGTCAAAAAACAATGCCAGCATCACTAGCCGAATTCGTTTACTTCACTCTGTGAAGTCACAGTGATGAAGCGAATTCGAGACCCGTGGGATCCTGGTTGGGTGACCAGCTAGGAATCCTGGGATCTAATGGTGTCCAGACCATGGCTGAAGGGATAAAAGGCACTGACTGACTGCAATGTGACGAGACTTGACCAAAGATAGTCAAGAGGATTATTCCACGTAAGCGCTCAAAGCCCAACAAGGGTTCAAGAGACGTGTTGCGTTAACAAACGACGCAACAAATTTTTAAAAAAATAGTTAAAGAATATATACTTACACATGTGCTTTACAATGCTAACCACACTGTATTTTCTACTTTTCTTCATTCCATCTTTCTATTCTACTTCAGACCAACACGATCTATCACATTTCAACACCAATGAGCACTTTCCAGTTTTAGGGCACACAAGAAACAGGTTCACAAAAACCTTTTTTTTTTTTTTCCTTTTCTTTCCGGAGATTTATGTAATTTGTCAGTGAACTGACATATGTATCTTGTCATCAATAAATAGTTTCAGATTGAATTAACTGTACACAGGAAGGGAGAAAATTTGATGAAATTTTGAACACCAGGGCAAGTTGAAATAATTATCAGTATTTTATCATTAAAGGATGTTGGAGTACAACAGTTTTCTACATTCCAACAAACAAGGCTAATAAAGTACTGTTTCTCAATTAGGCTCTTTAATCTCAATATTCCTTAACATTGCTTACTCTATGGGTTACAAGATCATGAGGTCCATTTTAAAACAATGGAAACTGTTCTAGGGAGTGGGTGGCACCTGTCAAGATTGATCAGGAAGACTGCTCTGTTTAGAGATTCACGATATTACTTGCGCAAATTTTCTTGAACAATGAACTTGCTTCCCCTCTCTGACACAATAAACAGTTAAAGGCGAAAGCTCGCAGCGAGCATTGAAGACAACATTCCAAACACATCTTCACCAGCGTGAAATAGAAACTATTTTCCTTTGAAAACGAGAACTTCTGTTAATGATTTTCTCCCAAAAAATCGAAAGAAATGACCAAAGCAGGTGAAGATCCATCACGGGAGATACCTCGAACTCCTGAGAAAGTTAGAATGCAAATTATTGAGAAAGTTGCAACAGCATGACTGATTCTCCAGAGACTAGCATTGCTTCATCAAATCTAGTGGTTTATCACTTAACTAATATTCTCACTCTACCTGCTTTTCTTCAATCCATTGTTCAAGAAAAGTTGCGCAAGTAATAGATTGATTGTTAGTGATTCCGGGCATGTCAACTGCTAAGGTCATTACAACCGTAAATGTAGTGCATGTCACCCCCTCTTGGGAGGAAGCAGAGGTATTGGTGTAAGAGTGTGCAAGTAAGACGTGATGACAGAAGAGGAGAAAAATTACGAACTGACCACATCGCTATGAAATGTGTTATTTTTATAACTGGTAGTCCAATTCAGTAGTTTTTCACAACAAGCAATTGGGTTTCCAGTTTGAGCAACAGGGGCAGCAATTGCACTTGTGCATTTGTGTAGGAAGTGGCACCATTCACAATCACTGGCAATGCTTCAGAATGCAAGATCTACAGAGGTTGCAATGTACATTGTTGGTGTTTAGGACAAGTTGGGACAAAGGGACAAACAGACAAAAGGGGCAAAAGGCAAAAGGAACAAACGGGATAAAGGCAGCAAAGGGGCAAAAGGGACAAAGAAAAATTGGACAAAAAGAACAAAAAGTCAGAAAAAGAAAACATGTGCATGACACACATGGTAAAAGTGCTTTTGTAGGAACCGAATTGTAAATCCACTATCCATTAGTAAAATAAACCAAAAATCCAGATCAGAATGTGTGTGAAAGTACAAAATTAATTTTTAGAAACAAATAAGAAAAGGTTACGACTTAAATAAAAATACAAGTGGCTGGACACCTATACATGCAATTTCTAGGAAAATAGTGGACCTAACTTACAAAACATGTGCTAATCGATTCAAAGATCACACTATGTTGAAACAAATTATAGGTGAAACAACTATAATAAATACTGCAGGAACTTAATTTGATTCTTTCATGGGACAAGGCAACAATTGACAATAGCCCAAAATTTTACCCTGTTTTCAGTCTCCCTAAAATCACTTTACAATCACCTAGAAGATCATGGTTTAAGAACGTATTATGATAATAAAGAAAATTTTTAAATGAAAAAAAAAACAACAACTAAAATTTGCTATTAAAGATATTAAATTGTTTTCCGCTATTCATTATAATTAATTATTAATGTGGAAATTTGATTTCAACACCCCTCATTTTTTTGACAGGTATCCTTAGTTCTGAATAAAGTCGTGTCATACTTGGTAGAATATATGGAAAAAAAAATTGAGTATCAGAATGTAATAAATAAAAAGTTGGCCCACTGAATGTATTGATTAGCAAGTTGTAACACGAACAGATTCCAGAAAGCCAAATGTTTTACAAAATGACACTGGAAAGAAACAGTGCTTTACTAGCATTTCCATATATTAAACATAATGCTCTATTGTCAATCCGGAGATGTCAGAGTAAATCGAAATAATTCATAGTTTATAAACAAATCAGGCTTGAAACTTTGTCAGCTTGGTTTGCATTTATATACAATTCATATTTTACACATCACACATTGTTTACAATGCCACACTTCACAAAATACATAGTGAAGTATTTTAGTACAGTAATAAAAACAATTTACTAAATTTAAAGTAGGAACAAAACAAACAGGAGGCAAAACAGCCTTTTAGAAATTTTATCAGATATATCACCATTCTTTTACTTTGCTCACAAAAATCTAAAATAAGACTTCTCTGCTTTGGTCTACGTCCCTTGTTCTGCAATACAATGCAAAGTCATGACATCTTTGCAAACTATACTGTGATAAGTTTATATACAGCATGATTTGGGATCAAAACAGAAAGCTTTCTAAGATTCACAAAGAACAAAATCATGAAATTTTTAAGTTACACAAAAACAACAACTGAAAATCAAACATGAAACATGTACACACTATAAATATACCATTTAACATTTACTGCATTGCATCAGTTATCAAGCACTGTTTTCAATTTTTGCGTTTTCTGCTGAAATGAGGGGAAGAAATTCCCATGAGTTCAACACCTCATTTGAGAGTCAAACAAAACACACAATTCAAATATATACATTCACACACAATTATAAACACTTCGACATTTTAACTATTTATATGAGCATGACAATGAACTCTTTCCAGCTTGGCAAGTTAAGAGAACAAATGTTTTAAAAAATGTATGAATATATTTCTTAACTGCAGGAAAAAAAAAAATTTAAATGATTTTATGAACACCGGGCAAAGGTACAATACAGCATAAGGAAGCTACTAGTAAAAATACGAGACATCTTTTTCACTGGTTTGCGAATGAATAACAAAACAATCATTTATGTGAAATTAAAACAAATGCTTTAGCTTCCTTGAGGAAAAGCAATTGTACAAATGTGACATTTAAGTGAGTCAAGATAATTTCCTCCATGCAATGTCACATAGTTGTTCTTCCATCAGAATTTTATAGGTAAACTCACAAATGTATTGACTACTTTACCAGAGATTCCAACTGTCAACAAATAAAGTCAATACATATCTTTTTTTTCTTCTTTTTTTTCAACATTTACAGATGTTAACTGGTAGAAATCAACATGTTAGCTTCTCCACCACCTCTTGAGGTTCTCTTACGCCAACTGTGAAGCAGTTAAGAGAACCAGAAGAACTCTCCTAGTATGTTTGTTAGGTAGAACGTACTAACAACCTGCTCTGGAAGGTGGAAAACCCCCACAGCCGTAGTGGGTGGCCGAGGTCGGTTATATTTCCCACTGTTCCAACCGCATCTTCAGCACGTCCTGCAGTGTCTTCGGAAGGACGTTCCACTCTGATCGGAGCACATCTCCGTAACACAGCACTGCATCCAGACACAACCTAAAGGGGAAAAAAACATTGTTCTTATCAGTTACATCCCTAAAAGCAGGCTACTTTTAGAACCAATAACAGTACATAATATTTCATATTTTTATATCCCTTTCCTGATTTGGAAAAAAGAGAACTCTGTCTAAAAGAAAAAGAAAAGGAAAAAGTCAGCATAAAACAAGATAGGCTCACTTCCATATAAATTCAAACAAAAATTTCATCTTTAAAAGAGCTGTCCATGAATGGAACTCTCTACCACCAGATATTGTTAACGGCACATGTCCAATCATTCAAATCAAAACTAAATAATTATGTGCAATTAAAACTACATACATCACTACCTTGGTATATTCAGTGGGTGGCCATTCTATTAGGAATTTTCTTTAAATTTTACAAATGCCCTGCTTTGAATCACCTAATGAAATGTTCGAAATTTCAGGGTAAGTTGGGATAACATTCTTCCAATGTTGGAAAAATTTTTTCGTTATCTGTTGTACTTTCAGTTTCCAAATTGACTGATAGATCTCAGATATTGCGCAACTGCCCGCTAACAGTGGATTGCTATTTTTCAGTTTTTAAGGAGATGTTTGCTCTGAGAAGAAGCAAGTTTATCTGCTTATCTATATATCTTTTTATGTGTGTTTCTGATAGTGAGAACTGCTGTTTTAGCTCAGATTTATCATTTTAAAGGGCAGTGGTTTTGAAGGTAACTTTGATTAGGAATCATGGGAAAGAAAAGTGGCATTACTCTAAAGAAGAGGGGAATTGAGTTTATGCTGAATTGTACTGAACTGAAAAACACTGAAAATGCAAAACCAACAAAGGATTCACCTCAAAGTGTGGGAAGAATAAAGAGGAGACGATTTCGGGCGTTAATTCCACAAGTTGTTCAAATTGCAAACAACCTAGAAAATCTTCCACAAAACAAGACTTCATGGTAAAAATACTTGTGTTAAAAAACAATAAAGGGAATAATAAGGATCTACAAGTCATGTTACGAGATCTTGGATGTGAAATAAATACTCTTACATTATGACGACTTATCAAAGAAATGAATAATTTCAGAGTTTGTCGATCAGTGAAGTGTCAAAGTTGACTACTTTGACATTTTCACTGGCCTCTTACTATGAAAAAGAAATGAATTGGTTGGGGACGCCAACACAAACGTAGGACAATTCATGACCAGTCTAATGTAAGCACTCTGATTTTGATTCCATTTCTTTCATTTACATTCGATTGTTATTTAATGAGCTACACTTATTGTGAACAATATAGACCATAAGTAGCAAAATTACAAATCTCTCTCTCTTTTTTTCTTTTTTTTTCTTTCTTTTTTTTTTTTTCTTTTTCTTTTTTTTTTTTTTTTTTTTTTTTTTTTTTTTTTTTTTTTTTTTTTTTTTTTTTTTTGTAGGAGTGCTATTCCGAAGACACAACAATAGAAATTTTTAGAAAACAAACATCAGACACATCAAGATGACCTATTGAGAAACTGCACCCTCAATGTACGAAAGAAAAAATTAAACTTCCTCAAAAGTGTTGATACAGGGCACAAACGATAGATGTTTTGAAAAAAATACAACACTTTTCGGTATTAAGATTCGATTTCACTTTTTGTGAAATCTGACTACATAACTTTTTTTTTTTTTCAGCAGACATCGGTAAAGATATCCATTTTTTGTCGTCCATGTAGCAGACACAGTAGAAAGTGCGGAGAAAACTCACATGAAGCCACCACATGTATTCATTTGAAATATATAATTGTCTGATTAAAATACTGAGTGACAGTTGGGGTAAAGCTGCGTTGCACAGGGGACAAGGGAAACCTGGGAAAAATTGGGAGGATGGGACAAGGGAAATTTGGGAAAAGGTGGGAGGAGGGAACAAAAGCGGTGAGAGGGGAGAGAGAATGTAGTAGAGAGAGTCAAGACAAATTGATGTTTTCAAAATGAAATTGAATGAAATCTTTAGAAACAGATCTTACCTGAGTAATGTCTTTGGGGTAAAGTTAAGCACCACCAATTCTTCTGCGTGATCCTACACAACAAACACATTTAATTTTTAAAATGTTAAAAAAAGATTCAAGAATTTATACGTAATAATTAATTATAAAAAAATTATTTGGAAGACTTCAATACAAAGATCACAAATTATCCATCATTTTTTACCGTATATTTCATTTTAGGGATGAATGAAAAGAAGATAAGATTAAATTAAATAATATTAATTATCATACTAAATGCAAAAGAGTTGTATTTTAGTTTTGTCAAACAAATGAGTTACTCAAAAGACATTTACACACTACACAAGTCTGCAAAGCATTCATTTAAAATAATCATAAATACCTGAACCACAAAAGAGAAGACAAATTGGTTCGGGTGGACGAGTTGTATCTAAATACATCTCACACAGATGGTAACATCTATATGTTGAATTCCACAAATAAATAAAATTAAATTTAAAAAGCACTATTTCAACATCAAAACATGTTTCTATCAATGACTGATTTTTTTTAATGGGCTGCATACCTGTATCTGTAATTTTAAGTTCCTGCACATATTTCTATTCAAGTTGGATTGATAATGAAGGACAGAAGGAAAAGATGTTAAATAATAAGCAAAAGTTATCCAGGTGAAATACTCTAAATGGTACTTCCATAAGCAATCTTGAGAGAATACCACAAAATAAGGTATAATACATTTTCTGAATAGCCTCTTTGAGAACTTCTAAAATGAAGAAATGTGTGTTGCAATCAAATAATCTCAATAAAAATAAAAACACAAAATAATATACAAGGCGTACCAACAGGGAAAAATCAATTCTCTTACCTAAAAATATATCTTGACAGATATCTTTTGGATGATTTAGTCATAAGTTTAAATAATCAGAATTTCAGCATTCTCACAAGTGGCATAAGTTGATTTAAACCCAAAAGTATTTCGATGTTCTTTAACATTTCTCAAAAGAATTTTGGAAACTGATCACTTTACTCTTCTTTATGATTCAAGGACACAATTTATTTAATATAAAATGCAGTTGTCTTAGAAGTAGAGATGTCTGACAATGTTTGGAGAGACTATCCAATTTCTAACATCTTTCAGCCAAAATATTGACTTTTGGGCTTAATGTGCAAGTTTTGAAAACATTAGTTTGAGAGCATTATTCAAAATTCAAGTACAAGTTAATTGTTTTGAGTGGACACAAATGCAATAAGAAACAATACATTTATTTGCATGCATTTACGCTTTCCTGCAACGTTAGAAAAATTAGTTTCATTTTGAATAATCTGTTTCCCAGGTTTTTTAACACATTTAACATTTTTTGGGGGATCTGCAAATAATTAGTTTACAAAAAGCTCAGTGCAAATAAATTCTGTTGGGTGACATTTGGGTTTGCAGAGATTCCTTTTGTCAGATTTTTATTGTCTGAAATTCGAGTTATGTAACAAAAATTAAATTGATTAAGCAAGACTCTTATCATTAATGATTTAACTGACAATCAAAACTGGTTTCAGAAAGAAGTCTTCAATACTGGGCCTTAGTAGTGTTCTGGTTAAAAACAAAAATTACTCCCACTTACACGACACATTTGTGAGAGTGGAAAAAAAAATATTTTTTTTCATATTGAAGGACATACTTTTATATTGCGGAATACATGTACCGGTTTGTTTGACAATTTTTTTATGGAATATTATTTTCTTCCTATTATGGGCTCTATCAACATTCCAAATCAAATTTCAACAATTATATTGCCCTATTATGATTTCATGTTGTTAACTAAAGAATTTCATTTCAAAAACATACGTCACCCTCATCTATATATTTTGTAAAGGATGTGTGTATGAATCAACACAGCAAGGCAATATTAGCATCGCTACACAACACAAACACCATGCAGCAACACAGGTGCATACTTTGAGCTTGACACGCGTCAGATAAAAGGGCTGGGTGAGCCCTGAATGAAGGACCAACTCCCCAGGTGCAACCAGGCATGCGCCGTGGAAGCAGCGCGGCTCTCCATGGTCATAGGGGAGAGGGACCTCCGTCCAAGAGATGTCGTATGGACCCTCGGGGCCAATATGCATCATCCAGCAATCATCTGGAGCAGCCACGTGAGCCAAGTAGTAACTTCGTCCAGGTTGGGAAAGAACACCTGTGTACTCAACACTATATCCATTACCTTTCTTGACAAGGTGTTTGTGTGAAATGTGTAGCAGAACTCTCGTATTAAATTTTTCAGAAATTGTATCTTAAAGTTGCAGTTAGGAGTAACTTTGTCATCAAATGAACTTATAACTTGTTCTTAAATTCATATTTTATGTTATGCAAGTCATATTTTGAAGACAAATGAAATGCTAATCTTGTTACATTTTATGGGTGTTTATTTCCAGGAATCGCTTTTTATTAGCTGTATCAAAAAAGAGGAAGGCAAGAAATGAAATCTTTATAATTATCCTAAAAGAACAGGGCAGTTTACATTTTAATTCGAGAACACAGACAAAGCGTATGCTCCCATTAATCCATTACTTTTCTCAATGGTGAAAATATTAAAAGCAAAACTATATTGTGGGTTTCTGAAGTGCCCTACAAACCCCTTGAATGAGCAGCACTTATTCATAAAACATGCTTAGTTTTGTGAATGCTCTCTTTAAGATAATGTTCATTACCAATGAAGATACACCAGTATTTTACAGATGGAATTTTCTACTAACCTCACAGAATTATTTGAACACAGCTTTTATGTTTATCCTACAGCTCATATGCAAACTCTAAAGCAAACACAATGGCATTTGCTCTTGACACATAAATATATGGTCCATCAGTATGTTCCTGTAAAATTCCTGAACCAGGACCACCACTATATTTTTTGATCTGTGTTTTGCTTGTTTAGCAGATTGATGATGAGATACTGTCGCTTTACTGTCATACAACTAAAAGTGTGCACAAAAGCACAAACAGGGAAAAAATAATAGGTGCACTTAAAATAAAATTAGTAATTCACTCCTCGTGAATCGTCTATCTACTTGAAACTTCCCCATCATAACAACACACAAACATTGTGAATTCTATCTCTGAATTGCTGAGACCTACTGTTAACTTCATTCACATATGAGACTATCATCCACTGTTGTTTTATTTTGTAAATTACTTATAATCCTCAATGACTAGGAAATACTTTGAAATTTTTAAGCTCATAAATAATATACACTATTCCACAAACATTTTTTATACATCATTTTCTCAGAAATTTTCTATGAAACTATCCTTATTTCAATTGGCTAACAAAATGAACAACAAAACTATGAATATAACAATCAAAGTATTCTTAAGTTAATTTATAAACAAATAACACCGCAATGTACAGTATTTTTGTTTTACTAAATTCAAGAAGAAAACAATGTCACAAAGGTTGACTGAGATACGGTTGACATCAATACCATCTGTGCCAACATTTGTTTCATTAAGGACCTTATCTTAATAGTGCACAATATCAACTCAAGGTGAATTTGAACAGGTACAAGTTCTAGGTACATATTAGTTCTTAGTGCAAATGTATGAACACATAAATTCCTGTAGTTCTCAGAAGAGAAGATGTAAAGAAAAACAGATTTAGCAAGTTTTGTATTGCCTAATTAAATTTTTGCAAGTTGCACATCTTAGTTTGAAAGATAGCATTTCAAACTACGTTTTGTGGGCATGCACATTAATCTTAATATTTTCTTCACAAATTGTATTTTGTGTATAAAAATAATAAAGAGGAAACATGTTAGAAATTGGCCAAAAAAATAAGCTGACTCTCTCTCACTAAAGCTACCATTTCAGAAAACATTCACATTTATTTACCATTGGTTGAATACCTGACTTTGCTTGCATATTAAATATTTTGAAGGATTTTGCTGGGATATAAATTTTATTAATCACAATCATATGTTAAGCAGACTCGCACACTTTATCCACCTAACCTTGCATTCCCTATCCAGCCATCCTACCTACTCAGGGTGGCCACTCATTTCCTGGAACAAAACTGGTTTCTCAGTTTTCCGGTGCATTTTTTATTTTGAAGTTTAAAGATTTGTACAGTATTTTACTGTATTTTTTTTTAAAAATATTAAAACAAGCTTGATACTAATTTGTCAGCTAGCATTTGTCATTGTGATAGAAATCCAGATTTTAAAAAATTCTTAACAAATAAAAAAATTGAGTTGCTATTTTTTACTGGACTGATTTTTTTAAGGAACAATATTAATTACAATACCATCTCAATTTTTTTCCTGACTGCTAACAATTCTACAAATTCCATGATTTTTCTAACTTTTCCAGAGCAATGAACTCCCTGATATTTCCCGGCTTTTCATTCTTTTCCAGAAAGTGGCCACCCTGCTCCACCTCCTACCCTGCCCATCAGTCTTAAAAGTTCCTCTTACTTATTCACTCCGTCCGCTTCTTCTTTTTTATGTATCACTACAATCACCTCATCCACCTGGCCAGCTTTCTTGCTCTACCTCCTCTTCCTGCTCCTCCCTCTCCTTTTACTTCTTCCGTTTCTGCTCCCTCTACTCCACCAATCTTTGCTTTCTTTCTACTCTACTCGATATACGTGCTGCTCCTAGCTCCACCCGCCCCATCTAGACCTGCTCAACCCTTTCTCACCTGACAATGCCTGCCAACAATGCTGCCCAGATGCATTGGATATTGCATTTAACTAATGGCCCCTGCCCACAAATTTTGCATTTACACGTGTTAAGTAACGTGTGTAGTAGCAGACTACTTTCTTACGGGAATCAGCATACAAGTGCTTTAACCGTTCCGCATAAAATATAGTGTTAAGTCTATGACATGCATTTCTTAAAGTGAGTCAACACAAAGTTCATGTGAGACAGGCCTAAATATTGTAAAAAAACACTTCGGGGTACCTGTTTTAATTGCAATTATGTTATTTTTTATTCTAAGCAACTGAAAAGTATTCATTCCACATTTGGGTCTGGTCACACCCAAAAATTTTGAGTTGTAAAGTGTTAATGGCATATATAAACATACATACTCTCACTTTTAGATAGTAGATACTGCATGACATTTAAGACAGGTAGCATTAGATTGTTGTTAGCAACGATTGTTTATTATAATTGTCTGAATTGCACAACAAGTGATAAAAATTTCTTATAGAGCGAACGAATGTCATGCATTGTTATGAAAACAATGTCAGTTTATGAAATGGTCATAAAACAGGTTAGGATTTTTTATTGACTCTGAAATACTTTAAAGCAAACAGAGCTGAATCGTAATCTTTTTATGATTCCAAATCCCTAAACTGCAAAGAGAGTCATGCAATTTGTTGGTTGTGTTACACACATTAATAGAGGATAATGATACAGGAGGAATCTTTGCAATGCTTGGCAACTTAGTTGCACACTGGAGCAAAAAAAAGAAGGTTAAGGCAAATATAAAATTCCAGGAACTTTCTGAATCCATAGTCTACTCATTCATTAATAAGCCTGAAATTTTTTCAAGCCTCAATTACAACATTAGATTTTTTTGACAGGGTTGCAAAAGAGAAAAGATTCAGTTCTGTGAATAAATCCAGCCTCAAAAGTGACATCAATGATGTCAGGTGAAGAAAAGGAAAAAGTCTGTTCATTGTTTACACGACTTCCCCTAACAAAGGACCAAAGTGATAAAAGCCTGCAACAACTGAAGATCATCAACTGTGAGTGAAGACTGAACCATCACTACTACAAAAGAAGCAAATGACATATGAAGAGAAATCTATTGAGAAGAACACAAATGTCAAGTGAGAAAATGAAATGGTAAAAATATTAACTATTTTCACTATCTAGCTACCCATAGAGAAATAATTTAAAAGATAATTTGATATTTTAAATTAGAATCTCAAACCAAATCTAATACCTGTTTATCTTTTCTTTTTACAAACAAGAAAATCTTTGCAGACTGATGCATTTAGTTTCACTCATACATACGCTTGCATACCAACGAATGGAAAGAAGTTATAGCACATGAAGGCAAGAAACTGAAAAAAGTTTCCAGTTATTCAAAATAAATAAATGAAGTCTCAGCACCTTCATATCACTCGTAAAATAAACCAAAGTTCTCTCCTTTTTGACTCTGAGAGAACTACCATTCTCAGTATTTTTGTCACAGACATCAATTTGTCGATAGTCTGTTGAACATTTCTGTATGGTACTAAGTAATTTATTTGGTAAGAATAGAAATCATAAAGTTACAGCTAAAAATGCTCTTTTCTAAATAGAATCTCACATTTTAGAGCACTACTAAACAAATTAGCAAAACATCAAAATTAAGTTCTTTACAAAACACAAAAACATTATGATGTTCAAAAGAGGGGGTATTAACCTTTAGGATCCATTTCACCCCTGCAAAAACTATGAAAACATTAACTGTTATCATTTAGATTTAAGCATGTATTTTACTTCATATATATGGTAATTTGATAATTCAGTTCTCCAGTGAAACATCAACCCTCTTGACAAATATGAGCACCTACCATAGAAGTACAAAAGCATGATAATTTACTAATAATTTTAAAGCATGATAATTAAAATAATTTTAAGGAAACATAAATTTGTTAAAAGAACAAAAATGTACTCAAATATAAACAAAAGAAAAATTAAAAGGGCTGTAAAGCTCTATTATATGTATTCTATTAATCGATTCACAGAGAAATGACACTGTCGAACTGAAAAAAACGTAATTGCCAACGCTACATAAATTGCATACAAATAATTTTGTATTTGGGACAACCTGTTGGAATTTGTCAACAATAACAAACAAATATTACTAAATATGCTTTCCAATAATAATTCTTCTTTAGACTTTTTTTTTATCATTATTAAACCTTGCCCCTTCACTTTCCGACATCTTCCTCAAACCACCGATCTTCCCATGAACAGAATGGCCGACTCACTTTGCGCCCCACCGGGTCCAGAATGTTGTTGCGGTGGCCACCCATGATGAGCAGCTCCCCGGTCCGGTGGATGTACTGCGCCTTGTGCCAGACGCGTGGCTTCCCTCCCACCGAGTGGCACTGCGTCCACTGCAGGGTGTTTAGGTCCAGCATCCAGCAGTCACCTGCGCACAATCCTTGTATTGCCCTTGCCAAGTGTTTAACCCTTTGACTGCTACAGGCGTGCCGAGAGTGAGTCACAAGGTGTGTGCAACGCTTATGGTCACCGGCGCTGCTCTGGCTGGGCCCGCAGGTCAGCCTAAGCTCACAGCTGTTTGGCTACAGAAACTTTGAGATTACGGAGCAAATCCAATCATAATCTAATACTGACACAGAAAAAACTTCAAACAACTAAACCACCAAAAGGCATGTAACAAAAGATGAAAGAAAATATGAGTTAGGTAGGACCAAATGGGACTTCAAGGACTCCAGCTTTTCACAGCATCAAAAAAGTAAACAGTGATAGGAAAGTGTCAGTGTGATCACAAATTTTATTCTGTGAGGCAACTTCTCAACCTTTCTAGAAGCTCACTCTAGTGATGCATGCAGAATTTAAGAAACTAACTTAAATCGTTCCTAAATAGAGGGCACTGAACCAGGCAACAAGCATTCGTATTGTAGCAAAACCTTAAACTAACTCGTAGAAATGCGAGATCAGCAAACTAGAAAATAATATCAAGTCCATGTGCTGAACCACACATAGATACAGCTAAAATCATCTCAGGAATCATCTGGCCCTCGCGAAACACATTATAAGCACGAGAGTGGACCTGCGTCTGTACATGTCCAGAGGCTCCCAGCAATAGCCCAACAGCATGCACTATCACGTCCACAGACATTCAGGCACAAACATTTTCCGTGTGTCAACAAGGCCCGCGCAGTCAAAGGGTTAAAAGACCTGAGCTCCTGAGTCTGAGACAATAAATTGTAGGCACTATTGGTGATACCCATGTCATTAGTGCTACGGGGAAAGGGACGGGGAGAGGTCTATAAGCTCATGGGTTAGCAAGAATCCAACAGATCCCTCTAAGTCACTCTCATTATAGTATATGTTCCTGAACGAAGGGAAAATTATAAAAAAATTCATGTGAATCCAAGGGATTAAAACATCTTTTCCCTTGACCAACTTCAGGGCAGGTAGCTTCTAGCTAGAAAGGGTGAAGGTTTCGAGAAGGCCAAGTTTGGAAGAGTTCCAGATGTGTGTAGTACATGTGCTCTTAGAAAAGCTGATATTGTACACAAAGCATAGCACTAGGAATTCAAAATCTCCTGATCAAGACAGAACCATAACACGTGTAGTACAGCAAGTACAACTGAATTGTGCCCCACACCCCATTTGCTTTTGAAAGTATTCTGAAAACTTAAGCCAGGTGATGGCGGAGGCTGATCAATATTCTGAGGTGCAGTTTGGAAACACTGAATTAAGCAAATGCTTCCACTCACAGGCCCTAATACAGAATTATATAGTGTGTTCAAAAAGTATCTCCGCAGTGGCTGTCTCCCCACTTCACCATATTTTATGCAGAAACGGCAACATTGCGGGCTGGATCAGTGACAGCGGCTTCGCCCTGGTCCGTTTCGCATCAGCAACAAAGGAGAGTGATGTTAAACGTGAAATGCAGTGGGGGAAAAACTGACACTAAAATAAAAATAAAAAAGCATATGAAATAAATATTATATTTTTTTTAACTTTTCATAACTATCTTTTTACATCATGTATTGAAAACGTTTACCAGAATTTTGAATGCAAAGCTTTACCCTTTTACATTTGTTATCAAAAATTCTTTTTAAAGTTTCCCTAAATATGGACATTACATAGAAAGATACTGAATCTTTAAATTCCTCATTGCCTTGGGATGAGTTTTGTAGACATTTCTTTTAGCTGCTCCCCAGAAAAAGAAATCTGTTGTGATATCTGGTGGTCTTGGCAGCCATAGCCTTTACAGAATTATACGGTTCCCAAACACGCACATTTGTTTCACATCATTCGTGTACTTATTATTTGCTCCAAACACATGTTCCACCAAAAAATACACGTTCCCCCAGTGTCAGCATTCTAACAGTTATAATCTGACTCACAATAAACAACTTGTATGCAGTCAAACTGAATGTACGACTTCATACGAAGAATACAATCGCGTATTTTTATTCCAACTATTGCTTGCTTCCAGTGAGCACACGTCTGAGAATAACATTTGCATGCCATCGTTCAGTTGCTCTGATTAAGCCTGCTATGTAGCCGTTTCCATATTAAGAATGGTGGAGTGGGGAGACGGCCAGTGCGGAGAGACTTTTTTAATGCTCTCTAGTTGTAAATGTACACCCTGTGTACAAAGAAAATTTTAAGTTTTCCGAAAGACAACGGATTTCCTTGAGTTTGGCAGTGACAGGCAGCAGACCCCTCATCATATACCCAGTGTAGTGATATCTCGAAAGACTGGTGCAAGCAATACAACCTTGTTCTCCATACATGAACTTTGATCATAACATTGAGTAAACAAAGTAAGGTAATGTACCATTCAGCAATTCAAACTGAAAAGCACTTACAATGGACTGATAATCAATTCATGATAAAAACCAGCAAATGAAAAAAATAAAATTGAGAATTAACAATGATTTTTGAAATAGAGAATGCAATATCTGTCACTATGCAAGGTACAAGGATAGAGAAATAAGAAAGTATATTACAATAACTAAGCAGAACAAAAGCAAGAGCAAAAATGCAAAACAATAATGTAAAGAAACTTAAAAGTATTGAAAATAAAATTCAACAATGGACCAAAGAGGACAAACCAACAATGGACAAGAGGACGAACCAACATAATGTTGCACATTTCTTCAGACTAACTTATGCAGCATCTCAAAATCGCTCTAAATGGTGAAAGTTATGAATTATATAAGTTTGATAAAACTATTATTTATTATTAAAATTATCACACATTAGACACACTGGTTAGTTAGTAATATTATTTTAAACAACATTATTATTCTGTTAACAAAAACAAAAGCTGTTATGAATTTATGAACACTCTTTCACATCTGGATTTATATGCTGATATTTATATCTATTTCAGCAGATTTTTCAAGATTTTGGGAATACAAACTAGAAATGAAAAAGATTTTTATGCATTCATGTCGGTTACTGTAAGACAAAAAAATGCATCTCTTGAGATGAACTAAGAACTTTGAGCTCACTATCCCCGAAGTTCTCAAATACTTGCCTTTAAAGCATGGACGTACAATGCATAAGTAATGTATGATGTACCTTCACTAATCATACATTATTATGGCAAGAATGCACGGAACAAGTGAAGGGAGGGCTCCAATCAAAAACTCAAATTAAAACTCTAGTTACTTAAAATATACATGTGATGCACATATGAATCAATAAAATTCCACATTCATTAGCTTTTATGATTAATAAATACATTTTATTCTTGTTTGATTGTAGAATATTAAGCCTAAGTTTATAGGCTTGGTTGAAATGACATGGAAGATTATCTTAATAATCCTTTGCACGAGGTGCACTTTCAACATTACCAACCTACTCCCCCTCCCCCCTAAACAACTGCTGAGCATATTTCAAAACTGGTTTGTTTGGTCAACAACCACAATAAATGCTAAGAGCTCACTTCTGGTTTCCTCCTTTGATACATGTACAGTAACACTTAAATAACAGGGTGTGGGGGGGAGGAAGCTTCAGAACTTCGAAAATAAACTGTTAAAACAATTTTAAGTATATTTTTTTTATTAAACTACTGGGATATTCTAAATGGCTAAGTTACAATAAGCATTCAAAACTTAGTTTGAAAAAATGCTTTCTATGCAAAAATTTGCATTGCAGAAACATAGGAACACTCCAGAAACATTTACATTGTATACTATTTACAAAAGAAATCAATATATTTGTACAGAAAGAAAAATTAATACAGAAATAAAAAAAAGCACCAATTTACACAATTTAACTGCTTTTTATCTAGGTTAATTTTTTGCTAATTTTCAAGGTTAATTTTTTGAACAAATATATTGATTTATTTTGTAAATAATAAACAATTTATTTGTTTCTGAAGTGTTTCTATGCTTCTGCAATGCAAATTTTTGCCTAGAAAGCATTTTTTCAAACTAAGTTTTGAGTGCTTATTGCAGCTCAACCATTAACTCTGTAGTAGCGGATTTATATGCTGCGTATTTATACCCAGTCGTTTATTAATCAAAATATTTATTTTTGTCTTAAGAGCTTATGTGCAAAGTTTCGACGTTTCTTCCCTGGACATCCTACATATATTGGCTGGTGAGGTGTTGATGGCATTGAAGTAGTAATTAAAGTTGAGATTACTTTACCATCCTGTCATTTTAATTTCAAATTATTTGAATTCTGACCCTCAGACAGTAAATCTGATGGTAGCTGCTACACCACCGAAAGAAACTACTCATTTAAAGCAACAACAACCACAAAAAATTTGAAACCAATAAGGTTCGCTTAAATTCCTACACAAAACTATATAATAAGCAAAACTTACAGGTGTTCACAGAAGAGCTAAAATAGGTAACCCCAACTGCAGTGGGTACTCACTGAGAACTGAGTTAAACTGGTTGAGGCCACCGTAGAGGACCGCCTGAGTGGGAGACACAAAAGTGAAGCTGTGCCACGAGCGACCAACTGGACCAGGCTCAAAAGGCTTGGTCAGGCTGCAATCAGAATGAGGCACAATCCAATAGTGAATGTCCAATCCACAGTGTTATTCAAATTGCATGCTCAACCTAAGACTAAAAAGGTCAGCCATTTCGAGCCAGATCTCAATCACAAATATGAATTTTTGACATTTTTGGAAATTTTAAGATTTTCTGATTGTTTAGTTTTCTGAATAAAATGATACTGATATTGTGAAATGCACACTTTTAACATATTTTTTGTTATTTCCTTCCTTCATCTACGCATGTCAAAATGGTAGTCACTTTGGTTACAAGTTTCTCACTTACGTAATATATTTTAAACAAATTCTTCTAGAGGTTACTGCTTTTCACTAAATAATAGAGAAAAGTTAATTATTTAATGTTGATTGTACTGCAAAACTTAATCTTCTGTGATTTTTTACACAACAAACAGGTGTTGTTTACTTGTTTCCACAAGATGACTGATTTTATAAGAATAATTTCAATGCTGCTTTTCGAAAAGCGACATTTATAACACATTTGTACCCTTATCTCTCTTATTGAATGGATAAAAGTTAATCACGGTGTAACACTAAAGCAAAAACCAAATTGTAGCCAATTTATCTATGATAACGCTAAAATAATATCAGACAATTTCAGTTTCTTAAATTTTGACCAATTTAACAACCAGAATAATTTCACAGGAGAACATCTTGATCTTATCTTCTCCAGTACAGAAATCAAAAACTTGTCAACATCCATCGACCCATTGATTCCAATAGACCTTTATCATCCACCCTTAACATGCTCTATTGTAATAGATGAAATAATTACTGTAAATGTTAATTTTAATTTCACAGTATATAACTTTGATAAAGCAAATTTTGATAGCATAACCAACGATCTGAGTAATATATCATGGAATTTTATATCAAACAACTCATTAGATACTGCAGTCGAAAAGTTTTATAACATATTAAATACAATAATAAATAAACACGTCCCAATAAAACTTCTATCAAAACCAAAATACCCTATTTGGTATAGTAAAGAACTAATTAAAATATTACAGTGCAAAAATTATGCTCATAATAGATATAAAAAATCAAATCATGATACAGACAAAGTTAATTTTCGTCAATTAAGATCAAAATCAAAAAATTACAGAGAACGTGTTTCTCAAAACATGTTCAAAGGACTGAAGAACGAATTAAAACAGATATTAAACCTTTCTGGAATTTCATCAATTATAGAAGGAAGGATTATGGTTTACCTGCTGGACTCGAACTTGGTTCTGAAAATGCAAAAAACGGCCAAGAAGTTGTCAACCTATTAGCGAAATATTTTGAATCAGTATATACTCCGAGCACCACAATTTATAATTCAAATAACAATTCAAATGATCATGAAACTGATAATACAACATCCTTCTCGAACTTCTCTGACACCGAAGTACTTAATGAACTAAAATCAATTAATGAATCAAAAGGTCCTGGTCCGGATGGTATTCCAGCAGTCTTTCTTAAAAAATGCGCCCAAGCTATAGCTGAACCACTCACCCAAATCTACAATAAATCAATAACAGATGGAAGATTCCCCATGATGTGGAAGATCGGTTATATAGCACCCATTCATAAATCAGGAAGTAAAACTAACGTTAATAATTATAGACCCATTTCAATTTTAAATACCATGGCCAAGTTACTTGAAAAAATGATAATTAAAAAAATAGAACCATCGATATTGCCATTGATTATAGATGAGCAACACGGATTTCTTCCTGGTAAAAGCACATTAACCAACTTGCTCATTTACAATCATGAAATAATCAATTGCTTGGAGAATGGTAATCAAATGGATGCTGTATACACCGACTTCTCAAAGGCTTTTGACAAAGTACCAATTCATTTACTACTAGACAAACTCAAAAATTTTGGCATTACAGGAACCTTACATGATTGGTTTAGATCATACCTTACCAATAGAAAACAATATGTGAAATATAAGCAATATCAATCGAATCCTATACATGTTACATCGGGAGTGCCACAGGGCTCACACCTGGGACCACTATTATTTATAATATTTATTAACGATATCAAATCAATCTTTTTAAACAGCTCCTTTCTACTCTTCGCCGATGATTGTAAATTTTACCGTCAAATCAATGACATCAATGATTGCATTCTACTTCATAACGATTTGAAAAATTTACACCAATGGTGTGAATCAAACGAAATGTACCTAAACACCGATAAATGCAAGGTCGTAAGCTTCAATAAAAAGAAGAATACTATAAAATATAATTACCAATTATCAAACAAAACTTTAGAAAACGTGTCACAAATCAAAGATCTAGGCGTGATATTCGACAAAAAACTCACTTTTATGTACCATATCGACTATATTGTAAATAAAAGCCTGCGGACACTGGGGTTTGTGAAACGCAACAGTGAACACTTTACACGAATGGAAACTTTGAAAACTCTTTACGTTACCCTGGTTAAACCAATCTTAATGTATGCTTCTACAATTTGGTCACCGTATTATTCATGTCATATCAAACGCATCGAAAATGTCCAACATAGATTCCTCAGTTACGTGGCGTATAAATTAAAAATGCCAAATCCCTACCACACCCACGATTACAAAGAAGTTGCGACCAAAATAAATCTTAGTACCCTAGAATCCTATAGAAACTATAACGATGCTTGTGTGCTGTTTAAAATTTTTAATAATGACATCTATAGTCAACAAGTTCAATCATTATTTTGTATAAATGAATCGGAATATGCTTTGAGAACCATGAAATTATTTAAAATCCCAGCACACAGATCATCTTATGGTTACTTTTCACCGGTTGCGAAAATGTCTAGAATGGGAAATGACGTTGAATTTCTATCATTATGCACATGTACAAATGTAAACACTTTCAAACAGCAAGCAAAATCCATATATTTGAACTCATTTGACTAATAAAGTACTCACATCTTTGTAAAACTAATTAATGTAAATTGAAATGTATATTATATCCGAACGAACTATGTAAATTGGGCTTAAGCCTGTTGCTTCAATGAATAAATGAATAAATAAATAAATCTCTGACACTACTCAAATGACAACTTTGTACTTTTTGTAGGAGGTCAATTAAGTAATAAATATCAAAACAAGATAGCAAGTTTCATACTTCAGAATTTCTGAACTAAAGCACGGAAAAAACAATGTAAAAATTTTAACTTCTACTTCAAATATACGGTTTATTACAAAAACTATTCAAAAGATGTAAATCTGGTCATATTTACTAAAAACATTACCACCAAGCTGCTCGTAAAATTTTATGGCAATATGTTGACAAGTTTCTGAGTGAAAAAGTCGCAGATGCAGAGCCAAATTCGCATGGAAGAGATAGGGCTTTATGTCTGCTTAAGTTCAATAATATTCTCCAAAAATTTGTTATTTATTTTCAATACCATTTACCTCAAAATCCAAAATGATCCTCATTCCTTATAAAAATATATTTAAAAAAAACTTTCTGTCTCAACACCATGTGTTAGCCAAACAGTTAACTCATTGAAAGAAGTTAGACCTTACGAACTCACAATGAAGAAGAAAGCATTTTCCAAATGGTTAAATCAACTAACATTTCTAATAAAAGTTAATTCTAAATTTCAATGCCCATATGTATGATGAAATATACTCAATGGTTGAAATTGTAACGTGCATGATGTGTGTGTATCAGCTTCAGCTGCTACCATTACACAATAAATTAACGAATAATGCGGCACATTCTAGGCACATGAAAACTTGCAGATTTAGATTTCCTTAAGCCAGATACAGATCTCAATAAGTCCTCAATGGAATGTCGCACCGAATCTGAGGAGGCACTGCCATTGTCATTGTCATTGTGAACTTGCATTTCTTTCCAGAGTATATTGCCTTCATCTCCAATGGGCACATTTTCTACCCAAAACATCTTAAAGCTGTTTACAATCAGAGCACTTTATATGTGTATTACTTCTTCACTTTACATTTGCAGACAGAGCACTGCAATTTGTTTACATGAGGTTAATGCAGACTGAATGAGACTCGCCGTCTACAGTAGATACTGATCGATTAGTTACAATACAGATGTTGGTGAGTGGGTACAGTACCCTTATTGCAGAGTACGCCAGAGTAGAAGCGGGCAAGAACATAACTATTGTGTGATAGATATGTGCAAAGGAGAAATATAACTACTTTTCCTGCCTTTTATGAATAGCAAGTATTGTCGATGACTAAGTATATTGTACTGCAGCTCTCTCCATAGGATCATTCTAATGGTATTAATAACCCTTTTTTCTTTTCCTTGTGGCAGTAGTTCACTACATTATTTACAATTATTTTACTGACAGAATGCACTCTTGCATACCGAAGTGGATTTGATTTTTCCACAGAAATCATCGAAACTACAAAAACAAAGCAAGCACTTTTTCCCCTGACGATCTCAGCTGGAGTCAGAATTGGTCAGATGCTGTTAGACATCAGCACTATCCGTGCATTCTCACATTTGTGTTTGGGCTCATTTTCAAACCAACAGTAGTTCCTAATTCTGCCGTCTGCAAATGTGTAATGAACAAGAAATATCTGTGCAGATTGTATCCATTTGGCAATTAGTCACTGAAGGCACTTGGCAAGGATTGATACCTGACCAGCAACCAAATGCCAAAAGCTTTTTTGGGTGATCTTTTAACACATTGGCGATAAGGTGGTCGGTTGCCTTTCAGTGGGATATTTAGGAAAAAGTATCATCTTGGATTCAGAGATATACAGTATTATTTGGTTCCAATTAATTAATTGCAAAGAACAGAACATACTTGCCACTCCACTTCATTGTCTCCATGTCCAGGCAGTGGAGATCATTTGTTCTGGTACCCAGAAACCGGCCCCCAAATATGTATACCTTATCACCAACCTAATAGTGGACAAGAAAACAAACACAATATTAGCATTCTGTTCAGACACTAGAAATGTTCCCAAAAAGCAGGAACTTAAAAATTTCAACTCCTTACAGATTCTAGTAGTTTGTAAGGTAATTATCTGACAACACTTTTACTCATACAACTCCATTGAAAAATATGCTGAAATGGCAGTATTTTATAAATATTTTACTAAATTGTTTAAACTAAATGATCAAATTTAATTTTTAATGAATAATTTATTCACAGAAAAATTGGATACACTCCTTTAAGTATTTTATTTCATGAAAGCTTTAATGTAAACACGGATGACAGAATTGACAAGTGAGATGTTTCACTACCTAAAACTTGAACACTTAATTTTAAGTTTTAATAACATCTCAATAAATTTTGGTTGGCTGTCAGAAAAAAGAAGCAGATGAGAACTAAAAAACTAAAAAAAAATGGATCTAAAATAGCTAATAATAATGAACATATAAAGCAAACAAAAATGGATAAAAAATGAATACTGAAGAAATCCAATGAATTATTCAATATCATTGATTACTGCATCTCATTTTCCCTAATTTGTATTTAAGGGATTGGGGATGACTTTACTAACCATTATTTTCTGTGCAAGTTGAAATGAACACTACCTAGAATTTTTTAACTGTGAAACAAAATGTTTCAATTTCAGAGGTTTTGATAAGGTGCTACTCCAAAAATACATAGAATATCATAAAATTAATTTAATTTCATACAGATTCTTTGATTCTGCACGTTTCTGACCTCTCTGTGCTATGGAATGGGGGTGGCCAGAGAAGCAAAAAAAGCAACAAATGTAATAGAAGACCCCCATTTATAGATTAAGTCCTAAGAAAAATAACTTGCGAACCTGGAGACACGAAAACCAACTTTCTAAGGTGCTATTGCACAGTATATTGTAGCAAGATGTGAGTTGTGGGCGGCACATGCTGATTTGTTCACAGCTTATCTGCATACAGCCACACTTTCATTTAACATTTCATTTTACTCACACCAACAGGGGGACAATTCCCTACTTACCAGTGAAATATTAATAGTTTTTTGCCAACGACCAACTTGTAAATTCTACAAAACAGAGTTATACAGAGTATTTAGACGCGCACCAAATTGAAAACACAACTCATGAAGACTGCAAAAGTCATTATATTATCAAATTCAATACTTAGATTAGAAATTACAACATTTTTGCATTTGCTCATGTACAAGTTTTCGAAACAAATTCGCAAAAATTGAATTCCCAGGAGGTAGACATCCACTGCTCTTTATGCCAGACTACAACTGAAAAAATTGAAGTGTTTGGAAACTACAAGCAAATTTGTGAATGTCTTGTTGGTAAGAAAAGATTCGTCTTTTCTCTTTTGATGCAATCTGTACCAAACATTGCAGGCCCTACAGTGGTCACTCTAGGGATGCCCCTAGGGATCTGCTGTCTGCAAGATCACAGAAATGGGACACCGCCAGAGCAATAAACAGAAACATGTACAGTGCTGGTTAAAAACTGTATACTCGGAAGAAAAAGATATTTTCAGAGTTATGATTAAGCTTTGGCACAAACATTTTATCCACTTTTGTTCGCCATCATCTTTTAAATGAATTAAACTAATGAACTTAAAATGCATATTTTTTAAATTGTGCCAGAGCTGCAGCCTATGAACGATATGTAGGGTTTCTTGAGTTCTCATTTTTCTGTGCATTCACATACCTTGTCGGCAGCATGTGCAGCGCGGGGCGACGGCACAGGTCCCTTCGTCTTAGGCCACTCCCAGATGTTGCCCACCGGGTTGTAGCAAACCAACATGTTATTCCAGCCACGTGGCCAGCCAGATGACTGTGTTGATGTGTCCAGCATGTGCACAAAGGGCAGGGTGTAGGGGCTGGTAGATGGGGGGCCAAACCCCCCAAAGAAGTATAACCTGTGTGACAATCGGACTCAGTCACAACAGCAATTGCACGAACTCTGAAGACTCTCTATTTGATGGCCAGAGTTTCAAAACCAGCTTAAACTAATGGTCTGTACTTAGCAGATTTTAAAACCAAGTGATTGCACTTCGACAATTTAGAAACTATGGGATTGGACATGTCCGATTGTGAAAATGAGAGGTTAGACTTTGCCGATTCTGAAGGTAAAGTAGTAATTTTTTTTTTTTTTTTTTTAATTTTTTTACTAGAAACACATCTTCAAATTTTTGTGATCCAAATTTCTGAATTATTTAAGTAAATATTCCACCCCATAAACATTATGTTAATGAACATCTTCAATAATTATTTTTTTAAATAAACTGGTTTTGAAATTTTTAAATTATTTAACTCGCAGCCTTTCATTTGTTAATTGAACTGTTAAGCATTTACATACTTCCCCTTGTATTCCCAACCAACCAGCTTGTCACAGGGCACTGGCTGTTTGCCAGTAGGGTGTATCCACGCCCAGGTCTTGGTACTCAGGTCTAGTCGGTACAGCTGGTTGCTGTTGCCTTCCATTGAGCCTGGTTCTTCCTCACCATGGTACCCTGGTGACCACCAGACAACATACATCAGTTCAATATATGGTCCTCCTTTGTTTTATTGAAAAGCTGCATAAACCCAAAGAACTTCGTTTAATTTGATATTCAGTCTAAATATGGATGTTTATAGTGAACGCGAGGGCCGAAGGCCTGGGCCTCGCCATGACTTGGATTCGGGCACGCGAAGCAAGAAAACTTGCCTTTGAAAGTAAATTGGCCATACAATGTGGCTGGGACAAAGCATATGAAGGGCAAACCATGAAAATTGCCTATTCGTAAATTTTATATATTTCTATAAGAGCATGTACAGTAGTTATGGCTTAAGCCCATCCACCATGCTTTTCTAAGGGTGTACAGTAAACTAAATTTTAACCATGACTTATTTAATACTCACATTTACACTAAACCAACTAAACTTGTTTAATTCTTCTTTGTGCTCAACAGTTGGGCCTCAACAGACAGTGTTGCCAGTTTTACTGCCCTTGCACTGCAATATATATTTTGCAGCCAGTCTAAAGCTTACACCAAATTTCTTTCCTATACTTTTGATATTTTTCAGTCCAATACCAATAATATCAGGTTGCTTTTAATTATGTCACATTTTGAAATAGTGTGCCATAAATGCGTGGCAGAAGCGCTTAGTTGATACGACTCTCTATACCCCTCATTTATTCTCTCCAAATTTATTGCAACAAGGACAGATTATGCCATTGGATAAGCTGATGCTATTGGGAGTCACTAGGAAACTTCTGTTAGCATTGTCACTCAAACATCAAGCTCAAAGAAGTTTGATACAATATGTAATGCACAAGACATCTCGTACTACAATATTTGATATCTTCAGAAAATAATGACTAACATCATGTAAAGTGGATGTTCTCTCACTCTAACTTAAGACATGAAAAAAATGTACTTTTTCTATTTGTAAATAAAACTAAAACAATTTTGCTTGGATTTTGGAATTATGTTTATAAATTTTATTTTTAACAAATTATTTAATGAATGTGAACCAAAACCCTTGGAGTTTTATTTCTGAAGAGTAAATTGAATATTAAGAAAGTTAGTTTTAAAAGAAAAATTGTCACACTAACCTCCAAATATATACAAATAATGGTCCATAATTATACCACATGACCCAGAATTCCGAGGAGGCGTATCTCCTTTGGTTAACATTCTATTCCTATAAGAAAATAAAACATAAAAATGCTTAACAGATCTATAATATAATCAATAATATACACTTTTATACAGACATTCATTATTTGAGTCATGTCCATTTGTTCTAAACTAAAACATATAAGATGACAGACTCATTCTTCATTATCGTAATCTCATTCAATGCTTCATTATCACTAAACTAAACTTTTCTTGTTTTTTATATCACAAAAAATTGTTCCTTAATGGTTATTATGGACATCTTGGCTGAACAGATAACAGCACAGCAAATGATAAAAACATATATGAAAAATTATGACAAGTAAAGAAATGTGGAGATTATTTTGTTTGGAAACAACTGCCAGTCACTTCTCTTAGTATTTGCAAAGATGCCACTAGCTGACACTGTAAATATGTTGATGTGAAGTAGTTCAATTCTCTTTCTGAAACTTTACTATGTAATGTTTATATTTTTGTTGTCCTGTAAAGTCATCATATACAAAATATTGTCAATTTTGTAAAGTTTGCTCTGTGATGATTAGATTTTATGGCATTTTATTAAACATTATGGTGCAATAACATTTAAGTTTTTAATGAGAAAAGGCACAATGCTAGTATGGTGAATTGATTCTTCAATTTTTTCCATTCATGTAAATTCATCTTCATCTAATAATTTTATTTCTGATATGTCTTTAGGGATTACTTATATTGATGTATGAAGAAAATCTTTCAACTATCGCACACAAGAAACACGAAACCGTTCAATGACAGTTTGTGTCATTAGATTTTTTTAACACCCCTTTTGAGATAAAGTATTTTAGTTGTACATTCACAATTGACCATCTGCTCACTTTTGCAAATATATGCACTGATGACACTACGAACATCAACTCACCAGACTTCCGTAAAACTGTCATACATCCAATATTCATCGGTAAAATGATATTGACTGACAATAGGTGACACTGGTGTTACCTGGACGTGTTCCTAGAAAAAAAGAGGAAACATACAAAGCTTTTGTGCCAGTGGAATGTGGAGGTACAAGTGATGTAATGCCATTTCTTTACCATGTAACCACCCCATACAATTACGTTTCCTTTGTACGATACGGCGATGTGACCACTCCGCCGATGGATTTTGTTGTGGATAGAGATCAAGCGAGTCCCCTCCATGTTGAGGATGCCGAAGATATTCATTCATGAGTCGTTTAGTTTACACTTTGTGAAAGAAAACTGCCACGTAACTTCACACACAAAACGTCTCGTCGATGTGTTCACCGAAAAAGTACCGCCGTATCCTTCTACACTACCACTCGAGATCGCACAGCTGGGTTACATAGCGATCCCCGACAACCACCGACAACTGAGCAAGTGATGCGCTGGTGATGCGCAGGTATTTCGTAGTAAACACTCGCGTATCAATTCAGTGTACGAAAGTTGCCGACATTGCCCGAAGTTACGGAAAGCGCCAACAACAAATTGTTTCCCTACGTATCGCAAACAATGTATCAGATGTAAAAAAAAATCCAAATAATACATGACTAATGGAATTCCAAACACAAATCAGTTTTCATGATGATGTTTCAACATTTCCAATAACGTAACGTAGACAATTAGTTCTCTTTTGCCGATGTTTTGAAATGTATTCACATTCAGAATTTTTTAATAAAAATGTTTACCTTGAATATATTCTACGGTTTGAGATGGGATTTCCATGAAATCGAATCAGGACATAAGTACTTGATGGTTGTAGTTTTTAGCTTTTTGTAAGTACTTTAAAGAAATTGAACTAACACTTTCTTTAATGGGACTCTATATTTTATACGACTAAATAGAGATTCAGCAGACTAATTTATCAATACTACATTAGCTGTTTTTTGATGAATAATTCAAAACCGACTGAGTTTTAAAATATGACGTTATACCACGATTTGAAGTTCGCGACGTGGCAGTCATTCGTCGGTTGAAAACGCCGCGGAATAAGATGTCGGCACACGTTGTGACCTCTAAACGACAACCGCGATATACGTAAAT
Source organism: Gryllus longicercus (assembly GCA_038098605.1). Classification (NCBI taxonomy): domain Eukaryota; kingdom Metazoa; phylum Arthropoda; class Insecta; order Orthoptera; family Gryllidae; genus Gryllus; species Gryllus longicercus. The sequence goes on along the minus strand of JAZDUA010000718.1, from coordinate 524,577 downwards.
AAGGCAGTCTACAAATCGCAAAGATGTTGGTCGCAAGCAGAGAATCAATGGCATAGAGAGTGCAGAACAAAGATTTATGACCTGCAACACATCCTTTCTGCGATTAGTTACAGAAACTTTTAGAACCTGCAACCCATTTATCAACTCCACAATTTCATAACAGTTATTTATGACACGAGTGGTAAAAGTGACATTTTATTTTGCGAGTAGAAAATGTTTCGACACGAGGCCGACAGGTTGGGCAAAATAAAATCACTTTTCCCACGTGTGTCATACACCATTTTTCTTATACAGCCTTGTTATTTTAATTCAATTATATAAATCACTTCTTGATATATTAAGCCACAGTGTATTTCTTACCCTGTGCATTAAGGTCAGCAGTAGCAGACCTCCGATTTGGTGTCAAAATTCATTCCAAGACCTTGACAACACTACCAAAACTCAAAATGTCTGAGTGGTATTTAGGACCCACTGGTCAAGATGTTTTGAATAAGATACCCTTTGGCAAACACTATTCTTTCACCTACGCCTATGTCATCTTTTGCTACTATTTCGACTTCAATTCGTCTCATCAGCTTGGGAGGTGTTGAGATCAGCAACATGGTTGACCGCATACCCAAGGACAATGGCGGGTAGATTCTGGAAACCTTAGGATCAAACTTTGTACTCCACGAAGCACACGCCTTTTGGCTGCAACATCGAAAGTATTTTGTTTTCTTTGTTGCATTCACGGATTTAACTGGACACTTCCGCGTCGTCTCGCTTTCAGAACGCTATGCGCTGAACGTTTAGTACGATGCATGCCCTGAAAGACCCTCTTTACTAGTGAGTGTTTAAAAAATAATATTTTGTGTGATTTGTTAAATTAACTCTTGAGAACTACACTGCATTTCACTTTTATTTATAACAAAATACATATACATAAACTCTTATTGAACGTCTTTGACGGTCTTTTACAAACACTACATTGCTGCACAGTAAGACAAAAGGACGAATGAATATGATCATTCGTTTACATACCAAAAACAGATGACGACAGTGTCGGCGCGTTCACAAACCTCAATCTCTCAATATAGAGTACATTTCCAATAATATACTAGACGCAGATGGCGACACTGTCGACATGTTCACAAACTTCAACCTTACAATATAAATGTACATTTCCAACACGCCTCCTTACATTTATATACATACTATCTTAAATTCAGTTAATATTCATCATATTCCTAAAATACACAAACTTGTCTTTACACAAAGCTTTCGTGAAAATATCTGCCATGTTATCATCAGTATTTACTTTGACTATATCAATTAAACCATTCATATACAACTCGTTGACAAAATGATAATGGACTTCAATATGTTTTGAGTTTTTTGTAAAGTTACCATATTTAGCGATACTCAATGCTCCTGAGTTGTCTTCGTACATTACAATCGGTTCATCAAAATTCAAATCAAAAATTTTCATTACATCTTTTAGAAATTTCACTTCACTCACAGCATCTGATAGCGCAACATACTCTGCATACGTCGAAGCTTTTGTTACACTTGATTGTTTGCGAGACTTCCAAAATACAACATTGTCAAACATACGGATCACATAACCTGTCGTAGATTTACGATCTATATTGTCACCTGCCCAATCTGAATCTACATAACAATCAAGAACTTTTGCATTTTCGTTTCTACAATAATTCAATTTCAGGTTTCTTGTCAAATACAGATATTTTAAGATTCTCAGACAATACTTATAGTGTGTGCCGTCATAACAATTCTGAAACCTGCTCAAATAATTAACAGAATAACTGATATCTGGCCTTGTTCCTGAACTAATATATAACAACGCACCAATCAAATTTCTATACTTTATATCATTACGCAATTCCTGAGTTGGTTCTAATTTCAAGTTAACTTCCATCGGTGTAGCATATAATCTTGAGTCTTTAATCTTGTATTTTTCGGCTAATGAATTAATATAATTTTCCTGACTCAAGCTCATTTTGTTTTTCTTGTATTCGTAATTTATATCAATTCCTAAATAACTTTTAACCTCACCTAAATCTTTCATACTAAATCTATTTGACAACAAATTTTTGATTTCTTTAATTCGACTTTTCTTTACACAACAAATGAGCAAGTCGTCAACAAAAATTATCAAGTAAATCAGGACATTACTTTTTCGCAAAACATAAAGGCAATAATCATATTCACTTCTTTGGAATCCTAAACTTTTCAAGAAAGTATCTAAACACTCATACCAAGCTCTCGGACTTTCTCGTAAACCGTACAATGCTTTCATCAATTTGCACACTCGATTTGTGCCGTCTTCGTAGCCTTCAGGTTGTTTAACATAAACTTCTGACATGATTTCGCCATTTAAAAAGGCTGTTTCTACATCCATTTGTTCAATAATTAAACCAAAATGACAACAGTATGACAGTAAAATCTTCAAAGTTTGCATTTTAGCTACTGGTGCATATATATCATCAACACATTCCTTTTGTTGAAATCCCCTAACAACTAATCTTGCTTTGTACCTATTATCAAACTTTTTAGTAAAAACCCATTTAACATCTATAAGATCTTTGCCCTCTGGCTTACTAACTAACTCCCATGTGTCATTTTTCTTCAAACATTCAATTTCCCTATCCATAGCTTGACTCCAGCTTTTCGATTCATTGCTATTAATCGCCTCCTCAAAACTAACCGGGCTATCTGCACTACATACGTTAATATAAATAAAGTTACTTGTATTATCATCCCTATAGCGTTGTGGAGTTTTAACCACTCTACCCGACCTTGTTGTTTTTTCCTTTAGCGCTGCTTTTGGAGATTCGATTTCGTCTAACCTTTCTTCGTCCTCGCTGTTATCTTCAGACCCAGTTTCCCAATTTTCACACCCAGATTCATCTAATCTTTTACTCACGGAACCATTATCCTTTAAACCTACACATCTAATATTTTCTTCAACAACCTCTACATGCCTGGCCACAACAATTTTATTATTTATGAGTACCCTATATCCAACGTCACTGTAACCTAACAGAACTCCCAAATCTGCTTTTCTATCCCATTTTGACTTTCTCAATTGTTCTGGCACCCTTACAAAGACTCTACTTCCATACAATTTTAAATGTGTGACATTAGGCTTTTCTCCAAAAAATATTTCATAAGGAGTTTTCAATTCTGCGGTATTTGCAAGACATCTATTTTTCAGATACGCGGCAGCACAAACTACTTCTGGCCAAAACCTATTGTTAACTTTTGCTTCGGCTAATAAACATCTTGACATGTCCATGATTGACCTATTGAACCTCTCAGCAGTTCCATTCAACTCATGCACATATGGCGGGCACGCATTTAAAACAATCCCCTTTTCCTTGATGTATTGATATATATTATTATTCATGTATTCTTTTCCATTATCACACCGCAATTTCTTAATCCTTTTCCCAGTAAGATTTTCAACCTCATTTACATACCCAACTAAACAATCATATAATTGGTCTTTAGTTTTAATTGTGTAAACGCGTGCAAGTTTACTATAATCATCAATAAAAGAAACAAAGTATCTTTCACCATGCATACCTACTGTTGAATGTGGCCCATTTAGATCTGTGTGAACAATTTCTAGGATTTCTTTAGCCTTATTTCTGTTGTTTTTAAAAGGAACATTATGCATTTTATTTTCTATGCACACTTTACATTTCATAGGTTCAGACTCGACGTTTTGAGGGATTCCATCTACTAATTGATGTTTGCAAATTTTATCTAAATAATTGAAATTTACGTGCCCCAGTATCCTATGCCACTTTTCCTTTATTGTCATATTTTCTTTATTGCAGAAGTTTACGTTAAATTCCCCTTTGTTGATCACACTTGTCACTTTATATAACCTATCTTGTTTCCATGCAACTGCAATTAAACCCCTATCTTTACTAAAAACTTTTGCGCTGATGCCTTTTGCAATAATATCATGTTTCTCTGTGACTCTTGAAAAACTAATTAAATTCCTATCTAGATCTTTAATGTAAAATACATTTTTCATTTCAACTCGTTCTAATCTGTCAAACACTAAAAAATCGCTAATTACATTACCAACTTTAGTTGCCGTTAAAATCTTTCCGTTCGCGATTTTTACATTAATCGGTTCTTTTAACGTTACGCATTTAGAAAAATATTCCTCGTTATTAATTATATGATCTGTACAACCGCTATCTAACAACCAATTAATTTCAATCTGACCTGAATCCTGTGTTACACTGTTTACTTCCTTGGCGAAGACCTCTGTCACGAAACTGCTTGCGCCACTTACATTCTGATAAAACTGTTGTTCTCCACGGTTCCTACCACCATGGTCGTCCTGTCGGTAATGTCGGTCTCCTTGCTCGTTCTGTCGGTAAGATCGGTCGTGACCATAGCGACCGCCTCTGGACCCACGTGGTCCTCCTCTGCCTCCGCGATGTCCATTTTCATAACTTTGGTTGACATAACCTCCATAGTTACCTCGTGCTCTTCCGCCACGTCCCCGGGTACCTCGATGATTCTCAGTTTGTCGACATTCCCTCTTGAAGTGTCCTGGTTTACCACATCCGTAGCACACTTTTTGGCCGCTCGCACTAGGTCTCTTCTCCGAGATGAATGCATTTGATTTTACGCCCTCACTGTCCTGGTTCTCCTTGATGCTCTTCATCCTTATTTTTGCCTTCACGTACTCCGCAGTCCGGTCTTCCTTCTTCAAAACATCCACTAGATCTCCGATATAACTTAGTGACTCGGGCAGCGTTTTGAGCATGTAATTTAGTTTCTCTTCTTCGCTTACCTTGGCCCCGGCTGACTTCAGTTCGTTTATGTATTTCTCAAACACAGTGAAGAATTCATTTATGTCGCTGTAATTCTTTAATCTGAGTCCATCTAGTTTGTTCCTGCAGACAATCTGCAACGCTGTTGACTCTTTGGAGTATAGCTCGTCAAACTTCTTCATAACCTCGAAAGCACTTACTTTATCATTCACGAACTCTAGCTGCTTGTTAGTAATTGCACTAAAAATGCAATGCATCGCCTTCAGGTTCTGTTCTTCCCATTCTACGTCCTTGTCTTCTTCTCGCTTCGACCTCGTGGTCACCTCATGGCATTTTTTAAATTTCAAATAGATAGTTAACCTCGTTTTCCAGTTTGCGTAGTCCTCTCCATCAAAAGCTGGAATGTTCAGGTCGTCCATGTCGCAAACTTCCTCGAATCGACGGACATTGGGCTGAACTCCAATATAACCTCTTCAGCAATTCATCTGCATCCGGAAACCACGCTCTGCTACCATGTTAAATTAACTCTTGAGAACTACACTGCATTTCACTTTTATTTATAACAAAATACATATACATAAACTCTTATTGAACGTCTTTGACGGTCTTTTACAAACACTACATTGCTGCACAGTAAGACAAAAGGACGAATGAATATGATCATTCGTTTACATACCAAAAACAGATGACGACAGTGTCGGCGCGTTCACAAACCTCAATCTCTCAATATAGAGTACATTTCCAATAATATACTAGACGCAGATGGCGACACTGTCGACATGTTCACAAACTTCAACCTTACAATATAAATGTACATTTCCAACATGATTAATGGTTTAAAGCAAATTTAACTTCACTATACAGAAAATTGGATAGTTACATTTCAAAAAATATTTAGTGTCAATATCTCTCTTACAGAAGTGGCAACTCAGTCCAAAACCCCCCTGCCCGGGGACAGGGCGATTTTTAGAGTGAAACAGAGAAAAGTATTTCTGATTTTTGCTGCCTTTCGGAAACCTTCGGAAACCCTTCACAGCAGAAACTTTGGGATCACCGTGCGATTTGACGCGCAATGATTTCAAAACAGCAGCGATGTAATGTTTATTATACCTCGGGGTGTATTTCCCAAGAGTTAGGCTACCATACATTATTTTTTCTTTTAAAAGTCGAATTTAGTAGCTGTTCAGGCGGCGAAATACTCGAAGAAAAAGTTGGGAGAGCAATTAGAAGCTGCAACGAAACATCGCCTCTTCTATGAATAGTTTTTTGTCAGACAAGAGTGTTCTGGAAAAGAGACACACTTGACAAAGACTGTTACTTGGAGAAAGAATTAACGAATATTGAAGAAATTGTCACAGTTACCTCGGTCCAAACGAAATTAAACCTCTCTTTACGAATTTCGTCGTTTTTACTTCATGTTACAACTGCATCCAGTCTGGTAAGTATAAACATTAACTACACATCACGCAAAATTACGCGAAAAATAATATTTTAGAAAATGTGTACACGACCTTATAGATGTCTGTATGATTGTGTATAAAAATATAGATTTTATTAAGGAAACTAGTGGTTCTACAGAATGGCACAGACACTCTCGTACTAGTTAGTTTTTCTCATTTCTTTGGTCTTTTTTAAATATATTTATTTCTTCTTGTTCAGCAGATCACGCTGGAAGTTGAACTGGTGCAATGATATCACATTTTGGATTTTTATCCTAATTTTTGCTATTAGCCAACTGTGTGCTTTGCTTAATGGTGATTATACTTTTTTTGTTTAATTATTTTATATGTGATATTGACTGTATTTTGTTTTAAAAGGCACAGAATACATGCATTTTTAATTCATTGTTCTTAGATCTGAGTTTAAAGGTTTGTGGAGGCCAAAAATCATCTTTAGGAAAGCGGGAATGGATTCTGATACTTGAATTTGTGAATCTACCTCGGTTGAAAATAGGGATAGGAGTTGTTTTTGTAATAAAGTTATTCATTTCATTTTGACAAAAATTCAATGATTGGATCAACTGATTATTCGCGTATTATTTGACTATTGCTAATTAACCAAGGTGCTTTAATGATTTTACGTAAAAATTTGTTCTGAACGGTTTGTAATAATTTGATATGACTCGGTGCGGAGTTGTGCCATACAGGGTAAGCATATGTTAATATGTAGGACTAATTATTCACTTAAATATTAGTAGACTATTTTTGACACTGGGATGTGACTTATAGTTGATTAGGGGGTAAAGTTGACTTATTTTGGCGTACGCTTTATTTGCTATATTGAATAAATGGGGGTTAGTCTTTTATCTAATATGAAATCCGAGATTTTTCACTGCTGTTCCGGAAGGGAGCCATGGGACATTAGCATTTTCTATTTTTAGCTCTGGAGGTCTACGAAGAGTGAATATTTTACACTAAGACGTTTTGGGGTTGACATTTATTCTCCAGGTTTTTGTACAATTTGTAATTTTTTTCTAAATCGGAATGGAGGTAAGTAAGTGGTAAGCTAAATTAATGTCCTCATTAGCTACGATTAGGGTTTTGTCGTCGGCATAAAAAGCGATCTCACTATTGGAGGAGGAAAACCCGCCATAAATATGGTGAACAGTATGGGGGATAAACAGGAACCGTGTTGGCACCCCTGCTTTTATCAAATGTGATGTGGTTTTAACTTTAAAGGATCTACGGACGAATTACGTGCGCATAAAGGAAATGTGCATATTAACGTCGTGGGAGATATTAAAAAAAAAAGTACATTTTCGTATTTTTTTCAAAAAACAACAAAAAACACATAAAAATTAGTTTTACTTCATCTTAAACAGTGCATTTAGCACTAGCCGTTTAAAGTTTGAAGAAAAATTTGGAGTCGTTTTGAGAAAATGGGGTTTGAGCGTTTCTGAAAATGCAGATAATGGAGCTCATTTTCACAGAAAACTTTTGAGTTTTTGAGAAACTTTATAAGACATTATTTGAAGCAATACTTCAACAAATTAAATAATGAATACAAATCGTCTATAATGAAAGCATTAACTACGAGAGAGATGTCAAAAAATTACAATTATTAAGTAATTTTTGAAGAAACAAATGAATAGAGAAAATTCCGTTAATGTCATCTTACATAGTACATTGAGCAATATCACTACTAAAAGTATAAAGAAAAACGTTGTACCTCTCTTGGAAACTTTTGATTTTGATATTTTTGATATTGCACACATTTCATTCAATATTGCGCAAATGATCTTAATTATCTTAATGAAAGGACCAATTAAGGACAACAAATTTCATTTCAAGGAAAAAATCTTCATCTTAAATTTTGTAGTTGTAGCAAGACGACGAAAAAATTGAAACTTTTGCAATTTTCGAAAATAAGAGTTAAATGTGAAAATCGTATATATGCCATTTTTATAAGTGTATTTCACTCTATTCTTAACAGAAACTTAAAGAAAATATTCGAAATCATTTTTGAAAAAACATTGAAAATGTCACAGGGGCCTATTGTAAAGATATCTCAAAAATTAATGAATGTTTTTGAAATTCGCAGAACTTGGAATGAAGCCATATCGATAGGGTTTTTTTTTATTTATTTTTTTTTTTTTTAAGAAAAAAAACAACACTTTTTTGGTATCCGGAGACCCCAAAACGGTATTTCCGTTGGTCTCAAATCGATTCCTTTGAAGTCTATATCCTTCATAGGGACACATATTAAATAGACAGCAACTCACATTCTGGCTGCTTGATCTGAAGACTCACAAGGCCTTCAACGACAACGCACATACTTGAAAGACACGGGACATGCCCACGGCGGGACTCGAACCCACAACCCTTCACACCGAGTTCTGAGTCGACACACGCTCTACCCACCTCGGCATTCTATATTCTATGTGTTACTCCATATATACGTACTTGTACAAAAAGTACAAATTCGTAGGAAAACGCGGAAAAAAGAAAAGGTATGCATGCAATCTCTGAGAAATTCGATGAGTTTGTATCGCGGTACAACTTGTCACCAAGCTTCGAGGCCGGACATAAGGTCAAATGTGAGTCGCGGTGAATGCGGTGAGTCACGGTCAAATGTGAGGTACGTGTTAATGAGTTCAGCGAAGACCAACGAACACAATACGAGACGATCCGACTGCTGATTACTGGCAAGACTGTCTCCGAACTAAAGCTGTAACTGCAGTGCCTCTGATCGGGAAGAGATCCGTCGGTAACAGACTTTTCGTAACCGTTTTGTACATTGCCAGCTAAACCGAATTCAGTTCAGCTGTCTGAAGGCAGTTTTCTGTGGTTTCTCCGATCAACACCAGGCGAATGCCAGAGCAGTTCCCTAACAAACGGGCCACGGATCGCGCGCGAGCTTTCCTTCCCCTTCCTTGACCTATCCTCTCCTTACTTATACTCACATGCACTACTCTATCACACATGTCGGCAGCTAAGAGCTTGTTACGGTTGGGACAGTGGGAGATACCTAGTTGAGGGAAAACCCCGTAGGAAGGTCGGCGCCGGATATGCACTACACTTACGATATTAATGACTAAGGGGCGGATTTTGATGACCTAAAACATTGCCAAAAACGATCAATAAAATGCTTTAAAAATACCCTGAAAACAAGGAAAGATAACGTAATTTATTTTTCATCAAAACCACTTCAGATGAACAACTGAAGCTGTTGGGTATGTAACTGATGTAATCGAGGCTTCTTCTTATTGTTCTAGTGAACGCAGCTGCAAACTTTGTTATTTAAAAGAAAATCTTTGCCTCTATTTATCGCGAAATCGGCCGAACTGACAATGGCGCCGATAAGCGTCACTGGAACCTTAGATTACATAGTACTCATAACGGCTGACATTACAATATATGCGCAAAGAAATCGAATAGGCTACTCAGGAATTCTGTAGTGAACATTTTGTTGCATCTCGTAAATATTGTTTGGAGCAAGTACCATTAAAATGATATTAAAATCGATGAAATCGGCAAAATATGCATTGAAAATGAAATAAAAAGGTAAAAAAATGACTTATTAGTAGAAATCAACGAAAAATTTAAAAAAAAGACAAAAATGGGTCATTTCGTTTCGTCATAACATAAAATGAATTTCTACACCAAAACGGCATTGTTATAAAGTGAAAAGAAAAAAAGACATTTCATTAAAAACCGCCCCTACTAATGATCTTATCAGTTGACGCGCCAAGATTCACAAATCAATAAACAACGAACGAAAGCGCAAACAAAAAGAAAGTTTCTGTTGGAAAAAACTTCTTGCAGCAAAGGAAACTGGCTACAGAAATATCGTGTCGCCTCATTCTCGAGCGCGTTCTCACTGCAAAGGATTTTTTCGTTTGCCGCAGTTTCGCCTTGCTTCTCACACGAGAATGAGGCAGAATATTTGGTTCATATTTGCCCACCAAAATTTGCCAAATGTAGAAAAAAAAATCCTGTAACACGTGGTGTGGCCAGAATCCATTTTTTTTTGTTATTGTTGTTGAAGGTCGCATCAACTTCTAGGTCATTAGCGACCACTATTGCTCGTAACGGTGTGGTAACTGTGGGGTTGACATGATATGATGATGATGATATGGGGTGAAAGGACGAACACAAGACAACCATGCCCGAGGCCGGGACTCGAACCCGCGATCCTTCGGTCCTACAGCCTTAGCGATCTCGGCCACCGGATCGGCAACCCATGTTTTGTGGGCCCTATATACCAAAAAATCGAGAGACAAATGCCTGTCCGTCCGTCTGTGAACAACGCTAGCGGCCGACTTTTTCCAAAATTGATATTCCCCAATCGATCTTACTGATGTCGCGGCCCCTTGAATTTGAAACCGATATAATTTTGGGGGACTACTCTACATAAAGCCCCTGGGACATTTTCAAAAAAATAATTCCAACGTTTTGGTTAACCTTTGTTATTGGATAGTGAAAGAGTTTAAGAGAATGGTTCACTTCTCATGATCCTTGAAAACCCTGATTTTTTCGAAAATTGGAAAAATTCAAATTTTTTTCTGCGTCTTCCTGCAACTAAAATTATGAAGGTAAACACTTTTCGTAATGAAATATGTTCATGAAAACCAGATCTAAAAATAATGTTATGTTCAATTTTACGAAAACATGAGTATATTTTGCGAAATTTTATGTCATACATGAGCAATTCCAGAATTAACTGCCACTTAGAGGGTCAAAAAAAATTTTTTTTTTTCAAGTGGCACACCTCTGGAAAGCTATTTCCCGTGTTCAGGAGACCCTAAAAAACTAAGAAAAAATAGGGTGCCATTGAAACAAGCAGGGTGACACCTCCAAAAGTGGAAAAATTTTAAATTACCTTTTAAAATTTAAAAAAATAATTGAAATCGAGTTTGAAGTGTTCGATTTCAGTATGATATTGTTATTTAAGCTATAAAAATTTAAAGGGATCTTCGAAAAGTTAAAAAAATTTTGGCGCCAGGCTATTTAGGCGCCAGAAATTATAAGTGCTACGTCTAAAAAATGATTAGTGGGTAAATTTTATTTAATGTTTCTAAATGATGCTTGAATTTATTTCCATCTTTACACCTAAATATTTTAGAGCCTAAATTCTTCAGCGTCTGTATACTTCGACGTCCAAACAGTATCGCTATAATCTAATTTCATTTGTCAAAAAATATTGATATAATTTTTTTTTAAACTTCCAGATATTAAATTTTGATCTCAATAAAATTTGTAAATAATTATTTTAAAAAATAAATGATTATAACATACTTTTTTCCACTTTTAATTTTTAATAGTTAAACAAAATTCAACATTGTTGTTTTTAAACTATTCAGCATATAACAATAAAAGGATTATAATATGCTCAATAAAGAACAACAATTAATCATAAACAAGAATTGAAATTGAAATAATAGAAATAATCACATCATTGGCACATTGGCACATCAAATTTCGAGGACTAACGAAAGTCCCGATAAATTAAGTTTACGCTACTTGTCTTGCAGTGAGTGTATTTCCAAAAACTGTTGCGATCATTTTGAACTTGGGAGAACCGCAATAAATTTTGAAATTTCGGAAACTTCTGAATTGACTTCAAAAGAGGAAGCAGAAATTCCCTTTTCTGTGTCGGAAAGTGATTGGGTAGTTGTAATTTATGACAAAATGTGGTATCCTGGTCGAGTAGATGAAGTTTCTGGAAATACACTCACAGTATCGTTTTTATCTCGAAAAAGAAAACTGTTTTCATGGCCTGCAGTTCCAGACATACAGAAATTATTCGTGTCACAAATTCTGTGTAAAATCGATCCTCCTCAACATGTGTCATCAAAAAATACCGACAAAAATCTGCTTCGCATGACGGCTGAGCAAGTCAATTATGTTAATAACGCGGCAGAAAAATGCGTAATTTATGAATGAATTTAAATTCTTGTTTATGATTGATTGTCGATTATTATTTAGAATATCATAATCCGTTAATATATACTATAGATTATAATTTTGTTACAGGCTGAATAGTCTAAAAATAAAAATGCTAAATTAAAAGTTGAAAAAAGTATGTTACATTTATTTATTTTTTAAAATAATTATTAACAAATTTTATTGAGATCAAAATTTAATATCTCGAACTTTAAAAAAAATTATATCAATATTTTTTGACAAATGAAATTAGATTATAGCGATACTGTTTGGACGTCGAAGTATACAGACGCTGAAGAATTTAGGCTCTAAAATATTTAGGTGTAAAGATGGAAATAAATTCAAGCATCATTTAGAAACATTAAATAAAATTTACCCACTAATCATTTTTTAGACGTAGCACTTATAATTTCTGGCGCCAAAATTTTTTTAACTTTTCGAAGATCCCTTTAAATTTTTATAGCTTAAATAACAATATCATACTGAAATCGAACACTTCAAACTCGATTTCAATTATTTTTTTAAATTTTAAAAGGTAATTTAAAATTTTTCCACTTTTGGAGGTGTCACCCTGCTTGTTTCAATGGCACCCTATTTTTTCTTAGTTTTTTAGGGTCTCCTGAACACGGGAAATAGCTTTCCAGAGGTGTGCCACTTGAAAAAAAAAAAAATTTTTTTGACCCTCTAAGTGGCAGTTAATTCTGGAATTGCTCACATAGGCAATTTTTATTGTCTTTGAAACATTATTTTCTTAAAAAAACGGCACACAATGTTTTGATTAAATTTAAACCTCGATAGCGTATAGGAGAATGGTCCGGATCTTAAGTTTGTTAAAATGCCTGACTTGTCGAAAATTTTAAAAAAATTTCGGCGTCTTCCTACAATTACAATTGTGAAGCATTGAATAATGATATCACGTCTTGGAATATTTTCAACCGCTAAATGAAGATTCGGATATTAGCACATTAGTCAGGTAATATCCCCGCGTATCCGCCTCTCTCTTGAGAGCTCCTACGTCCCTGCCCGGCGGCCAGAATTGGTAAGGAATTAGGGCAGTGAGTTTAAAACACTTCACAGGGGGTTGAACTAGCCCCCGAGAAGCAGCCAAGCACGTTTTGCCGTAACAAATATCACATGAGATTGTCCGGGAATCAAACCCGGGTCTCCTTGGTGAAAAGCAAGCGACTTTCGCTCTGAGCCACAAGCTAGCTGAAGACGGCCCCACGCTCTTCTTTACCCGTCAACCGTTCATTCGTCCGAAACCGCCATCGCCAAGAAAGCGTCCACAGGGATTCGCAAAGCGATACAAAGATAATTTTTATGACTTCAAAAATCTTGAAATGTACTTTTAAAAATTTGCAATTATGACCTAAACATTCCAACTGATTGATTAATTGTTAGTGATTCCGGGCGGGTCAACGGCTAAGGTCATTGGTCCCTTAAGGTGGTTAGAGCGAGATAAGTCTTGTGTTTAACATGCCTTTTTTATTCTATTAATCGAAAGATGAGAGGTTCATCTATGTTCTGGTAGAGTTTGGATCGATTTCACCGTCCAGTTTTTGCGTAACGAGACCGTAAAGTTTGCTGTTTTAACATGGGCTCTTATGGGGACCTGAGAGATCTGACCTGAAATTTTAAAATTGTGAGAAAATTAACTGTTGAACATGCTTTTAAAAACTTTTCATCTGGTAGCTAGCATCTCGAAGAATCAACATGCGCAATTTGAAGGAAATCTACCGTTTCAAATGGGAGAATTTTGCAAAATTATAAGCCTAAATCAGTCCAAAGAGAGAGGTTCGCGCGCTTTCTTGAGGGTCGGGACATTGACGCGCATCTCGGCAACACCGCGCGCTCAACGCGCTTCATTCAAATCGAGTGACAAGACCTTGCAAGAGTTCGTACATTCCTCTGGATCTTCTGGGATCAATTGGGATATCATCACTCCTGGAGAACATTGCGTTTGATAGTAACCGGATATTCAGATAATTGGAATTTTATGGATATAACGTTTAGTGCGATCTGAATGAGATTTTAATTCAATTAATATTCCCAATGACTCACTTTGATACTAGTCCATGAGAAAATGGGTGATCTTGAGAGTTTACAGAATTTTTTAAACATTCAGTACAGTATTATTATTTTGTATTGTGCCGTACGTCAGTTTCTTGCTCCTGAACAATGATTATTTATTCAATTATTCGAAAATTATTCATATTCTCTTTTTTATTATGAAGATACACAGTGGATTGTCATTGTCTTTTGCACCACAGATGCTTACACAGAACTCAAAGCAACAATCTTTAGCATAGATCAGCACCTCAATCGGTATTGCAACTGAGTGGGCATTTAATTAAGAAAGAAATAGACTTTGCAGTGGCTTCAAATGTATTGCAATGATAAAATACTGTTTTGCTGGTGTTAATAAAATGCTGGGGTTAAATAAATACATTTTATGAAATGTTATGATAACCATTCAATGTATAGGTGAATGCAGGATTTCCTCGCAGCAAAATTAGGCTTGGGACTCCCATCCTCGTGCCCGTTTTTTTTTAAATAAATTTTAAAAACTTCATAAAATGTTTTTATTTTAATAAGCATTAATCAAATAGTTTACTGAACAACAATGTTTAATTTTAAAAGTAAATTGAAGGGATCAATAAGAAACCAAACATGTATTTGTAAATGATAAATTTTAAAAGCAATTTTTACTTTTGAAAGAAATTTCTTAATTTACATCTGTATTGGAACAATGATTTATTCTATCATAATTACTGTTTTTTAGATTTATTCATAATTAGTTTTAAAGATTTTTTTGAGTGAGTGCCCAGTATATTTTTGTGCTTGAAGCCCTATAGTATTTAAATACGCATGGGCAAATTTAATAATTACATTTATAATTAATAATTACATTTTATTGAAATTGTAAGAGGAATGATATATCCAGCCTTTGGTAATTTTAGTATTTTAATAGAAACTCCTTTTCTCTTCAGCACTATATTTTATCTAATGTTTGCATTTCCTGAACAATAATAATGCATTTTGAATGGTTCTCATTTTATTTTGAAAACATTTAAACCTTTTTTCATTTTGAGTGCAACATCAAGACAAACAATTACAAAAGACTGTGCCACTTAGAAATCTCTTTTGAAGATTTTATCTCCAACAATGGTATAATTTTATTATTGAAGGTCTCAATAATACAGCTCTCAGAATTATCTGATGCAACTTTAACTTGATGTGTACTTTACACAATAATTTGCATCTAAATCAAAATCATAACATGATATAAAATTATGCTGAAAACCAGCAAATAGTTTCTATGAATTATATAACCGCACCGCTGGAAATAATGCGGCACATTGCAATTGCTAAAATAGTCCTAAAATTTCAATCAAAACTATTAAAACATTAAAAATTGATCATGAATTTTAATTAACTAAGCAAAAATAAAATAGGGGAATAAAAGAAAAAAACAACAAAATATATTGTGATAAGAAGGACAATAAAGAGCAGTAGAAGTCAATGATTACGATGTCTGTCAAGTTAAATATAAAGCTTTATACAATGTTCGAGAGAACCGAACTTTTGATCTTGTTAAGCAATCTAATAATCTAAGGTTTGCCCTACCATTGGTTCAGATAATTCAAGAAATAAAAATTAGAAAGAAACAAACATTGAAAAAAATATTTGAAAAATTTTATTTCGTAATTTTTCTCGTAATAAATGGGGAATTATTTCGTTTTCTCTCATATTCCGCCATGGAAATAAATTTTCCGCCAATTCGCTTAAATTGTGATATTCGACCAGGCAACGAACAGTATTCATAGTGATTCAAAACAACTAAAATTTGAAGAAGCATGAGCTCTGAGCAGTCATGCCCATCTCAAGAACATTACGGTGTTGCCCAATTTATTATAGACTTTTTGCCCCACTCACACATGGAAATTTTTGCCATTATTAGCGATCACTGTACAAAAATATATAGATATGTGTTTATAATGTTACTTTTTATGATTTTACACGTACTTATTGTGTAATAGTGATTTTTTATGTTAATCTTATGCTTCAATTTTTCATTCCGTGGCCACGGGATCTGTTGGTACTAGTTAAGAAACTGGTCAACGGTAGCTCTTTATGTGGTATTAAAATATTTTTATTTTACATCTATTAAACTAAATTAATTCGAATAATTAAATGAAACTCAGCATAAAAGTCCCTATTTGGTTTATGTAGGTCCCACAATACCCATTTATATCGCAAATAATTATTTTTGAACGTAATATGGACTCTCTGTCTACTAGGGAATATCTCGCTCTAACCACCTTAACTATAGTGCATGTTTTCGTCGGGAGGTGGCGGTGATCTTTCCCCGCTGGATGACGATTTCCAGCGCCGACCTACGTCGGGTACTGGGTTTTCCCTCAAACAGGTATTTCCCACCAGCGGGGCTCCAAATGCAGCCGGGACAAGCTCTAAGCGCCTGACCGGCCGCGCGGCATGTGTGGTTCACGTAAGGAAGGGGTGAGAATAGGTCAGGTTTAATTTTTGCCAGTTTGACGAATTAAGTCATGTATATATATATATATATATATATATATATATATATATATATATATATATATATATATATATATATATATATATATATGAAAATGGAGGTATGTGCAACTATAATATGTTTGAAATTCATTTAATGAAGGACTTCAAAAGCACAAATAAAAACTTAACATGAAAATTCTTACCGGAGGCACCAGGGTAAGCTAGCGAGAAGGTGATCGTCATATTGTAGCACTATTGGTTTATTACTGCATTCCAAAATATATGAATATACACGTTGCCCCTATTGTTCTCATTCATTTCAGTTAGCATTACCTAACATACAGACTTGATTCATAATAACAAATAAATAAATAATATGAGCAAAGGAATTGTAAATAACGATAACAAAACAAACTAAAGTGTGAAGCGGATTATAAAAACAAATTTTCTTTTTGAAACCAAAATTGTAACTTTGAATTTCAAATATGAAAAACAAATCTAGAAACATACTAACACATAACCACTATGACTTTGTTTATGGAAGTCATATAAACACTGGCATAAAAACTACACTAAACAGTTATGTGAACTGTCATAATGTCAAATATTTATTCTTGGTTTAAGTAATCTTGTTTTAAGAAGTCATACCGATTTTTATTCAATGGGTTTAGTCGTCACCATATAATGAACAAATTTAGTCAGAACAAATGACAAATGGTCAAGTTAAAATACATCTTCACTTCGCCTAATGAAAATTGGAAAAGCTCTTGTGAGAATATTTTCACTCTTTTGAGGAAATAGTGTTTAAAAAAAGATTATTAATTTATTATTGCTCTCAAGTTTAAAATCCTTCAAAAATGGTAATCTTCTGAACAGTTGAGAAGGAATTTTAAATATTAATTTTTATTAAAGAAAATTAAATGTGACAATTTGGATATTACTTTAAAATTGGAATTTATACCAAGATTTAACAGAATGAAATGTAGAAAAATTTTGTTTGAAATAATAGGGATCATTCACTACTGTCAACCTCTCATACTAATATCTAATGTGTTCTAAATCAGAATACTGACCAAGATTAGGGTTCTTCAACCTACTGTGTGATTTCATAACTAAAGTTTTACAATGAGACAAAAATGGCTTTTTATTGGTTAAAAGATATTAAATAAAATCATTTGTTATGATAATATAAAGTTGTTTGTATTATTAATACATTAGTTGTTTGAGGTATTAAAAGTCTAGACTCACCTTCATTACAATTTACAGTCTTTTTCTTCTTCTTCTTCTATTTTTAAGGTTGCTTTTCAAAAATTGTTCCATATAAAGACCACTGTGATTTTTTTATTGAAGGGGAACTGAAGGGAGAAGACGCAGGGACAACACAAATACACACAAACATCCATGCTTGGGTGTGGAATTCAAACCTGCAATCTTTTGAGCTGAGGCAGTTACGGCCTTAGCAACCTTGGCTGTCCAGACAGGCAACAGTATTTTAATATTCAAAATAATGAGTGAATACTTTAGAACTAGTAATATGAAACAAATATGATTACAATGTGATGTAGAATTTATAAGGCTTGTTTGTAGTGATCTGAAAATTTTTTTAATGCATTCTAACACAAAGCTCAAAGAGAAAACGTTCTCCTAGTCTAATAAGAAAATAGCGTGAAAAACACTATTTCATTATAAATAAGGAAGCTAACATAATTTTGTAAGGTGAAGAAAAGATCTGCTACAATGTGGCAACAGTTTTAGTAGTTTCTATTAACAATGAAAACAAAATCCATTAAAAACAACTGATCGTATGTACATAAACAATGAGATACAATATTGTACACAACCAACAATAATTACAAATAACAGAAGATTATTATTTCACAAGATTTCTCAGATAAATCAGGCATTAGCTATACTCTTGTTTGTTTACTAAGAAATACTCAGGGAGTATATAAAGATTTCCCAAATTATTTGAATAAAACGTTCTTGACTATATGATTTCCAAGACATAAATTGAAACTATCACCTCATGAGTGAAAGTAAAATATCATGTTCTCATATTCACAAAAGGAATAATACTGTCTTTTATAAATAAGTTTTACAGTACATGCACTGCTTAAATAAGTTAAACAGTACATGCACTGTTTAAATCACACACAGTATTATGTTAGATATTTGAATATTGAATATACAATTTAATGAATGATGTTAAAATCACTTGTGCAAAAGAAACTTTTTCTCATGATCAAGTATGATCACTTTTCAGTTACACACCCAAAGGCAAAAATGAATAAAAAGTTATGACAATAAAACAAGTTGTCACAAAAATTGAAATCGCCATATTTTCTCACAGCATTACATTACTTTCTCTATACAGCATAAGCAGTATGCAAGAAACTAAAATAACGTAAAAAGTTATATTAACAAGTAAAAATTATATACAAACTAAAAGCACAAAAAATTACAAATTAAAGCCACTGTTTTTAGAAATTGAACAAAACATTTTTTTTAATTATTAAACTAATATTTTAATTAATCTTTTATTTCAATATGAAAAGTCATAAATGATACACACAGTTCTATTGCATTATGCTGCATTATAAAAAAAAAATTCATATTTTTATGGCAATTGTAGGTGACAAATCAAAATAAATAAAATTTTAACAATGATTCAATGATAACTATGCAATGATAATATTTTCTGAACTAACTTCTTCTTTTCATAATTTACTTTACAAACATGCCATTATAGAATATTACATTTATGAGAAGTTCAGTTTGTGGTCTGCACAATTATCATAAGAAATGATGTGTAGGCCCCAATATAATAAGTAGTCAGCAACTCTTGTTTCTCAAACAATACAAATCATTTTGTTCACACTATAAGCAATTGAAACACAGTTAAATGGGTGTTTTTTAACCTTATGTAACCATCCAAATCACAGAAACAACATATTTCAAGCAATAAATATAACTACTCTTTCTTTGTATGGAAATTGGCCATTTGTTAGTTAATTTGACAGTCAACTGTTAAATTATACCACTCTGTTTTAAGTAAAATCTACACCAGATGTATTTCAATATTATTACAGATTGAATCTTTTTCAAGTTCTCATACTTGGTCGTAATTAAAAAAATTAAAAGTTTTCTAAATAAAGTCTGAATGTAAGTGCATAAAACTTAAAATGACATAAAATAGAAAATGCTGTGTTGTAAATATTTCTCCTGTATCTATATTGCATTTTATAAATTAATCAAGAATACTGAACTCTCTAGCTTCTAGGACACCTTCATTTTACAAATGGGCACTCCTCTGATCACAGAATTTCACAACTTGCCAAATGCATGCCAGTAAACAGTTAATTTTTTCTCATCAATATGAATGTGAAAAGTACAAACACAATATGAGTATGGCTAGTCAATTGCTTTGTTATTTTTTATGAGAATTTGGTAGGATTTCTACAGGATAACACCATAACACTAAATTCTCATTAGTCATAAAATTTAGTAACTGACACAAAATAAAAATAATATGCTTAAAAAGAAAGTCTATTTATTACATAAACATAAAATATTTTTTTATCAACTTCTACAATGAGTTGAAACTCACAAGCAAAAGATTGAATTACGATGTCCTAAGGAAAAATAACTGCGTACATTTAACTCTGAAGTATTATTTAGTTGCCTAGTACATTATTTCTTTTTGAGAGTTTTCCAAAACAACAATTGAACAATGTGAATTAAAGGCACTCCTGTCTTGATAATTCTATGGCTAAATCACTGTTACTAGTTTCAGAAAAGAAAGACAGCATTCGATGACTACCTACGTAAATTGAGGCAGATTTTCTTATGGAAAATGAGAAGTCACTTCAATGAACTATGAGCAGTGAACTCAGAGCAGTGAACTCAGTCTTAGTTCCAAAGCAAATTTTATTTTCAAACATTTGATCTTTATATGCACATAGTTGACCAAGTTTTCCTTTTTCAACTCACTATTTGACTATATCGTTAAAAAAACAAAAAACACTACAATACTCTTCAACACAGAAAATGCAATGTATCTAAAAACCTCATTCGTTACACTTAAATTTTATAAGACAAATCTACAGAATACACTTCACATCTGTCATTATCATGATAAGACAAGATGTACAACACAGTCTTAGCTGAAAAATTATGCCATTTATAAATACTTTAATATAATTCTAAGTTTTTCAAAATTATTAAATGCTATTTTCAAAGGCATACAACTCTTTTTCACAGGTTTAAAGCACATTATTACAACAAGTGATCAAGGCAATTTTAATTAGTTAAGGATGATAGTCATATCATACCTCAAAAGATTTCAGTTTTTGCACAAATAGTGAACAGTGACATATCAACTGTAACAATGTATTGATGTTGATACTAATATTTTAGGACAAATATTTATAACCTAGTGATTTTGTATCAATCTATTACATGATAAATCTGTAATTATATCACTTCATGCCAAAAGATTGCCCGTAACTGTTTCCGGTTTTACAAGTACTACTTCCATTTTAAATCAAAGGTTTTCTTTCTCATTTTAGTTTCAGCAAAGATGGGGGTATTAGCTTAAAATGTGTATTGAAAGCTAGAGAATACAAAAAAGGGGGCTAGTGCTAAGTAATGTTTTTATTTTTAGTTCAAAGTACAACAGACGTAAAATTATGATTCAGCATGTTAAATTGAAAATTATTATCAGTGAAAATTAAATCATCATTACTTCTTGTCACATCTGGCAGAACTCAAACATTTGTTGTAGTTATACTTTCAAAGCAATATGGGTATTTACCCTATGCTATGTGCTTTTTATGCATTCAATACTCTACACAAATTAATGTTGCATCATATCCATATTGTTCCAAAGCAGCATAAGCTTTAAATAGATTTCCCTTTCCAATATCAGTCTAATCATCATCATCATCATCATCATCATCATGATCATCATCATCATCCAGTCAGTCTAATCCATCATCAACCAGAGGTATCATGAACTGCAGGAGTTTAGGTTTCAAAATTTTAATTTACATTTCAAAGAAATTAATTTGAATGTGGGAAACACAGGGCCTAAACAGTGTCAACTAGCCAACTATTTTATATGGACTAAATTATTCACAATGACTTATAAAAATTTTACCAATAACATCCTGGAAAGAATTAATGCATTATATTTTTCAAGCAATTTAGAGTTATTCTGAAGTCAAAAGTTCCAGTACAACATAACATATCAGAAATATAATTCATGGAAATGATGTACAGGAATACTTGTCCATAGTTTGAAACAATATTTACAAAGCACATTTTAAAGTAACAATTCATCTGTATTAAGAAGAATAAAGAGGTATACTACCCAGATCCGATTAAAAATTTTTAACAAATAGAAATGGTTCATGTTTTGTAGAAATACAATGGCAATCATAAAAAAGAAAACATTCTGTTTATCTGAGATTCATAAAACAAACTGACCATACACGGTTTTTTAGTAAATTTTTTTAGTTCATTTCAGTCATTATTTAAGGAAAATTTCCATTCCTCTCTTATTTCTTCTGAACTGGTCAGGGTAGACCAGGCAAGTAATACGCAAACATATAAATGCAGTTACTGAATTTTCATGCACCATTTTTATGTACATGGTGAAAAGAAAAAAAAGGGAATAAACAAATTTTGAATTATGTACTAGCATAACAATGAAATATTTTATATTCAAAGAACTTAAAAAACCTTTACTTGCTTTGAACACAGGATATGATGAACTTTTTGTGCATGCATTTGCAGCATTAATTCACACTTTCTGCACTTAGCCCAAAACCAACAAGTAATACAACTCCTAGAGCCTGTCGGTCATACATGGCATTGTTTCTCGTGCTTTTTAATACAAGGGAGTGTCAACTTTATGGTTCTCATTCAGACTAGTGTTAATTATGGAACATTTGCTTTCTGTCAGGGCGTTTCGTGTTTACCCAGCATGAGGGGGGGGGGGGGGTCCCTATTGTTTCTCCAACTTTCAAAAAAAGCCAGAGCTAATTTCACAAAATACACTAAAAATCTTCAAGACTTTGGTATTATATTTTTATTTTATTTCTATGTATGTATTTGTATGTTTGAATTCTGAAATCAAATATTTAATTTAATCATGCTTATTTCATAAAAATCCACCGAAAATTGGATGTTATGGAAGTTACAAACACAATTTGTTTGGTAGAAACTGTTCATTTTTAGAATCCTGGGAAATGTTTCACTTAATTTTTGAAAATTTTATTTAGATTATAACCTTAACATAAGCTGTTCATTTATCTTCTGATGTTTTGCATTGAACTTTTAACAAATTCCATTTTGTAAAAAGTTTAAAGCAAAACAGGAGAAGAAAATTAACTAAATAAAACCTGACAAGAAATGTCAATCTGCAGAAATAAAACAAGTAAAAAATGTGTCAGTGAGAAAAGTGTAAGTGATTAGTCAAAGTCATTAACAATCATTTTTCTAACCTGAAAAATGTGATGACAGCCAAAACCTTTTTTTTTTTTACTTCACTCACAGAAAGAGAGAATATAATAACATATTAAGTGAACTTGAGATATTTCTCTGAATCATCCAGGAGTTTATTAACCCATTTTCCTTCCTTTTCAAACATATCTCAAACTTCTAAAAACATAAATGTTTATAGTAATTCCACACTTTTTCACTATACCTTAAGAAAAGCATACACTACTGGGATATCTAAATGCTCTCTATTGGGACAGAAACCTGAAACTTCTTCAATTATATTTATTTCAGTGATTTGTATGAACACTTGTACTAATGTGATTAAATTTCTCCAAAGGTCATATTTCAAAAAAATTAACTACACATTGGCCATCCAGAACAATGTTCATAGTGCACTTACTTCATTCAAATTTTAAATTTCAGAGCTTTATAAAATATTCATGATAACATTAAAATATAACCCTAATTCAAAACTAATTGTCTTTCTGGTCCTGTGAAGATGTTATAATTAAGAAAAACAATTTGTAACAATCAACATACTGAAGGCAACAACATAAATGAACCAATAAACAAAAATTTAGAAAGTTGCTTTCATTTGGTTATTTTCTCTTCCAAATATCTTTGTGTGCACTTACCACCATTTCTGAAAACTTTTGTAAGACTGAAAATTACAAAAATTCATGGCACAATTGCACACATACAGCTACTATCTTGAAACATCAAAAAGTTCATTACAAAAGTGATATAAAAGTTGAACATCTATATACATAATTTTGCATTACATCATACATTTTTCTCATTGCTATTTTTCCTTCTCTATAATTTCATGGTATAGAAAAATAAATTAAAATAATTCATTATGCAAAAGAACATACATTTCTACATTTTATAAGAACATTCAGAAAAAATTTCATAAAATGTACGTGTAAACAAACTGTGAATAGCTCCAGATACTTTTTGTCCAGTTTTCACCAAATTCATTTAACTTTATAGATGAGTTTAGCCCCCATTCATGCACTCAATAATATGTTTAAAAGGCAAAATAAATATTTTTTAATTCATGGTTAATGTTACAAGCATAACATCATTACATAAATACATTATACCATATTCTGGAGATATCATTTAAAAAAAAAATGAAGTAAAAATGTTGGAATTTACTTTTCACTTTAATGAATACATAAAATAATAGACAAACCAAGTTAATACAAATATTCTTTAATGTAAAAAGTGAGATCATGAATACAGATATCTGCCTCAAGCAAGAATGTGGAACTTCAACAAGTCATTAGGGAATCAATGCCATAAAAAACAAATTTCTGGCATGGAAAGTATTATGTAAATAAATGAAATATCATAACCCTAAATTTCTTTTTTCTACATACCATATTGACCTGCATATAAGACAACCTTTTTACACAAAAATAGAGCTTTACAATTTCGATATATTATAATTGAGAATTTGCCAAATTAGTAGTTCTTTTGCTGATAATTCGTAAGTATATCAACATTGCCAAACGGTTTTTGATTTGAATTGTTAATATATCTACATATTCATTGGGCCGTTTGCTAAGTTTTATCTAGTTTTGAGTTTGCTAGAAAATGCTAAACTACATCAGGGTGCTTATGACTGACTATGGCCATGTTCAGACACGTGTGCAATTGTAGTTGTTGGTGTACACTCTTTGCTACTTGTGTGAAATAAGTTACAAGTCTACATTAAGGATCACGAAGAAAGCAGAGGCACCAGTACAGCACAAGCTTGGAAAGGCTTGAGAAATTATTTTGATGACAATTTCAAGATAATGGTGGTAACTCATGCTAAAGAAACTAACAGTTGCGAAGCTACACATAACTTTTACAATTGCCTAAGGCCAATGTAAGGCAATGGAGAATGCTGAAAGAAGACTTAAAGAATGCAGTTTCTACCAGGAAGGGATTTAGAGGTCTTAAATCTGGAAGACATGAGGAATTGGAAAAGAAAGTTGTTGAATTTTATATGGGAGAAGCCCCAAGAAGGAAAGCCAGTTTTAAGAGAGGTAATTTGAATGAAACCTTTAAAAGTTGCATCTCAATCAAGAGACGTGATTTCAGGAAAGCATTGGTTGGGTAAGAAGTATACAGAGGGGAAATGGGCTTGCATTGCAACATAATTTGTTGAGCATTTGGACTGTTGATGACTGTTGTTGACTGTTGATAAAAAGGAGGCGAAATCAGTGTCAGTGAAGACATTCAGCCAACTGATGAGCCTAAGTTTCCACCCCGTGTAATTCTGAAATGAAAAATATTATCAAAAGAAGAATTGCCTACAGGTTTAAATATTAGATGCTGAATCAATATTTGGGTGACAAACAAATTGACAATATCGCAGAGGTTTGCTAGTTCTTGAAGCAATGAAAAGCCACATGACAGAAAATTTCCAGTCTGGAGTCAGAAAATCAAAATGTGATTTAGAGATAATTCCATGAGTTATGACCTCCCAACTGTAGGTCTTCGATGTTGTTGTGTGCAAGCCTTTTAAAGACAATCTAGAAAGCAGTAGGAAAAAAAGAAGGGAAACCAAATATAAGTTTTCTTGGAAGCTGGTTGAAAGCTGTTTGGGAATCAATTTCCCAAGAAAGTATTATAAGGGGTTTAAAAAAATGTTGCCTCTCTTACAATATGGATGAAAATGATGATAACATTATGTGGGGAAGATAAAAGATGAGACTGAAGAACAGAAGAGTGATGATTATAACGATGATCGGTTTAAAATCTTTTTTCTGATTCCTGGAGCATAAAATAGAGGTCTTATAACCAGGTCAATATGGTAGTTACACACACCTAGAAACATACAATTTTCAGACAGTCTGATATAAAATAATTCCAGAAGTGTAATTAAAACACAAGCAAATCCTTGCTTAAATAAAATACAGATTTAAAAGTTCATTTTTTAAACATTTTGAAACCTAACTGCATTTAAACCATAGCAAAATCAAAATAAGTTTTGTACGAGCTTTGTAAATTCTTTTTACTGAATCTGATTTGCACAATACGTGCATAAACAAAGGGAAGTGGTATTAAGTATTTAAGTTAATGCATAATAACTGCAAGAAACCTGAATATGTTACTAGATATTTTCCAAATTAGGCAACAACCATATGACAAGCTTTACAATAGAACATCAAACTTTCAATTCATGAATTCAGGTAAACAGACTGATTCAATAAACAATAATCAAAACTAGTGTAACACTTAACAGAAAATGTCAAGAAATAGATGCCACTTTTAGGCTTAACTCGAAGATTGTGTAAAAACTACACATGGTTCCAGTCTCCTTTGATTCATGAATATTTTTTAGAATTATTTTAAATTCAAGACTGATAAATGGTTTTCTCCATGAGATTTTACATAACCCACAGAAAAACTAATTTCAGAGCACTTTAGGGTAATAAAAATAATAGTCTGGATTCATAATTTCATTCCTTTGAATTTCAAAATTTCAAACATTCATTCACTGGCAAAAGAGAAAGTTGTGGACACATATGTGCCTTCAAAATTCAAATTATTTTCCATTATTTTTCTTTAGAAGAAAACCATTTTCGAGACAAGATCTAGTCTTTATGACAACTTGTACTATCTAACAATATATTTATGTACTCTCCCAAAGTTTCTTTCTTCAAATTACGAAGAAAACACATTTAAACTGCAAAAAGTCCTCATTGCAACTAATAAAGTGAATTCTGAAAACTTTTGTATTCAGAAGTAATATAATTGTAATTGATTTGTGAACCTTATTTCCTTTATAACATCAAATTTATAAAATTTTCCATGAAGCATCTTCTAAGATAAATCATAATTAAACCCAATTACAGTAGTTGATGTGACAATAAGACGGTACAACCATGCAGTCACACAAAACACCTCAGAGGTACCCACCAACAACAATAACAAATGTGTAGCCACTTCTGGTACTCACTAACCTTATTTCATGAGGAAGGTTGTTTTCGCACTTGCAAAATTCACTTTCGCGAAACAGTCACCCGTTGTCTGGCAACCTGCTGCTCCCTTTGCTTCTTTTTTTCATCACTGGAATCTCCAGTGTCAAAACCAGAATCATCCTGGTCGCAGGTTGCACCAGACGCAAAGTGAGCAATGCGGTTTGGCTTGGCAAAGTCATCCAGGGAAGAAATCTTGTTGGGTGAAGAGGAAGACGAAGATTGTGAGGAGTAGGAAGACACTGTGGGGGCAGAGGCATCGTGTTCCGACAGCGTCTGGGTGATACACGCAATGAGATGGTCAAAGAAATCTGGATAGCCATCGTATCCTGTGAATTAAAGAAGCATACTTCAAATGCAAAATCTCAAACACTAAGTGAAAAGTGTCCCATTCTGAAGGAAGCAGGTGAGGTTTATGAAACATTTTTAAGTGCAATATTCAATTTCCTTAATTTGTTAATTCCTGAAATAAAATACCAAACAAAAACATATGTTATATGATTATGTATTAATGTAAGATACTGGCAAGGAAATCCAAATTGTGAAGATCAAGAAGAGGAAAAAGTAAGTAATCATAATCACAACAATAATAATAATAATAATAATAATAATAATAATAAATAGTAAATAATAAGGCAGAAGAAAGACAGTGGGAATGAACAACTTTGAATGAAATTTGTCAAGAAAGATTGCACGAGGGAAGACAGCAAAGAAACCTTCAGAGGTAACACTCAAATAAACTAATGTGCTAAAACAGCACATACTTTCTCACATTATTTCTGAATTCGCAATTTTTAAAAATTCAGAGAGTTTGATGAAAATGAGCCCTGCAGTCTTCTTTTAAGCATTTCTTGTTCTATCCATGAAAAAAGCATGAACAAAACATTTGGCACAGTTTTGAGAATATGTGTCATTTAAAAATTGTATTAATTTCTTTTGAGGAAAAAATATCTTTCTTCAATGTTGATGTAGTAGGAAGCCACAGAAAAAATTTGAACTTTCACAATTTTCAAAAAAATCACAGATTTTAATGAAAACAAGACCTGTCACATTCTCTTAAGCATTCTTTACGCTATTCGAAAACAAACTTTAACCCAAAAATTTGC
Source organism: Gryllus longicercus (assembly GCA_038098605.1). Lineage (NCBI taxonomy): Eukaryota > Metazoa > Arthropoda > Insecta > Orthoptera > Gryllidae > Gryllus > Gryllus longicercus. The sequence goes on along the minus strand of JAZDUA010000718.1, from coordinate 496,264 downwards.
ATCCATGTTTGAGACGTTGTTAAGGCTTCACATAAAGTTCTCCCAAAACTCGACAATATCCATTTCAAACTCACAGAGCCTCCAGTTCCTTTAGATAGATCTAAGTAATCTAAACAGACTAACAGAAAGACGGTTTGCCGCCAATCAAATTGTCAGTATTAAGGGCACTCAAAACATGAATTCCGACTACGCAACGTTTAGAGAAAATCATTTTCTATACGTAGGAACAAGATTTATCCACTTTTTCATTACCAGGGTCCGGCAATAAGAGTTTCTCTATTGAAAATTCCCCATTTTCTGGCACACAATTACAATACAATACAATTACAATTTTCTTCTTATGCATTATAAGCAAGAAAGTAAAAGCTTCAAAAACCAAAAATTTCAAACTTTAAACAACATACATATTGTTAACATGTTGGAAGCAGCATATGTTATCGTCTCTTGAAAAATTTTTTTCCTATACTAGAATAACAATGAAACCAGTGATATGAAACTGGCATTCCAGTGAACCACAGGGATGAATGCAAGAAGCACGTAGTGTGAGGACAGTAATGTACAGCAATGGGATATGGAATGGAGGCCGGAAAATATGACAAGTGTTTGTGGCTAAGAAGCAGTAAAGTAAGGCTATGATGTAGAAGTTGCATTCCAGAGAAGCACAGGGTTGAATGCAAACAAGCACATGGCATGGAGGCAGTTAAGTATTGCAATGGCACAGAGGCAGTTCAGTATTGTAATGGCACCCGACATGGGGGAAGTAAAGAATAGCAATGGCACGTGGACCCCCATCCCATGGACACAGACAGTGAAATACTTTGGACTGACATTCGATCGACTATTATACTGGACAGACCATGTAAAAAATTACCAAAAAAGCCTATCGACAAATCAGTGCATTGACTCCCCTCACCTCCCACCCAAAACTAGACAAGACAAAGAAATACATGTACAATACGTATGTTAAACCGACTTTACTCTATGGATGCAAGACCCGGGATACTACTATGCCTAAGAACTACAAAAGTCTTAAAAAAGTTGACAACTGCTTCATCCGACTTGCCTTTCGACCTCCGCCCCTTACCAGGTACACCACGATCAAGACGAAAATAATACAGACACAAATTCAAACTGAAATATACAACAATGCAAAGACGTGCATGACAAAAGCATTTAACAACCCAAAATTTACCCCTTTCCTTGATCCTCACACCCATATTCTCAACAAACCACCCATCCATAAAAAACGTCACAAACCACTTGACATATTCCAGCTCCCACCATCTCGGGCTTAATAACATCACCCACCCACTAACCTACAACCGCTTCCAAACACTCACTGCAAACTTAAAAGTTTCTTGTAATACTGACCAGACTAAGACAAAAACATGCTGTTAAATGAGAAAATGAACAACAAATAAGAAAATTAGCCTACCTTGTGGTAATAAACAGGTCCCATATGTTTCATGCCAAAAGTATCACATAAAAAAACATTCTCAGTAAACCCCACCTGTCCTTGTCACCTCCTTTCCTACCATCTATATGAGGGATGGGAGGAGTTTTTGTTTCATTTTTTTAGATTTCCAACTTGTCCATACTCACCAACGCGGAAAATGCAATTTATGTAAATGCCGCTTAAACAATAAAAACTGGAAACCTAAATGACACGTGGCATAGAAACAGAAAAGTATAGAAATGGCACATGGCAGTGGTATCTCGCATAGGATCAGAAAAATGTCGGAATGGCACATGGCATGGAGGCAGTAAACATTGGCAATTGCACATGGCTTGGGAGCAGTAAGGTATGGCAATGGTATGTGGCATAGGAGCAGTAAAGAATGGCAATGGCACATGGCATGGGAGCAGTAAAAAATGGCAATGGTTTGTGGCATGGGGGAAGTACATTATGGGAATAAGATACGGAATGGAGGCAGTAAAGTACGATAATGGCACGTGGCTTAGGAGCAGTAAGGGTTTGTGGCATGGAGGATAACACACTGGTATGTGGCAGCATAGACGTAGTAAAGAAGCATAGCAATGGCACATGGAATGGAAGCAGTGAAGTATATGGCATTGGAGTGGTAAAGTACAGAAATGGCATGTGGCAAGGGGGCAGTAAAGTTTGGCAATACTTATTCCTCCGAGGCAGATTGTTAAGAACAAAGAATATTTATTTTATAAACCATTCTTTATTCAAGTATGGTTTATAAATATCCTCTTACCTGGGTAAGCGTTTATGTCGATGATAGCCAGCTTCCCTGTCGAGTTTTCCACAACCACATCCACTCCCAGGAGTGACATTCCCAACGCTTGGCGCACAGTTGAGGCTATCAGTGTGAGCCTGTCAGGGTCTGGCTTGAGTGTTGGAAGAGCCGCATCCTCTGGGTCCAGAATGCTCAGGGATGACTTGGAGTCTGGCTTCGAAACCTGATGCGCGTCAAAGGAGATAGTGGGGTGATCTGCAAGTCGACAGAACAAGTAAAAGAGAACTCGGTCATCTCCTGTCAGCTGCTATTTACTTAAGTTTTTTGGTACATGCGTTACAATTCAACTACTTTATGAATTTTAATGCGAATTATGAATTTAAACATTCAGAAATTTCAACTCTGGAAAAAATGATTTTTGAGATAACACTTTATAATTAAGAAAATTCACTGCTGTATTATAACTACTTCTCTATTCCCATTGTAGGTTCCAGAATTATATTCGATTCATACATGGACCATTTCTCAAAAAAGATAAGAGAACTACTTTGAAGAATTTGGGACAATTTTTTAAATTGTTAACCATTTTGCTTTAAAAAAAATTGCAGGGGATACCAAAACAAATTAAACCAAAGAAAGTTTTATTACACCATAAAAAAAGTGTAAGAAATATATATGTTACCAATCCGTAATCAGAAGAAAGTGAAATGAAAATGCATACAAAAACTAATGAACATTCATATAAATACTACGAGTGCTTTGCATATTAAACTTCTTTATTCCTAAAATAAATTAAAAACATTATTTTTTTAAGAGAGATAAATTCAATGCAAACTACAATTTGTATACAATTTTCAGGAATAATGTTTCAAAATATGTCAAATGCAGACAACCTGTTATCTGCAGGCTGCCATTTTTTACACGCTTGCTTCAAGCAATCACATAATTTGCATTTTGCCAACATTGCCTCCTGCATTTTACCAACATAACTGGCAAGTTCACTTGCATGTATGTACACACCACATGCCATGAAAGCAAGTCGGAATGAAAATCCAGGACAGAGTTACCCCTACATGGTTTGTTCAGCAAATGCTTCTGATGGATAGCACACAATGTATGAAGAAGAAACAAATGAATAATATATTTTCACATGAAAATTCTCTTATGTACATATGAATCAACAAAACATTAATACAGGATTTTAGATACAAGTATATACAGGGAATGTCTGATTTTCCAGATATTTTGATGTACAGAAGTCCTAAAGAAATCATACAGAGGTTTAAAATTCAGAATCAAATTTGACAGGCTGAATACTTTCTTAAGGTTCACCTCTAACTACAAATGTAAATATTAATTTAGCACAGAAAAGCATATGAACAATTTTTGTTGATATGAAAAAAGTATTGGGAGGAAAACATCCATAAGCTTTATTCAGTACTACTTAAACACACATCTTCAAGTTGGCACAGTGTATAAATTTTCGCAAATTAAAAAACGGTATTTTCTCCAAAGATACTGTAAGGGTTGAGAAATAGCATCAGAAATACTGCAATGACCAGAAAAAATTTTTTTTTCTGATCTACGAAAAATGGGGAGTGTGATTATTGAAATTCAAAGAAGTAGCATTTCACTAACCACTGGGATAAAAGTTCTTCAGGGAAGGCCTCTCGACAACATAGTGCTGTTCCCCAACAATATAGATCTTGTAGAGGACGGCATTGTGGTTAATGAAGCTCTGGGCAACACAGGGTGGGCGACAGTCCCTCACTCCAGCTTCGTTGAACATGACACACATCTACGGAGGGAAAACTCATGTTAATACAGTTTCATCTCTTTCTTCCTGAAAGCATGACAGCTTGGAATACGCCTGAACTTGTTATCAATCAAATCGTATTTTACATGAAGGGGCTCAGGCCATCATGCCTACTCTTCCACCTGACCTAATAACCTTCCGCCATTTAGCAGAGAAAGAAAGTATCACTTGGCGATAAACTTCTCTGAAACCCACTGCTTGGTATGACCATTTTGATCAATTATGAAATTGATATAACTAACGATATACAAGTGGATTCATTGAAACAAAAGAACATTAATTAAATTCTGTCTATGTAAAAGAAAATTAATTTTCTCACATCAATATTAGAATTTAAGACACACCTATTACATTTTTATGTCAAATAAAGTGCAGTGTCTTCACAATAATATAAAGTAAATTATAATAACACTTAAAATATAAAAAATAATTCCAAAATTTAATCAGAATATTTAGATTTTGTATGAATAATTCTGATTTTTTTTTTATTCACAGCCAAAGATGCAGTAATAACTCGAATTATAGTTATTACTGCATACTGAGCACAGTTGTGCAATAATGGTTTTACAGTGTTTAATGGTCTGTTTGTTACCTGAAACATGTTGTTTTGCCACTCTCGGTAAATAACAGACAAATTTTTCCTCCTAACAGAGTACAATTGGCAAACATGAGGTGCTTCCAAACAACTGTGACACACATCAGGTGTGGTTTTCCACATACAATGTAGCTACAGTTATTTGTTTTTTTGTTTTTTTTGCAAGGTATTATACATAACAGATTTTTATTTTTCCTTCCATGTTTTTATTTGTAAGCAGTTTGTAGTAATTTGTAAGAAAAATAACAAGTTTAGTGTTTAATTAACATTTCATCTAATACATTCATATCCGTGATGATGGAAATAAATTTTCTGAAACATTGGCATATACATAACTGGTTGTACTTTCCATTGATTAAGCCTCACAAACTAGCCTCTATCTACGTACATATGTTATAATAGAAACTTATTTTGTAAAAATAAATAAATGAGGAAAGGATGTAATAAAAATATGACCAACTGGAGAAAACAACCTCAAAGAGAATAGGTGAAGTGTTTTTTGCTCTTGTCCCTATGGAAGATGAATGGAAGATAATTGATTGGGTGGTTTCCACGCACTCGCACGTGATAAGCAGTGATTTGCCCATCCTGATTTAGCATTTACTCATGCAAGAGGAAGATAATATCACATATTAAATATGACATTTTAAATAACTGTTATTATTATGATTATTAGCACCACTTGGAACTGATCAGAGTAAGAGAAAAAAGGTGACAAGACAGGTGGCATGCATGTCATAGTCCATAGACCCATTGACAGTACATTACACTCCCCGTCTTCAGGGAGTAATGTAGGAGCAATAGCGTGATTAGGCATGCCAAATCATGCTACTATTCCTAACCTGGGTGAGAAAGGACAGGAAGGGAAGACTATTATTAGATGATATGTAGTGGTTTGGTAAAGCCTCAAACATGTTGCTAAACAAGCACGCTACATCAATGCCTATGAATGATTCAACCCCCGAGACCAAAATCTGAACCAAACTCACCACTGCATTCATGCCATAGCGACTTCACCAAGAAAGCCAGTGGTTTTAAAAAACTTTTAGAGTTCATTTGATCATAAAATGATTTCAAAAGGAGAGAGTTCTTATAGAAAAGTATTATTAGAAAAAATAATGGAAAGTCATAGAAATAGTGACTTTTAAAGCACAACCCCTAAAAAATCCAACAAATTCTCACTAAGGGTCAGTACTAATAAAAGAAGTAGATAATCATTGTGATAAAATATATTACTGATGTTCTGAACTTTATTATATAGGCAAATGTAATTTCCCACCATTTATATTTTCCTGTAAAGTTAGTTTTTTTGCTTTGTTTCTTTATTTATTGAAAAGTGTAGAAAAGGCTGTGAAGAAGTGTTTTACTGCAATAATACCTCACATTTTCATTAGTTTGTGAATAAAGCAACTCTAAACAATAATTCAATTTACCTGATGAGCTTGGCTGGAACCATGGGCAAAAGATGGTTTACATACTGTAACAGAAGAAAATACAACTTTACAAACAAACTGGATTTTATTCTGTGGGTTACATAAAATTCACTGAAGATTAAAATTAAGTTAATTTATTCTCTCTCTACTTGTAATGCTCTAAGGGTAGATGAGTTTTTGATAATTTTACACCTCAATCTTCCAGATTGAAGATAAAAATACAAAATTTTGCTGATTATGTCATACAAAACAGATTAATACAACACACACTATATTTACCCATAACTTGTAAACAAAGCCTCCTAGACCCTTAAAAGTAAGTGGAAGCCAGGAGGGAAACAAACAGGAAAAGAAAAGGCGGCAGAAGGGGTCAAAGACAGGTGGGACATTAATTACATTTCATAAGCAGTAATCTAAGAAATTAGACCTTTTGGAACTTTCTATTACACTTTTGGAGATTTAGTTCTTCTGGGTGCTCCCAGCCCATAGCAGGATGGTCTGCAAAGTGCAGAATCTCAAAATCTAAGTAAAATTAAATTAAAGCAAAAATTAGAAATAAGCTTTCACAACAAATTTGAACTATTTGATTTTCTGTGCAATTTTACCTCAATGCTTGGCAGTATAAGAAAGGTTACTGGGCCTATAATGCTGTAATGCAAAGAAGTAAGTAAGTAACAAAAAAATCGAAGCAAATTCCAACTGGGCAATCAGAGGAATACCACGTTTATATTTTTTCCCTTCAAGTGTTAGAAACAAGGATACCCAAATTCAAATGTCTGTGGGAAATTTATTGTTGTTCTTTCCATTTTGACTGACATAAGATATCCAAGGAGTGCTAGTTATTTTCCTAAGAATGTGCAAAGTACTCAAAATTATTTTGTGAAAGTTAATACTTGTTTTAAAGGTTGGAGCAATTAAAATGGATACAGAAAATAATTATCTAATGAAGAGATGGACTAAACAGTAAATTGAAGGCAAGGAAGTAACACACTAATATTGCAAATGCAGAAAAAATGGATTACGGATAATCTGGTAAAAATTACTCGTTTAAAATTTATGAAAAAGAAAAAGAAAGACTATAAAAATTAAGAAACTTACCAAAAGGAAAACTTATTCCGGCTTGCTTCAACTTTCTGAGATTCTCTACATAATCATTAGAGACCAATTCCACAAAAGTTGGAGTAAACACATCTGCAAGAAAATGGCATTTATTAAAAACGAGCAACAAATTCAAATCAACTTGCAACAATAAAATTAAATATGACGTTCTTAAAATGTATATACTTTATATAAGAATTAAGCCTGTTTCCTTTTCCTTACATAATTGCACACAAATTCATTAACAAAAGTTCACTAAAAGGAAAAGCGTTTTGCAACTTTGCTGCATGTTATGTATTGGTTACTTTGACACCCAAACATAATAATATTAATAAAAATGAATTATCAGTACAACCTGGAAGTTTGGCAAAATGCCTTTTTATTATTGTTACTATTTTATGATTTTTAACATTAGGAATTGCTTAATTGTACTGAAATTGATTTAGTAGATTTTCGTTTTGCCTTTTTTTGCCTATTTAGCTTCTGATGTCTATTTTTGCCATTTTGTCTTATTTTTGCCTTTTTCGGCCTTTTCTCCCTATCTCAATATTTTGCTTGTTTCCCTCCTGGTACCGATCGCCATCAACTTGGTTATATATCTGCAAGCCTGAATAACAGGATGGCACAGGGGTGTTTTCTTCAGTGGAAGCAGAGACTTGTAAAAAGCCTACATGAAAAAAGAAGACTATACCAGTCAACATTTTTGATTTTTTGATGCCGAGAGGATCTATTTGCTCGTGAGGAATCCCATCTTACTTTTGAGTATGGCCTTCAATCCCTTTTGATCATTATACCCTTCTTAGTGCTGGCATAAGTGAGAACAACGAAAAAATCTAATTTCTTTTTTACTTTTGCCATTTCAAGATTCAAAAGGAGGTACACAATAGCAATTCGAAGAGACAGTGTTGCGAGTAAAACAAATTCGTAGTTTCTTTCCACAACACTGACATCTGGACATCTCTACCTTTTCCATCAGCCTTCTCTACCTTCATTTTCATTTCTACATTTTTTCCCTACCATCATTTTCCTTCGGTTACCATAGGAGTGCCCTGTCCACCTGCTCTACTTACAAACAACCTTACCTGTCTTCTCTAAGCTTGAATTGTGAATGACGCTGTACGAAATGCTGCGGTCTAGAAGCTTCCGCACATTGTCCAAAGGATCCAGCACAGCCACTTCGGGATGGCCGCGGAAGTACTCCTCCACTCTTCGGATCATCTCCTGAGCCTGTCAACACATGTCCCACAATTCATTTTGCGCCACTGTGGATGTTCTTGGTCAACAAATACTTTACGCCTGAATGTACTGAAGAATTTAATTCCACTGGCCTTCATGAAATCAATCAACCTTATTAATACGAATTGCAGCTGACTCCCTTATGAATGAGATTGTTTTTGCAATAGATATTCCATTCAAAGCAATACATTTTTTTATTCATTTGCTTAAAATAACATTTTTGCTCCGTTATCTTAAGTCAAACTTTATAAAACTGAGATCCATTTTATCGTTTTCAGAGTTCTTAGACCTACTATTAACAATAATAATTGGTTTTGTGACGTAAGTTCTATTAGAATTAGTTCATGACCTCCCATTAACTACAATTTACATCAAAACGTCATCTTTCATAGGATAAATAGTCCAATTTAAACAAAATTGAAATGTTTACAAAATGGATAAAATCATGTACAATATTCATATCATATCATCTTATTCTGATACTGGACTGTTTATCAAACTTGGCCTAATAGCCTCATTTGTTACTTCCCCAATCTCATATCGTAATAAAATGTCTTGTACTAATTTTGTAAATAATTATTATTTGCAAATTATCTTTTTCCAATATCTCTCCAATAAGATCTTATTATACACAAATGAGTAAACATTTTTTGTGAAAGCAACAATTACCACTACCTAGTTCTTTGAAAAATTATATGTGAAGGGAACAAAAAAAGTTATTAACGGTATGAACTTGACATAAATATTACAATGTAATGCATTGTTATTCAACTATGAGTCACAAGACACATTGTTACCAGAAAGTTTTTATTCAATATTTATTAGAAGGATGAACATTTAATATAGAAAGAAATGAGGAAAGAACAAAAAACACAGTAAATAAAAGTTTAAAAATATTGTAAGGTCAGCCAGAAATGTGTTAAACAGTTTTGTGTGAGGGTTTCCCTTCTTTCCTGTTAAGATGTTAGCCAATATTGCTAGCCAAATTCCTGAACTATGCTCCATAAAGTCACTGACATTAAGCACTTTACGACATGTTTTTCTGGTTGGGTGATCATCTGGGAACCCCAGGATCCAACAGCAGTGCCGAGCCCCTGGCCAAAGGCATAAAAGGCAGTGACTGACTACAACTGATTAGATTAAAGGAGGTTTACTTCAAATGTTTGAAACCAGTACGCTATGTAATAGAACATTGTTACAAATTGTAACAGAACTTAAATACATTTTTTTAAAGGTTATAAAAAAACACACCACACACCTAACTCGATTGTCTATGCCTAAGACAGAATTTGAGCAAATGTAGCGAACTAACCTTCACATCACCCTTTTCTCCTTGAGCTATGATGTCCGTCAGTTTGTGCAGGATGAGGCAGAAAGGTCCCTGGTCTTCCAGAGGTAGGGACAGATCCAACTACAACAGCCAGAGCAATCTGTTGTGATGTGATTGCTTTTCTGACAGAATCACAACAATTCAAATAATAACAATTTTATAACTCATATGAAATAAAAATGTTCAGTTTGGGCTAATGAAATTTATATAATGAAGTATTTAAGTTTTATTATCTGAGAGGTAAGTCAGCTTTTTGGTACTGATGTTAATTTCAAATAACAGTTGTCGTTGTGATTTGTGACTTCACTTTCAACAAGGCATAAGAGTGTTCATCTCCAGTTTCTGAAAGAACAAAGTCACACCAGGTAATAAAATAAATTCATACCGAAAGAATTAACAAAAAATTAGAGAAGATGCAACAAAATTAGACTTTTAATACCTAACAATACTGGTAAGATAATTTTATTAATGGGAAGTTATTGGTATTAATAAAGTTAAGGGTCTTATACCTTATTGAAACCCTTTTCATAAACATTCGGGTGCCTTGCAAGTTTGTGGCGTTCCATTCATGGGTTTCTATTGTCATGCAGCATGTTCTCACTAAGTGATTAGATTCATTCACATGTCAGAGTCAAAGTTTATTATAAAATACTTTAAAAATCCAATTCAATAAAAGGGAAAGTGGCAAAGAACACAATAGATTTTTATGCCATTACTTTTTCAAATTATGTTTCACCTTTGATTAATCTCTTTGTTAAGTTAATCTCTTTTTATTAAAGTACTTTTTGGGCCAATTCAACAAATATAAAAATAGTTAATATTTTTGTTTGTTTGGCCCCCTACAAATTTTATATAGTCCAACAGAAACACACTTTTTTATTTATCTCTTTTTTTCTTACCTTGACTAACTCGTACCCATGTTTCCTGCAAAAAACACAAACACAAAATTAAAAATTTCCTTCTAACTTGATCAGCAAGTGTTTTATGCTGAAAGGTGGAAGAAAAATTCTTCCATATTTAATACTTCTGCATTGGTTCTATGCCTGTAAGTAATGACATGAATTTCAGAGGGATTTATATAAAACTCATGGTTGCAATTTTCAATAATGGCAAACACATGCAATGAAATAACAGCACAGAAAGAATTTTCAGACTATGAAAATAATTGGTGTAATAAATATTCATTAATTCATGAATCCTCTATAGGAAAGAGAATCCTTATGTTTGGACCAGCATTGAGGAAGTACCTTTTTTTTATCTTTTTAAAACAATAGAAAAAAGTCCCAACAAATTAAAGAATGTAACAGCAAAATAAAATTAAAAATTGGAAATCTACAGCATATTAAAAATCCCAACTAAAAAACCCTGACACTAGCTAGTGTCCCAGTGGGGTACTGTAAATCTAATATGCACCCAAACTGAAACTAATTTCTTCTTCATATACTCGCAGACATTACAAGAAATTAGTCATGAGCACGATTTACCCCTCAGAAGTCAGATTTACCCTATAGGTCTTGTGAGGTCTCTCAGAAGACCTCTGAAGCATTAGGAAAGATATACTTTGTCAGTGCCTTTTTGATGACCTACATTTTAAAGTCAAAGAAATATCCCGTAAATAGAAATGCTGGACAGGTCTTAATTCAAAGAGTAATGAAAAAATTGGAAATATCCCAAATTCTGTGAAATGTTTGGTAACATCTACGAAATTCCTGTCTCAAAGATCACCAAAATCAACAGGGACCTCACGAATAGTTCACAAACATTTCCCAGCTTTAGTAATGCTTCAAGAAAGAAAACGAAAGTCATTATTTTAATTTTCCATTTGTAGTATTCTTCTAACATTAGTATTCTTTCAATAAACATTAAATTATTCTGCTAGTGAAACACACATTTAAAAACCGAAGTCACATTAGAATTTCTGTGTAACAAATATTAAAACCTATTGCTATTCATTAAATACTATGTTTCCAAATTCTCTTTATTTGCTGAATGTTTCTTACAAATAATTATATTAACAAAAACTATTCTTTTGGCATAATCATTTCATGTCCACTTTCAAACCTTTTATTTCTTCAGTAGCTTTTTTTCAGTAATAACACTACTTTTTTTCTACATATTTTTCTTCTCAAATTCAACTTTATCTTTCTCTCTTTCTCATCCTATTCTGCAATGCTCTGACTTGTTTCAAGTTACTTCTCAGCAGTCAAGTCAAGAGCAGCTCTCTGTGCAATACTGTCTGAAAACCAGTTGGGGTATGCCAAGGTCAAAGTCCCACCTCAGAAATGCGGTTAGACGAGCAGGCGGGTGGGTCAACCTGAACACACTCCCGTAGTAAGGTAGACTGGTAACCCAACCCACATACTCAACCTTCTCACAACTTTCTCGTTGCTCAATACATACAGCTCAAGAGTCTCTTGAGAGGACAAAATCTAGGGGCTTCAATCCAGCTCTCTTAAATAATAGAGCAATGCAATGGTTAAATTAAGCTTTTTTCTTGTAAAGATGTTAAAAATAAAATTAGAAAGATAACTTGAAAATATTGTAACCCATTTTAACAAGAACATGCCATCTTTTACCAACATAGATGCTCCTATTCAAATAATAATAATAATTAATTATTCTCTCTCACATTTAACATGACAAAATATATCTTAAGCTCTTTAAAAATACGTACTAGTGCATTCTTTATTTCCTTCTCTCCTTTGTATTTTTGTTTTTAACCAAATGTACTACAATTACGAAAACACTAAACTCATACTTCTAAGTAATCATTATCATCATGATCATTGTCAAAATAAAAGCCTTCCCTTCATTCTTATTAAGATGAAGCTCTGTATTAAGAAATCAACAAAAGTCGCAAAACATTCTTCACATGTACATAACAACTGAAAACATTTTAGGATTTTCAAACTGATCACAAATAGTTAGAAATTGTTAGAGAGAAAATCTGTTTTGCTATTCAAAATTTTGGTTCAATTTCAAGAGTCAGAATCAACTGATTATTAAGAACCCATGAGAATTCTGGACTGTATGACACTATTATACAAATAACAAATTAAAACCAAAGGTTTAGTAAACCAATAACAAATTGAAAATCAAAGATTTAGTAGAAGAAATAGAACAGTCTAAAAGGAGATGGAAAGACAATTTACAGAAAATGAACAACAACAGATTGCCAAAATTAATCTGGAAGTCATTCCTTTTCATTCATCATTCCTTTTATCCTATTTATACAACCAATGCACTTGCACCCAGGATTCTTAAGCAGGCATGACTTAAATGTTTAACTCAATAGCTCAGTCAATTAAAGCAACTGCCTAGATAACAGAAGGTCCCTAACTTGATTCCTAGTAGAATCAAACATTGCATTTCATGATTCACTATTTTCTGAAATTACAAATGTAAATCTATTATATTAAATACCATTTTAATTTTTTAATTTTTCACTACCAGTCATAACTAATTGATTTATATGTGTAACATATAACTGAAATAACTTCATACAAATTTTTTAAGTACCATGATTTTTTATACTGATCGTCTCAACACTAACATATTCATGACGAATGTTATTCTGATTTGTGCTAGAAAGTCAATACCAACAACTGAATTAGTCCATTCCAAACCAATTTAGAACTGAAAGAAGCAGTTAATAATTATTTTCCAAGCTTATGTTTACTCAATACAATGGAATAACACATTCACTGCCCCCTTATAAATGTATGAGTTTCTTCAGAAGTCCAGATAATAAACAAACTATTATAATAATAGTAATAGTGATGATAATAATAAAATAATAATGATTATGATGATAGTAGTAAGTACCTAAAAAAAAAGCAAGAAATCATTTAGAAAGATTTTGAAGAGTTTGAGATTTTTAATACCAGTTCATGAAAAAATGAAATTGAAAAACGCAAGTTAGATTGTGAAATTATAATTAAGAGTAGTCCTACATGGGAATCACACATGATGCAGGGCTTGATGCATATAATTCATTGTGCATCACACATGACCCCTTGGGCAGTGAATGTGATAAGCACTTTTATAAGGTAAAACAAGGTTATTGTAATTTTGATCATTTTTTCCAATCTTGCTTCCATCACATGACCCCAGAAACATTAGTCTCATTAACTGAACGGGCGCATTATTGGATTTACTTATTGATTGATTCCTTTATTTATTGTGAAAAAAACAAACAAATACTGTTTGTAAAATTTTTAATAATCTTCTCAATTTTTCATATCCTTGCATTTTCCAGTAAGGAAGAGAGAAAGATGATATGCAACAACTTCGAACACAAGCAAGCTCATTATTTGGGCAAAGTTCTAAATACAAAACAGTGAAAAACCAAAAACCAATTTTTCAAAGACATACAGGTCTGATCTGCTTGTTGGATACTTCATTTCAGAGAATTCAATTTGTCTGAATATGAATGGATATTCCTACATTTATACAAATAAATTAATTGTTTTAGAATACTCCAGTTCTAATTTTCCATTAGTCATCTATCCTCTCGATTTCTCTAGATCAGGGTGGTCCAACTGGCAGCCCGCGGTGCCATTTATTGTGTCCCGCAAAAGGTTATTAGTCAAAGCCCTTTTCATCCATGTCGGACAATAACATTATGCACCTAGTGCAAGCACTCCACTACGTCAAACCCTTGTAATGTAAAAATAGTTTAACTTTAGATCTAAGTACTTATTCTATTAAATTCAGAAATTCAAAATCATACCAATGCGTTACACTGCGTTATGCATGGTATGGCCTGATATCATGCATGGTTTCATCCCCCCTCCCTCCAATTAATGAAAATATGGCCCGCAACCATTTGAAAGGCTTTAGTTGTGACCCTTGAGGCTTCATAAGTTGGGCATCCCTGCTCTCAATCATTACACTAAGCATCGTTTAAGTATATAATAACTGAAAGAATGAACAGAAGGTTGACAGAAGTAAATTGTTGATGTACCAACAAATAAAGTGAACAAGGAGAACTGAATGAATTTTACCGATAATCATCATACATAAGTAAGTAAACCCGAAAATTTTGCATTTATAAAATAAAAACACTAATGGTATTTTGCTACTAATAATGTAAATATATAATTTATACAAATAAATTAATTGTTTTAGAATACTCCAGTTCTAATTTTCCATTAGTCATCTATCCTCTCGATTTCTCTAGATCAGGGTGGTCCACTACATTAAGAAAGGTTTAAAAGTGAAAATAATATAATATTTACTTCAGAACACAAATGAAATTATAAATTTTGCCTCTCATTTTATATAATTCAAATTTCCAATCCAAGAATGCATGGATAACATTCAATTTCAATTCTCTAAACGCTATAGTAATCTGATCTCAAGGTGGGTGCCTGAAGAAGAAAAAATAGTCAGAGATCTTACTGTCAGAAAGTTCAGAGAGTGTAGACTTACATGAACATTAGACTAATAAATTCAAATTTCTCCTAAGCTGACAATATATCCAAAGCCATGATACAGAATTAAAAAAATTTAAACAATACCAAGCAAATAATTTAGATTGTATTCATTACATGGAGAAGACTACTTACAATTATTAAATTTTCAGCCCTTTACATGTAATACACTCCTATTTAGAATATGACATTTGATTTGATAAGAATGCCACTAATAATTTATAACTATACTTGTCTTACCTGCACACTTTACCAAACTCCATCCAATTGAGTTTCTGCCTTTTCTTCTCTGACATCCAATATCCAATTACATTCCCTTGAGTTTTCTCACACATATTTGATGTAAATGAACTTTTTAATACAAGGTAAACAACAGTATCATTTCCTAACAGTTTTTACCCTACAATCACCATAGGGGATGCAGATACACAACGCCATCCACTGTCAACCTAGAAACAAGATAAATATCTTAAATCTCATTGAAGATTATCCTAAAACTTATTAAAAGAACTTGGGTTCAGAGTTGAGTTGACAGTTCTGAACTAGTGTGTTACCTAAATTACTTTATATTCAACTACCGATTTCCTACAGTAATGACATGTGAGACACACAAACAGGAAAAATAAAAATTGAATAAAACTATAAAAATATTCGAGGAGGCCACTACATTTCCATGTTAGAAGAAAAGAAGTTCATTAAAAATCATGATGTTGCACATACACTGGCAACATCTACGTCATCTTACAAGTTATGTAGACTACAGTTAACGCCCCTGAATATACCGTGTTGCACAAACGAGTCGTCACAAGACACTTTCAACAGGTGATTCTATGACACCGAATGCAGACGTACCAGCCTTTTTTCCTCCTACTTCCCCCTCCACAACTTACAGTACGATAATTTCGCAAACAACTGTCTTTCCCCGAACGAGAAATTAACCACAAGGAACTCTGACGACGTCACAGACTACACCTGCTGTTGTATATTAGAAAATCCGGAAAAGACACAAGACAGGAGCCAACCGCACTTTGAAATATTTCTTTAAATTATTTTGGAATAGATGGGAGAAATGCCGTAGTAATCAATAAAAATTTTGCTATGTTGAAATAATTCTTCTAGACACAACGTATTGTACACAACAATACTTCCATACCTCCAAAAAGATCTGATTACAAAATTCAACGCAGTTTGGAAGTGCTGCTTCAGTACACTTTTCTCTGTTTTATTTGCTTGCACGCACTGACAACAACACACGCATTCATGAAATTAACATTTGCAGTCATAATCGTTAAATAATACGAAACAAATCCGAACACGGCATCAAAACACAGAAAATTGCTGTAACTTGTGTTTCAAATCGTCTGACAGTCAACACTAGACCCTCCCACTCAAATTGACCTTACAATAATGAAACCCAACAAGACATGACCAATTTCAGAAGGCCAACTGCTGTAAAGAAATTACTTACTACAGGTCAAACTATTATTTTGCTGACTAATGTAATTCTTTCATTATTATGAGATCACTGCATCTCTTATTAAAGTAATTATCATGTGAAAATTGTGTATTTTTTCATCCGAATGAAATTTATAGAACACCAAAACTGAATTGAGTTCACATATTTCTCGAGATACTACAAAGTTGGCAATACTTACGGTCAGTAGTAAACACGACGTATGTCAACTTGTCAGAGGTATATTGTCGGTGTCTTTAACGTGATATTTTGAAATGCCAAATGTTCTCTATTTTAAGATCATACTTGCATATTTGACTTCCCAAACTAAAGTAACGCAAAAGCCATCGAGCAAAGTTGTGTAAATAGGTCACGATTACGTAGCGGGTTCTTTGAAAAGGCCTGTGTTGCAATAAATTGAGACCAATTTGTTTCAACAAGTCAGCAAGTGGTGTGACGAAAGTTAAGAATAAAAATATATAGGTCATTCTCTCTGCTTGCAATTTGGTTTTGTGTACTGCTAAAATTACATCCCAAAAATATTTTTTCTCAATGGTTTAGATTTGTCATGGCATTTTCTCCTAACTTGTTGCGCAAAAACAGTTTTTTTCATTCAATACAATGTGTCTTGTGGTTAGTTGTATTAAATGTATTTTGATCTATGAGCAAAAGTATTGGCAAAATTACAATAATGTTTGTGTGAAGACTATTCTCGACGTGCAAATTACAAGAGCTGCACGCCTCGCTCGAGTTCAGAAAGAGCGCCTGTTTTCTCTGGCAGGTGATGTCACCCCTCTCGCTTCAGTTGTACTTCTCCCCCAGATTTGTACGTGCAGATTGTACTTCTTCTCCGTTACTGGTTACATTTACTGTTCTTTGTCAAAATAAATCAAATCAAGTGCATATAAAGGAGTGTGCACGGCCTGAAACAAACGACGGGGAAGCACATTTTTGGGTTCTCCCATCAACAGGGCACCGGTCCAGCCGAGTCAAGCTCTAAGCTCCCGACATGTGTGATAGTATAAGTGAAAGTGTGAGCAAGTAAGGGGCGAGGATAGGGCAAAAAAAAGCAAGGAAAGATCGCGCACTGTCCGTGGTCCATTTGTTTAGGTTTCATCAGCATTCTTTCAACATTCATCTAGTATTGATCGAAAAAAGCACGGAAAACTACCGATCAGAGCAGCCGGCCGGTAGAATTCTCCTCCAGATAACGGTCGAGTTCGACTTCGCTATGTTGTAGCATTTTGAGATTCCCGGACAAATAGAATCAGTGCCAATGAGGGTGTATAAATATTTCATTAGAAATTCAAAGTAATCTAATTCCCTCTGTTATATCTGGTCATTAAAACAGTTTTTTTGACCAGTTTTACAAATGGAAATATAATTAGTTTAAGAAAACAATGGGCAGTTAAATGAAACACCATTTAATAATAAAAAATGTAGAGTACAATTAAACACCGTTTAATAAAAACAATGGAATGTACGATTTAATTTCCATTTTGAACAAATTTACAGTAATCAACAATTATAATAAGTTTAATTTTATATTGACCTTACCAAACTCTTCATTTCACAAATATATACTTCTGGTTTGACTTACATACCTTAATCAGAGAAGGTTTACTTTACAGGTAGTCATAAAACACTGAACATTTCATTACCTGGTAATTTATCTTGCACTGTACTTCCTTCACTGCATTGACAATAAGTAGGACTGACAGTAATAAATTTGGACTGACAGTAAGCTATTGTCAGTCCAAATTTTTTCCCATTATAGAAAACGCTCTTTCTGTAAATACATTACTTACAGATAACACATATTTGACAATTACTATCGTTAGGCAAAGACTATACTCCAAGTCTTGAAAATATAGGGGTCCATTTCATTTACCATTTGATTAGAAATACCTTCCGAAAGGACATCCTTAATATGATTCTGAATAGAGACCATCTTTATAAGCGTTTTTGCTCTCTTCTTACCAAAAATTTAAAGGAAAAAAATTTGAGCCATTTTTGAGAAAATGTTGAAAATGACGGTATTAAAAAATTACTTAAATTACTAAGTGCGAGAAAGTACGCGCAGTAGTAGCACCACTAGTTTTGTATCATACAGTAAATGAAGAATATTTTTTGAAGACCTAAATTAAATTATTTAGAACATAATTCAACTAAGAAAGGTTTTCAGTGTTTACCTGAATGTTATTTAGCGACTTTAGGACTGCAAGCTTATCTCTAATGTGTGAAGGACTGACAAAGCAAAGGAAGAGAAATACATTTAATGTAAAAAATAATTTGTGATTGTAAGTTGCACTCTTTACCATGAAAACAACTGAAAATAATTAAAGAAAATCTTGGTTAAATTAATTTTGTAATTAAAATGAACACATTTAATATTTAAAACAAATGTACTTACTCCAGTCATATCCAAGGTGCACGCAAATGTTAGAGAATATTTGTTCAGCCCATTTATACTTATTGGTTCAGCCTTATTATTATTCTGATGTAAAGAAATTAGCATAGTATTCATTCACGACTACAAATCACATTGGTCGAATGCTCCAGGCTCCTCTTTAATGGTACACGTGTTCACGAACTGTCAGAAGCGTATGCAGCAAAACTAGTCCCGCCTGCGATAAGAATAAAGCTCCGATTTCCAGCAGGGATACACGCACACAACCCGATCTACAGTCGTGACTCCTACTCCTTGTTTGTTTGGTGAGTTTATTTTTGTGAACATCAATAATGCTAAATAAATTAACACGTTTCTATAAATTAACAACTGCCGCTTACGGACAGATCTTTCAACAGGCAATGCTTTTCGTAAAATTTTCTAACCTCAACGTACGAAGTTCATGCAATTATTGTGCTCTGAAGTAAACAGTTTTTACTCTCATCAGATTAATTAATTGACTGACTAGTGTTTCCGGGTGCGTCAACTGCTATGGTCATTAGGTGAAGTGTAATATGTTTTATCTCTGGAGGTGGCGGTGTTGTTCCTCTGATGACGAGATCTGACGCCGACCTACACGTCGACTAGCTTTATTTTCCCAACCAGGTATCTCCCACCATCCGCGACAAGCTCTAAGCTCCCGATCGGTCTCCCGGCATGTGTGGTAGTGTAGTGCATGTTAGTGTAAGAGTGCGTAAGGGATGAAGAAATGATAAGGACGAGGAAGGAGAGATCGCGCGCGGTCCGTGGCCCGTTTGTTAGGGTACTGCTCCGGCATTCACCTGTCGATGATCGGGGAAACCACAGGAAACTACCGATCAGAGCAGCCGACCGCTAGAATTCTCCTTCAGACAGAAACTGAATTCGACCTAGCTATGAAGCCATCTCCAATGTTTCAAGGAAAATTTGCTCGTAGGACCAACTTTTTTCTCCTAAAATGTTCTTGAAGTCATATCACAATTCATTTATTAGGGGACCCAAACATCGCACCGTTTTTTTCGCGCATTACATAACTTTCGCTCTACTGCGTAAACGGCAGTGAGAAAGTAAAAATTGATGTACTTTTCACAATGTTTAAACTCTCATAGCTTAAGGTTACGGGTTAAATCCAGTACCATGTTAACGTATGGAATCAAAGAGCCCGGGCTCATAATAATTCATACAGAAATATTTACTACAATTTTTTAAATATAAAATACAAAACCGCATAAAATTGATGATTAAACAACACGCAAAACTTGGCATAACGGAGTGATGTGTGAATGACCATTGGATAATATTTATAATATTGAATTTTAATGTTGCTGGTTGATGCGATAACATCACTCAATGATGAGAAGTAATTTCTTTTAAACAAGTCATGTCTTTGAATTGGAGGGGGGGCAGTGAAAGTAAGAATAGGGGGTCCCCAAATTAACGTAAGCCTAAGGGCCCCTAAAGCTGTTAAAACGGCCCTGGTTATATAATCAATTTCTATTAATGGAGAATGTTCCAGCGTTAATGCAGGAAATAATCTGCAATTTGTCCGATTGTATTAATTGCTAAAACATTTTATGCTAAATAGTAACTAAAAAGTAACTTTTATATTGAAAAATTTTAAATTGTAGCTTATATTTGTCCCCTAAAATCGCCTGTACTTTAAAAACGTTTATTACATCCGTATGGAGTCTTTTACTGCAGCACTCCGTAAGTATTCTATACGTCTGAAACTGGTCAAAGAAAAATGTAATCAGTACAAATTCCTTACAAATATGTAAATATTAAAAAAAATATTATAATGTAGTTTAAAGGTTACATTTTAAGAATAACAATAAACTCAAATTTTCATTAATCCTCGTTCCATAAATCACATATTGATAAACTATCTGCTTCGTGTTCGAGTATTAAAAATTATTGAATTTCTGGATCACTAACCAAATTTTGGATTGCATGCGATTTAAGATTTTCAAAATAGTTAAGGATCTTTTGAACGCTTCACATTGGGCCCAACTAGCAACTGGCAAAAGTATGAAGGTATGTTATTTACTTGAAAATTTGTTTAGAAGTGGCTGATTAAGGATATGAAATTGCATTTTCGTAAAACAAAACGGTGCATCCAACATGGCGCCGCTAAAGATATTTCGATTCACATAACATAAAATATTGTATACTAGGGTTCTTGAAGTTGCCGATTAGGATCATGAAATTATATTATGAAATTGATTGTGAAACAAAATGGCGGATCTAACAAAGAGGACCTAAATTGCTGAAAGAGCTTTGAATGACGTGAACGTTTATATACACAAATATTTTTGAAGTTCCTGATTAAGAATATGAAATTATATTTTTGAAAAACAATAT
The DNA here is from genome assembly GCA_038098605.1 of Gryllus longicercus. NCBI lineage: Eukaryota > Metazoa > Arthropoda > Insecta > Orthoptera > Gryllidae > Gryllus > Gryllus longicercus. Next base: position 474,875 of record JAZDUA010000718.1, on the reverse strand, counting down.
AGCAGACTAAAATCGCAAAAAGTTTCGATTCACATGAAAATTTTGTATACGTACCTATAAATTTATAATCTAGTCCAAGGTTCTGAGGTGTATCATGAAATTACTTTGTTGGAAAACAAAATGGTGGATCCAATTAGGCGGACCAAAATAGCTTTGATTCACCCGAAAATCTGACTACACTAGTTCTCGGGGTCAATGATTTAAGAGTTTTAAATTACATTTTCATGTGAAGTTTGGGTAAGGCTCTCGAGACAGAGCAATTATTTCGTCGTAGTTCCTTTTGCGATTTTTCTCGCAGGCTCCCGATCTAAGAGCCTAATTCGCTTATGTTTAAGAGTTCTAACCGGCAATGCTATTGCATTAGCCGTATTTGTGTCTTCAGCCCATGATGTTCTACAAGTACCAAATGCTTATAGAACATTTTTTGCTCACTTCCACTTAGGAAATGTAGTTTACAGTTCGGTCTGCAACCGCTTGTGACTTCCATCAAAGGGACAAGTCCTCAGGGCAGATATGATCATTTCAAATAAGTTTTTTCAAATGCCAATCCAAGTAATCTGGTAGTCATACAAATCATTTAAAAAGACAAATAAGCTTAAGTATAAATAGAAATTTAATGTGTGTGTGTGCATTACAATCTGTCTTGGGCTCCTAGCCAAGTAGTGATGCGGTAAGTATTATATCACTAGAGGTAGCTGCCTTTCAAATCATAGCGGTTAGCCGAGTCAACTTTTAATTCTTTGTTTGTATTCGAAATATAGTCACTTTTTGTGTAGTAATGATTTCACAAGAATGGTTTATTAGGTACTTATACGAATCACTTGGGAGGTTTAAATTTGAAAAGCTGTGCAAGAGACTTAGATGCAAACCTATTGTTTCTTATTGTAACTGAGACATTACCAAAATGTGAATAGATGTTGCCAGATTCAATTTAATATACTGCAAGGAATTCCTTATAATCGATAGTATCTAAAATTTGCGTCAGTCCAATTTTCTTTGAATGCCATATTTTATAATGATATGCATTTTTATGAATAGGTAAATGCATTTTCCCTGAGACATTTATAATTTAACAGAGAAATTACATCATAGATCTCAAATACTATTTCAAGAGTGTACATATTCTACTAAACATAATAAACAAAAGTAAGGAAGCTAATAAGGAAATTTTCATCCTACATGCAATCTAAATTGATTGTTGTTCTTGTTGTTTCCCCTATTCAAAGATGTATGGAATTGATTGCACATTTCCTTTTGCAAATAAAATGAATAAATGTTCTTGATCCTTTAATACAACGAACAAAATATTCACTTATATCTAAGTTTATATTCCATAGAATTTGAAATAAAAATTCAACATATCACTTTAAACATTTTAATAACAACAATATTATAATTTTGAACAATTTTTTACATATTACAAATTTCATCCTTGCAAAAAACTTAATTCAGCCAATTAATTAACAGGGTAAACATAATATTTACAGCATTTTTAAACATCTATTAAGATCTTGAAAATATATTCTACAGAACAGTTAAGTTAATCTGCCACTGAAATAAAAATCTTTTAACACATTCTCAAATCTAAAATATTAATCTAATCTACACAACATAATATTTTCAAATCTGTACACATCAAGCAACTAAATCCCTAGTACCCACAAAACAGGGCACTTTTCCTTTCACACAAACAACACACTAGCTGCAACAATAAATTTTAGCATCCTGTGTTCACACACAATTCTCCTGTCACTTGTCTGTCTAGGAATGCAAATTAAGTGACAGCCACACATGCACACAACTATGAAAATATTCATTGACTTTCCATCAACACTATTGTGTTGCCATCTGCATGCCATGATTGTTTAAATGACAAAAAGTGACAAAATACAAATTGGGAGAAGTTTACATATGTGCAGAAGTGCATAATAATTGTAAGTAATCCACAATGATGTTAAATAACATTTTTTTTCTTCCGTTTGAAATAGGTGCTAGAACAGAGACATTTTCAATTTTTTATTTAAACAACATGACTAAAAAACATGAAGTCTAATCAAATTAGTTGACTCATTTTAATTTTCTGAGAATTATTGTTCTACACATTTTAGTACATAATTTCAATAATCAATAGTTCTATTCCATTTTCTCTTGTGAAATACAGGTGGAATATTAAAAAAAAAAGGGAACTTTTTTGGAACTAAAGTCCTCACAGATTTCACTCACAATTGACACTGAACAATATTCCCACCGCCAAAAAATGTACTAGGAGTTTTTTTCATTCCATATAGAACATTATCTTATTACTAATCACAACAGCAGAACAATTTAACAATGATTATTTAAATCCCTCACTCAATATACAACATTAACAAACTATTTCATAATTTTCAATATTCTTCAAGCATAAAAAATATGTATAAATGCTTTTTAAAGAAATAAATAAATATTTTCATAAGTCATTGTATACCTTCATGCAACACCATTATGATGTAGACCGTTTATAAATATCCACATACCAGTCTTCAATTTTTACCACAGCCATCCCTGTACTCATATTTTCTTTGCTTTTATCACTGTCTTAAAGTTGCTATCATTGCATCATCTTATGCACAAACATTAAGAGACACATATGCGCACACTTACACATTTATACAAATGTTGCAGCAGATTAACTACTTGGAAGTCCAAAACACAGTCAGTCTTTGTGAAGAGTCTTGCCAAAAAAAAAGCAAAACTGTTGAGCTCTGCTACTTATCACATTACCGAATGATCTTTGGAAGAAGATTCTGGTACGCGACCACACACCACAACATGATGCCTGAAAAACAATGAAAAGGGTTTGATCAATGCACTTTTCCTCATAGTAGTGTTAGGTCATTAGGAGCCAAACTATTTGTACAGCAAAATAGAGCACTATGACTGTGTGTGAAAGACTCCTGGCAATAGCGTAACGAAATTAGGGCAGGCCCGCCCGCAAAACTTTCATTTGGGCCCCCCTTTATCAGAATGTGTATTATGGATATTTCCTTTAAACACACACGCAATTCTTCTGTCACCCATAATCCCATTCAAGCCTCACTAACTGAAGCACTGAACACGGTGGTTCAATAGCTACTAGTCTGTCCGGGAGACGCCGGGCCGCTTCCAAGGCACTTTTCGGCCGCCATTTCGCGAGCTTCCTCACGACGACATGCATTTGGCATGCCCTGAGGAAGGTCGCAGAATGGCGGCCGAAACGTTCTCACCCGAGCCTAGGACGCTGGCAGCACCCCTCTCCTGGACAGACACGTAACGACCGACTCCGGCCGCGGAAGGCTGCGCTCCCACAGTAGTACAAATCAAGGCGCTGTTAACAACTAGGGGTGCGGCATCGATGTTACTTTCAAAGCATCGATGTTACTTTCAAAGCATCGATGTTACTTTCAAAGCATCGATGTTACTTTCAAAGCATCGATGTTACTTTCAAAGCATCGATGTTACTTTCAAAGCATCGATGTTACTTTCAAAGCATCGATGTTACTTTCAAAGCATCGATGTTACTTTCAAAGCATCGATGTTACTTTCAAAGCATCGATGTTACTTTCAAAGCATCGATGTTACTTTCAAAGCATCGATGTTACTTTCAAAGCATCGATGTTACTTTCAAAGCATCGATGTTACTTTCAAAGCATCGATGTTACTTTCAAAGCATCGATGTTACTTTCAAAGCATCGATGATATCGATTTAAACAATTGTATTTAGAGTAAATCAGGATTTTAGAATCTAAACAATTTGAGTGGAATTATATGCCTGATTTTGATGATTTTTCATTTATGAAGCCAACATCAAGTCATGTTGTAACACTGAAAATAATACTATCCCTCCCATCTACATAAACTACACACCTAGATTTGCCTCTGTTACTGATCAAGAATTCTATATTGGTTGGCAGATAGGATTGTTTGAGAATAATCTTAGTCGATGTTAAAAAACAGGAAGAAAGATATTTTGAAACCATGTTTTTTTTATGTGGGCCATTATATTTCATGAAATGATTCCACTCATCAAATAGTCTCGAAAAGAGTATATTCATCCCAAGAACCTATTTTAGTTTTGATAGATTTTTTGGTTAACCAGATTTAAAATTAGGTTTTCTATTAATGTTTTGTATTGTTAATCATTTTAAAACAATAAAAAACTACGAAGAAGAAATTAATTGTATTTTTACTTCATATACATCAATATTTATTGAAAGAAAAAAGCGAATCAATTACGCAGGCGGAAATGCAATCCCGCATTACAGCTCATCTTTACTGCGATCTTAACAACGATCGTTAACATCGTAACAACTATCGTATAAAAACCCAAAAACCTACGTGCGTTGTAAAGGCTAAAAACCTGGGTTTCTGTTACGATCGCCACCCACTTACCGGCGGGAGGTCAGGTATTACCCGCGTCTTTTTCTTGATCTATGGCCTACCTTCCCCGTCCCTGGCCCAAGAAACAGTTGAAGGTACACGATCTCCGCGAGCACTAATAACAACATTCCAAATACATCTTGATTGGCGCGCAATGCAAACTATCTGCTTCTGAAGACGAGAACTCCTATTCGTGTCTCTACAAAAAAAGAATCCTAAGAAATGGCCGAAGCAAGTCTGGCGCCATCACAGGAGATACCTTGAACTCTTAAGAAAGCTAGAACACGAATTATCGAAAAAAAGTTGCGGATGCATTACTGATATTCGAGAGATTGGTATTGCTTCATAAAATCTGGTGGCCGATTTCGTAAATAATACCCAACTCTACCTGCACTTCTCCAAAAAATCTTTCAAGAAAAGTTGCGCGGATATTACTAGGAATTGCGCTGATCAGATGAAATGCGCACATGCCTCTAGTCAGGCGCGGGTCCACGGGGAGGGAAATTTCCCCTCCCAAAATTTTTTCAGTAACTATTAATTTTAACTTTTCACGAATCTTTCAAGCAAAAATATTTCCGTACAAACATTCAAATGAATAAAATTGTATCGCATCATGGACCGAGTTTGGCCTGCAACATTCTACATAATCTGTAATATGACAAGCAATCATGCGACAAGCAACCACGAGTAATACTTGAGCGATTTTTCTTGACTTGGAGAAAGGCTTGGAGAAATGCGGGTAGAGTGGGGATATTAGTTCGGAAATCGGCCTCTAGATTTTATGAAGCAATGCCAACCTCTCGAGTATCAGTCGTGCAGAATGTCAGTCATCCGGAGCTGTAGGCCATTTCTTTAGTTTTTTTTGGAGAAAAAACCAACAACTCTATTACGCAACAATGAAGATGTGTTTGGAAAGTCGTTACCAGTGTTGCTGCGAGCGTTTATCCAAAATATACTAAATCGTATCGTTCAATCTACTTCGTTATTGGTTTTCAAACACGTTGCTGACGTCACTCCCTTCAGGAAAAAACATTCTGTACACGCATACCCTAATTAAAATGAAATTGTTAATAACAAATCATTTTACGCCCTGAAAGTAAGGCCATCATGTATGCTTTTCTTATTATATTCTCACAGTGTCGAAAATAATCGTTGCAAGTTGTTTCCAGTATTCAATGTTGTAATTACTGAAGGAATCCCTCCACAACAAAGCGAGCCACATTGTATTACGCCAACTGCCAGAGCTCATTAAAAATAACCGACAGTCGTCAATGTTGGTTTCATGGAAGCAATACTATTACGTATTATACAAAAGTTTTCTCTAAAATTAGTTAAAATTAATGAAGGCACATACATAGTCCGAGAGTAATTTATTAATGTAGACATAATTAGAGCATTATTAAGCATTAAAACATTTAATAATTAAATTATTAGGAAGTTCTCCCTCAAACTTTCGCACCCTACACTTGAAACGCCACTGTACCACGTGCTGAACCGTACGAACCACGTGTCGTACCTGCTCACTCCTCGATGGTCATGATGAGGTCTTCGCCCTCCAGCTTCATGCCCAGCTGCGCGTCCAGCGACTTGACGACGCCCGTCGCCGGCGCCTGCACCACCATCTCCATCTTCATCGCCGACAGCACCACCAGCGCCGCGCCCTTCTCCACGCGCTCGCCCACCTGCGCACCGAGCGCGCCGTCAGCGATCGCCCCCGCGCAAGACAGAGTGTCTCAGACCTGGGGCGGGGGACTCGCCTGGGGCGGGGAGGTCACGGCAGGGCGGGATGGGATGGCGAGGGACCGGTGGAGCGGATCAGGACGGGGCGGGGCAGGGCTGGACAGATTGTGGCGGGGCGGGACGGGAAGGAGCGGGGACGGACGGGAACGAGCGGGGACGGACGGGAAGGAGCGGGGACGGACGGGAAGGAGCGGGGACGGACGGGAAGGAGCGGGGACGGACGGGAAGGAGCGGGGACGGACGGGAAGGAGCGGGGACGGACGGGAAGGAGCGGGGACGGACGGGAAGGAGCGGGGACGGACGGGAAGGAGCGGGGACGGACGGGAAGGAGCGGGGACGGACGGGAAGGAGCGGGGACGGACGGGAAGGAGCGGGGACGGACGAGAAGGAGCGGGGACGGACGAGAAGGAGCGGGGACGGACGGGAAGGAGCGGGGACGGACGGGAAGGAGCGGGGACGGACGGGAAGGAGCGGGGACGGACGGGAAGGAGCGGGGTCGGACGGGAAGGAGCGGGGACGGACGGGAAGGAGCGGGGACGGACGAGAAGGAGCGGGGACGGACGAGAAGGAGCGGGGACGGACGGGAAGGAGCGGGGACGGACGGGAAGGAGCGGGGACGGACGGGAAGGAGCGGGGACGGACGGGAAGGAGCGGGGACGGACGGGAAGGAGCGGGGACGGACGGGAAGGAGCGGGGACGGACGGGAAGGAGCGGGGACGGACGGGAAGGAGCGGGGACGGACGGGAAGGAGCGGGGACGGACGGGAAGGAGCGGGGACGGACGGGAAGGAGCGGGGACGGACGGGAAGGAGCGGGGACGGACGGGAAGGAGCGGGGACGGACGGGATGGAGCGGGGACGGACGGGATGGAGCGGGGACGGACGGGAAGGAGCGGGGACGGACGGGATGGAGCGGGGACGGACGGGATGGAGCGGGGACGGACGGGATGGAGCGGGGACGGACGGGATGGAGCGGGGACGGACGGGATGGAGCGGGGACGGACGGGATGGAGCGGGGACGGACGGGATGGAGCGGGGACGGACGGGATGGAGCGGGGACGGACGGGAAGGAGCGGGGACGGACGGGAAGGAGCGGGGACGGACGGGAAGGAGCGGGGACGGACGGGATGGAGCGGGGACGGACGGGATGGAGCGGGGACGGACGAGAAGGAGCGGGGACGGACGAGAAGGAGCGGGGACGGACGGGAAGGAGCGGGGACGGACGGGATGGAGCGGGGACGGACGGGATGGAGCGGGGACGGACGGGATGGAGCGGGGACGGACGGGATGGAGCGGGGACGGACGGGATGGAGCGGGGACGGACGGGATGGAGCGGGGACGGACGGGATGGAGCGGGGACGGACGGGATGGAGCGGGGACGGACGGGATGGAGCGGGGACGGACGGGATGGAGCGGGGACGGACGGGATGGAGTGGGGACGGACGGGATGGAGCGGGGTCGGACGGGATGGAGCGGGGTCGGACGGGATGGAGCGGGGACGGACCGGATGGGTAGGACCAGATGGGACGAGGCGGGACAGGATGTGACCGGGATGGACAGGATGTGGGGGTGGGAGGGATGGCGGCAAGGCGGGACTGGGTGGAGTCTGTTCGGACCGGATGGGTGGGACCAGATGGGGCGAGGCGGGACAGGACCGAGTGAGGTGGGACCGGATTGATGGGACCAGATGGGGCGAGGCTGGACAGAATATGGCGGGGCGGGGCGAGGCGAGGCGGACTGGATGGAGCGGGGTGGGACCAGATGGGGCCAGGCGGGACGGGATGTGGCGGGGCGTGACAGGGCCCGACCGGACAGGACGGAGCAGGGTGAGACCAGACGCGGCGAGGCGGGACAGGGAGTGATGGGTTGGAACGTGACGGAGCGGGGCGGGACGGAGCGAGACGGAGCGGGACGGAGCGAGTCGGAGCGGGACGGGGCGGGACGGGGCGGGGAGGCGCAGGACAGAGCGGGGCGGGACAGGATGGGTAGGACCAGATGGGGCAAGGCGGAACAGGAGAGGGGTAGGGTGTGAGCGATTGGGTGGGGAGAGACTGGACCGGATGTGGCGGGGCGAGGTGGGACAGGATGGAGCGGGTTGGGACCGGATGGAAGGGACCAGATGGGACGAGGCTGGTCAGGATGAGCGGGGAGGAGGAATGGGACGCAGCTGGGTGGGGCCAGTCGGGGCGGAAAGGGACAAGATGTGGTGGGGCGGGCGGGGCGGGATGTGGGGGGGGGGCGGGGGTGCGCGTGGGAGGCGCACGTACCTTGACGCGGATGTCCACCACCTCGCCGGGCATCGGGGCGCCCACTTGGCCCTTCACGTTGGGCTGCGCCTTCGGGTGCACGTGGATCTCCTGCGAACACAAGACAACATCCAGTTGTTTACTTCTCATTCCATTTCTCACCAAAGACACTTTCGGTGCAATATACAGTTCAGCGTTTTGTAAGGATATTTAATCATTTTACGACAATGACTCCGAGGGCAATGCTCTGCTACAGGGCGGGTCCGCAAGGCGATGGATAGCGGAACTGTCTACACATAAGTACACATAGACTAGGGGAAAATGATGAGATCTGAGTCCCCTTGAACTAAGGCGGCTAGACTACCAGCGCGTGGGGGTGTAGTGAGCTGCGGATCTGTCCTTATTGGAAACCACCGAAGATCGATAACAGCCCAGTGACAAGTACTGCCTTCGCTGCTTTACGGATGTAGATAAGACACTAAAGGCTAAGGGAAGGAAAAACTTGACAGAAAAACACTGGTCGAAAGAGAGAGAGGTCTGTAATGGGTGGTGAAGTCAATCTCTCCAGGGAAGTAAACCCAACAGATATGTTCGTTCTTCAGGTCGGGGATTAGACGATGGGCTAACAACATATCAAAAAAAAAAAAAAAAAAAAAAGTGCAGCCTTTCGATGGAAAATGCCGGACCCTTTTAGAAGAAAGGCCAAAGAGGGAAGTCAATGGGCATTGATCGTTCGCGAGGCCAGGGCTAAACTTACAGGGCCGTAGTGCAACAGGAAGCAGATAAGACAATGGCAGAGCAACAATAACGAGATGTACACCAAAATATTTTCGCATCTTCCTTTAGACAGAAATGCATGGGGAAGGAATAATATGAAGGTGCTCCCAAACTGGCGGGTAGACGCAGAGGTAGCCGCGTTTTAATTTCTAACTATTCATTGATTGGTGATTCGCGGTGCTATGGACTTTAGTTCCGTAACTGCGGTGCATATTTTACGCCTGCCAATCTATCTGTCGGCTCGTGGAGTTTTCCTCTACTAGGTATCCCCGCCAGCGGGGCACCGCCCTCTACCGGGACAAACTCTCAGCTCCCGATAGGTCTCCCGGAATGTGTGGTAGTGTAGTGTATGTGTGTGTGTGTGTGTGTGTGTGTGTGTGTGTGTGTGTGTGTGTGTAAGGGATGACGATAAGAAAACTAAGGGGAAGAAAAGATCGCGCGCGGTCCGTGGCCCGTTTGTTAGGGTACTGATCCGGCATTCCCCTGGTGTTGATCGCAGAAACCACGGAAAACTGCCGATCACAGCAGTCGGCCGCTAGAATTATTCTCCAGATAGTATTAGAGTTCGATCCAGCTATGTAGCTAGCGTTGAATAGTCCTTTACAGTGGGGACTAGAACCTATCGGGCTCGGTGTCGAAATGAGCCTACAAAACATTTATCGAAGAAAAATTCCCTTTTCAATTTTTCAGCAGCACGCATACTGCCGTGACAATCGGTTCCCGGTTTGGTGTCACGGCAGAAGCTTTCCCAAGTAAATTACAACTATCTCCTCCGGCACCAAATCTCACATTGATCCTAATTTAATCAATGCACAAACAATGAAGAGCCAAAGAATTGGCCATCGCCGTTTTCTCTTAGACGCAGATACTAATAAAAGAATATTATGCAACTATTTATAACGTTAAGCCTTATTGCAAGAGTACATTTTTATAAATCGAAAGACATTAGAATGGATTTTTCAAATTTGTACTAATGCAAATAAAGCAATATTATAAACTAGTCGCGTTCGTTATTTTTTAATAGCAATTCTAAATTTATTTGAGAAAAAATGTTAATTATTGGACACAATTTTATAGCGACGTAACGAGTATTTGATATCTGTGCTTGACCATCATGCGACATCTAGCGGCAAAACAACGAATTATAGGGTACATATCCGAAACAGACAAATAATTGAAATTATATAATTTTAGATTAGAATTATTAATTGGTGTTGTCTTTGGAATGACGGCACGCACACACACACACACACGACCCCCACAAGAATAATTAGTGTTTAAACGGAAGTAAACTAAGGTGTACTGTCTCCGTACGTTCGTATGTGGCCGAAGCAATTCCTACTGGTGTCGACAATAGAGGTGACCAAAGTAGTCATTGGATTTTTCCAAACAACTCGTGTGAGGAACCATTGGTTCTTTAAGGCCTCCAAATGTTGGTCGTACCTCACTGTACCATTAACTTTGTTAATGTTATTGGAAATGTATGCAAACATTACTCTTCAAGCAGTTACTTTTGTCAAGGGCTTTTCAGGTCTCATTTGTTGAGTCAGAGAAAAAAAAATGGTCTAATGATTTGGACACCTCTGTATGTAACTGGTAGGATCCTAGAGTATAAGTTTTATTGAAATTTCACAATTATTTAAAATGTTAAAGACGTTCTAAAACAAGTGCGGATGGGAAATAAAACATCAGGAAAAGAGTGGAAAGTGAAGACATAATATAATTCCAAAGAGCATCCCTTTCCATTTCCACGCAATCATCTTCAAGAATTTGCAACAAGAGACCCTTCAATGCTTGCCAATAGAAACGAAGACGACAAAGAAAGCCGTCTGAGGCTGCCCAGGGCACCAACTGCAGTGTTTCTGACAAATTGAATTGAATTTGATTTGAATTGAATTGAATTTGCCTTATTTTACGTGTACGTATTTCACGTTATCTTCCGTCTGACGACGCAAATTTCGCTACGCTCCTTTCACCAACTAGCAGAGAAAGGAGGTATTTCTTGGGCGAGAAACAGGCGATTTGAATTTAGCTCAGAGGCGTCATTTAGGCTTGAGGATCTTTTACATGCAAGTAAATCTACTAACATGGGACAGCCGGCTTTGCTTCCCCTCCGAAGGAAGGCGTACGAAGGATTTTTCCGCCCTTAAAAATCTACGGCTTCGATCGGGTTTGAACCCGCCAACTTGGGTACAACAGTCCGGTACGCTAACCGTCACACCATCGTCGCGCGCACAAATGGTCCTAGGGTTCGAATTGCGACGGTGGCCACAAAGCTAGGTCGAATACAGCCGCTGTCTGGAGAAGAATTCTAGCTGCCGGTTACTCTGATCGGTAGATCCCGATCGACACCCGGCGAATGCCGGAGCAGTACCCTAACAAACGAACGCGCGACGAACGGCCACGAACAGCGCGAGATCTTTCCCACCTCTTCCTTTTCGAATCGTCACACTTCCACATTATTTCATATTATTATTTCACATTTCAACTTATGGAACTAAGGACTAGCAGTTGACACGCCTGGAAACACGAAATAATCACTTTAGTACGTAGAATAATTTGTATATTCTCGTGATTTGTTGCCCAGGCCGCACACTATTTATGTTTCGTTCATTGTTATTACAGACATGAATTAGACGTTTACAGAGTTCTTACACAAACTCAAATGCTACTTTCACGTGATGGACAGTTCTTTGAATACATTCGTGATTTTTCTTCGCACAAGTTTACTTTCCACACACTTTTTATATTAACTGGTTTCAATTTCAATAGAGAAAAGTATTTTTGTACATGAATAATACATCTTATAATTTTAAGAAAAATTACAAAGAATACTAGGCTTACTCATCGAGCCTCCTTAACTTCGTGTTATACTAAACCTATTTTCCCAATTTTTCATTTTCTGCACTCCCGCAATATTTTGAAACTCATTTAGTGGACGACCAAAGACCCCTGTCACAAAAACAGAAAAACATGAACACACCGAAGTCAGCCTAAAGCCGTATTCCCAAGCGAGAGAGCGAACAGGGAAGCTGACACACTTTAGTGCGGCTAACGGGAAGGTCCTTGCGCAAAGTGCTTAACCAGTAGACCCCGCACCACGTTTTCTGTGCGATATATTGATAATCCCATATCTACTCATTTCTTTAACTTCTTACTAGCTTAGCGTGGCGCCTACGGCAGGTATTTTCGCGATAAAAAAAAGTATGATTAATTTTATTTTATATTTGTCAGATAATTCTATGTAAACTATATGTTGTCTCTGGCCAATTTCCAAAGTCAATTGTATTTATCCCCTTCGTTTCCTTTCTTTCTAAATGTATTACAACCCAACTTAATTTAAAGGTTTGAACAACGTTTCAGGAACATATATCGTCCTATTTTCAGGTCCTATAATTCAAAACACAAGTGAAGTTACAGTCTAAGAGCGTTGATAGGAATACGAGCGTGTGTATGGAACAGGTTTTCATTATTACAAAATATACCAAGGTAGTGAAATTTTCGGAATAAAATAATTTTATTTGTTTAAAACGTGTGCGACAATAGTGCTTGTTGCAATGTACGGGAGTCGGTCACCGTATTTTCGAAACCAGATTTTGTGTTTTGTATGAATTATATTACCGCCAATTGTCTCAATTCAGAGCTAATACAAAAACCTAACTGCACAGTGGAAGTCGGCCAGAAGCACGTGCGCGCAAGGAGTATATACCTGACATGTACATTACGCATAAAATTACGCATGCAATGTTTCAATACAGACAGTTTTAATTAATTTACTTGATTCGTTTACATTTTATTATATACTAGTGTTTTGAAACTTGTAAATTACATTTCCGTCATTCGATGGAAAGTTGGGTCCAGTCTGCTGGGCCACCAGCCGCCACTGATGTATTCTAAGATGTAATATTGTTTTATATTGAGACAGCGTTCAGGAAATAGCCGCTAAGGCGCCACGTGCCACGTGCTAATCCACTCCAACACGTGGACACTTAGGCACTCGAGCACAAGTGCATTCGTGGAGACACGTAGGGAGATCACTCAAAAGTAACGGAGCATTCTCCATGCGAATGCCAGCGGTGCATGGACCTTAGTCACCCGCCAGGCAGCGGGTATCTAAGCGGAGGTGCCCGGCGAAAGATGGTGCACATTTAGTTGTCCTGTTGTAACTGACTAGCTCTTTCTACACACTTCATTTTGAGATAAGCGGCTGTCAATGTGAGTTGGTGTTTCACTGTATCTCTACCCCGAGCCAGTTGCAGCAGAGCTGTGCGAACTTGTGCCGCACAACGTTTCTTTTCCATCTCAGAGAGAAAACAACAAATTTCTCGTATTTGGCATACAATAAAATAGACATTCTTTCGCGGGTACCATGCCATAGAGGAATCTAAGGCATTATCTTGGTTGCTAAGCAAGAAACTAAACTCCCTCAAGAAAAGTAAGTTTCACATAGCGACATAAAAGAGAACTACATAGACTTCTTAAGCTCCAATGGAACACTAGGGGTGTAATTTTCCTAGTCACCTCTACGAAATCAGAAGGTATTTTTATAATGACGCTCCTTCTGTACAAACAAAAGAAATTACTCTCGCAAGACTCCACGTAGGACAACAGTCGTCTTACATTATGATTTTTAAAAATCTTCATCACTGTATCTTGTAACATCTCTATAACTCTCCAATGTATCTTTCTATTCATACTCAGATATTACACACTTTCATATTATCTCCCCAAATTACTTATTGAAACGTAACACATGTATGTTTTCAAATTTCTAAAGGTTATGAGTTTGTTTGATGTATTGCAAAGAATTGTATATAAGATCGCTAATGACCTACCAATTCACGCGACCAGAAAAGAAAGCTTATTAAAAAAATCTCTCTTGCCCATTGCCATACGTTAAATCGTCGCGTCGCGTCCTGTGAGTTTCTATGTCAATAATTAATGGAAAGAAGTCACACAATATGATTCCCACGCCGAGTCAAAGTACCTCAAGAAGCGTCACGGGGATAGGCGTCCCTCAAGAAGGCAGTCGCCGAGCGAGACCACGCCAAGCGCTTTCTCCCACGCGGCTGCAACACCCTCGACAACCTCGCTCCTCCTTTCCTCGCGACCGGCACGCTCCCGGCGGACCTCCGCGGAACTACGAACTTCCCCGCCCACCCGTACCGCCGCCACAGCAGCAGCAGCAGCAACTCCTTGCCGAGGACGGCGCCGGCCACGGCCAACCCCACGACCCACACGACGAATGGCGCGCGGAGGTGCAGCAGCGAGAAGGGCTGGAAAGTGAGCGACGGCTGGCGCTCGGCCAACCACGTGCCGTTGGCCAGCCTGCGTTGCATTTCGATGTTCTCCAGAAACGTCCGCCTCACGATACCGCCCTCCACCATCCTCTGCAGCAACGCGCTGAAACGACGCTTCTGCTTCCAACCGCGCCGCACGGCGAAGGAGTCGTAGGCCGGCGCCAGCATGCACTCGTGCACGTGGTGGAACAGCGAAACCCCGTGCACGTTGGCCTCCGGGAACAGCGTGAAAGCGCGCAGGATGGACTCTGTTGCCGCGATGGCCGCGCGGGGCGACGCGATCGCCTCGACGATGGCGGCGCGCCGCTCGGCCGTCTTGCGAATCGTCCGCACTTTGCGCACCAGCGCGTAGAGGGTGCTGTCGTCGCCGGCGCGCACGCTGAACAGCGCCTCCGAGGCCGCCGACGTGGTGTAGAGCACCTCCGCCGTCTGAAGCACCTCCTCCAGCGTGTCTATCTCCTTCTCCAGGTCCGGCGCCACCAGCGAGCCGACGAAGAAGCCCGAGAAGAGGTTGAGCAGGAGGAAGCTGAGGAAGCCCAACGGCACCATGAGGCGGCGCTGCTCCGCGCGGTACAGCCCCGTCACGAACGTGCGGAAGACCTCGAACAGCGAGTCGAGCGGGGAAGTCCCGTACGTCACGCGGTGCAGGACGGCGAACGCCGCCAGGGTGGGCACCGTCACGACCCACACGACAGTCGGCATGGGGGGCAGCCCCACGGAACGGTCCATGGCCAACCGCTTGGTGAGCAGGCACACGTTCTCCTGCTTGTGCGGGTACAGGTAGTCCACCTGCCTGAGCATGGTCGACTCTTGCGTGCGGGCCTTCCCGTACAGGTCCGCCCTGCCCCGCACCAAGTCCATCATCCCGCCGGTCAGGGTGCCGTTCGTAAGCACCTCCCCGCGACCCACCTGCACGCACCCGTCCAAATTGTCCGTCTCGGTGGCGAGCGTGTGCAGAAGGTCCGCGTCCCAACCGGTGCGCCTCCAGTTGTCCGAGCAGTTGGTGCTGGAGGTCATGTAGTCGGGCGGCATGCCGAAGCGCACCAACGGCAGCTCAGGGATCTCCTCGGGCACCACCTCCGGCGCCACCTCCACTAAAACGGCTCGCCTCAAACCTCCTGCTTTCCCAGCCACGCCTCCGATAACAAGAAACGCGACTACCCACAACACGGTCCCGACATGCTTCTTCATGTCCTGCTGGTCGTCTTCATGTCTGGCGGCCCATCGTGTCGACGAGGGGCACCACGAAGTAACGAGGGCTCGCGTGCAAGCGGGAGTTAAAAAAAGCACACACACACT
The DNA here is from genome assembly GCA_038098605.1 of Gryllus longicercus. NCBI lineage: Eukaryota > Metazoa > Arthropoda > Insecta > Orthoptera > Gryllidae > Gryllus > Gryllus longicercus. The sequence goes on along the minus strand of JAZDUA010000718.1, from coordinate 459,117 downwards.
CTAAAGCAAACACAGGCCAGAGTGTCTATCTGGTCGATATGTTCGATAACCCAAGCACGAGACAAATCGTTAATAATTACTCAGGTGATTTAGTTGTTGCTGTCCTGCATCTAATTCTTTGCAGAGACAATATCGCAACGTGTTTCACGTATCCGGAGTGGAGAAATCTCATCTAGAATGATCGTGCAACACGGAACGTGTTACATAAAAAGCGCGACAGCAAGCGATGGACATGACGATTGAAAATGATGGAAAGCGAGAACTAAGTCTCCGACTATTTGTTTCTCCAGAAACATTATTTCGTTGTACAAACTAGGTTATGAATAAGGTAATCACTGGAATGTATAATTCATTAATACTTTTTATTTCTAGGTTCTGTAAAACAATATAATTGTATTTCTCCCATTAAGCATTATCTTAAAAGTGGTATCAATTTTACAGCCATCATGTGATTTATTTCAAAACCGTCTATCTCAAGTCTTTCATTCAGCATTCCTGGGATTTCATAACACACGATCCACTTGTTTTAATCTGCAATATTTAGGCGGGGGTTAAAGATTATGCTTATATTGATGGTCTGTTTTCGGAACGAAAAAATTGAGTTTAATCCACTTAATTACAAAAATAACATTTTTAATGGGTCAAAGAGACATTGTTTCACTAATCCCACGATATCTTTCTCTGTCCCCATTAAGATTTTTAGCATTCTCTTCCTGAAATTTGCTTCAGGAAACAAACAAAAAACGTGGGTTTAAAAGTCCCACTTTTCATCAGCGCTCGTTTTGTAGCGGTGGTTAAATTCCTTCTATGTCAATAAATCAATGACATTAATCACGCGTTTTAATTCTCGATCAAAACAGAAGATATACTTTTTCAAAGCATACGTGCGTAAAGTGTACGTGGGTAAAAAAAAGTAACGGTCACTTCATTACAGTTCTAGGAACCATAACATATTAAAAGGTAAGTTTTTTAATATTTTAAAAACGTTTAACGCTCTTCAAAAACGTTTAAAAATACGCACGGTAAGCGGGGAATCGAATTCTGAAATATAAAAAAGTAATAAACGTTTCCCTCTCAAGCGTTCAACACGTAAGACGAAAAATAATACATGAAGAAACCTTGGTTGAGTGTTGGCGTGTGTGTGTGTGTGTGTTTTTGTTGAGAATAGACGTGTTAGCATGTCCACTCAATTTTAACCCCATTTAATATTACAGTATGTCCTCTCAACGAATGAACCGGTAGACGTGGCAGGGCATCAACTGATGTCACTGCAGTGCCTCTGACCAGGTCTTAGGTTCGAGTCCCGACGGTGGCAGAAGTTTCAACACTAGCTACAACAACATGCTACGACGAATTCAGACAGCGACCGCAGTCGCTGTGTGGAGAATTTTAGAGACCGCCCGCTCTGATCGGTAGTTTTTCGTGGTTCCACCGGTCAACACCAGGCGAATGCCGGAGCAGCACCCTAACAAACGGGCCACTGACCGTGGGCGATTATTCCTTCTTCCTTGTCCTATTCTCACCCTTTACACGCACACACCAAGTATCTTAGAACTTGTCCCGGCTGGGGCGGTGCCACGCTGGTGGGAGATACCTGGTTGGGGAAACCCCCTAGCCGACGGTAGGTCGGCGCTGAATCTAGTCATGCAGCTGGGGAAGTTCACCGCCACCTCCTGAGAAAAACACACGCACTACTCTTACGGGACTAATGGCGTACCTTGTCACTTCTTTTGACCATATTTTTTCACTTCAGTCTTGTTTCCTTCATTTTTTCTCTTTAAAAACTCTAATAACACAGTTAACTTACTGATATCAATATATTGTCATTAAGTGATATTGTACTCTATATTAGAGTAGTGGGTCCAAAGACTACTTGGTTTCTCCTTCTCCTACTTGCCAGAAAACTTAAGCAACCAAAAATTTTTCCAATATAGAATGATCTTTTTTCCAGAACAATCTTTATCAATTAAATAGTCGCGTTCATATTTATTTCTTGATTTGTTGAGTAACACTTTCTATACCAGGATTTGCTGTTATTTCTGAATCAGAACTATATTCACTCGGTGGCACAAGGTCATCAGTACGGGGCAGATTTTAATGAAATTGCCATTTTTTCCCTTTTCACTTTAGGACAATGCCGTTTACTACAGAATTCCATTTTATGTTATAACGAAAGGAAATTAACCATTTTATAGGACTTTTTGCAGTTTTCGTCTCTTTTTTTTACCATTTATGTAATTTTTAACGCAGTGTTCGCTGATTATATCGACTTTAATACAGTATTAATGGTACTTGCTTCAAACAATATTTACGAGGTGCAACTAATGTTAATCACAGAATTCCTGAGTAGCCTATTTATTCGCTTTTCTTCGCTTATGTATTGTAATGTCAGCCGTTGTGAATACTACGTAATCTAAGGTTCCCGTGACGTCTATCGGCGGCATTGTCAGTTCGGCCGATTTAGCCATAAATAAATGCAGAGATTTTATTTTACAGAACAGTCCAAACCAAAAATTTGAAAGCTGAGTTTACTTGAACGAAAAGAAAAGAAGTTCTCTCGAACAACAAGAAGAAAGCCTCGATTACAGCAGTAACATATCCAACAGCTTTAATTGTTTATCTGAAGTGCTTTGACCCAATTTGTTTCGTCATTTTTCTTTGTTTTTAGGTCATTTTAAAGCATTTTTAAGAGCTTTTATTGATTTTTGGCAATGTTTTAGGTCGTCAAAATTCGTCCCTAGTCATCAGTATGGTGACCATTTCCGGTCCCCTACCTTCTCCCTAAGGGACACTACTTCTATTATGGCTACAGAGTCTTTTCCAGGAGGGAATTTCCACTCCAGGAGGGAAGGTTCACTATAACCTAGTCTTATGTTCATTTGTAATGTAAGCGATTTCAGTTCACTGTACCGAGGGTTCACTATAACCGGAGTCGACAGTATTTAGCAGAACGAAGCTGTATAGCGAATGTAGTATAGAACGTAATCGAAACGGTATTTCTTGATCGCTGCACGGATCGTTTGAGTCTCTATCCAACACGTCATCTGATGCAGGTCGTTCAACAAGCTGCGCGCCTGAATAATAAATACCTTTTCTGTGGTTTTAGATCTTCCGGATCTGCGTGATGAATATGCTGTCTGAGAATTTAAATAGGATTTTATTGAAAATATAAGGAACAACAGCGTTTGTTATGCACAAAAGACCTAACTAGAGCCCTGAAGTTTGGCACAAATGCCTTTTTGTTACTGTTACTATTTTATTACTTTTAACAATAGAAATCACTTCAGTTTTAGTAGATTTTCATTTTGTTATTTTTGGCCTATTTTTGTCACTTTATCTTATTTTTGCCCTTTTCCTCATTTTTTTTTTGCTTTTTCCCCCCACCTTGCAACGATCAAGCTCGATATATGCATGCAAGCCTGGTCAACACGAAGAAACGATCGTGCTTTGCCTTTCTATGGAAGCAGGGGGTGTACTAAAATTCTAAATGAAAAAAAAAGGAGTTGTCACCAGTCAATATTTTTGAATTTTTTCAGTCATGCCAAAATGGTTCGTTCGCTCACGAGAAATCCCAACCTACTTTGGAATATGGCTGCCGATCCCTTTTGAGAACAACTCTCTGTATGTAATATACGCTACTCACTGCTGGCGATTACACTAGTGCCAAATACGAAAAAAATAATTTCGTTTTAACTAACGCCATTTCAAGATTTACAATAGGGTTTTGAAGAGAAAGCGTCATGAGTAAAATAAGTTCCTAGTCGCTATACAGGATGGCCATATGGTTTAAGGTTACAAAGAAACGATCGTTTTTTTACACCAAGTGCTAATGCAGATTTTAGAGTTGAAGTAAAAATATGAATAATTTTAATTATTTGTTTTTTACACTAATTTCGTTGAAGTGTGATTTTCATGCTCTTTTGCACCTTTACTTTAGCTAAAAAAAGTGCCTTTTTTGCACACCTATTTTAGTAAAAATAAATACGTTTACCTGCCTATTTTAGGTTAAATAAATGCCCGAGCTTCCGGGCTCTGTCCATAACCTATTATGAAGATATGATTTCAATTTTTTGGAGATTTTGTTTACCTGCCAACTTGCCAACACTTCCGTTACTTCTTGCTAGTGTTCTGGATCCTGGTAAAAAATTACTGCCACTTCTTTCCCACACTAGAATCGGCGTTAGGAAAATGTCTCCGTTTTTGTTTATCGGTGGCCATTTGAACTTTAGGTAGGTGGCATTAGAGACTCCTACGGACGTGCATTATTTACGAAAGGATGAGATCGTACCATAAGGTAACACGTTATAATTTCTAAGGTCCGTCACGTGACTGTTGGAGTATAACGTCTCTACTTTACGCAAGAAACTAAAAATTTCATGATATATCCGAGTGCGAGTGTGTTATTGCATGTGCGTCAGTATTATCTGTGCACACACACCTCTCGCCATCAAATATTAGACCTGCATAAAAGTCTGTTCACATTTAACCTCTAACCTCTTGTGATAATTTTTTCTGCTTCTTTTTAGACGAATATGGCCACGTTATATTGCTTTTTATTCACCGAGATTCTGGGTTTTATCAACATTATCTCTGTTCCAACAGCGAGTTGAGTAACGCCTAATCATGATCGTCATTGCGTGTCGTGTTACAACGCAAAGCAAGGATCAGCGGATTTTCAGACAAGTGCCCCGATTTTTACAAAAACAACAGATCAGTGTATTTAAGCACTGGATACGATGACAATTTGCTGGGTTAGGCAGATAACAAAGTCTTTACGACTATTGACGTCACCTTATGCGGTATCTCGCAGGAAATCCCATACATTAAGAGCAACATTAACAGCTCGTTTAGTAATAACAGACATAAGTTGCCGTTGGTCACGCAAGAATGAATTCAGAGGTCGTAATATGGGGCAATCTCGAGACAAATGTGTAGGTGGCACGCAACATTACAGAACTTTTTAAGTATCTAAAATGCTATAAAATTCGACAGAAATAGAAAGAATAAGGTTGGAATATATAATTATTTGTTGTAGAAAATAAATGCAATGGCTTTTTATTTGTGGCCTCATTTGCCAGATTGGAATCAATGGAACCATCTCCATTTTTACATTCTCTTATCTTGCTTGCTTAAATAGTTCAGAAAAAATATTGTAATACTATGGCAACAGATGGCGAAGTTTTTCGAAAAAAAGAAAAAAAAACTCATTTTCCGGGCCCCTGATTCCGAAAATTTCAATGCAAAAATGCTAGATAAAAAAATGTTTTTCAGAAATTACCACGCAGACTGATCAAGAAAAGCAAACTGTATCCCAGCTCGACAGAAATAGAGAAAATATTTTGTATTCCTGCTGCTAATTCAGGGAGAGAAAGAAAATTAAATGAAGCTGATAGTTATTTAAAAAAAAAGAATAATAGTGATTCGTAAAGAATTAAGATATTCTTCTGATCTATTACTTCGAAAACAAGTACGTATAACACTAATGAATTTCCATATTCAATCATTTCGCTTGTACGTAGAAAATGAAATTGAAAAATGAATCCTGTGTAACGCATACGACGTAGTTGCGCAAAGCTATCGCGAATGACAAGTCGCCTACGTATTCCTTTAGGAGCCAAAGCGAAGCCGTCAAGGCCATTAGTCTGACCTGTGAACTAGCTCACCTCGAGCGCACGGGCACTAATCATACGGCGCTCGAGGATGGGTTGGTTGGTTGATTGATTGATTGGATTGATTGATTTCAGGGTACGGGAACTACTAAGAATATTAGTTAGGTAAGTGTAGTATTTCTTCGGGGGGGGGGCGGCCATCTACCTCAGTCGGATGGTGAGATCCGGTGTCGACCTGTAGGTCACGGCTAGCGGGGTTTTCTCCAACCAGGTATCTCTCACCAACGGGGCACCAGACCTGCCAGGACAAGCTCTAAGCTCCAGAAATATGTGCTAGTATAGTGCGTGTAATTGTAAATGTGTGTAAGGAAGGGATGGTTGTTAATTGTTTTTGTGATTCCGGGCTGGTCAACTACCAGGGTCATTGGTCGCGCAAGTGTAGTGCATATTTTTGCTCGAATGGCGAGGTCGGGCGCCGACCTACCGTTGGCTAGCGGGGTTTCCCCAACCAGGTACCTCCCCTCAGCGAGGCACCTCCCCAGCCGAGGCAACCTTTTAGCTCAAGACCAGTCTTCCGGCACGTGTACTTGTGTAGTGTGTGTTAGTCTGAGACGATATGACAAGGAAGAGGTAGGAAAGATCGCGCGCGCTGTCCGTGGCCCGTTTGGTAGAATACTACACCGGCATTCGCCTGATATTGATCGGAGAAACCATGGAAAACTTTTGACCAGAGCAGCCGGCCGCGAGATTTCTCCTTCAGAGAAAGTTTGAATCCCACCTACCTATGACGCTAGTATCGAAAATCTTGCCACCTTCAGGTCTCGAACTCTAGGACCTGCTGGTTATTGACGTCAGTTGATGCTCTGAGCCACCTAAGGCAGTAGGGCGGTCGAGGATAACACAAGAGCTAGCATATGGAACGTCTCGCAGCACAAAACTGCACGACTTAACTACAATATCACGGAAGGTAACTGGTGACTGGGTAGGCAATTTGCCGTACAAGCGCGAGATGTTTGCATTGTCAGGGAGCCGGTCCTCGTGTCTTATTAACAAGAGTATGGCGTTGGCCCCCTGGGGCAGTAATTATCCTATCACGTTTTTATTCGAAAGCAAATGAAAGAAGGAAATTCAAATCGGAACGAATGTCATGAGGTATTTTGCTGTCGTGAGGTTAAGGAATCGTTGATTGCAGATGTGAGCTTAAGAGCAACAGCACCATCAGTGTATCACTGCAAATCAATGCAATGTTCACTTAAAATACTCTTTTCTAAAGGAGAATGCGGAAAAGGAGGAAGAGGGGGAGAAGAAAAGGAGGAGGGGAGGGAGGAGAAAAAAAAAGCATCATCCGGTAAATGTTTGATTTCTGGTGTTTTCGGCTATTTTCCTCTTGTGAGACACCCCAGAAGTTTCGGTTGATCCTGCACAAACCCACGACTGGATCCGCCCTGCATCCTGAAATGCAGTATCGCTCATACTAGAATGCAGTGTTGTACTATCTGGCAAACGTCGTGCCGCAGCCCGGACTCAGCAACTGTCTCAGGGGGAATCATTTTGGTCAGTCCCCTGTAATTGAGAGCATACTCGATGCTCTCAAATAGATTACGCTAATAACACGAAGTGCAGGTGGTGAACATATCTAACGACAATTCTAATTATATATCTATTATCGCTCTTTCGCGACTGACTTTCCTCGTAATTTCTGATCACCGTGCGATGAGCAGAATACACAATACACTCGTAATTTGTGTTGACATATTGAAAATTTGAAGTTTTCTGGTTAACGCACAGGCCAAACATTACGGAAGCAAAGCATTGCATCAGTCACATAGAGAATGTGATACCACATACACATACATACCCAACACAACGATGCCAGAGGCGGGACTCTAACCCGTGATCTTCAGGTCCGAGACCACTATGGCACTACTGCTTTAGCGATCTCGGCCATCCGATCGACTTTATTATTATATCATTATATTTTTATATTATTATTATTATTATTATTATTATTATTATTATTATTATTATTATTATTATTATTATACTCCAGGTGCTCTCAGTTAAGGAAATTTTTCTTAAGAACATTAAATGAAAAACTAAACGAATAAATATAATTTGCCGTTTGAAATGTCGGCTTCAACTTTAAAACGAGATAGGCGTTATGTTTCGTAAATGGCTTTCTGTCGTGTCCTATGCGGGTCAGCACCAACTCTCGAGAGGATATTGAAAAAAGGGATCTTGATAACTGCGTTCGTGCCGATAATCATAACTATTACAAGTGTTGATGTTTTTGGTTTAGGATCGGCACAAGCACATTTATCAAGATTATTTTTCGTTATTGTAAGTTGTACCTACATTCTTCGCACGGGAGTGGGATATTGTAATGAGACTAGTGACGTCTGGTGGTTTCATTAGGCGATAAAAAAATTCAATTTCCAGTGAATCCATGCGAAAATTTTCACGAAAAAATTCCTGCGACCTCCAAGACATGTATAAGCGCACGCCTTTGAACGTCTTCCAGCAGAACGGGAATTTCAGAAATCATCAGCCGAAAACACGATTTTAACATTCTAGCAAACATTTTGGAAGCAAATTTTAAATGGTTACTACAAATATAGGTTATTTCTTACAGTAATTACAATATTACACAATTATCTGCACTCGTTGAGTAGTCGATCGCTGAAATAATTTCTTAAGAGTCAACTCGCCACTTTGTCATGTAATGTACGTGGTTCAGCACAAAACGGGAATTTTTTTTTTCATCAGCGGGTCACAAAGTAGACGCTATTCATTAGATCAAAACACAGAAAACGTAAATAAAAGACTAGCTGGACGCTTGCGTACTTCGAAGATGATTGTTTTGAAAGTAAATTAGTTGTGCTACAGATTGGCACAGACTTTCTCGCATCCCTACGTACGCATCCCTATTCCATGAAATTTGGCACACCTACGAGTTTATTCATTAAGGTTTTCCATATTGTCGTAACGTCACTAGATGGCGTAGCAGTTAAATACAATTCCCAAGCCACCCGATAGTATTGAGCCACCAGGACTTCATTGTTGCTGGGCGTTGCCGTGTGTCGCGGTGACGAGAGGGCGTCGTGGGATGTTGACGGGGCGAAACCAACGCTGAGCGAGGAGACGATAGCCAGCGAGAGAACACCCAGGTCATAGCGGCTCTGACGGAGCGGGAAGATGGCGACGGGGCGTAATTCTGCTACAGTACGATATCGACTACAGTCGGGTCAGCAGAACGGCAGGAGAAACCCAAATGAGGAACTCAGGAGAGCTTGAATCTAATGCCTCTTCTCAATTCTGCGCAACAAAATCCACATGAGTAGCCTTCTTACGGGACGAAAATGACATACCTTCGACCGGTAAGGCAGACATTAGTTCTCGCTCAGAAGCCTTTCAGTATGCGCTATGAATCACCGCTGCGGTCGGGTATGGAGAAGTTTTATTATACTTCAGCTTCTTTCACTAAGGCACATTTTCAGTTACTCAACACCCACTTTTTTATATATTATTTTTAATGACTTCACTATGGGACTGCTATTTAGAAAAAACTACTTTCAAAAACTCATCTTCGGTGCTACTGTTTTTCCAGGCCTATATTGTAAGCGCGTTCGAGCTAAAATGAGCAAGAAAACAGTTGATTGTCTTTTTGCCTCTGAATTCATCCACCTAGAATCAACACCGTTAACGGCGAGAGCACATGCAATGCCTAACTGCTCGAAGTATTATTGATTGGGAGGTCACAAATTCCATCCCGGTCGGAATCGAATTCGCCAGATGACAGCTAGGTTACGAGCGAAGTCACTGGGAGAGGTGGCTCAGGGCATCAACTGATGTCACTGCAGTGCCTCTGGCCGGGAGGTCCTAGGGTTACACTCCCCACGGAGGCAGCATTTTCCACACTACCTACACAGCTAGGTTACGAGCGAAGTTACTGGGAGAGGTGGCTCAGGGCATCAACGGATGTCATTGTAGTGCCTCTGATCGGGAGGTCCTGACGCCTGAGTCCAGACGGTGTCAGGATTTTCGACACTGAGCTTGTCAGCTAGGTCGAGTTCAGCAGCGAAGAGAATTCTACCGGCCGACTGCTCTGATGGGTAGTTTTCCGTGATTTCTCCGATCAACACCAGGGGAATACCACAGCAGTATCATAACAAACGGGCCACGGATCGCGCGCGATCTTTCCTTCCTTCCTTGTCCTATCCTCATCACTTACACTAACATTCCCTACACTACCACACTTGTCGGGAGCTCGTCCCAACTGGCGCGGTGCACAACAGATTTGGAGATACCTGGTTGGGAAAACCCCCGCTTGCCGACGGCAGATCGGGCCTACATTTCGCCATCCAACGGGGTAAGATTACCGCCACCTCCAGAGCAAAAACATCCTCTACACTTACGGGACTAATGACTAGGGAACTGATATGCTATGAGTTTATGCATGTGTATCAAAATCACATGTTCCCTATGGGTATCAGTATACACACCCTGGGGGTTGACTTAATTTTGAGGGGGTCAATGATGATTAAGGGGGGCAATTGGGGGTCAATAGCCGAATTTGAAGCAGTGCCTGATCAGGATCAACAAGAACTCACTGATTACCAACAAATATTAAAGAACTTCATTAACTTTTTTTCTGACACAAAGCAACAAAATGGCGGAAAATATATTATGATATTCATTGCAAATAATATGATAATCAATTACAAATTAGCACCTCTTATTTTGAACCCGTCGAGAGATTAAAAGGTATAATATTCACTTATCAAAATTTACATCACAAATGATATTGTATATTAGAAATGAACTCTTAATAAGGAAGATAATTATACAAGAAACTTCAAGCAGAAGACAGGGAAATTATAATTAACCAAGACATATGAACGATTCAGCCAATTTGAAGGGGAGAACAATCTCTTTGAAATTGTTTTAAAAAGACTGTTTTTTTAAGATACTACTTAATGAAGCAAGTGATGCCAGAAGAATTTAAGAGCAAAAATATTTGGAAACAAAATGTATTAATAGATCTCAACTTCATGGCACTCAAACCAATTTACACAGAGTTAGTGAAAGCTGGAACTGCCTCATTTACACAGACGATCACAAAATCATAAGAAATGAAGGATACACAAAACAGAACTTACCTTCACGGCATTTTTGTCCTGAATGAACACAGATCGCAGCTGCCCGTTCAACTCAAAGAAAACTTCGCGGTCCCCGTTGGGCCTGAGGTCCTCAGCCATTGCCAAGGTCTTGATGCCCAGCGTCTTGCCTCGCTCTATCGTAACCTATAAATTATAACAAATTCAATACTGCAAAAATATGAAACTTAAAACTACATCTATACTTGACGAGAACTATATTTTGCATCTAGTAAAGAGAGAATGTGGAAAATACTACATAACTTCTTTATTAGAAAATGCAAGCTCCTCTGAATACTAACTCATGCTCGTTACGAGTTCATTTCTATCAGGTTCGTTTTAAGCTCTAAATTGACTATGGCAGGCCAACAAAAAAACTACTCACCTCGAACTCCTCACCAACTTTAGGTCCTGTCAGGAAGATACGGGTATCTAACTTGTCAACAGGTCCATATTTGTCTCTGAACGTCAGGAAGTCTTCAGTAACCTGTAGACCACAAGATAGCGTTATACTTTAATATATTTGTATTAAAATATATACAACAAAAATCTGCATTTGCTCATCAATAATAATTTACATAACCAATGAAGGCAGAATATGGCATTACTGCAACAACACTCGTCTGTAAATTATTTACAGATTATTTAAGGAACTACACATTTAATTTATTGAATCATTTAAAACTTATTTAAAGTTATTTCTTTAAAGAAAATTATCAATTACATTCAAGACTGTTTGTACAAATGAAACAAAAACTGAAGATTTTCAGCACATGTATCTCTGAAGTTTCAAAATCCCAGACAACGTGAACTCTGAATATATTTAATAGACATTTTGTAGCCGGTAACAGCCAACAAATACTGGCGCATTTTCGTGAAAATTACAGCAAAATCAATAACACAATACACTAAATTATGCAACATCATAAGAGTCAATCACCTTTGGATAGAGAGCAGCACTCATGACATCGCGGTCAGAGATGTCTGGATGCCGCGACGCCAGGTCAGTCTTGAGGGCACCAAGGTCAAGAGGAGCCATGGAAGCTCCAGGTCGACCTTCCACTCGCGGCATGGCCTTGAGGACACGCGAGCGGAAGGGCTCAGGGAACCTGCACACCAAAAGCACAAATTTCGTCAGTGTTGTCTCGAGTCTTTCTAGACCACAGGGGTGTGAGGACGGAATGACAGCCATGCTTGGCTGTAAGGATGGGAGTGTGATATGAAACGGAGGAGCAAATGCCATCTAGAAGTTAGTTTTTAGGTACTGCTCCAGCATTCACCTGGAAATGAATTAGTGAACCAAGAAAAATGACATCACAGAAGCCTGCTTGTGGCATTCTCATTCATGTATATTTAAATAGTGGTTTTACTGCTTGGCTGCTTACGAAAATATGCCAAGATAGAAACATGATTGTAGGGAGATTCTGCCTCAAGAACCTTCAGTTGTTCCAATTGCACTTGCTAAGGCTACATGATTTGACTGGATGACCTGCTCTCTTTAAATTCAAGAAAAATAAGGCACTGGTAAAATATTTCAACCATCGTTGTTCAAGGCTTTCCTTGGCGAATTTACAAACCTCCTTAACAACCTGGGTAACCTGATAAGCCAAGGCACTTTATTGGTCAGCTATTTCTCAAATTTTTGTCTAATAATAATTATTCTCAAACAATTATACATGGAAAACTGATTTTGATTAAGGGTCAATTGTAGTGAAACGTAAATTTTCATTTTTTTCCCAGCAGAAGAAAAGTAGTTTTTGATCTATCAAACAACGAAAGAGAATTTTGCATTAACTTTTTGATTCTAAAGTGACAGTATTGTGCTGAGGAAAAACATTGTTTGGAACATGGATGCAGATAATCACAGATTGCAACACACAATTACCTATTTGTCAGTGAAATAAATTTTCTTGTTAAAAATTAATGGTTTCATTTTAAATAAACTGCATTTATCCCTAATAAATATTGTCTATCCTTAAACAGCTGCCCCCATTGCCTTTAGTGAAGTCTACCCCTAGCCATAGAACACACAGGCATGATTTATCACTTACCCTCCGTATGGTTCACCAATGTTGCCCTGCAGGAACTCAACAACCGATCGTGGAAAACTCAACTCCTCCGCCTGCTCCATCACATCAGCAGATGTCAACTTGTTCTGCACCATGAACTGGGCAAGGTCACCAACAACTTTTGATGATGGGGTCACCTGGTGAAAAACAAAAATTGTATAGTGAAAGCGAAATGTTCACTCTACAACGAACAAAAACTGGGAAGAATTTCAAACTGTATCATTATAGTTAAGCTAATAAGTCAAGTATTATTTGAATGTAGCTCTCATTAAGTAAATCCACCAGTCACAAAAGACTAATAGGAAAGGCGAGTACATCTAAAATTAATGAATCTGATTTGCAAACTTATACAAACAATAAATAAAATATAAACATAATGAAAATTAATTCAAAGAAATTCAAATCTAATGACCAAGTATGACCGATCAAACTTTTATGAAGAGCAGACATTTTAAAGTATCAAATTATTGTTAATCAAAATCCTTGTATTGTAATGGGTGAACAAAACCAAGTATCAATTTTTTCCTCCCAAAATCTTATGATTTTTCCACATATTTTATATATTTTGACTTTTACACTTTTTTAAGATTTCCAATTCTCAAAATATAACTGAGACTCTAAAGTAACAGAGGAATATTCTTCAACCCACCTTGATTATGTCACCCAGAAGCAAATTTGCCTCGCGATAAGCCTTCTTGACGTCCTCAAAGAAGTCTCCCAAGCCGAGGGAATAAGCTTGGAATTGAAGGTTGGTGTACTGTCCTCCAGGAATCTCATTCAGGTACACATCAGCATTGCCAGACTTCATTGTTGTTGCGCACTCAAACGGAGCGTACAGGGTTCTCGCTTGTTCCCAGTACGCTGAATACTCACTTATGTGCGGCAACTGCAACCCTGTCAGAAAAATAAATAGATTAAGAAACATTGATAAAAAAATGAGAACATTTCGTTCTTAACTTGCTGATCTCCTTATAATAAAAAAGAATCATATGCTCGCACAACAAATTATAAGTTATATGTATTTATGAAAATTACTACACTAAAGAATAATCTTCCTTTTTCTTAATTCACACAATCTGCACAGGCAGGCTCTACTAGAAACAGACTAAATTTGATGTCTCATTTTATTGAAAAATTAGTATTTATTTGTGAAATATTCCTACTGCAGTTTTAGGCGGAGTCTTCTTAAATACATTTGTCTCTACACGGAACTCTAAAGTAACTAATGTCGCCAAAACTTTGCATTTATGTCTACATTTTTAGACTTTAAATAATTAAAACGTAGAACGGGACAAGGAGGTAAATTATAACTTAGCCAAAATTATGACTACCCCACTACCACTCACCCTGGCACATCAGCTAAAGTGTTTTCTTTTTGTGGAGAGGGGCGTGTGATAGTGACAACCCCACTTCACCAGAATTTGCAAGTGTAGTCATGTGACTTGCGTCTCAAGGTTAATCGGTCACGTGATGACGCTACATGTATTTTTTTCCTTTTGGCGACAGAGTGTGCTGCTAAATTTATATTCTCAAGAAGCAATAACCCGTCGGTGGCTTCACAGCAGTGTTGCCAGATGCCCAAAGAGGGAATGAGAAAACGGAACAGCGCAAATGCAGAATTTTCTACATAAACCCCGCGAAAACGAAATGAGCATAAAAAATGTCTGAAATAGCCTTTTTAACTTATAATTTCAACTTCTTATTTTTAACATTATATATATATATATATATATATATATATATATATATATATATATATATATATATATATATATATATTAATATTACTTTAATACACAATACATCTATTCATTCGAAATATGATAAAAAGCAACACTGCCTCACAGTCTCTTAACAGCACACGGCATTACAACATAGACTGTGGCGGTATATTAGTCTCAATATACAATTATCTGTAGCTATGATAGTTTTATATTTAATAAAGAACACGCATATACAGACCAGTGGTTGGCGTGCAGCCCTCGTCGCAGAAACTTTAATGAAGCAGGACGTCGCTAACAATGTACGATCCACTCAAAAGAGCTGGTTCATCTGAAAGACCGGTTCGCGAACCGCTCTTTCGAAGTGAACGGGGATTCTTAGCTGTTTTGTTTCTCGCGGCGCGCATCGAGCGAAGGTCAAAAGTCGACGTGGAGGGGGGCAGCTTCAGGAGGCGACAACACGAGCCGCCAGACACTGTCTCTCTTCAGCTCTTTCCGTTCTTGTCGCTCTTTCGCTCTCGACTGAGGAGGCTGAATTGAGCGCTACCAGCCTTCGCTCTTCTGCTCTCGGCTGATCGTGCTTGCGGCAGCCGGCCAGCCTTGAATCGCGAACTTACGGTTGGGGCAGTCTGCATTTGCAAATATGATTACGTTTTGTATATTTCTCGGAGGAACATAATGCTTTTATTATAATCAAAGAAAAATCAGTAATTTACTGGTGATTAACAGTCATTGATTGACGAAACTTTCGTTTCTTAAGTTCGAACGAAAATTAAGGTTCTGACGGCTTGAAATCGCGCGATAGTTACAAAAATTGTGTGGGTCGCACGCGATAAAGAACTGTCCTAATTTGCACAGATTTGGGAGTTTCTCCGATTGCACACAAAAAAGTAATATTTTTGTTAGGAAATGCTTGGAACTAGCTGAGAGCTTATGTTGAGATATAAGAAATGCTCCAGCGCCCCCTCACCACCCACGTCCGCGCTCGAACGCGCCGCCCCCTCCCCCACGTCCGCGCTCGAGCGGCCCCGCCGAGCGCACTCACCGGTGTCGAGCGGCGTGCCCTGCAGCGCGGCCACGATGGCGCCCATGCTGGGCTGCGACGTCATGCCCGACATGGAGTCCACCGCCACGTCCACCACGTCGGCGCCGGCCTCGGCCGCCGCCAGCATGGCCGCCACGCCCGCGCCGGCCGTGTCGTGCGTGTGCACGTGCAGCGGCACGTGCGGGTGGCGGTCGCGCAGCGCCTGCACCAGCAGGCGCGCCGCCGCGGGCTTCAGCAGGCCGGCCATGTCCTGCAACACACCGCGATAAATCAAACAATAAAATAATAATAATAATAATAATAATAATAATAATAATATTTTTCGAGCCTAGTGGCTAAGTGCGAGGCGCACTGGATCCGCATTCGGGAGGACCGGGTTCGATCCCCGGGCTGGTTATCCTGACCGGGGTTTCCGTGGTTTCCCTCGGTCACAAAGCAAAGACTGGGATGGTTCCGTTCTACCGTCATCCGATTCATTTATTCATCACCCAATAATAATAATAATAATAATAATAATAATAATAATAATAATAAAACAGTTGTAAGAAAGTATCTCTGCACTGAATCTAGTCAGAGCTTCCTATTAAAAATCGTAGTTTTGTTTGTACCAATCAGATCACAGGAAAACAAGTGAAGGGGACATTTGCAGCATCTGTTATGATTGTGGCAACGAGTTGGAATATACTACAGAATGGGTGACATTATGGTTTTAGCGCTCTTGGTGAACGGTCGCAGAACTAGGATCCGCCATGTTGTTTTCAGACAAATCATGAAAGAGGCCTGATGGTGGCTTGTAGTACGGTTGCACTGAATCGATGTGTGTGTATCAGACCTTATTTCTATTTTGATGCCTTTTCGTTAATCTGTATTTAAATCACATTAGTAATTACAATAATAATAATAATAATAATAATAATAATAATAATAATAATAATAATAATAATAATATTCACAAAGCCTTCGGGATGTTCGGCATATAACTGCCAAAACAAAAGTAATCAAACCATAAATAATAATTTTATCATTTTAAAAATCATCATTTTTTAAGTTTGCCTCCGTATTTGTGATCTGCTCGCTTCTTATTTCAATAACATCCACTTTCAGGCGGTATGCTAACTACAATAACGTTTCAGCAGGTTCCATTATTATGGCAATAACCAATGCAGGAAGCAACGTGTTTTTAAAGTTTATCAGTTCGTTCTTCTAACATATTGTTATTTCATTTTTAAATGATTGGCTTTTGGTCGTGAAACACAGTAAGGGGATTTCCATTACGCGCGGCTCGCGCCCACCCGGTCTTAACCGGCGCCAAACGGAATACTAGAATACTCTGTTTCTCCAGAGGGCGCTGCTCTGACTGCAAAAAACATGGCTTCAATATTCTGCAAAGCGCTTCAGGCATTATGTAGTATTTTGATTGTTGCGAACACGCAATTTACAGTTTCTTTTGTTATAAGCTGCAGCTCGTGCTTCCAAAATAATTTCTGTTGGTAGCACTCTAGCCAGCAAAATGCCATTGCGGAAAGACTTTCCTGGCGTGCTACAATATAGTAATCATTACTACCATATTACTGTTCCTTAAAAAAAAACTGAAATGTTTCCATTTCCATAATGTAGGAAAATGTTACATTCAATTCCTGGCTGGTATTGAAATTTTAGACACCTCTTGGGCATGTAGAGGAGTCGAAGATAACTTTTAGCTAAGAACACTTGGTGGGAAATCTCAAAAACAAGAGTTACAAATGCAAGATTTGCCCCATCGTTGGGCAACCCGCCACACATTGCTGTTTCGCATGTCCCGTTCTGACTAAGAAATTATTTTGTGTACCCTACGAACACCAGAGCAAGATGGGTTGCATACGCGTAAGATGCAAATGTCACACGTGTAATGTTATGTGAAATTTCCTTCCACTTGTTCATTAATAATAAGGGATCATTCTGAACCTCCCATACATACCTCCGAAGTTTGTAACACACTGTACAATGTCATCGTTGTCTGAACACGTCCAACCCGGCATCATCTCGTCGTCGGTTTTGGAAGCCATAGAGCGTGTCTCGAAATAAAGGTTACATGATTCTAGGACAAGAGAGGCCGAGGTGAGAGCGTTTTGGAAACGATCAAGTGCTGTAAATCTCAAATATAGAAGTAACAGATGCGAGATTTGCTCCTGATTACTGGGCAATTCGTCTTCGGACAAGTTGCCTCAGGACCCAATTTAATTAGGGACACCGTCAATTTTTCCAATTCAAAAATTTTATTACTTCTAATTCAGGTGAATGGCTATGTTAGTTTATTGCATAGAGAGATGAGTTTTGCTTAAGTATTGGGGGGAAAAGTGGAACTTCTGTTTGAAAAACGGGGGCCCTGTGAAACTACTGTCCCACATCTGGTTTTTCAGGGCGCTTATACACCGACAATTTATTCAATTTCAAACAAAAAATATTCTGACTTCAAATTAACCGCTACAAGTTACGTGTGTTTAAGGAAATATAAATTCTGTTTATGTATTGGTAGGGGGTGGAACTGAACTTTCTGACTTCTTGTCTGTCCGGGTGACGCCGCGTCGTTGGCTCAGAGGCCAACTCAGCCAACAAGGCGTCAGCCAACGACGCGGCGTCACCCGGACAGACAAGATGTCATGAGCCGCGGAAGCTTACGTGTCGAACGGAACTTTCGTTTTGATTTTGGCCCCCCCGTGGATCTACTGCCCTAGGCTTCTTTTCTCTGGGCGCCCCTCCATATTCTTACGGCACATTTGGCGCATACAAATCCGATGCCCAACCCCTCACCTTGATGGCGAGCACGTGGGTGCCGGCCTTGACGAGCTCGTCGGCCAGGCTGACGTAGTACTTGAGGTCGTACTTGGTGCGGGCCGGGTCGGCCACGTCGCCCGTGTACGAGATGGCCGCCTCCACCACGCCGCCGGCCTTGCCCGCCGCCTCCATGCCCACGATCAGGTTGGGCATGTAGTTGAGCGAGTCGAACACGCGGAAGATGTCCATGCCCGTCGCCACGGCCAGCTCGCAGAACCTACGCGACAGACGCGCTCCGTCAGAAACACTCGCGTGGGTGAGGGAATGTGAGAGAGGTGGGGGCGAGTGGTCAGTGTTCCGGGGTTCGTCAACTACTCTGCTCCGGCAAGTTACGTCCCGAGAAGTGGCATTGTTTTCTTGTTAAAGTTTTTAACAGTTTTTTAACAGTTTTCTTAAACAGTTTTCTTAAACAGTTTTCTTAAACAGTTTTCTTAAACAGTTTTCTTAAACAGTTTTCTTAAACAGTTTTCTTAAACAGTTTTCTTAAACAGTTTTCTTAAACAGTTTTCTTAAACAGTTTTCTTAAACAGTTTTCTTAAACAGTTTTCTTAAACAGTTTTCTTAAACAGTTTTCTTAAACAGTTTTCTTAAACAGTTTTCTTAAACAGTTTTCTTAAACAGTTTTCTTAAACAGTTTTCTTAAACAGTTTTCTTAAACAGTTTTCTTAAACAGTTTTCTTAAACAGTTTTCTTAAACAGTTTTCTTAAACAGTTTTCTTAAACAGTTTTCTTAAACAGTTTTCTTAAACAGTTTTCTTAAACAGTTTTCTTAAACAGTTTTCTTAAACAGTTTTCTTAAACAGTTTTCTTAAACAGTTTTCTTAAACAGTTTTCTTAAACAGTTTTCTTAAACAGTTTTCTTAAACAGTTTTCTTAAACAGTTTTCTTAAACAGTTTTCTTAAACAGTTTTCTTAAACAGTTTTCTTAAACAGTTTTCTTAAACAGTTTTCTTAAAACAGTTTTTTAACAGATAAAACAGTTTTCTGTTGTTCAAGCGTTCACCGGGTATTAATCGCGATTAATACCTAGTGAATGCTTGAGCAGTACCATAACAACAAAAAAAAAAAAACGCCAACTCTTTTTCAGTTACATTGTTGTGATTTTATGAAAGTTCTTCTAAGGCGTTCTTTATGGAACACTATTGCTTATTTCGAATACATACAATAATTTTTCGCCGTGTCTCCAAGATATTTTAATTTCATTCTAAAATGTTAGGAAGTTAACGGCTAAGGTCATTAGTTCCGTAAGTGCGGTATATGTTTTATCCCGGGAGGATGCGATGCTATCTATTGGACGTCGAGATCCGGCGCCGACCAACATGCCGGCTCGCGCCCAGCCAGATATCTCCCCACCAATGGGGTACCACTCAAGCCGGGACAAGCTCTAACCTTCCAACTGATCTATCGTCATGTATGGCAATGTAGTGCAAGTGAGGTGTGTAAATAATGGGTAATAGGACAAGGAAAAGGAAAGAAAGATCGCGCGTGGTCCGTAGCCCGATTGTTAGGGAACTGCTTCGGCATTCGCCTGGTGCTGATCGGAGAAACCAGGGAAAACTGCCGATCAGAGCAGCCGGATGCTAGAATTCTCCCCCAGACAGCGACTGAATTCAACCTAGCTATGTAACAAATGTCGACAATTCTGCCACCGTCGGGAATAGAACCCTACGACATTTTGGCGAAAAAAGTAAAGTGAAGAAGTATGGAGTGGAATGGAATGGTACAGAGAGGTGTTGACGTGGAGTGGAATGGAATGGAATGGTACAGAGAGGTGTTGACGTGGAGTGGAATGGAATGGAATGGAACAGAGAGGTGTTGACGTGGAGTGGAATGGAATGGAATGGAACAGAGAGGTGTTGACGTGGAGTGGAATGGAATGGAACAGAGAGGTGTTGACGTGAAGTGGAATGGAATGGAACAGAGAGGTGTTGACGTGGAGTGGAATGGAATGGAATGGAACAGAGAGGTGTTGACGTGGAGTGGAGTGGAATGGAATGGAATGGAATGGAACAGAGAGGTGTTGACGTGGAGTGGAATGGAATGGAATGGAACAGAGAGGTGTTGACGTGGAGTGGAATGGAATGGAATGGAACAGAGAGGTGTTGACGTGGAGTGGAATGGAATGGAATGGAACAGAGAGGTGTTGACGTGGAGTGGAATGGAATGGAATGGAACAGAGAGGTGTTGACGTGGAGTGGAATGGAATGGAATGGAACAGAGAGGTGTTGACGTGGAGTGGAATGGAATGGAATGGAACAGAGAGGTGTTGACGTGGAGTGGAATGGAATGGAATGGAACAGAGAGGTGTTGACGTGGAGTGGAATGGAATGGAACAGAGAGGTGTTGACGTGGAGTGGAATGGAATGGAACAGAGAGGTGTTGACGTGGAGTGGAATGGAATGGAACAGAGAGGAGTTGAAGTGGAGTGGAATGGAACGGAGAGGGGTTGAAGAGGAGTGGAGTGGAACGGAATGGAGAGGGGTTGAAGTGGAGTGGAACGGAGCGGAGCGGTGCGGAGAGGCGCGGGACGGTGCGGTGAGGCGGCGGTACACCCACTTGAAGACGACGTTGTCCGGGTAGTTGGTGTAGCCGACGGCGTTGGCGCCGCGCAGCAGCATCTGGAAGGGCACGTTGGGCAGCAGGCGGCGCATGTACTCCAGCCGCTCCCAGGGGCACTCGTGCAGGAAGCGCAGCGCCACGTCGAAGGTGGCGCCGCCCCAGTTCTCCAGGGCGAACAGCCCGGAGAAGTGGTGCGCCACGTACGGCGACACGCGCAGCAGGTCGTGCGTGCGCACGCGCGTCGCCAGCAGCGACTGGTGCGCGTCCCTGCGCACGCACAAACACACTAATAAATACAAAAGGAATTAAGCACTTACGTGCGCACACGCTCAGGCGCGTAAGTGCAAACACACGCTCAGGCGCGTAAGTGCAAACACACGCTCAGGCGCGTAAGTGCAAACACACGCTCAGGCGCGTAAGTGCAAACACACGCTCAGGCGCGTAAGTGCAAACACGCTCAGGTGCGTAAGTGCAAACACACGCTTAGGTGCGTTAAGTGCACAAACGCTTAATCACTCAATTAAGTGGAGTGTTGTGTCCTAAACTTACATATTAACCGCGTTGTTGATCGAGAAGCCTTGAAGATCGCATTAAAACATTCCGAAACGACGGCAAATTGAAGTGAGTTAATGCTTTAATTTATACTGTGACTAAAGCCCATGTCCACACAGAGAGGCCATGTGTTCCAGGAACAAATTTTCCCGATTTTCCCCGGTTTTTCAGAACATTATTTTCACTTTTCACTGATAAAATTCGTAGAACACATCTTCATATTTTTAAAATATGAAAGGCTGATTCCATTTTATCAGCTCTATTATTTCACTATGATAAAATACAAATTAAAAATAATATCCAACTTAAAATTGAGTCACTAGTTTTGGCTCTTAAAATTAAGAATAACGTATAGTTACGAGTATATAAACATATCAAACCTTTCCCAGACAAACGTTCATTCTACATTCTTCCTGATTATTTCCCAGACTTTTTCCGAATAACGAAAAATTTCCTGATTTTTCAGTCTTTACCAGAACAACGTAATATTCCTTAATTTTCTCTGTTTCTCATGTTTTCCAGAAAGGGACCACACTATCCAAAACATTGCTTAAACAAAAGACACCTGTGTCTGTTCGGAGTGCCGAGATCGTTAAGGCAGTAGTGCCTTAGCGATCTCGGACCGAAGGATCGAGTCCCGCCTCGGGCGTGGTTGTATTTGTGTTCCTCCTCTCACCACCAATCATCACCATATCACGTCCTCTCCACAATGACCATACCGTTCAACGCAATAGTGGACGCTAAACACCTAGATGTTGTTGCGACCTTAAATAACAAAATCACCTGTAGGTGGTGTCCATAAGCAGGAGTCCCTTGTTCTGTCGGACGGCCTTGGCAAAGCCCGCGGGCCCTTCCTGCAGCAGCACTTGACGCAGGCCCTGCGGCGGCTCCAACCCTGTGCACACCACACGCCCCCCGGCCCCCTGTCAGCGCCCGCCCCGTCTGCCGCTCCCCGCCCACGCAAAACACACGCTCCCTCGCCACGCACGCGCACTGCTCACTACAATTGTAACAGGAAAGTCTTTTTTTATTTTTTTTTTTTTTTTACATAGAAAGATATGTTACTCTCGTAACAATATTCCAAGCCTTAATTCGGCATTGAACAGCAAGTAATTATCCTAAATCATGGTCTTTAAACATGGTGACATTCTCCTTCAAACTAGTCTTTGTGTCATAATATTGCGTATCCTTTTCGGGTTGGCGACGTTAGTATCCGAGATTTCCGGACGGTCATCCATCTAGAGAGACTCGGTGTCTAGAGCTGCTTAACCTCCGTGACTTCACAGGGCGTGGTTAAGTAGTTCGGCTGCCGACGCCGGCTATAACCGATGGCGATGTGTATAGTTGTTAACATCATTAGGCCGATACACAGCAAATAAAGAAGCGGTTGAAGATTGTACGCCGACGTGAAACCCGAAGGTTATACCAAATGGAGAGTTATTTGTGTTATCGGCGATCTTTCATTACTTTTTGTAAAACCATATTCTCTTAAATCTTATACATACGAAATACCAGTTCTGGGAATAAGTGTACTCTCACGCTATCTTCAGCTACAGTTTCTTTGTTTCGTTTGTTCTAGACGGACGGCTGACATGCATCTTTAACGGACGCCGGCCGTTAAGTGACTTTTCGTTCCTAGGTTTACTTGCGTTAAGTCAAAATTATAACAGTTCAGCATCACAGAAATGGGTCATTGTAATACCGTACTGTTATATCGACGTACCATCAAACAAAAATAAAAAAACGCTCTTAACTGTCTAATGAAAACAAATTGGTTGTACGCTAGCGATGGCGTAAGAGTTACAAGAAGAGTTACTTATTTTATACGATTTTTTCTTGTCAAATGATGGTTTCAAAAAGTATTGAGAAGAATCGACACACGGCCAATGTCACAAATAACAGTCCATTATAAACTCCGCGTGTCCTCTCGGTTTACAAACTTCAATCACGTTCTTATATGCCCTATATCTGCCTACTATTAATAACTAATTTACGTGCACATCAAGACTGAAAAAGTCTTGCGAACGAGCACATGAGACTTCGCCTTGGGTGCTGTAAAAGTGTTTTCGAAAAACAACCCCTTTTAGCTTTTTGAGTTTATCACTAGTCTTGATTACACAACTGATCCTACATCCCTTGTTTAAATTGCACTTAAAAAATAAAACAATTAAAAGAAGGTCAAGTAAACTTTCTACATTTAATAGCAATTAACATCTAATTATACGCTTCCTGTAACTTCAGAGTCTTGATCGAGTGACTACCTCAATTAATCGCATCAGAACCATTAGTAACTGCTTACAACAGGTTTCACTGTATTTAAATATTTCCTGTTACAATTATGGATTATGATTAAATTAAAATGGTGCTCCCAAAATTCTCGATAATTCTTTTTTTTTTTCAAACATTAGTGAATTAAACTGAATCTGACACAAACAATCTATCCACAGCACCGTCTGAAATACAGGTAACGTTCGTGCGGGTTGCAAATGTTTTGCATTGTTCAGTTGCGGCAGAGGTTGAACCACTGAGAAGATTTCAACATTTACAGATGAACGTGTTCATTATTTACGTCAGAGTTCACAATTAAACACTTGCTAAACATTTCAAATAATAATCAATCAAAAGATTAGTACTTTGATGGCAACAAATATAAAAATGTGCATAAAAATTGCTTCTTTTAATAAAAAATTGTTTTAAAATACTATATTCAGGTACACACACTATTTTTTAATATTACTAAAAAAATGAAAGATGTGTTTATTTATCATGAATTATTATTTTAAAATTTATATCTGCACAAACACGAACTATTTTGATAACTGTAATCATGCCTTGTTCAGAACTGAAAAGAAAATGTGTTCGATTTCAATTTCTCTCTAGCGTAAAAAAAAAAACATGACACAAAAAATATACTAAATACCATTATTACTTTTTTATAAAATCAATATTAAGAAAATATTTATAAATAATAGAAATACAGATTTAAAAAAAATAGAATATTTCTATTTAATTTTCATATTAAAAAGAAACCATGAATATATAGTAGTTTTATTTTAATACATCATCTTACAATAAATTAATCATAATAACCATACATTTGTTCCAAGATTATTTTAAATTGTCTTAAAATGTGTAAATGAGTACACCGAAATTTTATCAACAATGCTATTTCAAGTTAAATACTATAGTACTATTGTAAGTCGCATAACCGATTTGGAAACCCTGTCAAATTCAAGTATCTGGGGGTAATGCAAATAGAAAGATCAGTGTACCACAAAGTAAAATATATCTACCAACATTTCAGCTTATATCCTGAAGCCAATTTTTATAATTCACTGCACGGTTTTGCTTAGCAATGTTTAGTTCTGTTGCCTCATTTTATAGAAAGCACAATGCAAGTATGTAAGGTTAGTTGTTCATTCAAATAGAAATATTTGGAACTTTTCTGACATTAACTAAACTTAAGGTACTTTTTCATATGAATTCATGCTTCTGTGAACCTTGCAGTGATACCACCTCTTATTTACACGTTACTACTTTTATAATCGTGACTTTTATAATCGTTTATAATCGTGAAATATCAGATTTAATGATCGCGTGCATTTTCCATTGCTGGAGTACCATTCAATCACGTTTGAAACATGCTATCAAGAGAATGCACCTTGCAAAGAATTTTTTGTCCTTGGTAATAAATTTAAAATAAAGTATATTTTATAAATACAATGTACCGATAAAGGTTTGTTTGTCCATTGCAAAAAAACTTGTGAATATGAATGAGTTGAAAGAAATTGAACAAGTTTGAGATGGTAGATTCTCCAGGTCATACTACAAGAATTAAAATAAATTTTGTGAGATATGAATTATATTACTATGAAACCTTCATTATCAATAAATAAGCCTGAGCCGAGACTGAATTTTGTTAAAATAATTATGCACATCTTTTATAAGGTAAACAAAGTTTACCAATAATATTTTTTAACAGATCTGTTTGATCACAAT
Source organism: Gryllus longicercus (assembly GCA_038098605.1). Lineage (NCBI taxonomy): Eukaryota > Metazoa > Arthropoda > Insecta > Orthoptera > Gryllidae > Gryllus > Gryllus longicercus. The sequence goes on along the minus strand of JAZDUA010000718.1, from coordinate 433,593 downwards.
TTCATTAAATAGCATACAATTTTAAATAGACTGATTTGTTGAAAAATATTGGATTTGAGTATATATTCAAAAGAATTATTGGACAAAGATAATAGGAAAATGAAAATTTTTGAAACAAAACAAAACAAAAAGAATTCCATTAAAAATTTTTTTTTTCCAATTCATATTCTATTACATTATTAAAATAATGCATGTTTGAATATTTAGAAAATTCTACACCAAAAGACTGTTTATATCTGAATTGTTTTGAGGCTTTGACCTTTCATAAAAAGCAGTTTGTGCTCTCTTAGATTCTATATATATATGTATATTGGATCTACAAAATGTATGGTGATTAATCAAATAAACATAAGGACAGCAAGAAAGTACTATTGCTCAGCACTTCAAAGTAAATTATAACTAGAAAACATTGTTGATGATTAAGAAAAACCTCATTTCACTCCAATGCTAAGTCGTCTTGCATCTTGTTGGATTTCTGATATGACATTTAAAAAATATTTACCACTGAAGGCAATAAACGTACAATTTTGTTAAAGTTTAAACAAGGACAAAAAATTTTGCTTGTGGTACAGAGAATAAATCTGCATATCCCTTCAAGTTAATATTACAAAGGTCATGCTGGTGCCACAAGTCTGTTCACCTCCCAGATTAGGTCATAAGTTGCATTATTATTATTATTATTATTATTATTATTATTATTATTATTATTATTATTATTATTATTATTATTATTGGAAATTATGTAAAAAAAAAACACTACACCTCTAGAAGTGACATTAATATTCAAAATCTCCATTTTGTTTTCCAAACAATAATATCAAAAATTCTGTCTTGGCATTAGAACATATTTATCTCTCATTAATTCCTTTTAAAATTGCTATAAGAAAATAATATTAACTTGTTTCAAAAGATGAATACTTGATATTGATGAAAATAAATTTGGACATTTTTATGATTAGTAGTTCATTACGAAAGCATTATATTTGAATGTATCTCAACTGTCTTACCAATATTCTCAATAGTTTAACCAGAATAAAATTAACAACAGCTAATTTTCTTTTTTTTCTTCTTTTTTTGCAACCCCCCCCCCCAAAAAAAAAGATTTGAAAGTTTTTATTTTAGATTCCCAAACAACAGCCTTCAGATCACCAGTAAAATTCATTTCTTGATGTAAATAATCATGATTCAGAATTCTCAAAATAATAATAGAATTACATAACCTCATTTCAAATAATATCTGGATTTACTGATACAACTCATAAAGAGTAGTATTTTATGTATTTGAATCCCTAAATTGCACATGCCCATCTTCCTGAGACAACCCCAAATACCAGGGCATGCATTCCAATCTATGTACTCCCATAAGGAGACTTAAATATTATTTTACTGAATTTATTCATACACTAGTATATCATGATATTAATTCTTTTTCACGTAAATTCTTTAACGATCCTTTTGGATGACGCAATTTCAATGTCCTCACACCATCTTTTACTCTTGTTACGTTTCCACATTATTTTGCTGAACGTGGACACAGCATAATTTGTCAAAAGAAAAATAAATGTTTGAAGCACTCACATGAAAGTTGGGTGCTGGATTATTTGTGGGGTGTGAGTGAGAGAGGCAACCGTGCATGTGGTAGAAGAAAGCAGCACCCACGTGCACCCGTCTATGTAGGCACAGCTGTGACCTGTCATGCCTGGAGCAGCACTAGGACTTACCTGGGGGGTATTCCCCTTCGCCGTCACTGCCCTCCACGGAAGCCTGGGCGGAGAAATCTGAAAGTGCAGATGCACACCGCTAGTGACAGACTAAAGGGGGAAAAAAAAGAGTGCAGCAATGCAACACGGACCAGACATAGGACAGGCGCAACACAACGGACAACACAAGTCGCACAAGAATAAAAACAAAACTAAAATTTGAAAGCATCCAGATCCTCAGAGACTAGTACAAAACAGAAATTCTGGTTGAAAATTGAGAAGTTATTGTGCCTCAATCCATCAATTCCTGGAGCAGCATCTTGGAAACAATGAGCCATCGATCTTTCCTTCCCTGCCCTGTGCCCTTATCCGTTCTTGGGGCTGAGCAACTGGCCAACTACCTGTTCCTTTATGCACCATCTCCCATTTATCTAGATTATCTCCCACTGGCAACAGAGATCTGGGATGCGGCATGAAGCTGCAAGATTCCTTGGACAGGGATCATACCCCCATGGCTCTCCTTCAACAAATATGTATAAAATGAGGGAAATTGGTTGGGGAAAAAATAATTGATATCACAAAGTTTAAAAGAAGAATTGAATTTGGCTCATTGTACAAAAGATAGTTCTAGTTGATCTCATTGTACACACAGATTAATGAAAATGTTCGATGGAATAAAACTTAAAAATTGAGAAAATCTTGAGAAACAATTTTAAGAACAAAATTATTTATTTCACGCAAGAGAAATGACAATGTTTGTAACACAAATGTCTATTTTAAAGATTTGCACTTATATTTTTCATTCTCACAGAAAGAATGCACTGGGGAAAACTGAAAACGATATTTTATGAGAGAACGTTCTAAAATGACAAGAATGGAATATCTGGTAATGAAATAACAAATGCTGCTCAATTCAATCTATTTTTATGTTTGAAAAAATGCAAACACCCTGTAAAACTGTTCCATACTTTGTAATAAGTTTCTTAATTATATTTGTAGTACTTTTATATGATTTAGAGCAGTTTTCAAACAGTGGTATGCTTATCTCCTCTGATACACTTTAGGTTTAAGGATGGTTTGCAAACAATTTCCATTGGAATATTTGAAGGATATATTCAGCACTTGACATAAATAAATTCTGGATTTTTGCAAGACATTTCGACATGATTAAACTATGAACTTTAATCATTAGGAAGAGGGCAAATCTTTTAAAAGGTTTGGAAACATTTTGTTTAAATTTCTCATTTAGAGCTTCATTTTGGAACCGTAATAAATTCAAAAATTCAACTGAATAGCAAATGATAATTTAAATATTCAGACAGAAATTCATTAGTAGTTCATGAAATTATAAGTAATGCAAAAGAATATGATGATGAAATTGCTGAACTTTTGAAAAACAGAATTGGTACCTAATGACCACATTTAACTAGTTTGACAAATGCAAGCTGAATTAAATTTGAAGTGTTTGAAAAGGGAGAGGCCACATTATTCATTGAGTTATGGAGCGAGTGAATGATACATGAATCTGTCTCCGAGGAACTGGAAGCAAGAATTGCATGACCAACAAATTGTTATGGTTCTGCTGGACAAAAACTTCTGTTTCAAAATAATAAATGCCATCTCAGATGAACAATTCCTTCTGTTGCCATCACATCACAAAATTAATGGAATGCAATACATTGAAGATCAACTTTTGTTTGTCAAAACATGGATAGTATGAGCTTATGATTTTAACTCTCAAAATCAATAACACTCACTTTTGAGGTGAGGATAACATTCAAGTTCTTTGCAACAGCATATTTTTTTTATCAATACAATAAACAAGGGCAGCAAAAATTAATTTTTATGGGCCAAATAAGTTTGGTTTTACTGAGCAGCCAACAAGTATTGATTTCCACACACCTACAAAGTAGTATTTACTCCTTGTAAAATTTAAGAAAAAAATCTTTAAACTGCTTCATATATAATCACAGAGTTCAAATGAATTCTCCAATTGAATTTTTCTATCTGTGTAAAATATTATTTAAAAATTTCAGTACACTCTAATATCAAGTTTCAAAGGAATAGACTCATGTTTTCAAATTTAATAATACTATGAAAGACTTGATAATGTCTATTTGCTGACATTTCAAATGTCACATATAATCAACACAACAGAGAAGCCAAAATTCAACTGAGATGACAAATGCATGCTAAAGAAAAAGAAAAATACCAATCTACATACTTCAAACGAAGTGGTGAGAAATATTTGTTTATGCAGTTTAAAAATACCACAGGTAATCTACATATTGCACTACTTTCAAGCATACATAGCACTTATAAACTAATCTATTCAAGAAAAAAATACACTATATAACTATACTAAAAAAGGGTAAGACTGCAATTACTAGGAAGTATTTTTCTTTGACATACTCTTTTTTTGTAAGAAAGCAACAAATTTCCAACTATTTCAGAAGTAATGCTGTGACAAAACTAAGACAAAATGAAGTTGATAGGAGCATATCATTGTTAAAAGTTAAAATGAATATGTGCCATTAAAAATAAAAAAAATTGAAAATACCTATTCAAAAGAATTTCAGGGCCATTTTGTCATTTGCTGACCTGTACTTTTATCTATAACAATACACAAACTCCTATCAGTTTGTACATTCAGTACAATAAATTTCTACATTGCAAAAAATGTAAAGGCTACTAGAGGTTTAAAAATGTGGGACATACAAATGCAGAGAGGTTATGAAAACTTTACTTACAGAAGTGACTTGGAAGTAGCATTCTATCTTTCTTTCTATTTTAACTAGTAAGTAGAAAAATAAGCTAGCAGTGTAAGGTTATTTCAAAACTGAAAAGAGAAGGAGGAAGAGAAATTCAACACAAAAATGTAATCATTGTGGCATGGAAAAAAATTTCAATTTTATCATTTTAAATAATTTGTAAATGTATTCATACTTGCATGTTTTCATGATAAATTTACTTAAACCATCTGTAATGACTATATGAAATGATATTCTTGAAGATTTAACAAATAGTAAATAGTGTATAAAGAATAAATATTTGTGATAAAATTGTTTTTTTTTCCTTCTTTTTTTTTCTTTTTCTTTTATTTTCAATATTTCATAGTTCTGAAATTCGTTGTTCATAAATATCAAAATAGTATGCATTTTGATATATAATTATCAAGTAAAAGTTTTCAAAATTGTATTGTGTTGCAAAGAGAGTTGAGCAAAAATAAGCAAATACTATAATTTTCCTGGCTTACAAAAAGATAAATTTTAATATGCATTTCATTTATTCTATACAGATGATTGTCAAGAATTTACAAAATAACGAAACAAAAATTAATATCTTGAATAAAATATATTTACAAACTTTTTTATTTTAAAACTATTTTACTTGCCAATCTCTTCAGTTGAAAATTTTGAACAACATCTTTTCCATTTAAGAAAAATTTTGAAATGATTATGGATTTCATAGTTTCCTTCATCAATACAAGGTTGCATGATTTTCCAAAAGAATCACGGCCATGCATTGTAAATAAAAATAAAGAACAATCATTCTGTACATTTTACCTTATTAGTGGAAAAACACCTTTACTAATTTCTTGACATGATTTTTAGGGGAACAGCAAGTTTTTAATTCTTTCGAGGGTTATAAGGGCTAAATTTTATGTTAAAACACATGCTAAATTTGGAAAATTATACCCCACTACCAGGGAAAGAAATAAAATCTATGGAACTATGAAAAACTAAGTGGAATAACTTGTGAGATAAAAAGATTACATCTACAATCAAAATTTTTCAACTTTACAAATTGTGAAATATGTACCGCATTCCATGTGCATACAAAGGTGTCCACCATACAAATCTACAGGTACAGCTATATTTATAACTTCTAAGAGATCAGGACTTAGTACCTTCACATTCTTCTGTATAGAGAGGCCCCAATCATCATATTTGTAGGATGTGTGCACATTCATAGATGAAACAATACGTTTCATGGTGCTCTAACCAACTTTTATAATGCACTGTCCATCACAACTGTAAGGATGGATTAAGTCGCAGAGTATAAAAAGACCTTTACATGACACCTGCTTTCATGGTTTTCCAAAAACGAAATAAATGTATAATTATAATAATCTTAATAAATCATAGAACTTTTTGTCACTGCATTCACAAGTCACTTCTTGTGAAATTATTTATAAAAATTTTTTTTTGTAATCCAATTTTATGTTTTAACCAGTCTTACATACCAGTGGGTGTTAAACAAAAATAATGAGCTCTTTTGCAAGTATTATATATTAAGTTACTACTGTTATAATAACAACTAATAGGCCTATTGCAGCCTAGATATATATGTAATATTGTCACACTATATCTAACAAAACCCTGAAGCATGTTGAAAGTTCTTACTACAGCAAAATATCACAATTTCAAATGAGAATCAGGTTCAAATTTCCTATTTGTGAGAAAAAGTTAATTCAAAACCAACCAAATAAAAATATGTTACAGATTGATTAACAAGACAGTGAAAAAGGCAGGTAACAGAAAATTGCAGAAATTTTAATGCATCTACTATGCATTACCCACAAAACATTTTGTAGTGCAGGACATTACATTTCAAGTGGAGCACACCTTGATTAGAGTAAAGTTCATAATAAATGCAGTATGTTATTTAATTGTATATCTTTAGAGTATTTATTTAAATTTATAAAAAATTGAAAATTTACTCATTAATTTAGGTTAGAAATAGTAAGGAAACAATGTTATAATGTTCATCAATGTTGAAAAATAGATTAATATTACATTTATCAATTTGAAATTATCATTTGTAGGAGAATTGTTTCAATTCATGGTATATTATTGTAATATTACTTCAGCCTCAATTTAAATTCTGTTCATTCAATATTTCTAGGAAATGAAGATCCTGATGACCGTATATGAATGTTGATAGGCATTCAAATATGGTATCAGAGCTGGAAATATTATAATCAAAATTTTATATTATTCACTGTAGATGCATTTTTTCAAAACAAATTTTTGAGAGAGTGCAGTCTACGATGCAAAATATGAAACCAATTACAGTCACCAAACACCATCTCTATAAGAAGTAAAGGCAAGACAAGACAAAACATATCAAAACTACACAAAATATTGGGATTAAAGTTGATAATAAAATATTTTGTCAGAGAGCTTACACAATAAACAACTTTCATTCAAAAGCATTGAAAGAAAAATATACTTTAGCCATTGACAATCACATTCTAAAATAGATTCAATGAATGAAACAAACATTTCTTGTGAGATGTCGTGTACTGTAAGAATTATTTAACATATCCCCATATTTACAAAAGAATTTTACAATGAATGCTAACAATTAGAAACTATTTATTTGTGACAAATAATATAAAAAAAGATCAAGGGCTAAGAATTTTCAAACAATGAAACAAACAAACAACAATGATAATGCTTTGCATTTTGTTTTCACAAAAATAATCTCATATATATTCAAATTTTGGCATCTTTAACACAATCAGTTTCATATCTATAAATTGACGATGGAGAATTCTTGAACTTTTTGTAAACTTCAAACTAATGATTGTGATTTTCTTGGTATAATACATCAATAAATGCCTACAATACAAATGTTAATAGAAAAAAAATCTGTAGTTTAGTTTTGTCATTGTTTCTTTAAGTGAATCTACTGTATTATAGAAGCACATTACTTATTATACATAATACAACAGACAGATTTAATTTTATTAGCAAAGCATTATGAATTGCTGTATTTGATCCTTGAACCATACATAAAGAAACCACCTTCACCGTGCACAAGTGTTGGTAAAATTAACAGTATTTTTTCCACAGGAAAAAATGAAATGTAAATGAAACTGTATATAACTGAAATATACATGAAACTGTACGAAAGTCATATAAAAATGTTGTAAACACAACAAACCTAAAAAACTTATTTTGGCATTTTAGTCTGGAAATAGATTACAAGACTAAAGTTAATTTTACCATTTCTTGCTTTCTCCAGACACACTTACACTTTTCTGTAGAGGTATTTTCTCATGCAAAATAAAACAAAAAATTCATTTTCACAGAAGAGATATGTACATATTTGTAGAAACATTACTTTACCTAGTGGAATATCTGGAATGTGAGGAATAATTTCTGCTGGCTTGAGGCCAGTCGCCAATGGAGTGCTTGGACCGTTTACAAGCACAGACCCGATGTAATTAAGTAGCTTCTGAGCTCTGTTTTGAGACTTCTTAAACTGGAAGAGCTGGGGGTTCTCATCAATAAAATCTGTATCCACTGTTCCATTTAAAAACTTCTGATTCTCAAGCACGTTCAATAGGAATGGAATGTTTGTCTGAAATAATAACAGAGACACTTACCACAACTTGACAAATATCTGAACTGGCTATCCATCAATTATCAATGAATGAATGAACTCATCAATTAGACTGAAAATTAATTTTAGATTTATTGATAAATGGTTTTGTGTATGTGATTTGCTATGGTTATTAGTCTCGTTAAGTGTAGTTAATGTTATGGTATCCTGGGAGATAGCAATGTTCTTCCTCCGCCGGATATTTGGGGCCCGTGTGTGGGGATTTCCTCCTCCAGGAGCAAGCACTAGACTCCTACCAAGTGGCAGTGAAGTGCACGTGAGTGTAAGCATGTATGAGTGAGAAAAGAGGATAGAACAATGAAGAGGATGAAGTCCAAGGACTTTGTTAGGGTTTTGCTTAGGTATAGATTGTCAAAACCTTGGAAAAATACCAATCAGCGCATCCGGCAGCTAGTTTTCTCCCCCAGACTGGCTGAATTCGACCTAGCTATCTATCTAGCTAGTGTTGAAAATATGCCACCATTGGCCTCGAACCCTAGGACCTCCCAGTCAGAATTGCTGTAGACTTCTGTTATGCCAGTTCTGAGCTAACATCCAGTTTAATCTGCTAGAAATTACGTTTGATCCAGAGCTGTACTTGGAATTCAAACATAGAATCTTTCCATTCCATTTGAATTAACCATGGTAACAACTTACCTTTACACCGCGCACTCTGAATTCTCGCAATGCACGGCTCATTTTGGCGCAAGACGACTGCAGGTCATGAGCTCGGGAAATCACCTTCACCAACAACGAATCGTAATATGGGGAGATCTGTGCACCAGCAAAGGCAGATGCTCCATCCAGTCGGATACCCATGCCCTCACCACTTCGGAACACCTGCAGCAAAATTGAAACTTAAGAATGACAAAGCTGACAACACGAGCAAAGGACAAATGACAATGACAAAGTTGACAACATAGGAAGTGTTGACAAAAAATCTTCAACAAAAATGTGACTGAAGAAATTCAACAGTAAGCAAACCTTTTGTGGCTTGTCTGTAAGGTTGCTCTAGTTCAATGTAACCACACAGCTAGGTTCAATGAATATTTTTCTTCCCTACTGCATTATAACGCATTCTTCTTTTTCTTTACAAGCAGGGAAGTTTAACCTGCTTAAACTTAGCACTGACCACTTCAATCTAACATTAATAGAACTACTTGTGATGCATGTAAACCAATATTAACAATTTAAGTGTTCTTCTGGTTTTAATGATTATTAGTGCTGAATCAAGTAGATGTTGGATGTTTATGACAATGCCTATTTTATTTTAAAAAACATACTTTAAGGCTGTTAGTATATACGTTCAAATTAGGAAAAATTAACCAGACTGACAAAGTTTTATTTTGCCTTTTTTTAGCCTCTTTTGGTGTGCGACTTTTTAGGCATTATTTATCTACTTAAATACTTTTTTCCTTGAAATTAATTTGTATCTTTTCCAAGTCTTGGTTGAAACTAAATGTGTACTTCATCTTGAGTTTTACTAATTACAATAGTTGTCTGCTGGTAACAAACCTCTAATTTATTTTTGCTTGGGCTGAAGATATAATTTAAGTTTGAATTTGGCATTGTGTGAGAGAAGGGCTCAGATTTACATTGCAAACAAAACACACACATCTTGGAGGGTAAGTCAATAACTCTTCCTTATGACAATTTTCCGCAAGTATAAGGGATAAAATCTGCATTAATGCAAGGAATTAAAAGAAAAGTCTCTTTCATATGCTAATTATGGAAATAAATGGAAATGAGAACATTTATATTGATCATTATTTCGGGCTTACAAGTTATTTATTTGCCTATTGTTCAACAAGGTTCATTAATTTTCCCCTCATGTTATAGCGATTTAAATGCAAATATTCTGCTAATTTTAGATGCAGGTGCAATGAAATATATAAATGCTCCCACCCCCCAAATTTAAATATTTTTCACCTTATGGTCCTATTTCTTATTTTATTAGTGTCTTTTTAGACACCAAAAAACACGAGTTCAGAGTCTCAACTTCACAAAGAAATGGAAGTATTCTAACCTCAATGCGACCGGTGTCTGGCTGGAAGTTCTTGGCAGGATCTTCAGTGGTCACTCTGCATTGGATTGCACATCCCTGAGACTTAATTTTGTCCTGGGTCATGCCCAATTCGGGCAAGGTGAGACCCTCAGACAGACGAATTTGTGACTGCACCAAGTCGATTCTGTAAAGTCGACACACACAAATTATGTTAAAATGCTAGCTGAAGGAGAGAAGCAAACTTTATAAGCAGAAGAATAATTATGAGACAAGCATAAAGTGGATTATTTTTCCTCAGAGTGCATAGTGAAAAAATGCCAAAGCAAAAATCACAATCCATTCCGAATGCTAGCATTTCACAAATTTCTTCTATTTTTTCGATAAATTTTTCTTTCTGAATTGAGCGAGTACAATTGAGTGTACAACACACTGAAGCAATTTTTGAATTGAGAAGAGAGAGTAGAATGACCCCACAAGCCTCAAACGGCCAACACAAACATGGCACTCTTGCAGAAATTAAAATGCGAGGTTCTCCCTCCATACAGGGCAGACCTCTCTCCCTGCAATTATGCCATATTTGGTCCCGTAAAATACGGCTCTGATGGGCAAACGATTCACCTCAGACAATAATGTCAAGCAGAACATGCGGAACTTTCCACTCCCACCCCCCGAGAATTTTATGAGACACGCAACATCTATCCACCACTCTATCCACCACTTTGCATCACAGTGAGATAAGCCAGGGCCACTACTTCAGACACACATACTGCTTTTGTTCCTATGCCTATGACTAGTTTCTTTTTGAATGCTCCTTATAATTGAGGCAAAGACGGGCGTTTCTCTTAACCTGAAATGACTCACCCTGTAATTTCTTCAGTGACCGTGTGTTCCACTTGCAGCCGAGCATTCACTTCAATGAAGTAGAAGTTTCCTTGAGGGTCTACTAGGAACTCCACAGTGCCAGCATTCTCATAGCCCACATGCCTTGCCAGCTTCACCGCCTGCTCTGTCATGCGATCGCGTACCTAAGCAATCAAGTACAATGATTTTTTACTGTGCCAACAAACAATTATCAGTAAATGTAAAGTCACATATTATTTTAGATTGAGCAAGAAATAATGTAACAAAACAGGAAAAGAGAAGTAAGAAAGATTTAGTGTTAAAGAACAGTTACAAGCTGCATGCAATTTACGAGGGAGGAGGAAAATCTGCAGAAACCAGATGTAGATGAAATGTTGTCTTCATACTTTTCACCTAAGAGCAATACTTGTTAGTACAATTTTTAGTTCTATGTTACAAAAAAACAGATGTGAGAGTGCACGAATGTTCAAATTTGAATGCAAATAAAATCCAATTATAAGTGTAAGTTTCTAATGCATTTATTAGAAATGTGTCACTATTAGTTACTACTAAATGAAAATTAGACCAAAGTGTACTGGAAAATGCACATTAAATGTTTTTTTCTAACTAAAAAAAAAACTTTACCTCCCTCTCTTACCACAATAAATTCAATTTCAAACATTGGAACAACAAGCATATTTGGCAAAATTTGATAAGAAGAAATATTTGCACTTGTGTAATAAAAGCTATTGGCAATGGTAAATGAGCTAGAGATTCCAGAAAAACAAAGGAGAATGAAAGCGGAAATATCAGAAAAGCATGAAGCCCAAAAAGTCAAGAGAGGATAAAACTTAAATGCAAAAAGGTAACAAATTTCTAATGTACATTGTACGTAGGGGGCATGTTAAAAGTAAACACCAAACAAAAAAGAAGGATCAAGAAAAGAAAAGAAATGAAAACACACGTGAAACATTAATATCGGCAAAGAAGAAGAATATATAAATGGCACTGCAATATAGAATTCTAACAAATACACAGCTATTTTTTTTGTTTTTACATGCCAAGCATTTCACCTTTTGATTTACATTTAACTTCCAGTTTGCATTTCTAGAAACGCTCAACGTACCTTGGGGTCAAGATTGGGGGCAGGTGCGATCTCCACCACTTTCTGATGCCGTCGCTGTACGGAGCAGTCTCGCTCGTACAGATGCACCACGTTGCCCGCGTGGTCTCCCAGCAGCTGCACCTCAATGTGGCGCGGCCGTTCGATGAACTTCTCGATGAACATGGCACCATCTCCAAACGCCTTCTGGGCTTCTGACGACGCAAGCTTGAACATCTCCTCAACCTAGGAGGCAACAACCACTGTCCTGTAATGCTCAGTTTTAATTTATAAAACCACTCACTGACTACAAAAAATGTAGAAACTTTACGTAACAAAGATGTGGAAGTGATATTCCAAGTTGAATCCAGCTGCTGCTCACAATACATGTTGTACATTTTTAGGGTAAGCGGAGGTCGAAGATACTCACTTCTTGCCAATGAACGTGTGATGAATTAAATTTAACAAAGTTACGCACATGACATATGCCCCTGATTTGTAGGCAACCCATCTTGCACTGATGTAGGCCGGGAACATGGAATACCTTCAGGCAGCTCCACACACTTGTTATTTGACGAAAGGCGAGCAACCGCACGCAGAATCCCAAGTAGTGTGGATAAGATGCTTGCTATTTGCCGAATGACGAACATTCGGTTCTCGCCCTATCCTCCGCGTGTCGGTCAATGGACACATCAAAGGATGCGAACATTCGCCCAAGACATCAGCTGTTCGGGATTGGGCGAGCACTAGCTCACTGCTCAGCGAATACCGAATGTGTGGAGCCGCCTTTACCCACCTCGTGTCGGTCTTTAACATCCATCAAAGGGAGCGAACATTCGCCGAACACATCGGCTGTTCGGGATTGGGCGAGCAGTAGCTCGCTGCTTGGCGAATGTCGAATGTTTAGAGCCGCCTTGATGTGCCTTGCGAATGTTCACTTCCACCAGTGTAACCAAAAGACCGTCTCACGGTGGGTAGTGCTAGCACCAAATGTTCGTCGCTCAGCAAACAGCAAGTCATCCACACTCGGGATTCGGCGAACAGTCGCTCACTACTCGTCGAATACTGAATATATGGAGCCGTCTTTTGACTGCAGCAGAACAGGAACAGGTAAACAATGTATGATTAGTTGCCTACCAATCAGGGGTACATGTCACTAGTTTACCTTAGTTGTATGAAATTTGTCACCGCATATTCATTAGCAGAATTCAAAAATCGTGGACTGATCTACATGATATGAACGTTTATAACACTTATTCTGAGACACCCTGCAACGTAAACCTTTTTTAAAGACTGTGTTGCACTAGAATTTCGTACGTAGAATTTGTTACCAATGGACAGTTTCTTACTAAAATTAATATTTGTGAATCGCACGATTTCTTACAATTTAATAATTATTCCAATCTATAACACCTCACATCTATTTTAGCATCTCACTGCATTTTTAAGCGACTTCAAAAGATCTTAATTATTCATATTTCTTACCACATACTATTCATATGAAATGGTAGTATATATAAGGAGGATTTAAGCATTAGAAATTTAACGCGAAGAGGAACTCTTACACATTTACTTCGAAATAAATGTCATGAACTTCCAGGGCAAAAAGGTCTAAAATTAACACTTAAAAAACAATGGGAAATAGCATGTGATGGAATTACAGCTATACGCGTATATATTTGCCCCTGATTTCGAAGCAACCGCCCAAGTACCGATACATACAGTATGAACATAATATTTCATTTAATGCATCAGACGTGACCTGCTATACATATCTGCATTAGGAGTTGCCTAACAATCAGAGGCAAATGTCAAAGTTATAAATGCATATACTCTAGTTATATAAAATTTCCTACTGTATATTCATTGGCAAAAATTTATCATTTTCGATTGCTTTACACGCCCCTGGAAGTTTGTAACATTGATTCTGGGGCATTCAGCTATAGCGCATTCTCACATTTCCCTGATGAGAGGGTATTATTTACGTTCCTTGGCAAAAAGTTATCATCTTCGACGTGCCCTGGAGAAGTTTGTAACATTCATTCGCTGAAATCGCGTAGGCGCGGTAAAGAAAAACAGAAGCTTCGGTCACCTCCTGCATCTTGCGCACGACGCGCATCCCGCGCCCGCCGCCGCCGAAGGCCGCCTTGAAGATGACGGGCAGCCCGTGCTTCTGGCAGAAGGCCATCGCCTCCTCCGAGGTGTGGATGGGCCCCGGGGTTCCGGGCACCACCGCCACCCCTGCGGAAACGCCGATCGCAGCTCAGTACTCAGTTACATCTCAGCAATCTAAGGGCATTGCTTGTGAAATTGAAGTATTGGTATTAAATATAACTTAATATTATAAATATTATTCACTTATCGTAATTTTATTTTTAAAACACTTATATTCCTATTTAATTTCAAACGGGCAAGCGGGTGGTCTCGGCCGTGGGCGTGGGCAAGTGGGTGGGCTTCCGCGTCAGCGAGGGCCTGTGGGTGGGCTTCCGCGTCAGCGAGGGCCTGTGGGTGGGCTTCCGCGTCAGCGAGGGCATGTGGGTGGGTGGCCGCGTCAGCGAGGGCATGTGGGTGGGCTTCCGCGTCAGCGAGGGCATGTGGGTGGGTGGCCGCGTCAGCGAGGGCATGTGGGTGGGTGGCCGCGTCAGCGAGGGCATGTGGGTGGGTGGCCGCGTCAGCGAGGGCATGTGGGTGGGTGGCCGCGTCAGCGAGGGCATGTGGGTGGGTGGGCGCGTCAGCGAGGGCATGTGGGAGGCCGCGTGAGCGAGGGCATGTGGGAGGCCGCGTGAGCGAGGGCATGTGGGAGGCCGCGTGAGCGAGGGCATGTGGGAGGCCGCGTGAGCGAGGGCATGTGGGAGGCCGCGTGAGCGAGGGCATGTGGGAGGCCGCGTGAGCGAGGGCATGTGGGAGGCCGCGTGAGCGAGGGCATGTGGGAGGCCGCGTGAGCGAGGGCATGTGGGAGGCCGCGTGAGCGAGGGCATGTGGGAGGCCGCGTGAGCGAGGGCATGTGGGAGGCCGCGTGAGCGAGGGCATGTGGGAGGCCGCGTGAGCGAGGGCATGTGGGAGGCCGCGTGAGCGAGGGCATGTGGGAGGCCGCGTGAGCGAGGGCATGTGGGAGGCCGCGTGAGCGAGGGCATGTGGGAGGCCGCGTGAGCGAGGGCATGTGGGAGGCCGCGTGAGCGAGGGCATGTGGGAGGCCGCGTGAGCGAGGGCATGTGGGAGGCCGCGTGAGCGAGGGCATGTGGGAGGCCGCGTGAGCGAGGGCATGTGGGAGGCCGCGTGAGCGAGGGCATGTGGGAGGCCGCGTGAGCGAGGGCATGTGGGAGGCCGCGTGAGCGAGGGCATGTGGGAGGCCGCGTGAGCGAGGGCATGTGGGAGGCCGCGTGAGCGAGGGCATGTGGGTGGCCGCGTGAGCGAGGGCAAGTGGGTGGCCACGTGAGCGAGGGCAAGTGGGTGGCCGCGTGAGCGAGGGCAAGTGGGCGTGGGCTCTCACCCGCCGCGATGGCCGCCTCGCGCGCCGCCACCTTGTCGCCCATCTGCTGCACGACGCGCGGCGACGGCCCGATGAAGCGCAGCCCGGCGTCTACGCACGCCTGCGCGAAGTCCGCGCGCTCCGACAGGAACCCGTACCCAGGGTGCACTGCGTCCACCTACGCACACACACACAGCTCGTATTGAAAAAGAACTTTCGCTGAAATAGGACACATTTAAAGATTAACAAAGTAAATTAAAATATAAATAAATGTTAAAGTTATTTGGATAAATTCTTCGTTTCTCGAGGTGACCAATGCAAATCGGAAATCATGTGTAGAACCGGAGAAGAAAATACAAATACTTCCGTAATTTTTACCTGAATAGGGTCCTTCTAAGCACCAGGAGATGGTACCCAGGCGGAATTTTATTTTAAGCGAATTTTTTGTTTACGTTTTGAACTTTTAAAAAACAGCACGATAGTTTGGATGTTAAAATATATTAATAATACCGCTCTCTGTCAATAAATTTAAAAAATTATTGAACTATTGGAAACTAAAAAATATCACACTTTTAGTGTCATAAGTAGAGATCGAATTGTTATAAATTTACATATTTTTTGCCTTCCTAAATTCCCTTTCCAAAACTGTAATCTTGGGGATTCGTCGTTGACCAAACAATATCGATTTTTTTCGTTACATATTTTTACATATTTAGTACTACATCACGTATTTGACATATTTTGCTATTTTCATATTTTTTCATTATATCAACCTTCAACTTTATTGTATTTTTTTACGAAAATAAGTATTTTCATACAAAAAAAAAATCAAATTTTTTCCTACATTATTAGCGAGTGCTGTCGTCTCGAGGTGCGATACGTGAAGACACTGATATTCTTACAGTCCGGAGAGCCTGCTTCAGTGGCGGGAGGTGCGCGTTAACGACACAGATTTTTCACCTTTAGAAATGAACATAATCACTGACGCCGGGTTTCGTGATATTTTACCCCAATTTCCGAGAACCATTGGCAATCGCCGACGTGTCACTCTGCATGGGAACGCTGCATGCCGCAGAGATTGTCCACTGGTCGTAGATATCGCCAGTTTGAACTTTTTTTTAAAATTTATTTTTATTTTTAGCTTCTGGCTGCTAAACTGTGGTGCTTGATAGACAGACGAAGCTTTTACTATTGACGCTAAAGTTATGCGATGTATAGTGCGCATCGACTTGTGGCCTCAATTTTTATTTTTAAACGTTTGTATTATTTTACATCTTTTTTAATATTTTTTAATAATGTATTTTCAAATTATGTAAATGCGTTTTATAATTAATGTAACATTACATATTTGATGTGATTTTATATATTCTTATTGTTTTCATTACATTCTTTCTGAACACATTTTCACGTTTCAAACTACATATTTTTCTTGTTTCTAGTCGCAAGCAATACTGAAGCGGTGAATATGTGACCGTGCGAAGGCGAAGTGGTGCCTGCTCGCATCCAAGCGCTGTCTAGGTATCAGGAGTGTAAGAACTGCTAAACTGCTGTCCTCGATAGCAATAGACAAATCCTTTACAACTGACGGGAATGTTGTGTGGTGCGAAGTCGTCTTGCGACCTCCAAATTACTTTTAAAACGCTTGTATTATTTTAAATTTTTTAGGACATATTTTGTGAATTTAATTTAAAATTAAGTAAAAGCGTTTTATAATTAAAGGAATATATATTATTAATGTAATATATATATATATAATTAATGTAATATATATATAATTAATGTAACATTACATATTTTATCTGATTTCAGATATTCTTATTGTTTTCCTTACATTATTTCTGTACACATGTCTGATCGCAAGCAACGCTGCGGCGCCTCACTCACCTCGTACTCCTTGGCGATGCGCACGATCTCCGGGATGTTGAGGTAGGCCTGCACGGGCGGCAGGCCTCGCCCCACCAGGTACGACTCGTCCGCCTTCTGGCGGTGCATGTGCATCTTGTCCTGCTCCGAGTAGATGGCCACCGACCGGATGCCCAGCTCCGTGCACGCGCGGAACACGCGGATGGCGATCTCGCCTGCGCAACAATACGCACATTGAAGAGAGAAAAACAACAAACAAAACTTTTTTCCCCCCATTTACTACTGTTCAAAGTGTCCCTCTTCAGTACCGGTTGCCTCTTTCGATTCTTGCGGTAAGAAATAAATAAGATGTTTGCATCACTGCTATTCAGGGTAATGCAGATAGGTATCTAGAAAAATATTACTTGTTAATAGGATTGTAATGGAAAATGTATTAGAGGGACACATACTATCTCTCTCTCTCTCTCTCTCTCTCTCTATATATATATATATATATATATATATATATATATATATATATATATATATATATATATATAAATAAATAAATAAAGTTGATAGTTGTAAATAATACAGTTTTTCAAATTGTCATTCTCCATGATTTCGCGGCATAGTAGAAGTATAGAGTAATGATACCTCCTCAGTCGATGGTAGAAGTACGTACACGAAGGTCATGATGAGTGATAGGAACCCAAATCTATTGCTCATTTGCTTTCAAATATAAGCAAATATTTTGTAATCCATTCTTGCCCAAAAACTATCCCGTCTTTCTGTATTCAAAATCCAACTTGTACATGGCTAACGATAGGGATCCCAGAATTAAGAAATCGGGCACAACATACACTACTCTTCGTAGCACGTCACACGTTATCTGTTTTTGACGTTAAGTAAATAAATTGTTGAGGTCATTTCGACAGTTTACGTGCCATGGACTTCCTCAGGGCAAACTGTGCAGAGGTGGACTACGCACGGGTTCTAAAGAATGGATTTCGCCCTGAGGAAGGTGGCAGTATGGTGACGGAAACGCTGAAATTATGACTAGGGCGCGGCGTCTCCCGGACAACCGAGTATCTCTTGCCTCCCACCTCGGAAGCCTACTTTCGGTTAGTTGACAGACCTACTGACTAGTTTCCGCACGCGTCAACTGCTATGGTCATCAGCCCCGTACGTTCAATGGATCGTGGGAGCTGGCGGTGATTTTGCCCCGATGAATGGCGAGATCTGGCACCGACCTTCACGTTTAGCGGGGTTTTCTCCAACCAGGTATCTCTCAGCGGGACAAACTCTACGCTCCCGATGTGTGTGGTAGTGTAGTGCATGTAAGATGGGAGATGGTAGGATAAGGGAGAGAAAGGAAAGATCACGCGCGGTTCGTGTCCCCTTTGTTAGGGTACTACTCCAACATTCGCCTAGAGTTGATAGGAGAAATCACGGGAAACTACGGAAACTATCGGGTCGGTACTCGAAGGGGGCGTGGTCCTTCTGGAAGCAGCCGGCTACTAGCATTATCTTCCAGCGTTTGAATTCGACCTAGCTATGTACCTAGTATCGAAAATCCTTGAATCGGAAAATCCTTGGATCGGAACTAGAACCCTAGGACCTCCCTGTCAGAGGCTCTGCGGCAATATCAGCTAAGGCCACCAATTCGCCTCAGCCGGTCACGTGACTCGTCACTACCTTACGCGTGGCCCCAAGACTGCATATTCTCCCTGCCTTCCCCCTGGGCTCGGTGGCTGAGCCGTGGCTGGCGGCCAGCGCGTTCCTCTGTTGGCGCAGAGCACCGGCCGGATGGGGCGGTACTCGACGGGGGCGTGGTCCTTCTGGAAGCAGCCGGCTACTAGCATTATCTTCCAGCGTTTGAATTCGACCTAGCTATGTACATAGAATCGAAAATCCTGCCACAGTCGGCACTAGAACCCTAGGACCTCCCGATCAGAGTCTCTGGGGCGATATCAGTTAAGGCCCCCGATCCGCCCAAGTCGGTCACGTGACGCGGGAGTAGTGGCTGGCGGCCAGTGCGTACCTCTGTTGGGACACAGCACCGACCGGATGGAGCGGTACTCGACTGATCCTTCCGGAAGCAGTCGGCCACTAGCATTATCTGGCAGATAGCGACTGAATTCCACCTAGCTATGTAGCTGACCTAGGTATGTACTTAGTAACGAAAATCCTGCCTCAGTTGGAACTAGAACTATAGGACCTCCCTGTCAGAGGTATTGCGGCGATATCAGACAGGGCCCCTGATCCGCCTAAGCCGGTCACGTGACTATCGGTGCATATCGTCGCTAGGTGGTGCTAAACTCGCAAATTCCCCCATGGCTTACCTCTGTTGGCGCAGAGCACCGACCGGATGGGGCGGTACTCGACGGGGGCGTGGCCCTTCGGGGCCTTCTGGGCGTCGGAGGCGTGGCCGCGGCGGGGCGCCAGCCAGGGGGCCGTGGCGCCGGCGGAGCGGTGCAGGCGGTGCAGGGTGCGCGGGGGCGGGCGCCCCGCGCGGGCCAGCAGCTGCACCCCGGACATGGTCTCTGGCGCTCACGCGATCTCTCGCTCTCTGCGGAGGATGGAGGGGGGTGTGCTCTTCCTGCTCCGCCGCCGGCCGCTCGCTCGCTGCTCTCTCGTCGTTCACGCCTCGCACGATGCACGCCCTCTCTGCAATAAGAACAGCAAAATTACAATATTTGTATGTATACATTTATTGGATTACGTAACTATTAATTATATACCGTCAATTGCAAATGTTTTATTGCTTGGTACAACGTTTTTCAACAAACACGATTTGTCAGTGAATCGTTGAGCCAAGAAATGAATATTTGAAATTGACTGTCAATCAATAGACACATAATTCAATACATTTAACAAACGGTCATAAACATAAAACAAACAATATGTATACAATATTGTTGCGGTAATCCGAGATAATTGGGGCTGATGGTACCTCTGACCACAAAAAACACATTACAAGGGGAAAAGGAATACATAAAAACTTTTTCAACTACAATCGATTCAGGTTAGTGTGAACTCTGATATAGTGAACCATCGGTTATAGTGAACTGACGTCACTGGTCCCGATTCACTTACATAACAAATAAACAAGAAAATTCGGATATAGTGAACCCAAATCACGGCTAAAGAGAACTTAGGAAATAGAATGTCCCGGAGAGTAATTCCCTCCTGGAAAAAAAGAATATCGCCTCGGTGCCACAAATTCCAACACTAGGCAGCTTGAACAAAAAAATGTCGTCGGTAAAAAGACATAATCGAAGTCTCCCCAGAGTTTAAGGTAGGGGAACGTACTTAAACAATTTTCACTGCGGAAACACAGGTCGTGGGCTGCAACTGCCGGCGGCGACGCGTTGCGATTGCTTGTTACTTGATATTCTGCGGAACAGAGCACGTTGAGTTCTACGTAAGCGACAAGAAGTGCGCGACTGCCCCAGCCTGACGATATCCGCCGTGCCGCGCGGAAAAGCGATCAGTTTCCTTAGCCGCTTGCGCCATCCCGCCACCGAAAGGATCTCGTATGTTATTAGACGCGTAAAGGAGCCTACGGAGTGTGGGGCGGTGTTCCAACAGTGCAAGAGGTATTAAAGGGTGTCAAGACTTCATTACGATACTTTGAGACAGTGGACAATACAGGATCAAGTATCGAGAGTCCTATACTGGCAACGAGGACAGAATCACCCTGTATATCCATAAAAGTGCTGTTGTTTACAATGGTGAAGCACATTAGAACCACTGGAGAGACTGCGTCAAAATTTAGAATGAATACTTTTGACCCATCAAGAACGAAACCCTTTTGCTGCGCAAGTAGCTCTGATAAGATGCTGATTGAAATTTACCACCTGTGGGTTACGCATATCATGCAACTCACGCATTTACACACGTTCCTCTCATTTATAAACTTGCGTTGATTATAAACTTTCCTCGGGCCAGATTGATCTAAGATCTTGTATTTCTAATTAAGGCGCGTTCGAGATTCATTTTAATCTTCTATAAACAGGGCCGTGCTAATGTGTACTTTGCATCATAGTGCAAATTTTTGTTTGCCGTCCCCCGTGTTCTAATGTTTTGACTTTCTTGCGTAGCTTTAATTGAGCTTTTATGGACTTAACAGTACAGTGGAACGGCAATTTCACAATTTCTGCACAAGTAATAAAAGTAACCTATATTCTATTATATGATATTGATGAAATCTCCGAAGATAGTTTTATTTATACTTACTGTATTAGTGTATTTTTTCGACCCATGATTTAACACCAAAAGTGATATTTAATGTTTGCGAATAAAATAGTTAACGTTTTATGTTTAAAATAAAAAAAATGTACCAAATATAAAAAAAATGCCTACTTTATTGCCGCCGCTTGTGTGGTGCATCGCTGGCACCAGTTTGGCACGGCCCAGCTCGTAAAATGTATTTTATTAAAATTATGCCACTATTCTAACCTTCAGGCGATATTATCTCCGTATCAGTCAAGACACGGTTCCACACCGCAACAGAATAGTCGTTGATCCCACAGAATCAATATTTTGCCCCGCTATCAGCTCTTCCGCGGAGGCTATCGCTGTGCGTATGTGACATAACGGGACACGTTCCCCATCGCCCTACTATTATCGCCTTCTGTTGAGTCACTAGAGAGATTTTGCACAGCGTATAGCCATACTATACTTGGGGGTTTTCATTTCTTGTCGAGCGACGCCTAGTCTTCACGATGGAATATCTCACGGTGTTTCGCGCCTTTCTCGGTCGTGCCGCTAGATGTCGCATGATCGTGCCCGTATCGAGCCGTGCTGGCGATTATGCGACATCTGGCGGCTCGACCGAGAAAGACGCGGAACACCGTGAGATATTCCATCGTGAAGACAAGGCCTGGCGCGCCCAAGAAATAAAAAAAAAAAAACAAATATAGGGAGATTTTGCACGGTGGAAAGAAGTGTGAGCTCCTCCGGTGCACCGATTTTTTCTCTCTCTGAGCAGCACCAATTTGCGTCACGGACCACGTGGCTACAACACGGGTACTTCGTTTGAAAAGCCTGACCAGACGCTGGCCGCCATGTTGCATGAGAGGGAGAAATGTTGAGAAATATTTGAAAATAGAGATGAAGCGACAATTTTAAACAAAAGTAACACGATGACGGTGCAATTGAAATAAAAGTAGCAATATTTAAAACAATGCTTCACATGTGTTTCAATGACTTAACACGGTGATTGTGTTTGGTAACTGTCTACTTTTAAAATTCCCGCTAATATTGGAATGCAAACTGGTACCTGAAGCTCTTAGGTGGAAGTATGATACGTTGCGCAAGAACTCCCCCCCGTAAATTTTTTGTGACCACGTGACCTATGTTGTGCGAAGAACGCATTCTGGACGAAGAAAACTCAACTCGGGTGGTAGGGGTATGTATGAAAAGCTCTGTAGCTAATAGGACAAACCTGAACTTGCTACATCACGCGGTCAATGGGAGAACCATTTAAGGCATTTTTAGCCAATTGCCATCAAGCTCATGTGTCAAATCAACGCTATCTTTACTATATTACACTGACTAAAGTGCAGATGACATATTTGAAGTTCGCGTACGCGCGTCGTTATTGGCCAATATAAAGAGCCGAGCCAAGTTCCACCATTCACCTCGTGATGTCGCTGAAGCTATGCGTGTCAGACTAGCTGCTGTGAAATCGCTAAGGAAATAGTTCCTCGGCGATTTCGGACCAAAGGAACGCGCGTTCGAGTCCCGCCTCGGGCACGTGTATGTTTGTGTCGTGCATTCATCTTTCATTGTCATTTCACGTCCCATTCTCCCAGGACTGGCAACCCTGCGGAATAAAAATTGGGTTCAACATAAGAACGCTGATCCCCTCCAAAAAAAGGATTACACCTGCGTACACTTGCCACGGAAAAAAAAATTAACACCCTCGGCAAGCGCAGGTGTACGCGTGCGTGGTTCCAAGTGACCAATTCGCATCCAATACATAAGAAAATTACATCATACGGGTCAAAACGTCCCGAAGCCACGAGAAGTGCGCGTGACAGGGCGGTGGTGGGCATTTATTTGGGGAAAATGAGAATTTATTGTTCATTAAAATTATGAAAAAAATGTAATTTGAAAAAGAAAATAGAGAAAAAGATAAAGATAGAAAAAAGAAGATAGAAAAAAATACTGTCTCCTAGAATATTAAAATTGACCAATTTCACAAAAAATGTGAGCTGGGTCGAAAAGACCCAACGTAATAGTTTACTTAACGGTACTTCACTTTGTAGACCAAGGGCTGTACTCGGCGCGACAGCCCGTGAACGAGCTCAGGCCTACCGCCGACGTCCCTGCCTCGCGGCCATGGGTCTCAAAGGGGTACGTGTGGTTTGGACGTAGATATCCCCATGCTGCATTCCGGTCTGCTCAAACTGAGAAGTGAATCTTCTCATCTTCACACAGCAACAAATACTGGGACATTTTCAAGAAAACGCACACTATAGTCTTGGTTCGACCGGAAATCGAACCTGGGGCCGCGATATTAATATTAATATCATTATTATTTTATTATTATTAATTATTAATATCAGTATTTTATTAATTATTAATATTAATATCAGTATTTTATTTATTATTATATTATACATATTATTATTATTATTATTAATATCAGTATTTTATTAATTATTAATATTAATATCAGTATTTTATTTATTATATTATACATGTTATTATTATTATTATTATTATTATTATACATAATATAATTTGGAAGGAAGGAAGAAACGGTGCTTGGCATGAGAAACGCAACGGAAGGGCATCAGCGTCCGCGCGGAGACTCAAAGTGGGCACGCGTGAGTGGCGCGCGGGGGCGCCGAGTGGCCACAGATAGCGCCGAGAGCGCCAAAAGATAAGCGGCCCCTCCCGTACCCACTCACCCACTCACTCACCGCCACCACGAGCGGCTCCTTCACTGGCGGCAGGGGGCGCTGCCGGCTGACGGCTCGCACACAGACAACGATCGGTTGATCGGTTGATCGATTGATCGATTGATTAGTGATCCCGGGCGCGAGAAGTGATAAGGTTATTCCCGTAAGAGTAGTGCATGTTTTAAGACGATAATTGATTGCTTAATTGATTAGGGATTCCGGGCGCGAAAACGGCTAATGTTAGTCCCGTAATTGTAGAGCGTGTTTTTGATCGCGGGATCTACCTCAGTTGGATGGAGACATTCGGAGCAAACCTACTAGCTACCGGCTAGAGGGGTTTTCCCCAACCAGGTATCTCCCATCGGCGGGGCATCGCCCGAGCCGGAACAATCTCTATACTCGAGTTTTTTATTTCCTGGCGCGCGAGGTCTAGTCTTCACGATGGAATATCTAATGGAATTTCGCGTCTTTCTCGGTCGTGCCGCTACATTTCCCATGATCGTCAGCACTGCTCGAAACAGTCGCGATTATGCGACATGTAGCGGCACGACCGAGAAAGATGCAAAATTCAATGAGATATTCCATCGTGAAGACAAGTCCTCGCGCACCAAGGAATAGAAACCCAAGTATAAGTTCCCGACCTAACATCCACTACACAACCTACCAACACATGCCAGTCTCCGGGCATGTGCGGTAGGTGGTGTAGTGGATGTATACTTGGATTTTTACATCGTGGCTCTTCACGTCCTGTGCTCACGATGGAATATCTCACGGCATTTCGCGTATTTCTCGGTCGTGCCGCTACATGTCGCATAATCGCAAGCACTGCTAGATACGGTCGCGATTATGCGTCTTCCAATGGCACTACAGAGAAAGACGCGAAATGCCGTGAGATATTTCATCGTGAAGACAGTGCGTCAAGTGCGTGCGTGTGTGTGTAAGTGTGTGAGTCAGGAGTGAGGATAGGACAAGGAAGACGAAGGAAAGATCGCGCGCAGTGCGTGGCCCGTTTTTAAGGCTCCGGCATTCATCTGGTGTTGATCGGAGAAAACACGGAAAGCTACCGATCAGAGCAGCCGGCCGCTAGAATTCTCCCTGCACTACGCAAATTCAACCCTGCTATCTCTCTAGTGTCGAAAATCCCGCCACCGTCGGGACTCGAACCTAGGACCTCCCGGTCAGACGCACTGCAGACATCAGCTGGTGCTCTGAGCTACCTCTCCTGGTCATTTGCTTCGGTCAAAACGGAAACAGCTTCTTTGCTTTCGGATTTTTCACGAGTTTCCTGGGTATTTAAGGAAGCCATCCTCACATGGCCGGAGGCTGCCTGGTTTGCTTTGTCGGCCCGAGGGAAAGGCGGCGGCGGCGGCGGCGGAAACAACGCAGTGTGTGACGTCAACGCCCCGCTCGATGGGGGGGGGGGGGAGGGAGGGAAAGCCGGACAAGTGAAGGCAATTTCCTCTGTCGGTCGCCTCTTCGGGGCCTCCCCCATCCACACATCCACTTCTCGTAACGAGCGACTGTAACACCCGCGCGCTTTCTTGAGCCCTGGAATACCTACTCCTTTACTAACGTTAGTTTAAGTTAGAATACATGTTAGCAGCGAGCGTTGTTCACAAAATCTCGTTATGAGAAATGTTTACTCCCATATATGAGAGAATATTTCACAACGAAAACCGAGCGTCAGGTTTGATACATTAGCCCTGTCCTCGAAATAACTAAACCAGCACTCCTCTCACATCCAGAAAAACGAGGTCTCAAGTAAACGAGCGCAGGTAATTCTCACTTCGCGTTACCAAACATCAATGTTCGAACTGAAACCTACTAATACATCGACCAAAAACCATCGATGGTTACGAACAACAATGCTTTTAAGGTTGGTTCAGTAATATCTAACAATAAATTTTCGCGCGGGACAAAATTTGTCAGCCGCCCTGTTTAGTAATTTGTAACTAAGATTTGTAGTCTTTGGGTGTATTCCTTTGGAAAGAAGAAAAAGAGAAAGGACTAGGAATTTTTCAAGGCCATCATTGATACGACAATGTACAATAGGAGAAAAGTAGATACCTCGTAATGAAAAGCCATGGCGTACTGTGTGGGATGGAACTAAAAATATCGCATAATAATGATGGTGATAATAACAATAATAATAATAATAATAATAATAATAATAATAATAATAATAATAATAATAATAATAATAATAAATCGTGTTTACTTATAGATGTGGCTGTGCCTCACGATCAAAACATCGTAACCAATGAGGCAGAGAAACGTCTTAAATACAAGTGTTTGGAAACCAAGATCGCCGAAGCACAGGACGAACCGATAGTCATCGGAGCTCTGAGAATTGTTCCGAAAAATTAGTAAAGAACTTTGCTAAACTCCCAGGTCACTCAAAAGATTGGAAAATTCAAGAAATTGCTTTATTTGGAACAGTCCACATTTTGCGCAAAGTATTGTAGAGGCAACGACAGTCCCTAGATCTGCTCCTTAAGTAACTGGTTGCAACCTGGAATAGATTTTAGTCAGTCGACTCATAACATCTTCAGTCGCAATGTAGAAGAAAAATAATAATAAATTGGACTAAACTGGTAAACAAAATTCAAATCATAAGAACAATTAACCAAACTTGAGTCTGAAGGCCATGACCATCCGATCATCTGAAAGGGGCAGAGCTACTAAGTTAACTGTAGACAGGTAAGGGAAGAAGTGGCGAGACTATACGCCCATGGCGTAAGTTTTAATCACCCACCTGTCCATGTGCGAAACACGAGGAGAGACATAAGAAATACTAGGAGTCAACTCTGAAGAGAGAGTCTGCTCGATAATGGTACTACTACAAACAGCATTCACTTGGTGCGAGTACAGCAATTTACACTGGCACATATATTATGATTTCATATTATACACTCACAAATTTT
Source organism: Gryllus longicercus (assembly GCA_038098605.1). Lineage (NCBI taxonomy): Eukaryota > Metazoa > Arthropoda > Insecta > Orthoptera > Gryllidae > Gryllus > Gryllus longicercus. The sequence goes on along the minus strand of JAZDUA010000718.1, from coordinate 406,401 downwards.
TACTTAATGGCATTTTTTATTCAAAACTTAACATCGTAAACGCAAATACATCGAGCACAAAACATCGACGCTTCTACAAAAACATTGACATTGATGTCGCATCGCTAATGAAGACTGGAGGACAGCGAGTTAAACACTATGCATTACCACCCCAATATCAGAATTGTGTGAACTAATAAATATCAAAGCAACATTAACATTAACAAAGCGAGTCAGAATGTGAAGACACATTTAATTCCATTTATTAAGTGCAATAGATTAACTAAAAAAACAACAAAAAAACAATGAAAATATGAGAAGTGAACATTTCAATTTTTTTATTTGAAATTTTAGGGAAAAAATATAATTTGAAGAAATAATCGAAATCAACTGATTTTAAAATCAATGATTCAAATCAAATGTTTTTATTTATTTACAGTTAAACCCGTACAAATTATGTGAAGTTTGGGAACGGGAAAAGCAACATTTACTGAACAGCATGACAATAGATCATTTCGGCATTTGTTCCATGCACAAAAAAAAAAAAAAAAAAAAAAAAAAAAAAAAAAAAAAAACTGGCAGAAAACGCCAATAGAGATGGAAGTTATTGGCCCAGAATTTGATTACAATGCTTGTATCAAAGACATATGTAGGCTTGTAGAAAAATACGAAACAAATGGCCACTACTACAATTATTGCATTATAATTAAACGTTTTTAACTGCAGAGCGGTCTTTAATTGTATAAAAATAGTTACACAGCGGGAGAGATTTATCTTAACAGATCGTTTTAATTTCATTTTTACTTATGCGTTCGGAGTACATTATATGGAAAATTATTATATGTGTCGCTCAAAAAGGAAATGAAGTGTTTCAAATTTCATTAATTATATAGACATACAGTTAGAAAACAAATCAGAGTTAACAAGGCGATTGGATCCGTTAAAATGTTTTTGATCATACGTGTCTCAAAGACTGTTTAGTTAAGACTCGTAAAGAAGCACCTGACATGCGCTTCAAGATAGTTTTAGCCAAGGGTGAGATACTTAACAGCATCCTATCAATAATTAACCGGGCATCAACTGTTGTCATTGCAGTGCCTCTGATCGACAGGTTCTATAATTCCGAGCCGACAGTGGCAGATTTTTGACACTAGCTACATAGCTAGATAGAATTCAGCCGCTGTTTAGAGGAGAATTCCAGCGGCCGGTTGCTCCGATTGGTACTTTTCGTAGTCTCTCCAAACAACACCAGGCAAATGCCGGAGCAGAACCCTAACAAACGGGCCACGGACCGCGCGCGATCTTTCCTTCCTCTTCCTTGTCCTAGCCTCACCCCCTTATACATTTCCATGCACTACACTACCACCAATGTCGGGAGTCTAGTGGGCGTGCTTAGAGCTTGTTCCGACCGGGGCGATGCCCCGCTAGTAGGAGACCCCTGGTTGGGAAAAACCTCCACAAGCCAACGTGTAGGTCAGCGCGGTATCTCACCATCCAGCAGAGGTTAAGATCACCACTACCTCCCGCAATAAAGCATGCTCTACACTTACGGAACCAATAACCACAACAGTTGGCGCTCCAGGAAATATGAAGAAAAAAAAATCAATCAAAATCTCAGTAAACCAAATACTTAAATTCACAGAAATCTTGGCGCCTATTCACAGGATTCAAAGATTCGCGCACATCGGAGTCGCATCACGTGTACCTACGCGTGCGAGAGGTCGGCTTGTGTTCGCAGACAACGCGCAGTCCCCCGCCCCCCCCCCATTAATCAATTAGCCGCTGCGCAGCGACGTGAACTGTCTCTAGGCCGCTGTGGTGCGGAGTAGATCTCCGTGCTTTCGACGACCATCGAAAGTGCGAGCGAGACGCACGAAATGGGAGACCCTGCGGAAGTGTAGTAATTAATCGATTCATTGGAGAGTGATTCCAGGCGCGTCACTAGGGTCACTAGCCTCCCAAGTGTAGTGTTTGTTTTATCGCTGGAGGCGGTGGTAATAGTCCCCTGCTGGATGGTGAGATCCGGCGACAACCTCCACGTCGCCTTGCCGGGTTTTCCAAAACTAGGTATATCCCACCAGCGAGGCACCGTTCCAGCCCGGGCAAACTAAGCTTCTGCGCGATCTCCCGACATATTCGGTAGTGTAGTGCATGTAAGTATGTGAAAGTAATGGGTCCGAATAGAACAAGGAAGAGGTAGGAAACATCGCGCGCGGTCCATGGCCCGTTTCATGGGACAGTGCTTCGGCATTCGCGTGGTGTAGATCGGAGAAACCACGGAAAACTACTAATCAGAGCAGCCGGCCGCCAGAATTTTCCTTCACACAGTGAATGAATTAGAGCTAGCTACAAATAAGTTGCTACTGTCGAAAATCCTGCCACCGTCGGGACGCGAACCTAGTACCTTCCGGTCAGAGGCACTGCAGTGACAACAGCTGATTCTCCGAACCACCTTTCCCAGTCCATCCACTCCTACTATCGCTGTTCAAGTAACTTCGTGCCTGAGGCTGCCTGTCAAAAGAGCTAGAAAATCGATATTTCTGAGACGGCATTTAGAGTCACCGTCTTCCTCTTCTGCAACGCCAGTGATGTCTACGAAGACTAGAGGTCACACTGATACGCGGGTGGAATTTTCGCCCGGTCATCGCAGGATCAGATCCGTCATTTGTGTTTGTATTTAGCCCTCATATGCCCAGTAAAGGGTAATTAGCCTCGGCGCCGTTAGATACCGGGGTTCCTAGTCTATCACTAAACCAGGAACCGGCGAACATTCGAATTCGTTTAACCTTCGTGACTTCTCGTAGTTAAGGAATTCTGCTATGGTTCCCGGTTTGGCGGTCGTGGCCTTTCAGTAAAACCATTCGTCTGGATGACCGAGAAAAACCATGAGATCCTAGGCCATGATGGCCAGCGAGGGGATGGAACCCGGGCCTCCCGAATGCGAAGTCAGCGCGCTATGCCATGAGCCACTTCGCTCGGTTGATCCTTCATTAGTAGCCCTTTCATATTTAGGATCTACTAGTTTTTTGAAAATTATTATACCAAAATATCTTAGAATATGAGAGATGAATTATCATATGAATTCAATACACCGAGTTTTATTATCAATGATTACAAATAACATTTAATATATGGTAATAACATTTCACGATACAAATTTGAAACATCGATTTATCTTTGTAAATTTACTTCACTCACTTCCGATCACTAATGTATTGGGATTGTTATTTAATATCTAATTCTATCGGATTTTATCCTCAGAATTGCATTCAGTTACACCGAACGAGGATTTTAAAACTTTTCCAGGGTGCATAAAATGAATTTTAAGGTGAGTGTGCATTTTTTCTTGGTGCCGACGTGTCATAAAACCTTTTCATAATTTCTAGTAACTTCATAAAAAATGAAATAGGCATTTACCTTGTTAGTCCAGTCATCATTCATGAATAGTAATAGCGGAACGTACCACATATGGTTAATGATTCAGCAAAGGAAACGTTTAAAATACACGAAATTGAATTCTTTATTGTATGTCATTGTATCGTATTTTAGAATGAAGATTGTTTTAGACCTTTTTATGACAGGTATTTTACGAGATATTGACGTAACTAGTTTGTTTTTCTTCAAATGAAGCTTTACGTATTTTAAGTCTATAATAACTAGCATAAAAAGTCGAATCCAATGATACAAATATTGTCACATGTTAAAGATTTTTTGGAGTAATTTTAATTTTTTGCGACTCGTATTTAACGTATATTTCAGATGTAGCAGTCTACCACTCAAGGTCTTGCAGCGCTCTCCCCGCTAACGTGCGCCCGGGACGTTACAATATCCGTTAAACACGAGTCACATTAGAATCAAAATTTCTAAGAAAATGCTTATCTAACATGTGACAAAATGTATAGCACTGAATTCGTCTTTCTCACCCATCATTATATAACTAACATTTTTAGCCTACTTAAAAAAACACAACCAACAACAAAAAAGTTACCTTATCTCGCAAAATACAAGAAATAAAATGGAAACAAATACATACATCAATTAGCGCCATTACCACATGTACTTCCATGAAAACTGCATTGCAATAACTTCAACCGTTCAAAAATCGCAGGAGATGCTAAAGTTACTTGACTCACCTTGTATATCCGCCTAGAGACTAAGCTATCTATATTCTTATCTGTAGAGGCAAAAGTAAATATAGAACTACGATAAAGAATTACGTAGATATCTGCTTAGCTGCGTCTCATTATCCAACAGTTTGACGTCACATCGAACGGTATTTATGACACCAAGAAATTTCTCAAACATATGAGAATTACACAGGAAGATAAGATAGATGACACAAAGGTCTCACAACAAATCACTGGAATTATACACAATGCAATGCAATGATAACAAAATAAATCTAGCTTGCATAACAGAAACGCATTTAAAATCAGATGTTACATTTAATATATCAGGCTATAGTGTAGTCAGAACCGACAGATCAAATGCAAACGGAGGTGGTGTACTAATACTAATAGAAAAATCCATACCATTTATTAAAATCAACCTTCCACACCCCAGGTCTCGAAACTATAGCCATTAAATTCTCTCTAAACAATAGATTAATAACCCTAATAGCGGCATACAAGCCTCCGAAAACAAAAATTTCTGACTCTAATATTTCAGCGCTATTCCAGATGAATTCGCCCACTCTTCTGATTGGGGATCTTAATGCTAAAAACACTATATGGGGATGTAGAAATACCAACACTGCAGGACGCCAACTCAGCAAAATAATTACGGACCTCAAACTTCAGTTGATTATCCCAGCAGAACCCACTCACTACCCCACAGATCACAATAAACACCCAGACATATTAGATATTGCAATTTCTAACACTCAAACCACTTTTTACTCAGCACCCTTCTTTGAACTAGACTCGGATCACCTGCCAACCATCATCTCAACTCAACAAATTACGCCCCCTCACACTCCAACTCTCACACTTAACACACAAAACATCAACTGGAAAAAAATTAAGAACATAATTCAAAAACAATCACCCCACTTTAAAATATTAAAAACTCCCATAGAAATAGAACAAGCTATAGCCTTTTTAAACAATATGATAATTAACACAATCAACACTCTTAATAATAATGCTCAGGCCCCCATCACTAAACATTTCAATAAAAAAACTTCCGAAAAACATTCTCACAATTATGAACACTAGAAACAAAACAAGAAGACTTTGGTGCACCATGAGAAACCTACAGCTTAAGAAAGAGTTAAATTTACTGTCTAACATCGTAAAAAAATCACTAAGGGAACATAAACAAACAATTTACAATAACTTAATCCAGTCCCTCAGCACAAATAACAACACGTAGTGGCAATTCACTAAAAATATCTTGAAAAAGAAAGCAATAATACCCCCATTAACAACTCCAACGGGCAAGAAATTCGCTTCTTATGAGAAGGCTGAAGCATTAGCCGATCACTTTGCTAAATCATTTACTCCCAATGCCACCCCAACTCACCCACTGCATTCAAACATACTCGAAATAGCATCAGCCCCCAACTATAACGTACCACACAAAATAAACTACATATCCCCAAATGAAGTCATTAATATAATTAAGATTTTGCCAATAAGAAAAGCCCCTGGTCACGACAAAATAAGTAACAAAATCTTAAAAAACTTACCTAAACCCACAATAGCATATATCACCAATATTTGCAATTCAATAATTAGAACTGGTTACTTCCCCGTTATTTGGAAAAATTCAAATGTAATACCCATCCCCAAGCCATTCAAAAATCTATCCAGAATTGACAACTACAGACCCATTAGCCTTCTTCCCACTTTATCAAAAATCCTAGAAAAACTAATCCTTAAAACACTAAATTCCCATCTGAATAAAACTCAATCCCAATGCACCAATTTGGCTTCACTAATAAAGTTTCAACTTCTCATCAATTATTAAGAATCACGGAGCACATACACACGGCATTCCAAAAAAAAAAAAAAAAACACCATAGTTACCTTTTTAGACATTTCGAAAGCTTTTGACAAAGTGTGGCACCCTGGATTAATATTCAAACTTAAAGAAATAGGTACCCCTAACTATTTAATTAATACCATTAATAGCTTTCTCCAAGATAGAACATTTTCAGTCACAGTTAATAATCATACATCCAATCCCCGCAGAATTACAGCTGGTTTACCTCAAGGCTCACCACTGTCCCCCACGCTTTTCAACATATTCACAGCCGACATTCCCATAACATCACACACGCACATCGCCCAATTCGCCGATGACACCGCAATTTTCATGTCCAATCATTCAACTTATCTAATCTGCAAACAAATTCAAACATTTAAATAAAATTGATGAATGGTCTGTCAAATGGAAAATCAAACTAAATCCTACAAAATCATGCGCCAAAATATTCTCATTAAGAACATTTTCAACCCCAACACCACTCCTAATAAACAATAACCCAATTCCATGGACCTCGCACAATGAATCTGTCAAATACCTAGGGCTGAATCTTGATACCAGACTAAATTGGAAAAATCACATAACAGTAAAAGCACAGCAAGCCAAAATAAAATTAATTCAACTAAAGCCACTCGCAAATCGCAATAGTAAGCTCTCATTAAACAATGCCATACCCATCTATAAATCAATAATTAGACCCCTAATGCTTTATGTATGCCCTATCTGGATCAATGCTTCTAAAACTAATATAAATAAATTACAGATCATCCAAAATAATTTCCTCAGACTTGCCACTCATGCACCCTGGTGCATCTCAAACATTCAACTGCATAAATAATTTAATTTACCCCCTATACTTGACCATATCGCGCTCCTATCTAACAATTTCTTCTCCAAAATAAACACAATAACCCAAGCCACCCATTACGGCCTAGCCGCCACCTACCAGCTCCCAACAAGAATAAAAAATAGATATCCATTAGATTCATTCCTCAGCATATTTTCAGAACTCAATTAATCACATAGGTGCTCTGTGAGTTTCCTATTCATGTGTATTTAGATTTAGTTGTAAGATTAGCATTTAAGTTAAATATAAGTCATAAAAATACATATGATGTAGTATACATAATACTGAACTATGTACATTCGTTCACTAATAAAGATATACTATAAAAAAAACAATGCAATGTATATAGTACGAGTAGATATATACCAGACATCCGTCCAGGTAAGTAGAAGATTGTCGCATTAAATACTTAGGAACTGAGATTTCAGGTTTTATTAAAATGTTCACCATTTTGCTTGATGGAATTTTTGACGTTATACATTTAAACGTTTCAGGGAGAAGATGCGGCATGATGGATATTAGAAAATACTTGATAAAACTTCATAAAACTGCTTGACAACATTACTACCCTCTGACTACTTATATAAACTACGAAACTTTGTGGGAAATGAACTCAAAAGTACTTCGATGTAGTTTTTCCAGTATGAAGAGGAAACAGTTGTTCATTGTAATTACGGAAAGCAAATAGTTGTTGGCTGTCGCTCTAAACAGAGATAAAATGACTCTCGTAAATCCCATAAATTCCACTCGTAAACCATTACGTTTAACAGATACTTAAAAGCCATCCTTGCCAAACGCCTTCGACAGGTAAATGTTACGAGAATTATAGAATATTATCGAACGTTGTTTTTGCTTAGAGCTCTCGCCCTATGACAATGAACGATAAAACGTGGTGGAATCGAGACCTCCATGAATATTGAATTGTACTTTACTTCAAGATATTAATACGATGTTCTGTGTAATACAGAATATAATCTTTCGCGGCATCCAGAAATTGGCGATATAAAATTTCGAATTATGAATTCTTCGTTACATTTTAATTCTATTCAGTTTTGAAGGAGACGAAAAATTCTTGGAGAAATGAAAAAAAAAAAACGTTTTCTCGACGTTAGTGTTATCAACTGTAGTTGATTGATTGATAGTAGATTGATAGTTGATTGATAGTAGTTTGACTAGTTTTTTGGCGTTTTGTATATTTTATACTTTTATGTCTCACGTACTGCATATCTTCTTTACATCGAATACGATTTAATATTTTAAAACGTAACACTATAACAATACTCCCTTTCACTTCGTAGTATTAATCGTAGTAATAACTCTTATTCACGAAAAGTTCAGATCATCATAGGGTTACCAACCATCCTCGATTTGGAAGAGCAGTTCTCCATTGACGTTAATTGTCCTCTCGTCCTCCTTTGTATTTTAAATGTCCTTTTAGTAACATTTGTTAACATTTATTTTATCACGAGACTAGCCTCTGTTACGTTGCATCGTTTATTGTTCTATTTATAATAGAAAACACGAAAATCCTTTTTTTTGGACGCTGACACAAACATGCGTGACAGTATCTGTCTAGCAGCTAAAATAAAAATAAGACACGCTTAGACTTTCATCTGGATTTTGCGAATTAATCTTTTCACTTGAATTTTAAATGGAGAGAAGAAAGAGCTGATGTTAGTCTAAATTAAATATTGATAAAAAGTATGTTAATGTTTTTTGTCCATTTTATTATATTATTTTTATTATTTAATCGAGTATTCTTCCCTTTTACATGAACATAGCTGTTAACCCTAGATTAGCATGAAGCTATATTCTATAGTTTTATTTTGACAAGAATCGTTCCGGTAAATTTCGCTTTCTATTCTCATATAGAGACTACACAATTACTGAAATCACTAACACCAGAAACATTGTTTTCGACTCCCCACAATCTTGCACAAAATAAACTATACACTGAATTTATGCAACCTCGCTTTATCAGCTGCGTTACAATATAATTCTGCATCAGCGTAACTGTTGAAAGAATAGAGCGTAAATACACAACAGTTTATCGTTGCATTACGATCGCGGCATTGACATTAGCGCACGGAATCAGACGGGCGACTGTTTCGCCTTGACATTGTCCTTATCGTGCTCAATGATTTCAAATAACTCCACACTATACGTAGTAACCAGACGCATAGATTGCACACGTCTTTATTATACAACCCCCATTTCGAAACGATCGGAAACTGAAGCAATGGGTTTTGTTGACTCGTTGCTATGTGGTTAGGTTGTGCTTTCATACTTTGACATAGACGATATATGGTTATTTCGACTGCATGCTCTGAGCAGGAGGTCCTACGTTCGAGTCCAGCCAGTGGCAAAATTTTCGACACTAGCTACATAGCTAGGATCGAAATCAGCCGCAAGATGGAAAATTCTAGCGGCCGGCTGCTCTGATCGGTAATTTTCCCTCGGTCATCCAGACGAAGGGTTCTACCGAAAGGCCACGTCCGCCAAACCGCGAACCATAGCGAAGTCACGAAGGTTAAGCGAATTGGAAACCTGGCCGGTTCCTGGATGGGTGATCGACTAGGAACCCCGGGATCTAACGACGCCGACGCTAATTACCCTTTAGAGGGCATATAAGTGCAAAATACAAACACAAATGACTGATCTGATCCTGCGATGACCGGGCGAAAATACCACCCGCGTATCAGTGTGACCTCCAATCTTTGCAGTCATTACGGGAGGAATATGCATTCGGCTGACTTTGCAGGGGAAGAAGACGGCCACACTAAATGCCGTTTCAGAAATATCGATTTTCTAGCTCTTCGACAGGCAGTCTCAGGCACGATGTTACTTGAACAGCGATAGTAGGAGTGGATGGACTGGGAAAGGTGGCTCGAAGAATCAACTGTTGTCACTACAGTGCCTCGAACCTGAAGGTACCTTCCGGTCAGAGTCTCGAGGGTGACAGGATTTTCTATATTATCAACACACTTGTAGCTAGGTCGAATTCAGCCGCTGTCTGGAGAAGAATTCTACAGGACCGCTGCTCAGATCGGTGGTTTTGCGTGGATTCTCCGACCAACACCAGGCGAATGCCGAAGCACTGCCCCATGAAACGGGCCCGCGCGCGATCTTTCCTTCCTCTTCCTTGTCCTATTCTCACCACTTACACACACGCACACTCACTACACTACCACACAAGGCAGGTGCTTGGACCCGGCCGAAAATATTCAGATGCAAACAGGGGCATCACATTTATTATCTGCAGCCGGATAGGAAACGCAATAGCTCCCTTATATTGTTTTCATTATTCGTCATACGCTTTTATTCCCCATTTTCTGTCGTTGCATACAATAAATAAATAAATAAATAAATATCCATGAACACTTCATTGTTCTTATAAACAGTTCCCACCGAATCCACCGACAAGTTCGTCCTGCTGTCGTGGCAAGGACGGTCGAACGTTGTATGGTTGCCCAACCGGACGCGCCTAGGCTTGTGAAAGACATTTCCATCCAACCGGGGAGTTACATCACAGACAAAAATCCACCGTAATGGCCATACACTTGATAATGAGTCCGGCATTAGCTGCGTCACAACACAAGGACACTGACCTCCGAAGAATGGGTACAAACAGCTCGAGAAAGTTGCTTCACGGGAGACAGAAAACTAAAGTCCAGGACAATTTAAATGGAGCTTTTCACTTCACACATTTAATTGATTTATTAGCGATTCCGAGTGCGTCGACTGACCCGTAAGTGTAGTGTTCTTTTTGTATCGCGGGAGGTGGCGGCGATCTTCCTCTGCTGGTTGGCGAGATCCGGCGCCTATGTACACATCGGCTTGCGGGGATTTTCCCCAACCAGGTATCTCCCACCAGCGGGACAAGCTCTAAGCTTCAGACCGGTATCCCGGTACGCGTGGTAGTGTGGTAAATGCGAGCGTAACTGCGAGCGTAACTGCGAGCGTAACTGCGAGCGTAACTGCGAGCGTAACTGCGAGCGTAACTGCGAGCGTAACTGCGAGCGTAACTGCGAGCGTAACTGCGAGCGTAACTGCGAGCGTAACTGCGAGCGTAACTGCGAGCGTAACTGCGAGCGTAACTGCGAGCGTAACTGCGAGCGTAACTGCGAGCGTAACTGCGAGCGTAACTGCGAGCGTAACTGCGAGCGTAACTGCGAGCGTAACTGCGAGCGTAACTGCGAGCGTAACTGCGAGCGTAACTGCGAGCGTAACTGCGAGCGTAACTGCGAGCGTAACTGCGAGCGTAACTGCGAGCGTAACTGCGAGCGTAACTGCGAGCGTAACTGCGAGCGTAACTGCGAGCGTAACTGCGAGCGTAACTGCGAGCGTAACTGCGAGCGTAAATGCGTGCGTAAATGCGTGTGTAAGGGGGTGACAAAGGGCAAAGGGCAGATCGCGTACGGTCCGTTGCCAGTTTGTTAGGGTATGGGTCTGGCATTCGCCTGGAGTTCATCGGAGGAACTACTGAAAATTACCGATCAGAGCAGCCAGCCGCCAGAATTCTCCAGACAGCGCTGTTGCATACGACTTAGCTATCGAGCCAGTGTCGAACGTCCTGCATCCTTGGCGACTCGAGCCCTAGGATTTCCCAGTCAGAGGCACTGTTCGTGACCAATTGATGACAGTCACCTCTGCCGACCATGCATTTAAGTTACAGGTCAACATGAATAGACAAAGATAAAATTGTTTGATTTGTCTTTTGAGATAGGACAAAAGAACACTTTTAAAAATTACGTAATCCCTATTTTCATTGCATTCTGTCAATTTTTAAATTCCATAAGTTTAATTGTTTTGCGACGTCATTCTACACTTTCAATGATGGTGAAAGCATTCCTTTCCGGGATTCGAGGAAAGTGTAATGAAATATTTTCTCTATTAGTAGATCTTTAGATGAAGACCTGTAGTATTGAGTGAGAGGTTTGGAAACTTCGATGGATTTTGTAGCTAATGGCGTGTCTCTAATACTGAAACGTATTTCGTATATTGAAACGAACGCCATAGCACAATTCTTAGAATTCTGCTGTGGTATTGGTTTTAATATAAGGGATACCCAACGCACGACAATGACGACAAAACCATACGCTGCCGGAGCAGTATCCTATCAAACGAGCCATGGACCATGCGCGATCTTTCCTTCCTCTTCCTTGTCCTTTTCTTACCCCCTTACATACACACGAACATACACTACACAAGAAATGTCCGGAGACCAGTCGGAAGCTTAGAGCTTGTCCCGGCTGGAGCGGTGCCCCGTTGGAGGAGGTACCTGGGAAGGAAAACCCAGCAAGTGGACGCAGCTCGGCTCTGAATATCACCATCCAGCGCGACAAGATCACCGCCACCTCCCGGGATATAACATGAACTACACTTACGAGACCAATGATCTCCTAGTGTCGTGTTAACTGATTTTAAACATTTACATTTAAGAAAATGAGGGTTTCGTTCAGAAAGCAATTTAAGCTTTATAGCAAACCAAAATTCGTGATTTTTGCTTTAAACGAAATATAATGGGCTGGAGATGGTTATAACTAGCTATTTTTTACCGGTTTTGTAGTACAAACCCTAAATTTTTACAATAAACGTTTACGTGCTGTCGTTTGTTCATTATTTTGTTCTGCTAGTTGTCAATCGTAGTTTCGTTACACGATGAAGGTTTGTGGGCGAGAGGTCTATTGTTTACATAGACCATGACCGTGCAAACTTGCACAGTACAACAAAATATGGATACGTATGCATGACGTGGTCTATACTGTTTTAAATACCACGTATGTGAGTCGATGTGAAGCTTTGCTGCAGAAATTTCGCCTACAGAATTTTTATTAGAAAATTTTCGCCTGCGTCTGAACAATGATTCCGTCAGATTCGTTTTCCAGTTCATTTTCCCCCAATGAATTTCACCGAAAACATTTCTCTGACATTACTTCATAAACAGTGAAAGGTACAGAATTAAATGCTTGGTTTAATTCAAACATATATATTGAAACCAAAATATTTTAATTTATTCTGAAATACCGGTTAATTGTGTTTGGGACCAAAGTAATATTAGTTGCCAGAAAAGGAAAATAATAACAATTTTGGGGTTTACAAACAGTCACTTCTGTGGAATTCATCTCGGATACCGTGGAACTTTAGTGATAGTAAATTATAATCGAGTTCTCCGACTCTAAAAATATTTCGGCAATACGACGAACCAGCATATGCGAAACCCAAGGATCGAACTGATGTACAAATATATAATATGATTATTTTAGGACACATAAACCAATTGTGTTGTTGGCGACCTCATTCTCAATACATTTACCAACACATTGTTTACAAATGCTTACGCAATTGCTTACAAATACATTATCGTTTCATTACATTATTGTATGGCAAATCTTAAAACCAACAATCACTGATTGAGCTCAGATTTTGAATAGCTACGGCAGAATGTTATTCTATTCACTATTTCAAAGGGAAAAAGTGCGTAGCTACACGGAGAAATCTGTCGTGGGCTTCCCATTCATTTGTCCAGCTGAGCGCGTCGCCGGTTGCGTCACGCCAGAGTCCGTCGGCCTGGGACCAACGCACGCGGACTTCGCCCGGCCCATTCGCACTCGGCTGACAACCGGCGGGCGGCCAAGGGTCAGTTCCGGATCAGCCGAACTTCGCCCACAGCAGCGACATCGAACAGGAGGCTCGTCAGTAACTAGGGTGGGGGGAGATTATGGTTGGTTGGTTGTTTATTTGGTGCGTCTGGACGCGTCAACGGCTTTGAACATTAGTCCGGAAAGTGTAGTGCATGTTTTACAATATTACTCATTTACAATATATATATATATATATATATATATATATATATATATATATATATATATATATATGTGTGTGTGTGTGTGTGTGTGTGTGTGTGTGTGTGTGTGTGTTATGGTTGATTGATTATTTAGTATTACCGGACGCATTAACGGCGTTGAACGTTAGTCCCGCAAGTGTAATACATGTTTTACCACGGGATGTCTCTGTGTTCTTCATTCCAGATCATCGAACGTAGGTCACAGCAGAGAACTCGATCAGGAGGCTCCTCATTAACCGGAGGAGAAATTGTGGTTGGTTGTTTGATTATTTCCATTTAACATTAGTTATGTAAGTGAAGTGTATGTTTTACAACGGGATGTGTGCGTTCTTCTCCCATTGGATGGTCTTATCCGGCTTACACGTCGGGTTCCGGGAGATTTCCCCATCAAGGTATCTCCTCAGCGCGACACCGCCCTAGTCGGAACAAGCTCTTAAGAACTGGACAGGTCTCCTTACAAGTGTGGTAGTGTGTGTGTGTGTATGTGTGTGTAAGGGGTGAGGATACAAGGGACAGGAAGGCGAGATTGCACAGGGTCCATGGCCCGTTTGTTAGCGAACTACTCCTTCATTCGCCAGGTGTTGATCGAAGAAACCACGGAAAACTACCGATCAGAGCCGACGGCCGCTAGAATTCGGCACAAGCTCTTAAGATCCGAACAGGTTTCCTTACAAGTGTGGTGTGTGTGTGTAACGGATGATACAGGGGAGAGGAAGGGTACTGCTCCGGCATTCGCTGGAATTGATAGGAGAAACCACGGAAAACTACCGATCAGAGCAGACGGTCGCTACCATTCTCCTCCATTCAGCGGCGGAACTCGACCTAGCCATGAAGCTAGTATAGCATCGCAGGCTTTCACGGCCGGAGTCAAAAGAAGTTAAATTTTCCGAGCTGGTATACCGTGATCAATGCCAACTGGACCACGGCCTACCAGCCCGGAAAATTCATCTTCCACGAAGCTAGTGCCAAAAATTCGTCACCGTCGGAAGTCAAACCCCAGGACCTCCCAATTAGAGGTACTGCAATGACGTCTGACATCAGTTGATGCCCTAAGCCAATACAGTCGGTCACAGGAAAATTCGGCCAGGAAGGAGGATTGTCATTATTTCACTAGCGGCGATACTGGGGAAGGTAGTTTTACTTTCTTGTCTACAGCAACGAAGATGAGTAACGCCGAAAAAAAACATGCTATTTTGACGGAAATACGCCTTTTGTGGGACTGTGATAAAAAAAAAGAAAAAAAAGAAAAGAAAAGAAAAGAAAAGAAAAACACAAAACATCAACCCGCACATCTATTTATATCCGTAACCGACGTTAACACCAAATCCGCACAAAATTTATACCAAAATTCATGTTCTTGGATCTTTCAAATCTGCTGGTGTTTTTACATCAAGTTCTTGGGATACTTTTTTCTCAAATACGGAAGATTTTTTAAATTTTGTTTCTACTGCAATAGATCGAAGTACATTTACAATAATGATCCAAATCCGATTATCACTAAAAGCTCTGAAATTTCGAAAAGTGCAAAAGCAAAATCTTGTTTGCTTCCCTATTACAACATTACTGAAAATATATATTATATACTAAATGAAATGTATGCTTCAAAATTGCATCATTAAATGTCCTGGACCATTTTTACAATACAAACGTTTTTATTGTAATTATGAGTAACAATATATATTTACTCAAAAAGGATTCCAACTTGTTTAATAAATTTTGTTCGGATAGAGCACAATCTACTAAATAACATAACAGCGCCTATCTGATCTTCACTTTTGATTTTTTTTAAACATTTAATGTCAACTGCGGCTACTACTGGTACTTTTACCATACACATCGTATATGCTCAAACGGAACTAATAATCTATAATTTTAAAAGGTGTTACTCAGAATTCGCAACTAATTAACATATTTAGATAACATATAAACGGTATTAACAATGAAATAAAATTTGACTCCCTGATTTGATCTCTTAAGAACATGTATATACTTTATATTTCACATGGCTGTAGTAAATAAACTTATCTTATTCAGTAGTGAAACATTTTAAACCGAAACACCGTTCTTGAATGCTAGGTTTCACTTGTGAATAAAATACACTTTCACACTGTTATATTCATTATCACTATGGACACGAAAGCGAGAAAATTGAAGGGAAATATCAGTATTCATCAATGTCGATACATCCACCCAAGTTGGTGAGACAAACGTACGATTCACACTCCATCGTATAGACATCGAAATTATTTTTCGGGTAGGGCAAAAATTCCCTCCTAGTCGCAAAGCATCCTTGTGTCATAACAAACAAATTATAAACAAATGCCTACCGTGAACCAGTCTGCTAGCTGCCGTGGGCGATATCCGGATGTTGTGTTGAGTTGCAAACGGTGACTAGACGGCACTGAACAGAGTCACAGACGTGTCGCGATTGAAAAAAAAATTGTCCAACGACAACTGTTCGACTGAATCGTGAAATCGAAAGCTTTTGACGTCACTCGGGACTTTAGCACAGCGTGTCATACAGCAAATCTCTCGACCAATAGCGGGAGAAGTCGAGAAGGAAACGACTCCACCACAGCGAAGCGTACACCAATCGACAGTAAAAATCTCGACCAATAACGGGCGAAGTCGAGAAAGAATTTTAAACAAGTTGAGAGTCGAAATGGAAGAAGTTCCGAACTGTGGCGACAGAACGCGTTATATTACAAAATATCTCTTGATTCGCATTTGTTAGACTAGTGCAGCTCAGCTCATCAACTTCTAACCTGCGTGTGTATATATGTATGTAGGCTTATAAGTATTAAATAAATATAACTTATCATTTATATGTATAAAATATATGTATATATATGTATATATATTGATTAAAATGTATCGTCATGAAGACAAAAAGTTTCGTAATTGGAAAAAAGTATAACTTTATTTGGCATAGTGACATAGTTAAATTGTGTATATATTTATGCTTTGAATCAATGCCATCAAAATTTTTCTCCAGTTATTGAAGTGAACCGCGAAACTATAACCTTGTGAATCACGAGATTAGTGAACCGAATCAGTGAACCAAAGGAACCGGTGGCACCCTAAACTCCGGATCAACCAATATTATAGATGGAGGACGTCAATTTGATCACGAGCCTCACGAACTACCTGACCACAGCACTGTTTGAAAAGCCACCAGACCCCGGCCGCAATAGTACATGCAGGGCGAGAAGTGTTGGGAACATTTGGAATGTGGCATAAAGTGACAATTTTCAACGGTGAGCAACGGTAACATGATGAAAGTGTACAAGATGTAATATTTAAAATAAATGCTTATTATATCTGTTACAATGACTTAAGAAGGTGATAATTTAGTATCTGGTTGCATTTATAATTTCAGCTAATATTGTGATACAAGTGGGGCCTGAAGCTCATTGGCTGAAGTCTTATACGATGCGCGTATTGTTAACAGCACGCTGTCGCCTGAGTTGGGGACAAATTCGATTCTGCATGACCGAATGATCGTTTAGCCAGGGCCGGATTTACCTACAAGCAAACAAGCAGTTGCTTGGGGGCCCCCCATTCACCAGGGGGCCCCCATTCTGCAGTGAAGAGCAGAAAAAAATTATGTAGAATGTATTTAATGTAAAAAATGTAACACAAGTAAAAATTTCTATAAAAAAATTATCAGTTTTCATTTGTATCTGTACAGAGAGTACTTGTACTATAATACATTTTTTATTTAATAAAGATGGAGCTATTTTTTCGGGGAGGGGGCCCAACACAATTTTGTGCTTGGGGCCCCGCACTACTTAAATCCGGCCCTGCGTTTAGCATGAGATATAAATATCTTAAAGTTACCCTGAGCAAAAAGGTTCGTAACTTAACTTAAAGAGGAATGAGACTCTAAAAGATGCCATGAACTTTGGCGCTATCTACCCCCTTGTCTTTCGAAATGTGCGAATGGTATGATGTAGGACGAAGGTTAGGATGAATTGATGAGAGAGACCCCGAATTTCGTAAAGAATTACTGATGAAAGGTCGTATCAAATCGTCATACTGCCGATCTGGTGGCCGAGATCGCTAAGGCAGTAGTGCCGTATAGATCTCGAATCGAAAGGATGGCGGGGTTCGAGTCCCGCCTCGGGCATGGTTGTATTATGTTCATCTTTTCACCCTTATCATATAGTGTCATCCTCACAGTTACTACACCGTTTCAAGCAATAGTGGTCGCTAATGATAAAGAAGTTGATGCGACCTTAAATAACCAATTATTATTATTATTATTATTATTATTATTATTATTATTATTATTATTATTATTATTAATAATAATAATAATAATAATAATAATAATAATAATAATAATAATAATAAATAATAATAATCGCCGATCAGATGTCGAGATCGCTAAGGCAGTAGTGCTGTAGCGATCTTGGACCGAAGGATTGCGGGTTCGAGTCCCGCCTCGGGCATGATTGTATTATGTTCGTCCTTTCACTCACTATCATCATATCGTGTCATCCTCGCAGTTACCATACCGTTACAAGCAACAGTGGTCGCTAATGACCTAGAGGGTGATGCGACCTTCAATAACAAAACATCGTCATACTGATTATTCGAGCTATTGCACTGTGCTGGAAGGCCCGAACAGTGAACAAATATCTGCTCCCACCCCCCTTCTATCATCAAGGCGAAGGTTGCTTCACTGTAGCTGTGAAGGTCACGGGAAATCGTCATTAAATAACCGCTTGTGTTGTCATCGTCCGTTCAATGGAGACACGCGATAAAACGTCTGGTTTCTCAAGCATTACGCCTTGAAAATCGTGGATGGCTTAAGTGCGTTCAATGTACACACGTGATAACGCATGAACAACGATTATTGCAAGAAATGACCGCTGAAACTCCAACCCTTGATCGTTTTCGCAAAATGTTACGTAAACAATATTTGAGGGCGATGTTGCCATCAGAATTATTTTGTGTTGTAACATTTCCTTTTGAATGTACTATATTCGAACCTATTTAGTTGAAAAGAACTTTGTTGTTTACGTATTTCAAAAATTTCTTGAAAAAAATTCAGTTCTTAACAGACAAAATATTAAAATTACTTCACGTTTGAACGTTATTACCCATATTTACAAAGAATCAAACACATTTTTCTCACTTAACGTCCTTTGAAGAGTGATTTTTGCACCCAATGAAGACAACCGTCTTAACTTAGGTATTTTACTGTCTATTCTTCAGATGAGTGCAAACATTTTCACCCCTCTTCGTGTTGCTTAAGCTGGACTTTAGATTTATTGAAAAAGTGTGAAAAATACACCAATTGACACGTAGAAAATCTTCTAAGGGGCGTATCTATGAAATCAAAATTGAAATTATTACTTGAAAAAGTTGTTTAAAATAAACTGTCCCCTGGGGGTCATAAAATTCTCAAAATGTAATTCAAGGATTAACTACAGGTTATGTTGAGAAACAGGTGATGAAATTAAAATGGCACACCACCGTCTATTCGCAATAACTTCAACTGCAATAACGTAAAAATTATGGTGGTTCTGGAGGAGAGAACTGCAAAAAACAAAAAAAGAACAGAAACAAATTTATCCAAGGATGGAAGTTACAAGGAAACGATTAAAGGAAACTGAACAGTTGGGAACGGAAATTAAAAATTGTATAAGGAAACTCCAATGAACATAAACATAAACATAAACATAAAATTTCATTGTGACACAAGAAGTTGAACTTCAAGGTAAACTAGTGGTGCTCCAACAACACAGTTTCTCGTCCTTAGTAAAGGTGACGTAATATTATTATATTGCAATTTCTGTCCGAAATGTCACAGTTCAGTCACCACTTATAAAACTCATTACAAATCGTAGAACTTTAGGGGCGAAACAAATCCGAGAACTGAAATTACATTTCGAACATCTATGACATCTCCCAACATTAATAAGAAGTTCTCAGAATTTGCAACTGAAGTGTCGCGACGCATCATGTAACTGTCGCATTCCAAGGTCATATTTCCTGAAGGCTAGTAAATGGAGAGCGGGAAATTCCAACGTGCAAATTCGAAAACTAACAATTATGCTAAAATATTAATATTTTAAAAAAAACTGTACAAGCTCATTTTTTCGGGAGTGATTTTTTTTTAGAACAAATTTCTTCCCGCTCTTTGAAGTACTACAGACCGATGTGGACCAGGGCTGGATTGACCAGACTGGACAAGTACGAGGAGCGGGGAGAGAAAGAGGGTTGATTCATTGACTAGCGAGACCGGGCACACCAACTGCTAAGGTCATTGGTTCAGTAAGTGTACTACATACTTTTTATCCCCGGAGATGGTAGTAATCTTCCCCAGCTGGACGGCGAGATCCCGAAGATGCGAAGTTTTCCCGAACCAGGTATCTCCCACCAGCGAGGCACCGCCTCAGCCGGGACAAACTGTAAGCTCCCGACCGGTCACCCGGCGTGTGCGGTAGTTCAGTGCATGTTAGTGTAAGAGTGTGTGGGTGTGGGCGTGAGGAAAGAATAAGGAAGAGAAAGGAAAGATCGCGCGCAGTCTATGATCCCTTCGTTAGTGTACTGCTCCGGCATTCGCCTGGTATTGATCAGAGACTGTACGGAAAACTTGCGATCAGAGCAGCCGGTCGCTATAATTATCTTCCAGACAGAGACCGAGTACTACTGGGATTTACGTAACCGTGCACTTGACGTAAATCAGCTGTTCACAGTTTCATCCAATCGGGAGCTTGAATGTCCCCACAGTGACTTCACTGTAGCGTCATATAAGCTTCCGAATGGATAAAACAGCAACAGCTGATTTACGTCAAGTGGCTAAATAAATCTTACAATAACTATGAAGCTAGTGTCGAAAGTCCTGCCACCGTCGGGACTTTAACTCTAGGACCTCTCGGTCAGAGGCACTACAGTGACATCAATTGACCCGCTCCGGGAGGGGGGTGACGTTGCGTTTCCCGTTCCTGGGTTATCTTCTGCGGAGGCCGAAATCCCATTTCCACTCCCACTGCCACAGCCAAACTCGCCGTCCCTCCCTCTGGTGCGAATATAGTTGGGGTCGTGCCGTAGGTCGGCGACCGTGCCAGGCGGCCGCGACGGCTTCGGCGTCAGGTTACTACCAGCCTACCAGGGATGACCAGTCTTTCGGCTTTCCCGTCAGACTTCAAATTCTCCTCTGCCTTCGTTTTCCACGCAGTTGTTTTTTTCTGCAAATTTGAAGTATTATAGCGATTGCATGGCGAGAACTTTCAGGATCTTAAGCGCACAGAGGGCATGGCCGGATTATTGTGGCAATTCGCCAGACTTCAAAGTTTCCGCTACCTTTGTTTTCCATGTAGTTCGCTTTTAATATTTGAAATGTGATTACTACTGCACACACACACACAAACAAACAAACAAAACAAACAAACAGAAACGCATTCTATTCTATCACCCGAGATGGCCAGGATTTTGGCAGTCACAGTTTGCAACAACTTTCTATAATCAACGAAACCTTCCTTATACTGGTGTCGCAAGTTTGGAGTAATCCCCTTTTTTAATATGTTATCCTTTTTGTTATGCCGACACAAACAGCATTCAGACTCAAAATAATGATGGAAATACGCACTTATTGTGCATTTAGACACACCTTTGCACTTATCGTGCGACTATTATAAAGGCGGGGTATCCTCATTACGAGCTAGTAGTTCAGACGTAAGTCTGAACGTCGAATTAATACGACGAATACAGAAAGTTCCATATTTTTGGGTCGCCTGCACATTAACCTTTCTATCGTGGAATCTAAAGTAAAGTGATATATGGCAAGAATTAAGTTTACAAAGCATGTCTCCTTTTACTAGTACAAAATCCATGAAGATAGTTCAAGTATACAGAGTAAAACACGTTACTTGAGAGCAAGAACTGGTCTGTTGTAGACAGAACCTTCCTCCTTCAACACAATTTTGATGATGCACCACCGTTCTTGTGCCCCAAATATAATATACAAAAACACTTCGCCATTCGTCTCCGTATATCAATGTTCCGTCCCATATTTTCCCGCTTCCCCAGTTTGGGCTGCCGCAGCGGAAACAAACTTCAACAAAATGAAAATTTTCCAAAATAAATTCCTTCTCCCCTTCATAAAGGCTCCTTGGTACATTCCAAATGTACAGTTACATAATGAACTTGGCATTACACTCATTCCCATCCACTTTTCCCTCCTATCCATGAAGGTCTATTCTAAAAGATTACAGATTCCTTCAGCAATTCACTTTCACATAGGTAAGAAACGATCCTCACCGCAACAGGTTACCCACAGAATTTTTCGATCTCTTTCTCCCCATACACTTGAAGCGATGACTCTTCTGATTATAAACAACGTATCTACTATATTATACATTTAAAACTACAATTCTATATATTATGTATCGAATGACATATTGTAAATATTTCATAACAATGTATTTATCTTATGCGGCTTCAGAAGGCCTACGGCCAAGCTTCATTAAACAAAATAAAAATAAAGAAGAAATCTTCACAACGGAACGGTGTCAAGGTTTTTGACATATCCTGTACCATCTCCATTGCAATAAGTATTACACAAATATTGCCTCGAGTTATCGTTCGTATGCTACCCGAAAGAAGGAAAAGTGTAGTCACTAGAACGTAATACGCAGCTCGTTTTTGGCGTATTGGTTATTACGTTTGACTTCCGCCAAGCATCACAAATTATAGAAGGGAATACGTTGGCAAACCTACTATCACAGGGAAGATAACCTACTTTCTGAACGACTTTTCGAATGGCGTTCTAAAACGATATTGACAGAACACATCTCACTGAATTCAGTTTTCACCCAATTCAATACTGCGAGCAGGAAACCGTGTAGTTTAATTAAAAATAAGAGATGACACTGGTATTTGAACAGTGACAAATTTGGCCAATAGTTATGACTAGGGGGTGGATTTTAATGAAATGTCATTGTTTTTTCTTTTCACTTTAGAACAATGCCGTTTTGCATTGAAATTGTTTTCTGTTATAACGAAACGAAATGACCGACTTCAATGTCATTTGTTTGCATTTCTAGTCGATTTTGACTGATTAGTCATTGTTTACCTCTTTACGTAATGTTTACTGCATTTTCACTGATTTCATCGATTTTAATATCATTTTAATGGTACTTGCTTCAAACAATATTTATGAGGTGGAACAAATGTTCACTACAGAATTTCTGAGTCGCCTATTCGATTTCTTCGCTCATAGATTGTAATGTCGGGCGTTATGAGTACTGTGTAATCTACGGTTCCTGTGACGCCTATCGGCGCCATTGTCAGTTCGGCCGATTTCGATATAAATAAAAGATTTTCTCTAAAAGAACAGTACAAACCCAAGCTCTTTGTGCGGCGGCGATGGTGTGACGGTTAGCGTACCGGACTGTTATACCCAAGCTCGCGGGTTCAAACCCGATCGAAGCCGTGGATTTTTAGGGGCGACAAAACCCTTCGTACGCCTTCCTTCGGAGGGGAAGTAAAGCCGGCTGTCCCATGTTAGTAGATTTACTTGCATGTTAAAGATCCTCAAGCCTAAATGACGCCTCTGAGCTAAATTCAAACCGCCTGTTTCTCGCCCAAGAAACACCTCCTTCCTCTGGTAGTTGGTGAAAGGAGCGTAGCGAAATTTGCGTGGTCAGACGGAAGAGCGGGCCTGATGGCCCGAGTCTCGCCACGTAAAATAAGGCAAATTCAATTCAATTCAAACCCAAAGTTTGCAAGATGAGTTCACTTGAAGAAAAAGGAAAAGCCTCGATTACATCAGTAACATATCCAACAGCGTGAGTTGTTTATCTAAAGCGGGTTTGATCAAATTGTTCACACATTTTGTTTTCGGGGCATTTTTTACAGCATTTTATTGATTATTACTGGCAATGGCTATTACTGGCAATGTCTTAGGTCATCAAAATAGTTACGACGCCGCGACAAAGGGCGTGATGCTGACATTTCGATCCACTTAACAGGCATAGAAGACTGCAGCTTTTGAAGTTCTGAGAAAGGCGTTGTTTTCCCAGAGGCTGTTTCCCAGAGCCTTGTACTTTATTAGCGCCCTTAGCAAAAACCATCACATCCGCCTTACACTCATCGACAAAACTCCCACGCTGACCTAAACGTGGTATATCTACAGCAGGAAAACAAGCTGTACATTTTTCCGAAGGTCCGCTGGCGGTCGTGTTTGCTCTTGTCCTTTATTAGCGCCTGTCCCCGCCGAGCCGGGTCTATCGCAGGAGGCTTAGAATGAAAGAGCTTATCTCTTTGACACTAATCCCCTTATCGGCAGCTGGGCGGCTATCGACTGTCGCCAAAGACCTCACACAGCAGTTTGCTTGTTGGCCTGTCATCGTGCTTCACGCGCTCCTCGATTGAAAGCGAGATCAAAGACTGACGGATCGAAACACCACTCAACTTCGCGGCAGGCCCAAAAACGTTATCTATCATCAGTCATCGCGCAATATTAACTCAGTTTTCAGGTCTCTCGATGTGTAAGAAAAAAAACAACGAATGTACTCGCTGCAAAATGTAGTGGAGAGTCATAACACCAGTCGTGCAAAAAATTAATTCATATTTCACATGTAACAGTAAGAAATTGAGATGAGTGCAGAGGGTCCGAAGAGAAGCGTTGAAATAGAGAGATATTACTCTAAGAAGGGGCCGCTTAGACAGTTGCTGTTTGGCCACTGCTGCAACATTAATGATGCCTATACAAATACGAGTATTGCAAACTCCAAGCAATCTACAACCTGTCCTGAGATCAATAACTAACGCCCCATTGCCGATTTCCGATGACAAACTTAACAAGAAATTCAACATTGTGTCATTACGTCATTACATTACAATCGACAGTACAAACGTTTATCATAACAAACATGAAATTTCAGTGATTAACTAATTCGGACTCACAAAACAACAATACCTAAAACCAGAATTCAAAATAAATATCCATTCCATGCATTCTAAATCAAATTCAAAAGAATAGAACCTGATTAGAGGACTCGTAGTGGGGAACCTCCCAATGTATAGTATGTACGTTTAGAATAAGTTAGTGATAGTAAGTAATAAAAATTACTTAGTAAAGATGAAACAACTATGCATTTACTTTTAGAAAAAACCTGAAATAAAAGAAACTTCTGCACTATATTTGCAGGTTATGTCCATGTCCATTTTGTCAGTGTATTCGTTTACAGTTAGCTCATTCGTGCTGACTTCAGCACCACCTCTTGCATTTTCACCGCCCTGCATGGCGTTCATGTGTTTCCCGCCCTGTGAAATCGGTTCCTTCTAAAAGGAACTCCTCTGCACATAATGGGAGAAAGGTCATTTCCAAGCAGGGGTTGAAACGGAGCGGGTCTGGAATGTGCGTATGCGATAGGGATAGTGGGGGGGAGGGGGAAGGGCAGGGGCGGGGACGCCGATAGGTGTGTTCTGCCAGTCGAATCGGATCGGGGCGGGGCGGGGCGGGTTGGAGGGGTGGAGAGATGAGGGAGGCGTTCTGAGTCGCGCGGAGAGTGGGCGGTGAGGAGCGGGATGGAGCGGGGAGGTGCTGTGAGGTGGCGGGGCTGGGCAGTGCTGTGAGGTGGGTGGGGTGGGGCGGGGAGGTAGCAGGGCTGGGCGGTGCTGGGGCGGTGCTGGGGCGAGGCGGGGGCGGGGCGGGGCGGGGCGGGGGCGGTGAGGTAGCAGGGCGGTGCGGGGCGGTGCGGTGCGGGGCTGTGGCGGGGCTGTGACGTAGAAGGGCTGGGCGGGGCGGTGCTGTGAGGTACAAGGACTGGGCGGGGCGGTGCTGTGAGGTACAAGGGCTGGGCGGGGCGGTGCTGTGAGGTACAAGGGCTGGGCGGGGCGGTGCTGTGAGGTACAAGGGCTGGGCGGGACGGTGCTGTGAGGTACAAGGGCTGGGCTGGGCGGTGCTGTGAGGTACAAGGGCTGGGCTGGGCGGTGCTGTGAGGTACAAGGGCTGGGCGGGGCGGTGCTGTGAGGTACAAGGGCTGGGCGGGGCGGTGCTGTGAGGTACAAGGGCTGGGCGGGGCGGTGCTGTGAGGTACAAGGACTGGGCGGGGCGGTGCTGTGAGGTACAAGGACTGGGCGGGGCGGTGCTGTGAGGTACAAGGGCTGGGCGGGGCGGTGCTGTGAGGTACAAGGGCTGGGCGGGGCGGTGCTGTGAGGTACAAGGGCTGGGCGGGGCGGTGCTGTGAGGTACAAGGGCTGGGCGGGGCGGTGCTGTGAGGTACAAGGGCTGGGCGGGGCGGTGCTGTGAGGTACAAGGGCTGGGCGGGGCGGTGCTGTGAGGTACAAGGGCTGGGCGGGGCGGTGCTGTGAGGTACAAGGGCTGGGCGGGGCGGTGCTGTGAGGTACAAGGGCTGGGCGGGGCGGTGCTGTGAGGTACAAGGGCTGGACGGGGCGGTGCTGTGAGGTACAAGGGCTGGACGGGGCGGTGCTGTGAGGTACAAGGGCTGGGCGGTGCGGTGCTGTGAGGTACAAGGGCTGGGCTGGGCGGTGCTGTGAGGTACAAGGGCTGGGCTGGGCGGTGCTGTGAGGTACAAGGGCTGGGCTGGGCGGTGCTGTGAGGTACAAGGGCTGGGCTGGGCGGTGCTGTGAGGTACAAGGGCTGGGCTGGGCGGTGCTGTGAGGTACAAGGGCTGGGCTGGGCGGTGCTGTGAGGTACAAGGGCTGGGCTGGGCGGTGCTGTGAGGTACAAGGGCTGGGCGGGGCGGTGCTGTGAGGTACAAGGGCTGGGCGGGGCGGTGCTGTGAGGTACAAGGGCTGGGCGGGGCGGTGCTGTGAGGTACAAGGACTGGGCGGGGCGGTGCTGTGAGGTACAAGGACTGGGCGGGGCGGTGCTGTGAGGTACAAGGACTGGGCGGGGCGGTGCTGTGAGGTACAAGGACTGGGCGGGGCGGTGCTGTGAGGTACAAGGACTGGGCGGGGCGGTGCTGTGAGGTACAAGGGCTGGGCGGGGCGGTGCTGTGAGGTACAAGGGCTGGGCGGGGCGGTGCTGTGAGGTACAAGGGCTGGGCGGGGCGGTGCTGTGAGGTACAAGGGCTGGGCGGGGCGGTGCTGTGAGGTACAAGGGCTGGGCGGGGCGGTGCTGTGAGGTACAAGGGCTGGGCGGGGCGGTGCTGTGAGGTACAAGGGCTGGGCGGGGCGGTGCTGTGAGGTACAAGGGCTGGGCGGGGCGGTGCTGTGAGGTACAAGGGCTGGGCGGGGCGGTGCTGTGAGGTACAAGGGCTGGGCGGGGCGGTGCTGTGAGGTACAAGGGCTGGGCGGAGCGGTGCTGTGAGGTACAAGGACTGGGCGGGGCGGTGCTGTGAGGTACAAGGACTGGGCGGGGCGGTGCTGTGAGGTACAAGGGCTGGGCGGGGCGGTGCTGTGAGGTACAAGGGCTGGGCGGGGCGGTGCTGTGAGGTACAAGGGCTGGGCGGGGCGGTGCTGTGAGGTACAAGGGCTGGGCGGGGCGGTGCTGTGAGGTACAAGGGCTGGGCGGGGCGGTGCTGTGAGGTACAAGGGCTGGGCGGGGCGGTGCTGTGAGGTACAAGGGCTGGGCGGGGCGGTGCTGTGAGGTACAAGGGCTGGGCGGGGCGGTGCTGTGAGGTACAAGGGCTGGGCGGGGCGGTGCTGTGAGGTACAAGGGCTGGGCGGGGCGGTGCTGTGAGGTACAAGGGCTGGGCGGGGCGGTGCTGTGAGGTACAAGGGCTGGGCGGGGCGGTGCTGTGAGGTACAAGGGCTGGGCGGGGCGGTGCTGTGAGGTACAAGGGCTGGGCGGGGCGGTGCTGTGAGGTACAAGGGCTGGGCGGGGCGGTGCTGTGAGGTACAAGGGCTGGGCGGGGCGGTGCTGTGAGGTACAAGGGCTGGGCGGGGCGGTGCTGTGAGGTACAAGGGCTGGACGGGGCGGTGCTGTGAGGTACAAGGGCTGGACGGGGCGGTGCTGTGAGGTACAAGGGCTGGGCGGTGCGGTGCTGTGAGGTACAAGGGCTGGGCGGGGCGGTGCTGTGAGGTACAAGGGCTGGGCGGGGCGGTGCTGTGAGGTACAAGGGCTGGGCGGGGCGGTGCTGTGAGGTACAAGGGCTGGGCGGTGCGGTGCTGTGAGGTACAAGGACTGGGCGGGGCGGTGCTGTGAGGTACAAGGGCTGGGCGGGGCGGTGCTGTGAGGTACAAGGGCTGGGCGGGGCGGTGCTGTGAGGTACAAGGGCTGGGCGGGGCGGTGCTGTGAGGTACAAGGGCTGGGCGGGGCGGTGCTGTGAGGTACAAGGGCTGGGCGGGGCGGTGCTGTGAGGTACAAGGGCTGGGTGGGGCGGTGCTGTGAGGTACAAGGGCTGGGCGGGGCGGTGCTGTGAGGTACAAGGGCTGGGCGGGGCGGTGCTGTGAGGTACAAGGGCTGGGCGGGGCGGTGCTGTGAGGTACAAGGGCTGGGCGGGGCGGTGCTGTGAGGTACAAGGGCTGGGCGGGGCGGTGCTGTGAGGTACAAGGGCTGGGCGGGGCGGTGCTGTGAGGTACAAGTGCTGGGCGGGGCGGTGCTGTGAGGTACAAGGGCTGGGCGGGGCGGTGCTGTGAGGTACAAGGGCTGGGCGGGGCGGTGCTGTGAGGTACAAGGGCTGGGCGGGGCGGTGCTGTGAGGTACAAGGGCTGGGCGGGGCGGCGCTGTGAGGTACAAGGGCTGGGCGGGGCGGCGCTGTGAGGTACAAGGGCTGGGCGGGGCGGTGCTGTGCTGTGAGGTACAAGGGCTGGGCGGGGCGGTGCTGTGCTGTGAGGTACAAGGGCTGGGCGGGGCGGTGCTGTGCTGTGAGGTACAAGGGCTGGGCGGGGCGGTGCTGTGCTGTGAGGTACAAGGGCTGGGCGGGGCGGTGCTGTGCTGTGAGGTACAAGGGCTGGGCGGGGCGGTGCTGTGCTGTGAGGTACAAGGGCTGGGCGGGGCGGTGCTGTGCTGTGAGGTACAAGGGCTGGGCTGGGCGGCGCTGTGAGGTACAAGGGCTGGGCTGGGCGGCGCTGTGAGGTACAAGGGCTGGGCTGGGCGGCGCTGTGAGGTACAAGGGCTGGGCTGGGCGGCGCTGTGAGGTACAAGGGCTGGGCTGGGCGGTGCTGTGAGGTACAAGGGCTGGGCTGGGCGGCGCTGTGAGGTACAAGGGCTGGGCGGGGCGGTGCTGTGAGGTACAAGGGCTGGGCGGGGCGGTGCTGTGAGGTACAAGGGCTGGGCGGGGCGGTGCTGTGAGGTACAAGGGCTGGGCGGGGCGGTGCTGTGAGGTACAAGGGCTGGGCGGGGCGGTGCTGTGAGGTACAAGGGCTGGGCGGGGCAGTGCTGTGAGGTACAAGGGCTGGGCGGGGCGGTGCTGTGAGGTACAAGGGCTGGGCGGGGCGGTGCTGTGCTGTGAGGTACAAGGGCTGGGCGGGGCGGTGCTGTGCTGTGAGGTACAAGGGCTGGGCGGGGCGGTGCTGTGCTGTGAGGTACAAGGGCTGGGCGGGGCGGTGCTGTGCTGTGAGGTACAAGGGCTGGGCGGGGCGGTGCTGTGCTGTGAGGTACAAGGGCTGGGCTGGGCGGCGCTGTGAGGTACAAGGGCTGGGCTGGGCGGCGCTGTGAGGTACAAGGGCTGGGCTGGGCGGCGCTGTGAGGTACAAGGGCTGGGCTGGGCGGCGCTGTGAGGTACAAGGGCTGGGCTGGGCGGTGCTGTGAGGTACAAGGGCTGGGCTGGGCGGTACCGCGGCGGGGTGGGGGGGGGTGAGGAGCGGGGCAGGTCAACGAAGCGCTGCTTGGAAGGCGGGAGGGGCTTGGAGGGGTGGCGAGCGCCGGATCGATGCCCGCCGGCGGGGGCGCGGCTGCGGCAGCGAACCAGGGCACGGGGCCAGCCAGCCGCCCGCCCTCGCGGCGCCTGCTGCAGCGCGGAAAGCCCTGCCGTTAAAGGGCTGCCTCGACGCCCTTCTCCTTCAACACCCCGATTCAAACAGGAAACATCAACGCCATTCAATTAACCTTCCAGTTTCGAATACTTATTTTTTTTCTAATTCTAAATTAACAAAATATTTCGGTTTTGGTTTGGACACATTTTAGAAGAGTTTTCTTCATATTTTTCATAGGAAATACTGAATTACACTGATTCATTGTAGGAGTACCAGGGATTTTGGAGAATTGTTTTGAGAATCTTCAGCCTGGATCGGCAAAAAATGATCAGTTCCCCCACGGCGAAGTCGAGACGCGTCGAATGAAATGTCATTTGTCTCGATTCCTGACCTGCAAGAGGTCCAACCGCAGTATATGTATTTATACAGTAGCTCCGTCTTAAACGCCCTATGCAGACGTGTTGGTCAATTTTTATAGCGATCTGCGCTGTGATCACGGAATACTATACCGCCTTACAATTCGTAATACGTGTTGCTAAATCTAACCAAAAGGTGAATGTGTGTATATGTATTTTAATTTCTTTAAGCATATAACTAAAACGTGTGAAATATAAGTTTTGAACAATTTTTAAGAAAAATTATTTAAATCTAAAACATGTCAACCAATGAAAGTGAATAGTGGAATAATGAGGAAGAAGTATTTCTGAAATAATGAAAATAGCGAGAAATGTAAGTAATCTAAGTAGTGAACAAGGATACGTAGGAGATATCATTTCTTTAAGAAGGTAGTATCTTACTTCCGTCTTTCATTTGTAGGTATATTAGTCAAGTAAAAAATAACATAACTCGGGGTTCTTTCCTTCAGTATTGCTGCATTTAATTTCACAACAGTGCGCCTCTTTCGGCACACGCATTGTTAGTGTGTTAGCAGGAAAAGTTTAAGAATTCAGTTCATGCATATCAAATATGTTACGATACATGTCTAATGAATGGTTAAAACGTTGGTTCGATGTAATTTGACCAATTATTTAATGACTCTCCCTTGAAATTCCAGGAATATAATACCACGAGATCAAGAAATAATACGAATCGTTTAAGTTTGTATATAAGTTTAATGTATATAATAAGTGTTAATAAATGTTAATAAGTTTATGTATATAATATAATATAAGTTTTTTCTATTCACTTAGAAATTAGCAATAAATTGTTTTAATTTGCAAACAATGGCGATTCATTATCTTTGCACTATAATAATACCCGTAAACTATAATAATTTAGACCTACGCGTAAATAGTAATAATAACAATAACAATATGTATTTAGCCGTGGAATAAAGTTGTATTCTCACTTATGGCCATTGAGTCACTGATGCATTATATGAAATATATCTCACAAACATTTGTTCTTTTTCGGCCATGCTTATGAAGACAGTTTGTCGACCCCGATTTTCTAGCTCGACAGACCCAAATAGCATGTTGGTTGCCGGGACAACGCCGCAAAACACAGCAAACCAGACAAAGTCCTGTCAAAACGTAATGTTGGCATGTTCAAGTAGTCGGGAACAGACGGCCGAGCCACGGCAGCGCATTATGTAGTCTATGTGTACAAATGGGTGAGCGAACTACACGACGTCATTTCAAATTCAAATTTTACGCTAAAAAAAAGCTACGACGAGAAGGTGGGCATTTGTCACAATCCTTATAAGACGTATTTTCTGAGTAAGCTGTCAAGTTTTTCTTTGCTTATTTTTATTAGACTATAAGCACCGATAGTCAGAAAAAGTTTTTTTAATATCTGAATTAAACTTGTGATGCTAAGGCAGCTTGTACTTTGTCGCCCGTACCTACACGCAAAATTACGCGAAAAGTACTAAAATTTTCGAAAAATTGTGCACGACCTTATTTCAAAATCTATCTTTACGATACACATTTTATTCAAGGAAGAAATGTCTATCTTCATAATTTTAGATACGCCGAAAAAAATTTTAATGTTTGCAATGCTTGAAAAAATTACAGTTTTAAACGAAAATGCGACCTGCACCATTCTCTTAAATGCTCTTCACAGCCCAACATCCTACATTCAACAACAAAATTTAATCAAAAACGATGGAGCCATTTTTTGAAAATATCCTAGGTACCTCCCAAAATTAAAATGTTTCAAATTAAAGGGGCCGCAACATCAGCCAGATCGGTTGGGGGATATCAATTTTGGAAAAAATCTGCTGAGCGGTTTAGCCGCTAGCGTTGTTCACAGACGGACAAATTGACGGACAGAGACATTTTGCGACGGACAGACGATTTTTTGGCATCAATGACTCACAAAACATTGATTATCGCTACACTACGTGTTAGAGGATTTCCCCCCTAAATTTAGCAACTGGATTTATCCACTTTTTCGTTACCACGCCCCGGCAATAAAGAGTTTTTCTGCCGAAAATTCGCCTTTTTTTCGTGCAGCATTGCATAACTTTCTCCCTACTGCGTAAGCGGTTGCGCGACATTTTATGAACCACCTAATCAACGAACGAGGCAAGCGGCACACACAGGAGTGTACCACAAGCTACGAGCGAGATCCACGCTACCCGTCTCTCCAATTCTTGGACAAGATGGACAGATATTTCTGGGGTTAAAGGGCGCGATATACGGTATCATGTACGTGAAAAGAAAGTTGAGTGAGTGGTGCATCCGCGGTTTACAAAAATTGACAGACACACTGGTTCGTTTACCACTTACGGTTAAACAGCGACTTATTGTGCAATGAAATTAATGAGTGCGCCAAGTCAGTTTATTTATAAATTTTTTGCCTTGGAACGTATTTTATACGAAGACCACTGTCAGGAAATTGTAATTTTCTTTACTGATACTTTGCAATGTATCGAAGCAGATTTTCGACATCAAGACGATATTACTAAATAAAAAAATTAAAAAAAAACGATGTTCGACCAAAACAATTGGGGGCTATCTCTCCCGCTCTCCAAAACAAACACAGCAAAATTGAAATGACTCGGGCAAGCAGAAACGCAGACAAACAAAACGCGGAGAAGTGTAGCAGGCCTTGGCGTGAAGGAGCGACGCCCAACGCTGTTAGCACACGAATCGTACTTCAGAAGGCCGCGTCACCAGCTCGGTTTACATCCACCGGAAATATGGCGGTCAACACGACCTTCGAGGAAGGTCGTTCCGGGTCATTTTCTAGACCAGGGGTCGAAAGCCTGGAAGTGATCAACCATTGACAATCACTTGAAAGAAATAGCAGATGAATTTTGAATTTTATTTAAACTTGCGTTTCAAGACTACTAACTTATTATGAAGTGGTCTCATACATTTTTTTTTCGTTTTACGTACGTCCAGAAGCATGTTGTGCGCCAATATGAATTCACGAATATACAATAATATAAACTTCGATTTAAATTTTTAATTAATTTGCACGCGCGTTCAACATTCGTATCTCCTTGGCAACAACCAGCTATTTCTGCAGCACTGTTGATCGGGAAAACCTACGGTTCAAGACCCGACAGTGACGGTTTTTCGTTAACCAAATCCACAATAAAAAAAAGTCTTTAACATTTCAAAAGAATTTGCATTCAGGTACAATCCCATTCAAACCGTTTACTGTACGAATATTCACTCTCCACAATATTTTCGTCCATTCAATTTTTCACAGCAGTGTCCTTGATACTCCGCCAATTCAGCATTACGTCCTCACTTCAATTGCTCCACGCAATTGCGCAACGGATTATAGCGTTCTATTCCATCGCTGCCTCAAAAACGCTTTGTCCAACTTTTATATCTCCACTCACGAACGTTCAATTCTTTTCTGACTGTTGACGCTAGTTCTCAGGTCGTCAGTCTCCATAACATCAAAGTCAACTAGTGATTTCCGATTTTAGATGGCATCTACTTGTATTTCTGTCTTGGAGTCAAATATGGACGAAATACACAAATACGACTTACTACAATTCATAGATTCTATCAATTCATGACGCAAGAGCCAAGAAGTAAATTAGTGAGTAAGTTCAATGAGAAGGAGCTTACCTCGGGGAAAATTATATTATGTTGAGTTGGGGACTCCTAGTGTCTAGGAACTCACCTGTGAACAAAGCAAAATGTGAAGTTATTAGCAAGTGAGCAAATACAATGGGCATTTTACCAACAATATTTAATAAATAGTTGACTCTTTTACATAGGGCGTATTTCTGAATTCTGTACATTCATGATGTTTTACTGAAAAATGTAAATTACAATATCGAACCGCTAGTTCAATTTTTATTACGTGCCTGGTGGAATATTACAAACACAATAAGAATAAATGAGAAAATTTCCTCCATGAGCAAACGAGCACACTCCTGAGAGGAAAACGAGTTTTTCACGATTCATTAAAAATCAATCTGTTTCTATATAATTAGAGACTATATCGAGCATCTAAAAGGAAAATAATATTAATTTTAACAATGTTAGTTAATGTATTATTTACCATTTTGATTGTATAATTCTAAAGAACCTGTAACAAGTATTGTACTTCAGCTTCTTGGTCAATGACTCCCATCTCGATCAGGCTTTCGTCTAGTTTCCCTGATCCTTGAGCAAATACTGAGATGGCCCGTTGTTTTGCTTCTAGACAAATATAATTTCAAATTAACTTCCCCCAAAGGACATCACACACAGTTTTGAACTGTTTTTGACGTAAGTTAAAAAAAAATATTTAGGGGATTACATCTTTTGTCCATTTTAACTAAGAATTTGAAGCAAATGATAAATTGTATACGATTTTAAAAAACTACTTGCTTTTCTCAAATCTAACCCATTCATACAGAGACAAATTTTCGAGTCCCCACATGCACGTGGTATTATCAGAGACATAAAATTTGCAATAGTGAAATTAATTATAGTTTACATTACAGAAGATGAAATATTACATTTTAAAAGCAGTAATGAATAGAGATACGCTATTGCAGTGCCTAAGAAAGCAAACACGAAGCTAAAACTATGGTAGTTCGCAGGCTTGCGCGTATACAGTAAAATCGTACATCGACGCAGTATTAAGCAGTACTCAGCAAAAACGAATACTAAAGGGACATGTAACAAACGTGGCACCGCAATGGCTGATCCAACAGTCGAACGTATCCCTTCCTTCAAAAAATAATAAATCCTAAAGATCATCACCAAGATTTGTGGTAAATACATAATGTATTCGAAATATTGTTTTAATAATGTAATTGTGTAATGTTAATGATTACTTAAAGCAGTTTTGAAATCTTAAAAACGGGGGGGGGATGATTATATACCGGAGAAGCCTATAAGACCGTGTACTTCATTCTTAACTTCCGACGCACTGTAATAGCACATACTGTAACGTATTGCAAACGGACTTCGCTAGAGACAGGAAGTCTGGCGCCGTACAGACGCCGAAGCCTTAGGTTTAGGGCTTATCACGCCATTAAGATATGGACGGATGGCAATTGAGTAATTTATTTAAAAAACCTGTCAAACGCCAAATTCCATATCTCGAGAAAAATAATTTCAAAGAAATTTATCCGACTTCAAAACATTTTTATTTGTTAAATCAGTCGTCAAATGAATATTTTTCCATTTAAATATGCACTAAACGGTGTGTGAATCTTCTTGGAACAATAATCTGCCACTCATGCATGCTTTAGATTTTGGCGTTTGACGGGTTTCTGAAATAAACGATTCAATTTTTGTGGGTCGCTCGCACTACGTTGGGTCAGCACCAGCGGCGGCTGGTCGGGGTGGGCTGCGGGGCTGCACTGTGTCAGAATTATTTATTTTCTCTTTGATATTACAATAAAATACGTGAAATAGAACGCACAATCTCTCTCGATTGTATAACAGTACTCCCTCGAGTGTACAGAAATTTTAATTGGAAAATATATAGCTTGCGGCACCCTTAGCCTCCAACACCAGAATTTTCCCGAAATTTTTGAAATATTCTGTTGAGTTACAAGTTAATCTTCGTAACGTTTGTGTCTCCGAATTTTGCTTTCCCACCATCGTATACGTTTTTAATAGATAGTATATATTATTCTTTGAAGATAATACCCTCTTGTTATCCTCTGCAGAATATCTTACAAACGACCTTTGATTTGGTATTTAATGTGCATTTACCTGCTCAATTTTCAAAGCATCGAGAGAGACTATGTGTTCTATTTCACGTATTTTATTGTAATATCAAAGAGAAATCACCATCGTATACGTCGCCCTTCGATAACACTCTCTTATAGTTTGCTCCGAAATCATCCTTTTCTCCAGGGCAAACAACTATCGATGTCTTGCGCATCTCGCCACCGCTTCGTCTTTGTTCTGTCAGTCTCTCCCGAGACTGAGGTACACGAAAGCAAATATTGACCGGGGCATTAAGGAAATTGAACTCCAGACCGGTGAAGTGCTCGAAGGCAAGAGGTTAAAGCGAGTTTAACAACCGCTGAACAAAGTTATTCAAAATGCATTTCAGCTATTGCAGCACGCCATATCGGTCACGCAAACTACGATGAACGCGAACTCTCACTAATCCAGTGAAACCAACATTACAAACTCCTCCATTCCAGACAAAAGCTTTGATATGATTAATGTGCGTTTCCAGCCGCATCAACTGCTAAGGTCATTAGTCCCGTAAGTGTAGTTCAATTAATCGCGGGGCGTGGCGGTGATTTTTCCACGCTGGATGGTGATATCCGGCACCGACTGGTCTCCTGACAGATGTGGTAGTGTAGTGCAAGTAAGTGTAAGTGTAAGTGTAAGTGTGTGTATGTATGTAAGGGGTGAGGATAGGACAAGGAAGGGGAAGTGAAGATCGCACGCGACCCGTGGCTCGTTTGTTATTGTATTTCTCTTGCATGCAATCAGTGATCAGAGAAACAACGGAAAATACCGATCAGAGCAACCGGCCGCTCGAATTATCCTCCAGACAGCGATTGAATCGGACCCATCTGTTTATCTACTGTCGAAAACTGTGCTACCGGCGGGATTCGAACCCAAGGACCTCGCGGCCAGACGCACTGTAGTGACATCAACGGAAGCCCTGAGCCTTTGTCGATACAAATGCTTTGAAAATTGCGCAGGTAAATGCACATTAAATAACAAATCAAAGGTCGTTTGTAAGATATTCTGCAGAGGATAACTGAGGGTATTATCTTCAAAGAATAATATATACTATATTAAAAATTGTTATGGCTAAATACTATATTCCCAATCTCTAAACTATCAATTTTAAATACTTGTCTTCCCTCACACTACCGACATCAAAACAGAAATATGCGTACAATAGCAATAAAAATAAATTGAATTTCGCCATAATTATTTTCTTAAATTAACTACTATTCATATTTTCTGGCAAGCACTAATTTAGTGTGGATCAACTTTGACAATTCCAGTTTTAATAAATCATTCGGTTCTTCCTTAACCTTCAACGCAGACATTTTCAACTTTAAAAGGAAAAACTTAATTTTTCACAGTCACAGTACGCCATCTCAGCATAACAAAAAATGGCACATGGTCTTTGAGATGTATTCATAGAGGAACACGGCGTAAGACATTTTCATTTGCGGAGCACGGAGATATAAATGAAGAGCAGGATGTCTGCCAAAAAGGATCCTCGGCAGTGCCAAACCTACGCCGCCTAGGCTACGCCTCGCACGTGGCCCTTTCTATATGAATAGCATACAATCCCGATTCACGAGACCGAGAACATCACACCTGCAGCGTCCCGTCTTGTCCATTCTCTCTACGTTATTTCTATTGAATGTTTGCGGGAGCGGCAACTGCTATGGTCATCAGTCCCGTAAGTGCAGTGCGCGTTTTATATTTTATTTCGGGATATGGCGATATTCCTCCTCCACTCCCTCCTAAGAGATCCGGCGCCGACCTACACGCTGACTTGCGGTGAATTTTCACCCTCCAGGTATCTCCCACCAGCAGGGCACCGCCCCCCAGCGGGACACACAGCATGTGGGATAGTATAGTGCATCTTGAGTGTCAGTGTGTGGTGGGTGAGGATATGGCAAGGAAGAAGAGAGAAATATCTTGCGCGGCCCGTGGCCCGTTTGTTGGGGGTACTGCTCCGGCATTCGCCTGGTGTTCGGTCGGAGAAACCTAGGAAATCTACCAATCAGAGCAGCCGGCCGCTAGAATTCTCCATCAGACCCCGGATAAATTGGACCTAGTTATGTACAGTCGGGACTGGAGCACTAGAATATCCCGGTTGTAGATACTGCAGTGCCATTAATTACGCCCTCTGCTCCAGTATCCGGTCGTACACTGGTTGTGGTAAGTGGCTTCCATTCCATCTTGTGTCTATACCAAAATGTCTATGATAATACGGAGTATTGCTTTCTAATGTACACTAATCCTCACAAAAAACAGCTGCACCCTGAAGGACCCTACCGATCCGCTGCAAACTCTTGTGGGCATTTTGCACACCATTCACTAAGACAATTATATCGTTTTCACGGTCGGCAGCGCACTGGGGGGGGGGGCGATAGGTCGCTCCCACCGACCGACACACGATGGCCTCAAACGTCTGCGCCGGGCAACGCGACATCGGGTAGCGTCAGCTGCTCGCACACTACGCGCAGGCGACGCGTACGTCAGCCGTCACAGTCCCGTAAGTGCAGTGCGTGTTTCATTTCGGGAGATGTAATGTTCCTCCCCACTCCCTCCTAAGAGATCCGGCGGCGACCTACACGCTGGCATGCGGTGAATTGCTCGTCCAGTCAGACGCGTTCGGAAGGCAGCTCATCGTGGGTCTGCGGGAGGTTGGTTGATCCTGTCGCCGTACAGCGCGCCACACTTGCCGTACGGACACCGCCATCGCTCGCTCTTGGCGGCAATGGATTGAGGAAGGCACACGACGTGCGCTCGCACCACGAGGAGGGAGGACCGACGGATTGTCCTCCACGCGCGAACAGATCCAACGGCTACGATAGGTGCTATCCAGCGGGCAGTGCAGCCTGCACCGTCACATCCTGCGTCAGTACCATTGGCAGGCGGTTGCCCAACGCGAGGCTGGCCGCACGCCGTCCGTTATGATGGCTGCCACTCACACCCCAGCAACGTCGCTACAGACTCCCTTGTGTCGGGAACGACGGAGCTGGCGCCATGCAGACTGGCAGAATCTTTACGTTTTGTGGTAAAAATAACTGTCAGAAGTCCTCGTCTTCAAAATAAATTTGTTTCTATTTTGCGCCAGTGAAGATGTGTTTGGAATGTTGTCATCAGTGCTCGCTGCGAGCTTTTGCCTTCAACTGTTTATTGTGCCAGAGCAAGGTCATCTTTCAAGAAAAGTTGCTCGAGTAGTACAGAGTCTGCACATTCTGCGAGGTCCCACTTCTCACTCGATCGCGACGACCACCTGGTCCGTGTCTGCGCAGTGGGGAGCGCCACGACCAGCGGTTGGTGGTATCCCGTCGCACTTCCCGCCAGGCTGGCGTGATGCTGTGGAGCACGATATCCTGCGGTGACCCGTTCACCGTTACTGTTCTTCGTGACAACCCCGCGGTACGTTCAGGAGATCCTACAAACTGTGGCTCTTCCACCCGTGAACGCTCACTCCCATGCCATATATCAACAGCACAGCATTGGAAAGATATAATTCACCATAAGCAACTTAAAGAGATACCTTTTGTTAAGTTTTTGTCATTTGACAAATAATGTGGATGCCATTTAAATTATTTGACAAATAATGTGGATGCCATTTAAATTATTTGACAAATAATGTGGATGCCATTTAAATTATTTGACAAATAATGTGGATGCCATTTAAATTATTTGACAAATAATGTGGATGCCATTTAAATTATTTGACAAATAATGTGGATGCCATTTAAATTATTTGACAAATAATGTGGATGCCATTTAAATTATTTGACAAATAATTTGGATGCCATTTAAATTTACAAAGGATTTCATATACAGTACAAAACACACGATATGTTTTTTTTTATTTATAAAGAAGTGTTATTTACAAAACGAATTCCTTGATTTCCTTCGTGGCATGATGGATCTATTTTATTGACCGCCACTGTATGTCCGCGTGGTCCTAGGCGGCCAATTCGCGACAAACAATCTGTATGTTAATAAGTGAAGAAAAAACTTGGGATCTATTTTTTAGTATATTTCGTGCAGGGACGAGTGTGTGATTTGGCATAGTTAAAGCTTATAAGGGAAATTGTAGAAAGCGGAAATTTGTGTGCGTTAAAAATACATTACGGGTAAATTGAATTAAAAAAATATAGCTTGCAAATGCAACCAGCAACACACTATCTTACATCTACACAATTCGCAAACCACGCGTTTTAGAGCCTTATACTCTTACTAAATGCAATTGCACTTGAAGGTCATAAGCTGGGCGAAGTTGTAATCTAAATTAAATTTTCAGTATTTGAGCTCCGGATTGGATGAAAACTATTCCCCCTCTCCTTTCAGCTCGTGACTTTCAAGAGCCACTCTTTAATTTGGGAGGGGGTATAAAACCTGATTTTCGTCTTCTGTAAGGGTCTCGAGTTTATTATTCTATGGTCTAATCTACAAAACGAGACATTTGTAGAAGTTTTATTCCAAGCTTAGCGTTTAAGAGGAAGAAACTGGATTTCATATTCAGAAAATCATTTTATGAATATTTGTAAAAATAATTGTAACAAGAAATGTTTTTAAGTGACCGATCTTTTTTAAAAGAGTTCGTAGTGATGTTATCGTTTAACGTACCTTTCACATATAGGGATCTGGAGACATTTCACTACCAAAGAACTTTGCTCTGTTGACTGTTGAGGTCATGAGACTTTTTGCGACATAATTCTCAGCCATGCGGAAGGAGCAAAAAGCTCCGACACCCCACAGTTTTCATAGATTTTGAAATATCATCGGTATAGCAGGGAATTAAGTCAAATAACATACGCTAATAACGTATTTGTACACGCACGGGGCAAATGGCGTGAGAAAAAACAAAAAAATAAAATGGCTAACAAAAAATGGAATGTTTACTTCATTTTATAAATCAAAAACCACTAAGTTTGCGTTGAGAAAAACGGGTATGACAAGGAAAACATTTTGTTGGTTGGTTGTTGAACGGGTCTACTGTTCTTCATTGACAATTCTGACTTTATAGGTGGAGTCAAGCCGAAATAAGAGTGATCTGTATGATTTGAAGGCTCCCACCATACCACAGGCGAAACAAAAACCGTAGAATGTTCTGTAGAATGCCATTCTCGATGTATAACTGAACAGGAGTTGAAACATTAATGTGGAGCCCATAACGTGTCATGGTACTCTACCTTCACACCAAAATAATGGTGATAGGAAGACTTCACAACAGGCATGATATTATGATTCTGTGACGAAAATGTTATTTCACCACATGTGTAACAATTATTCACTGAATTCACTCAATTACTTTGCATTTTGATTAAACAAATTGTACAAAGCACTCCAAAACAAATCGTGCACTAATTACCACAGAAACAAAATGAAACTCCCACTGCAACAGTATTGTGTCAAATTGTGTTTATCATCTGCAAATAGCCAGAAAACATTTCATCAGTTGTCAAGGGTGACAACTGTCAAAAACAAAATTCACCCCAAACTGAACATCTAAACTATATTACTCGAGCAACTTTTCTTGAAAGATGACCTTCCTCTGGCATAAACAGTTGAAGGCAAAAGCTCGCAGTTAGCACTGATGACAACATTCCAAACACATCTTCACTGGCGCGAAATAGAAACAAGTTTCTTTTGAAGACGAGATCTGTCTTATTTTCACCACAATATGTAAATAAATGACAGAAGCCGATAAAGATCTATCACAGGAGATACCTCCAACTCACGAGAAAGTACGCAAATAATTGAGAACGTTACGAAGGCATGACTTATTCTTGAGAGATTGGCATTGCTTCATAAAAGTTCGTTTTTCAACTGTCAGGGAGCACTGCCCGTGTGGCGGCAGTGCAGATCACTGCCTTTTAATCCCTCGTTATTCCTTGGTTGTTAGTGTTTTTGCCTGTCTGCTTGAGTTTTCTCTGCGGTTAATAACATGGAGGTACTTGGTACTAGAATAATAAAAGAAATGATTAATACGATTGTCCAAAGGATCGTGTGGAGAGAATACGCATCCCATTCAGTTTTATTTACACAAAGTTAAGGAAGACTCATACAAATTAGTATTTTTTTTAGATAAATTTAACAAAATACAGAATTTGAAATTATAAATAGAAACAATTACATTAGTTTGAAGCTTCGAATAGTCTTAATTTTTGTTTAATATTGGTAAAAATATTTTAAGGAGGACAAAAATTATCCGCTTTAAAAAAAATCTATCAGTTTTGGTGCACAACTATCCATTTTGATTACTTATTTTGATTTGAAAGCTTCAACGTACTCTAATTCAATAATTCAAAGTCTATTAATACATTACAGCATATAGTGAATTAGTAATATTGCACATTATAGTAGAAGGTAATAGTAAAATGCTTTCAGAGAGCTTTGATATTGACGATTTTCTTACATTAAAAATAGTTTTATGTTTCTGACGTCAGGAATGTGCGCACGGAGTGCAATCAATTTTCACCTCAATCGTTACGAACAGGCTACCTTATCTTGCTCTGAAAATAATAATAATAATTGTATTATTATTAATAATAATAATTGTATTATTATAATAATACAATACACCAATACTACAATGTAATACACCAATACTACAATGTAATACACCAATACTACAATGTAATACACCAATACTACAATGTAATACACCAATACTACAATGTAATACACCAATACTACAATGTAATACACCAATACTACAATGTAATACACCAATACTACAATGTAATACACCAATACTACAATGTAATACACCAATACTACAATGTAATACACCAATACTACAATGTAATACACCAATACTACAATGTAATACACCAATACTACAATGTAATACACCAATACTACAATGTAATACACCAATACTACAATGTAATACACCAATACTATAATGTAATAAACTAATACTATAATGTAATAAACTAATATTATATTGTAATAAACTAATATTATAATGTAATAAACTAATATTATAATGTAATAAGATAAAATAATAAGAATAACAACAGAAGTGATGGTCATTTGAATTGAGGTTATTTTTTTAATTGTCGAAGACACATTTTTAGTAGCATATAATCCTCCTTGTTAAAAGCTTTCTAGGAATTCTGCCGCAGCCCGCGTGGTTGCAGGACACTGGCGAGGCGTCTCGTATTTCAAGACCGAACTTTGTAATCCCACGTCAGTGGTGGAGCAGAATTCTCTAACAACAGTTTGGAGTAGTAAAAAACAATTAATTCGTTAATAGGGCGAAAGATGTGTTTGAAATATTTTTTTTATTACCAAGATAAAGCGTTTTAAAAAACATACAGTGCATGGAAGCGTACAGTAAAGGAGAATATTCACCGATCATATTAAGGTTTAATATTCACAAGTAAAAAGCATCTCATTACTTTTCACTTAGAAGGGAAAAAATGCCCATTTAGGCACATTTTCTCGCATTACGTTTTTCCAGACGGTCGACGTTTTACAACTCCCACGTGCTCGCCCAGTTCGGGATTCGTAAGAAAAAAATAGTAACTGTACACCACGATAAAAAAATAAATCCCGAGGATAGTAAACACCCACAGCGATATAAATATGATCACACCCATAACCACACTGCCGTGAGTCGCGGCCGCCAACGACCGCCCCCCGACCACAATATGGTAGCCGGCGAAATTCAGGATTGCCAACACCAAGATAAACAGGATCATGATGCACACCAAGATGGGGAATGTCAGGAGAAACAGTCTGACAAGGAACGCGCTCTCTCTACAGGCGCCGCACAGGAGGAAAAAAACCGACGCAACCTTTATCACGCACAAGACGGCCAACGTCACGTTCACGCCAACGTTCGTTGCTTTCGAGGACAGCTTCTCCGTGACCACCGTGCCGTTCGGGGCGTCGTACGTCGCGTAGTTGTCCTCCGCGTGGGCCGCTCCGATCGAGTAATCCACCGCTTCGACAATGGAGTGCGCCAGAAAAAAAAATGCGATGATCTTGCAGCCTATGCGTAAACTGATGCAGCAGCAACAATTCAAGACAAGACACATTGCGACAATTTTGATGTTTTGGCTTCTCGGGGAAAATGAATGCTGATATTCAACGGATCTCAACCAAATAAACAAACATCTGCAACCGGTGGTATGCCATTTCCATGAAAACGAGACATGTGACTACACTACTATTCAATTCAGCAGGGACTTCATTTTCTATGTGTCGTCTGAGCCTACTTCCGGTCAGTACAACCAACTTTTGAAACTATGAATCCGAACGCCCCAATTTGCAGAATTCGCACAG
The DNA here is from genome assembly GCA_038098605.1 of Gryllus longicercus. Taxonomy (NCBI): domain Eukaryota; kingdom Metazoa; phylum Arthropoda; class Insecta; order Orthoptera; family Gryllidae; genus Gryllus; species Gryllus longicercus. The sequence continues at coordinate 362,507 of JAZDUA010000718.1, read as the reverse complement.
TTGATTGTTGTCCTAGTCTATCAGGGCAAATAATATAAGAGTATATTATCTGTACTATTTGGTCAGGGCAGGCTAACGAGTTAGAATATACTGCACAGAGAGGCTGAAGCGCCTCCATCTCGTAGCTTCACTATGAGCACGGTTCGTTGAACTCTCCTTTTGCTTGTAGTGGTAGGAGTGGAGGTAAGGGCGAGTTTTTAAATCTCGCGCTTTTTAAAATTGTGTTGTTTTTACTCATCTTTGAACTATTTATAGCTAAAATGCTGGGAAGGGATTCTGGAACTAACGAAAACAGCAGTTCTCCTCCATACGTCACATACTGATTTTAATTTTTGACTAAATAAATGTAATCTTTGCAGCAAATTGAAGCCATGATTTTGCAGTCAAAGCAGCGTCCTCTGGAGAAACAGAATATTCTAGTATTACTCGCGCAACTTTTCTTGAAAGATGACCTTGCTTCCCCCTCTCTGACACAAACAGTTGAAGACAAAAGCTCGCAGTGTGCAATGATGACAACATTCCGAGCACATCTTCACTGGTGCGAAATATAAACTATTTTCCGTTGAAGATGAGAAATTCTGTCCGTGATTTTCTGCCAAAAATAAAGAACTGTCCGAAGCAGGTACGGATCTATCACAGGAGATACCTCGAACTCCTGATGAAGTTGGAACGCAAATAATTGAGAATGTTGCGAAGGCATAACTGATTCTCCAGAGATTGGCATTGCTTCATAAAAATCTAGTGGCCGATTTCGTAACTAATACCCCTACTCTACCCGCATTTCTTCAATCCATCGTTCAAGAAAAGTTACGCGAGTAATACTCCGTTTCGCATTGGTTAAGGCCGGGTGGGAGCGGGCCATGCCTAATATAAATTTTCTTACTGTTTCACAACCAAAAACTAATTGTTCAGAAACGATGTCACAATATGAAACGATAACCAATTTTAAAAATACGTTGCTTCCTGCATCGGATATTGCCACAAGAATGGAAGCTGTTGAAACGTTATTGTAGTTAGCAATACGCCTGAAGTGAATGTTTTTTTTTTCAATAAGGAGGAGATGCCTATCACAAATAATACTGCAAACAAGAAAAATAATATTTGTGGTTGATGACATATTTTTAGAGGTATAACATACTGAAGACGTGAATATTATTATAACTACTAATTTAAATGTAGATAAATGAAAAGACAAAAATATATAATAAGAACTGACACAAACACTGAATTCAATACATCAATTCTACACTACACCTTCAGGCGACCTAGATTATACTACATGAAGTGGCTGTCCCTATAGTTTCAGCGCTCTTGGTGGAGCCTCACCGAACTAGAGGTCGCCATGTTTTTTAAAGTAAAAACATACGAGTAGCGGTGAAACCGTCCGTAACCAGCGCCAAACGTAATGCTATACTGCGATTTTCGCAACTCTGCCACTGACAGGTATCTGTTGTGGACGGTTGCATCCAATCAGAAGCTTAAACGTCACCAGTGACGTCACTTATCGTTCAAGCTCCCGATTGGTAGAAACCGTGAACAGCTGAGACCTGCCAGGCGCGGAGTTGCATATATCGCAGTATAGACTACTCTCTTTCTCCAGAGAGCGCTGCTTTGACTTCAAAAATCATGGCTTTAATTTGCTTCAAAGATGGAGGCGCGTCAGCCCCACTATGTAGTATATTCTAGCTCGTTTAGCACCCCCCATGTTTTGACTGCAAAAGGAACATGACGGCTACTAGTTCGGGATGCGCCCATCAAGATCGCTGGAACCGTACGGTCAGCCACTACGTAGTATATTCTAGCTTATTTGTAAATTGCTCGCATTCAACAACCACTGACAACTGTCAACTGTCGATCCCCTGACGCTACAAAATCGTTCGCTATTTGCAATCTTTCTCCATTGTTAATATTTAAAAAAATATTTTATACGTGGTAATATCGGTTCACTGTACTTTGAATCTTGGCTACATATACATTGATTTAAGAGTAGAAATGACAGTCAAACTTCAGGTAGAATGTACATGAAACTAAAACGGACGTGTTATTTATCACATTAGAAGAAGGACAGTTTACTTCGATTTATGAATGAAAATGAATAAATAAAAATATAGCAAAACATAATGGTCATTTCTTTACATTAAATAAACATTGTACGTGACCGAATAATAAAATATAACTGATTTGATGAAGTATTATATTTAAAAATGGAAAAAGAATGGAAAAAAATTCATCCGTTTCTTCGTCTTTAAAACATCGATGTTTTGTTGTCGATACGGAGTTTGTGCACGCCATAGGTGACAGCACTATCTCCTGCGCATTCGCAGTTGCACCAAAGGGATGCGAAACTTGAACTGCGCTTGCGCAAAAGATCGATAGTACTCTAACGTTCGAGGGTGCGCAAACTCCCCAACGTTTCCGTTAACATCGAAAACATTTGGCTAATGCATCGGTGTAGCGCGTGGCTTGCCGAGCCGTGTTGCGTAAGGTTTGCGGGGGCGCTGGCGGCAAGCCCCGCACCCTTCTCCCCCTCACGGCCCCCCCACCCCCCACCCTTGTGTCCGCCACGGTCTCCTGAGACGCACCTGCGCCGTTCAATATCGTGGCCTCCTGCTAATGAGGCGTAACTCTCTACCTCCTCTCCGCGGCTTAGGTGGCCCAGGACGTCAGTTGATGCCACTGTCGGGGGCTCTGACCAGCGCCCTCTCCACTATTCGATTTATTAAGTCAAAAAACCGTAAAAACTGTACGTGACGTATGAAGGAAAAGATCTGCGCAGGTTTTGAGTTCCAGAATCCATAGATTTTATGTTAATAATCATTAGCAACAACGAATCTCAAATTACGTGCATTTCTCTTATTAGCAGATTAAAAATACAGACCTGGTGACACAAATGGTATTCACTTACATCCAATAACTTTTCCAACAAAATTGCAACAAAGATGGATGACACTAGCCCCTTCATCCATTAACTCTTTCCTTAACCAGCAATGTTTATTTCCATTGAAGCTAATGAATTTAGATTTTTAAATTTAGATTTATTTAGTCGTAAAAAAAACCAGTAAAAACTATATGTGACGCATGGGGGCGAAGATTATCTGCGCACGTTTTCTTCAGTTCCAGAATTCCTTCCCATCATTTTAACTATAAATAGCTGAAAGATCAGTAAACTTTTGAAATAATAATAATAATAATAATAATAATAATAATAATAATAATAATAAATAATAATAATAAATAATAAATTTAAAAGAGCGCAAGATCCGCGATATTTGAAAAAAAAATATTCAAGTTCTAGGTCAACAATTTGTCTACTACATCAAGAAGTCAATCTAAAAATGCCAGTTTGATGCTCGGGTGCAAAACCTTCAACTCCACCAACTGGACGATTCCAAACCTACTACTCTAGCCAGGCACGCGCCATTCATTGTAAGGCTGCTAAAAACAAATCACGGCACCCCCTTTTTGCCCCGGCCAACAAACGTCAACCGACTACGAGTAGTGTGTGTCGCGTGATTCAGCTGCCGTGAATGAATACACTGTGCATACACTAGCGTTGACACGCAGTGAGACACTCCCACGTTACGTAAATAGTTCAATTACGTTAATTGCTTCGTCCCTACGTCCCGCGTGTTCCTGGTTTTGCACTGCACGGAACGATCGCACGTACAGATACAATAGGCGTTCGAGAGCCATTTCAATAATTGTCGCAACCAGTTACGATTCTGACGTAAGCACACAATCAGGTAGTGGTCTTTTTCCTTTTTGGGCAATAAGGGCAATTTGAAACTGGTGGTGTTCGCAACTGTACTTACTCGCACTTCCATGACTATTCCATAATACGCATATTATGCGTTATGTAACTGTCGCATGTACAGATACAATAGGTGTATAATACGCTATTACAACAACAGTCACACCGAAGTAATTCTGACATTAACACATAATGGGAGGTGTGTCGATTCTCATGCACTATCACGTCCTGTTGCATGTTCCATTTGTCCCCAAGTTCCGTTTTTTCTCTGACACAACTAAATAAATGAGCATCAACGACTAAGAAGCTAGTTTATGCATCAGGACGATGAAGGCTTGAACAGGAATTGTCAAGGCAAGAACAGGTATTTGTGAAGGCTTCGAGTTCAAAACATTCCCATTTCGGCCAGGATGCATACGTCTTTTTTATATATTTACCTCTGAAAGAAGCAAGTTTTACATCGTCAGAAAGCGAGCATAAAATGTTATCATTGCCGTTTCATTTTGTGTAAGTTAAGGCTCTATTCCGAATCAGGGTAATTCGCGAATTAACCTGCTAATGATCACATTATCCAATGTGTGTGGCTAATTCCGAAGCAGCAACAGCTTTGAAGCATTGGTATATCGTATAAAATGTGACTTTAACCGCATAAAATTCATGAGTTGAGAGTTGAGAAGGTTACGTGGAAGTGCGTCACGGCGATAGCAGATATATGATAATGACTACTACTGATCAGATTACTCATTTCTCTGATTTCTTCCGTTCTCAACAGCAATCATTCTAGTTGCTTCTAGTTTTTTTGCGACACACGCTAACATGTAAACTCACATTTTGATATACTTAATCAGAAATTTAGGTTGTGCCACAAATTTTCCATACAAACTTGAAAGTTTGTGGAATATAATAATAAAAAAAATAATAAAAGAATAATAAAAAAGAATAATAAAAGAATAATAAAAAAGAATAATAAAAGAATAATAAAAAAATAATAAAAATATAATAAAAGAATAATAAAAATATAATAAAAATATAATAAAAATATAATAAAAGAATAATAAAAGAATAATAAAAATATAATAAAATAATAAAAAATAATAAAAATATAATAAAAATAATAAAAATAATAAACAATAAAATAATAAAAAATAAACAATAAAAAAACAATAAAATAATAAAAATAATAATGTGGCGCAGACGGTTGCGGCAGCGGTCGTCTGCGCCGAGGAGGCTGCAGGTTTGAAAGATGAAATGAGAGGCTGCAGTCCAGCGTAGACATGGTCGTATTTGTGATTGCCCCTTCACCCTTATCATCCTATCGTCTCATAATTCACACTTCAAGGCGAAACAACCTTGTCGTACTGAGGGATACAACTGAAAAGCTGATCATCAGTCACTAGATTTCTCCTCCAGACAGAGGCTGAATTAAACCTAGCTGAGAAGCTGGAGTCGATTGATTGATTGATAGTGATTCCGGGCGTGTCAACTACCAGGGTCATTAGTCCCGTAAGGGTAGTGCCCGTTTTTCTCTTGGGAGGGGCGGCGGTATTCCCTCTGCCAAATGGCGAGATCCGGCGCCGTCTTAACATCGGCTAGCGGGCGTTAGCTCTAAGCTCCTGACCGGTCTCCCGGCATGGGTGCTGGTATAGTGCGTGTTAGGGTGAGTAAGGGTTGATGATAGGATAAGGAAGAGGAAGGAAAGGTCCCGAGATGTGCGTGGCCCGATTGTTAGGGTACTGCTCCGGCATTCGCCTAGAATTCGTCCGCAGAAACCATGGAAAACTTCCGATCAGAGCAGCCGGACACTAGAATTCTCCAGACAGCTACTGAATTCGCCCTAGCTGACTATCGTCAAAAATCCTGCCACCGTCGGGACTCTAACCCTAGGACCTCCCGGTCAGAGGCATTGCAGTGACATCAGTCGATGCTCTGAGCCACCTCTGTCGGTTCACATGTCGAGATATAGCCGGAATTTCACTTACGGGACCAACGACTCCATAGCTGACCTGTCCGGAAATGGTCATAAGCTGGAGACTAAACTCGACATTTGTCCAATAACATAGCCTAACGTTATTGACACACATTTTTCTCATTTGAACGTTCGCGCAGATGAACTAAATTTAGTTTCATTTCAATTCATTTTCTTTTTTTCCTTCTCTCTTTTTCCTTTTCTCGTTACCAGTTCAACATGTTCACATTGTACTTTGTACTTTGTACTTTCACAATGGTGTAGTTGCAATTTCACGCAGGTCAAATTCCATTTCCATTTGCCAAGTGAACTAATTTTTAGTGCTTCAAGACGCATGAACCATTTATGGTCTTTAGTAAGGGGAGAGGGTATTTAAGGTAAGGGGTAGGGGTAGGTGGTGTTATACGTTGTTATCGCCGAGCACGTCATATTTTAATATTTAGGAAGGGTGAGGGTGATTCATCTACCCCGATGGACCGTGAGATCTGGCTCCAACATGTACGTCTGCACAGGGATAATTTCTCCCTCCAGGTATAGACATTTCTATAAGAAGGGACCGCTTTGATAGCTACTGCTTGGTCACTGTTGGTAAGGTAACTGCAGGTTATGTCCATGCACTCATTTTGACAGTGCGTCCGTTTACAGTTAGCTCATTTGTAAATGGCCTCATCACCATCTCTTGGAATGCCATCGCCCTGCGTGACGGATTTGTTTCCCGAACTGTCAGACTGGTCCCTTTCTTAGAGTAATTGCTATATATCTACTCCGAGCCAGGATAACTTCGAAGAATCTAAGACTATTGTCTCCTGAGAGGTGCCGTAGTGCTTTACTTGTAAAAAGAGAAAAGAGAAAGGTGAAGGGAAAATTAAATATATATATATATATATATATATATATATATATATATCCCCAGAGCCAGGATAACTTCTAAGACCATTTTCTCCTGAGAGGTGTCGTAGTGCTTTACTTGTGAAAAATGAGAAGAGAACACGGAGAAGGGAGAAGGAAATACCGCGCAGGATCCGTGGCCCGTTTGATGATGTACTGCTCCGGCATTCGAATGGCTGATCGGAGAATTCACAGGAACTACCTATTGGTACATCCGATCGCAAGAATACTTCTACAGATAATACTTCTATTGAAATCAACTCCGCTAAGTTGCTAGTGTCAAAAATCCGCCATCGGATAGGAAGATCTGTCTTAGAAGTTATCCAAATCGCCGGGACTAGAAATCTAGGACCTCCCGGTCGACGATGCTGTTGAGTCAACTGTATTGCTGTTGAGTCAACTGTATTGCTGTTGAGTCAACTGTATTGCTGTTGAGTCAACTGTATTGCTGTTGAGTCAACTGTATTGCTGTTGAGTCAACTGTATTGCTGTTGAGTCAACTGTATTGCTGTTGAGTCAACTGTATTGCTGTTGAGTCAACTGTATTGCTGTTGAGTCAACTGTATTGCTGTTGCGTCAACTGTATTGCTGTTGAGTCAACTGTATTGCTGTTGAGTCAACTGTATTGCTGTTGAGTGCTGCCTGTTTTCCTTCAACGGGGATCAAATATAAATCAAATTCAAATCAACAAGTATCGATGAGTAGTTTTAACACAGTGAAATGTGGATAACGAGACCGAGAAACATATGCTTTTACACACTACACTACCACACAACTACACTGCAATGTTTTATTAAGTTACAGCAATGCGCTTCCACAGTATGTTTCCTGTTTAGTAGATATTCTAGATTTAGAACTATCCAGAAAAGGAACTTACCAACGACTGTACGAGAAAACAGAAGAAGACCCTCATCTGATAGGAATCAACTTACCTGAAAAAACAAAACAAAAAACCTTATTTACATTTATGAAACGTTAAAATTATTGACTACCACTAGCATTAAGGAAGAAGAGATCTCTTTATTATATAATTACATGTTACACAGTTTTTCGAACACGTGAAAATTTCGCAAGCGGTGTGTGTGAGAGAGAGAGAGAGAGAGAGAGAGAGAGAGAGTGAGAGTGTGTGTGTGTGTGAGGGCAGAGGATAGGAAAAGGAAGAAGTAGAGATTGCGCGTGGTCTAATATCCGTTTGTAAGGGTACTGCTCCGCATTGGCCTGGTATTCATCGGAGAAGCCACCGACCAGAGCAGCCGGCCGCTAGAATTCTCCTCCTGACATCGACCGAATTCGTATGTTACATTCCTACACTTTGTACAATTTCTAAATTTTTCATAATTTTGTAAAATTATAAGATTGTTTCACATACCGTACATGACATTTTTTAAGTAATCCATTTGAATATTTCACAAAATTTATAAAAATGTGCCAAAACATCGTTTGTAATCACTGTTTTAATAACTCAAATAATGGAAGTCAACGAGTTAATGACTGCAACACAAGAGTTAAGTATTAGTCCTAAATAAATTGTCCAAATTTGTATCCCTAGTTAATAAGGCAATAATTCTCTAACATAAATTTTTGAACAACAAACGAATATACACCTGTATTCATTCGCATGTAATCACTGTAAATTGCGAAAAATCTAGACGTCATTTCTATAAAACTTTTACATGTAGGAAAATAAAATGTTTTATTACGCCTGGCTACAGGGGCGCCTTTCGAAAGTTTCAGTCACCTGCTTGCGCATCTGTCGATTCATCATCCGACGACAAAGGAAAACGGGAGTCGATTAGCAGCGCGAATGAGGGCGAATCGACCTTCGAGTGCCCTAGCCGCGGCACCACGTGCCACGCGCAATATTAGCTGCGCGTGCGCGATGCTCTTTTGAGCGGTCCCCTCTCGGTGCCAAGCCGCCAACATGTTACGGGGCGCGCGGGCCGGGTTAAATCATCTCTGTTACCTCACCTCTGTTGGGATACACACAACTGCACCGGATAGTTTGCCAACTTCATTTGAAATGAATAAGTCTTTGTTCAGTTAACGGGAGTCAACGAGTCCTTCGCTGCCCATTTCGATTAAATTGATAAACCACGCACAGACAAACTAAACCACGCACAGACAAACTAAACCACGCACAGACAAACTAAACCACGCACAGACAAACTAAACCACGCACAGACAAACTAAACCACGCACAGACAAACTAAACCACGCACAGACAAACTAAACCACGCACAGACAAACTAAACCACGCACAGACAAACTAAACCACGCACAGACAAACTAAACCACGCACAGACAAACTAAACCACGCACAGACAAACTAAACCACGCACAGACAAACTAAACCACGCACAGACAAACTAAACCACGCACAGACAAACTAAACCACGCACAGACAAACTAAACCACGCACAGACAAACTAAACCACGCACAGACAAACTAAACCACGCACAGACAAACTAAACCACGCACAGACAAACTAAACCACGCACAGACAAACTAAACCACGCACAGACAAACTAAACCACGCACAGACAAACTAAACCACGCACAGACAAACTAAACCACGCACAGACAAACTAAACCACGCACAGACAAACTAAACCACGCACAGAGGTAGCAGGCAGCACCACAAGCAGGAGGTAAGGTCTGTCCTGGACGGGGCGGAAACCCCTTCGGGGAGATACATGTCGAGGAAAACTCTCGTAAGCTAACATGTAAGCCGACGCCGGATCCCACCATCCATGGGGGAGGATCGCTGCCTCTTCCGTGATAGACCCAGTCGCTTAACTAACGGATTTATAATTGTAGCATCTGGGCTCAGACACCAATACAGTCGACTCCGGTTACAGTGAACATGTTTGGTTCACTATATTCGATATGTCGAAATTAAATATAATTTTACAATAAGGATTGATTTGATCAATATAGAAAGGCAGAACACAGTGTGTTAGCGAATACAGTACATTAATATACGGGCAGACGGCAAAATATATTAACAACGCCAACAGAAAATTTTAATCTATTTGTCCTTAAAAAAATCAATTATTTTCAATTGTTTTCTTCGTACATTTTTCATTAGCAATTTCTCTAGATCGTTCTTCACAGTTCGTACTCTCTCCATACTTGATTCTGCATTGTCCACTGTTTCTTTCTAAGTATCGTAATGCAGTCTTGACACTCTTCAAGGTCTCTTACACTGTTGGAACACCGCCCCACTCTCCGAAGACCCTTTTACTCGCCCAATAACGAGATTTTTTTGGTAGCGAAATCGCGTAAGCGGCTAACGAAACTGATCGCTTTTCCGCGCGGATATCGCCGGGCTGCGGCAATCGCGTGCTTCCTGTCACCTACGTAGAACTCAACGTGCTCTGTTACGCAGAATATCAAGTAACACCAAGCTTGAAACTGAAGCAAACAATCGCGCGTCGCCGCCGCCAGTTGCAGCCCACGCAGGGCACGGCCTTTGTTTCCGCAGTGAAACAGAGAGGCATAAGGTCATCAGTAATCTCCCCATCCCGGGTCCGCTACCTTCACCTCAGAGGAGACTTCTTCGACTACGACCTTCGGCCGACGGTATTTTTTCAAACTGCCTCGTGTTGGAAAATTTGTGGCTCTGAGGAGATTTTTTCTTTCCCCAGAAGGAAATTAATTTGCAGGACGTGTTTCCTACTTTTCTATAGCAGAGGTTCACGTTCACTTTAACCGAATCTGCTTATGATTATTTGTACTGTAAGTGAAACGGTACCAGTGGCTTAAGTTCGCTATAAACGAGGGTTCACTATATGCCAGTTTACTTCAACCGGAGTCGATTGTATATCAATCAATCTTAGCAACACAAGCCTTCGGCCCGGTCGCGTCTACCGGGAGCGACCGGGCGCGCGCTAGGCCCTCGCCCTTCGACCTTTGCGCCCCTGGTGGTTATTTACGGAAGTCGCGACCTCGCCTCCGGAATACATAGAGTGCAGCGCGGCGCGTTGTGGCCGGTGGGGAGGGGAGGGGGACGCCCGCGCGCCCGCTGCTTTTGTTGTTCAGTTGCGCTCGCGACAAAAAAAAAGTCAAAAGAAACTGAGGAGGAGGGGTGCACGTACACTATAGAAAAAAGAAAAGCACAAAGGAACCGTGTTATCTCGGTGTTCAAAAGGTACCGAACTCGAACAATTGCTGTATTTCGAGATTCGATATACGGAATACGATAACGAATAATCGCGATTTAAAAATGTCCAAGTCCAGACTACAAATTTTGCAATACACATCTTATAAATCTCGAAGTCCGTAATTATCGATTTAAGACGAACTAAAGCTTACAGAGCCGGCGTGTATAGACGAGGTTGTTAAGGCTGAATGGCCGTAAATGCCTCTTGCCTAAGGGTCACGGGGTCGAATTCCGCCTGGGGCATGAATGTTTGCGTGTGTCCGTATACAGTATGCGAGTTCCTCTATAGTTATCCTCAAGTTCAAAAACCAATCGTAATATCATTGGTCACTGTATGACCTTGTATCTGGAAAGCGACCTTACAAATAATTAACCGAGTAAACTACTTTTATTTCTTCAAAATCCGTTAAAAAGAGTGGTACTAAACTTCCGGCAAACCCTGTATTTTCGAAAATTGCAAATTTCTAATCTACGAAATCGAGGAGATGGGCAGTGGGGAAATGATGGGTGACAGGTGGAAACATGAGGATAGCTGGGACCCTAATTAAGTTTATTAACTACAATTCTAAAATATATGATATTTTCGAACTTTTTATTACAGTTTTGATGATTTAGTTATTTCAGATGCCCCCACTCCATAGCAACAGTGATCAGTGTTGTGCAGAATATTCGAAATCTACGAATAACGTACGTTTCGGGTGAAAAGGCGAAAGATGAATCACAAAAATTACTCACAAAATAAAATAAAAAATCTCTCATTGATCTTATGTCGCAAATACTCTTATTTCCTGAAGTACAATACTTGTTCACTTTCGTTTATGAGAAGTTCGTCATATAGGTCCCGTATGATACTAAGCGAGTCGATTTTCTCTACTTTTTAGAATCCCATAACAAATCGTCCTCGGAGACATGCATACCATTAGAAATCCCACAATATTTGAAGGATTTGATCGCTATTTTGATTACAGGATTTGATCCTTTGTTTGCCAGAAGCCAGTGCCGCCAGATGAGCTGCAATGCTCCCAGATGCAAGATTGATGAACACTGATCTAAACTAAATTCATAAACCATTGAAAGTTCGGAGGACGTCTTATAGATCAGATATATACTAAAACTATAAAGTCTTATGCCTCGTCTTATCGCACATCGACTCAGCGATCGATACACACCGCTTCCTAAGACAGAGTCGCAGTTTATTATTGACCAGAAGGGAAGAGCGGCAAGAAAATCGGGTAGAAAAAAAGCTATATTTGTTTAGACATAAAATGCCCCAAACATTGTGTATGGAGAAACACTTTTGCATTTAATTTCACGAGTCTAATAATCTACCAAAATATTCGGTAATTACATTAAGGGAAAGGCCAAATATTTTACTATAAAAATGAAATAATATTTTATGTGCAATTCAATCACAACACTTAGCAATATTAGAGAGGTTTCCATCGCACAGTACCGGGCCTGTGCTTCAATTTGAACATACGATCTGTTGTCGCAAATCGGCTGTTATGGTGTCATCCAATTAGGAGCTTTAATGACCCCTACAGAGGATACGTTTATCGGAGCTGATGATATGACAAAGGACACCGCTAAATCATCGAAGTATCGTAACGCACAGTTCTGTACTTGCTGATCAAACGATTATACTACGAAGTTAAAAAAAAAAATTAAGAGCTCAGTACAACAAGGGGCTATCCCACAATTTTTTGGTGAAATTGAGTTATTGCCGTTAAATACAACATTTTGAGTTATGAGTTATTTAAATACAGAAACTGGACCACACTTCGATTGTTAAATCTGTTCAAAAATTCGGTATCCTAGGCAATCACGTTTTTTACGAAACTGCTGAAATACTGTATGAAATTTTAGGGACGATAAGTTAAAACTAAATAAGGAACATAGAAAAATGATAAGGGGGAATGTTTAAAAACAAAAGAAACTTGATAAAAATATCACAAATCTTGAATTCTAAATTCCATACAATATCAATTACCAAGAAAGAGATAGACTATAATTGGAAGGGTACCGAATCTTTGAACTTATTTAAATGTTGTATGAACTTTTGTGGAAAAATATTGTGTTTAAAAGTTTACAGAAGTATCTAATGAAAGTTCCAATAAAATTTTCAATATCTCAGAACTAGGAGAATGTGGGAACACTCCTTATTCTACTGAGCCCTACAATTGTTTACAGAATGCGAAGTTCACACGGGTTCAGCGTGTTGCATTTATTTTTATTGACTAGAAAATAAACAAAAGTGTTTCTTTAGCAACGTGAGCATCAGAAGTCAACAGTCGCGTAACATTGTCCCAGTTGTAACTTACGATATCGCGAGAGCTTTATCACTGAAGCTGACGCAACGCTCTTGAAAGAGAGAGGCAGATACGCTACGCGTAGCTGGGTTTCCCGCGATAAGCATTCGGGCTCCTGACAGGGCAGCTTGCTTGCTTTTGGGAACTTCCGTCAACTACGCCAATATCGATGGCGTTGGTCTCTCATTCAGAGTTTTCCGCTTCAAGAAATGGGACAAGATGGTCGAAGTAGTTTTAAAAAGGTGAAATGAAGAAATGTATACTACGGAATTTTAAAATTACTGAAGTAAACATTTCGTTTTGTTTTCGTGTAGGCGTCAGTTATGTGTGCGATTTTTGTTTCCAAATAAGATTATAAAATGAAACATTACGGGTGAGAATAAACCCGACCGACCGACCGACCGACCGACCGACCGACCGACCGACCGACCGACCGACCGACCGACCGACCGACCGACCGACCGACCGACCGACCGACCGACCGACCGACCGACCGACCGACCGACCGACCGACCGACCGACCGACCGACCGACCGACCGACCGACCGACCGACCGACCGACCGACCGACCGACCGACCGACCGACCGACCGACCGACCGACCGACCGACCGACCGACCGACCGACCGACCGACCGACCGACCGACCGACCGACCGACCGACCGACCGACCGACCGACCGACCGACCGACCGACCGACCGACCGACCGACCGACCGACCGACCGACCGACCGACCGACCGACCGACCGACCGACCGACCGACCGACCGACCGACCGACCGACCGACCGACCGACCGACCGACCGACCGACCGACCGACCGACCGACCGACCGACCGACCGACCGACCGACCGACCGACCGACCGACCGACCGACCGACCGACCGACCGACCGACCGACCGACCGACCGACCGACCGACCGACCGACCGACCGACCGACCGACCGACCGACCGACCGACCGACCGACCGACCGACCGACCGACCGACCGACCGGTTTAGCTCGGATGCTTCAAATACCTAACAACATTGACACGTAGATTCCAAGAAAGATTTACTTGTAACTTTTCTCTAATTTCTCTAATTATTTTACGAATTAAAACAAAGCTGTTCAATCTTACTGACGTAGTCTACTCTAGTGGCAGGGCAGAGAGGTAGCACGTTGTACAGCGAGTTAGTACATTATTGGTTACAAGAATATTCCGTGTATTACTCACTTTACATGTCCAAACAAGGTTTTAAAATGTCACGTATAAGTCTCATTAATTTTTAATTTTTTGTTCTGTTAATTACAGACCGGTTCCGTAAAAAGGTTGTTGAAAAGATTAGTATTTACGTTTTCAACCATCATTACAAATCAGTAATACTGTTTTTCACTTCTCTTGGTGTTTCTCCTATGCTACGAACGCAGAAATTATTTCAAGTGTGAAAGTAAATTTGTACAGATCGGAACCTGCCTTCCGCTGAGTCACAATGAGTTGACACATTGCATCAGCCGCATGGGACAATTTCACTTGCGCCGATAGAGTCTATTACTGTGCCCAGCTTGTATGCGTTGCCTTCCGCCGCGTCACGGAATGCAAATTAAAGACAGGGGACTTCGCACTTCGAGGCTTGTTCGTGTGACTTGAGTCCATATGGACAAATGATTGCAAAATCTTGAGGACGTACACACATTCGAACTTTAACCCTGCAACTGCACACTGAGATCTAGCCTACCCCCACATCATTTGAAATTCACAAAGACTGAAAATATCTCAAGATTGCCACATAGCGCTTCACGTAAATTTATGTTGTACATTTACGTTGCTCTCATACTATTTACAAACTTAATTGGTACCAATACGTAGCCGAGGATAGAAGCTATTTCATAACTGATTCATTGTCCAGGTACGGTTTGGTCCTTAGAGGTCCAACAAGGGTTTGCTAAACCCGTAAGTGTAGCTTTTTGTCGTAAATTTTGAAGGTGAACCATTTTATTTTAAAGGCTAAAATAGCCATTACTACTAAAATAATAACCATAACCATTACTAAAATAATAATAATAACCATTACTAAAATAATAATAATAACCATTACTAAAATAATAATAATAACCATTACTAAAATAATAATAATAACCATTACTAAAATAATAATAATAACCATTACTAAAATAATAATAATAACCATTACTAAAATAATAATAACCATTACTAAAATAATAATAATAACCATTACTAAAATAATAATAACCATTACTAAAATAATAATAACCATTACTAAAATAATAATAACCATTACTAAAATAATAATTATCATCATTTTTATTAACAGTATTAGCCATCAGATGGCTCATGGACAGTGTGATAGCTTTTCGTGGTGAAAGATCGGGTTCGTTTGTCGGTTGAGACAAAAATTCAGCTGTGGTTTTCCATTACAATCGTCTCAGTTTCTATACCTTTGTGACGAAAGAAAGAGCTCAGACAGGCCGAGGATGGCCTAGATACGGTAAAGGAAATACATCATGCTCACCACAGGCCTCCTTTACCTCAAAATGTGCATAGTAAAATCAGGACCCATGTCGGGGAACACAGCTTTCTGGCAAAAGACGGGTTAATCGGACAATAAAATGCCCGATACAAACATTCATATTATTATATTTTATGAAAGAAACATTCTTCTCTGAGTGAGCAATTATTGAAGAAAAGACAGTCTGAGAAGAAGAAATATAAGACTTGTCACTCAGAAAATGCTCTGTCTGGATCGTCCTCGAAGGCCATAATCATTAATAGACACAATGCCACTTTCATCACTTACTGTAGATCGCTTTGCTAGACAAGAGTCAGCTGTTCACTGTGATCAAGAACAGGAGACAGTAATACAAAGAATGGTTGTGAGCAGTATGGTAAACAAATTGGTGATGGAAATGGATGCGTGTTGTTTGTTGAATGTGCCGAGTGAATTGCACACTAATAACCGAATTTTAAAATAGTATTCTTAAACAATTTACCCAATTTAATGTGAAATAATATTTTTTGACTTGCTTGCATTGTTGTGCAGCTTGTTTTCGACTTCTTTTGTAATCATTCTGTTACGCACCGAAGAAAAAGCATACGTTAATAAAAATTTGACAGCTATGATTTTTTAAATTATATTTTTTCTTTTCGTGCATTTCTCAACAAAACTTAAGTAGAATCACTGGATCAAACATTTTTCTGGCTCTTATGTAACATATTAAAAATCTTTTGGTCCGTGAGGTCGCAGTGTGTACTTTTAATTTGTGTAACAAAAAATATACGTGCAGTTGAGGAGTTAACTGAAAACCTGTATAACTAATTAACAAAGTCCAGATGGTTCAGAAACTTCAAGTTCCATCCACTCCCAAATTTAAATCTTAACACATTTTTTTACCCAACGTTTAAAGCTATTAAAATTTAAAATTAGATATCATTATCTTCCGTGAGCTCAGACATGAGATCCCGCGTTTCCTTGTCAGCCATGACAATTTCGTTATATTTTTTTCGTAATGCTAGTGCAGTGTGTAACAGGAGGCTGGTCTAATGATAGTGTGTTCTACCGGCGACGATAGTATATCAGGAGTGAAACAACTTGTCCAACAAACTTTTTTAACAAATGGCTCGTATTCGGAATACTTATAGGTCGCAAATTGGCATTTTTTCGGTGTATGGTTGCGTTCGTTGATATAACGATACAGTATTACGGAAAAATATGAAGCGTAAAAATATTGACGAATTATTAAAAAAAAAGCTGTGAAATGTTGAAAATAAATTTGAATTCACGGATAACTTCTTATTCTGTAGTTTATACTATAATACATAAAAAGTTTTTTCAGAACGATTATTTAAGTAATTAATTATAATACAAATTGATAGAGATTTTCAAAAGTAAAAATATACAATAGCTCACTGAAGAAAAGGTTCACTTCAGTGTTATCATGAAGTGGATGAATGGAAATTCCTTGTTTTATTAACATCGCGTCAGAGCTTACTTTACCAGTTTTGTCCAGATCACTTAATTATTCAAGACTTTTCTCTAATCTTGATTAGTAAAACATTCCATGTACTTCACGATTTGACAATCTTCCACTCTAATTCGTTTTATAAGTACTTTATCACATAGATAATTCATTTCAAGTGTGAAAATTAATTGTACATTTCATTAAAGTTTTTACGTGGCTATCATATTTATCATATTATATCGTTTTGATTAGTATTTGTCACAAATAAAAATAGAAACTTTTCTTCTAAGCTCTCAGACCGTGTATCATGATGATAACTAATTAATTTATAGAGAAAAATCTATTTATGCATTATTTATTTCGCATTAGAAGTATAGTAACAAACATTATTATTATTATTATTATTATTATTATTATTATTATTATTATTATTATTTTCATTATCATTTTTATTATTATAGGTAAGTCTAACAGTCAATTAACAGCTTCACCACTCAAAACAAACTAGTGCAAAATATTATTGTGGTGAGGTAAACGCTTATCTGTGTAAGTTTACGTTGAAAGAAATAAGGTAGTGTCACCCCCTCAAAAAAACAAAAAAACAACAAAAAAACTACGTCTAGGGCAGGGATACAAAGGGTGACAACCTATGCCCCTCCCCCCCAAAAACAACGTCCAAGGCAGGGATATGAAGATTGTCAACCGGTTGCTGTAGCATACCTCGCACATGGCAGGAGCCTATCACAGCAACTAGTAAGCGCTCCATTACCCGGCGAAGGCACTGTCAAAATCCCACAAGAGCATGAGGTTTTCTTTTCATATTTTTATTGACAGCCAAAAAGAAATTAAAGCATAGTTTAATTATACAATTTACACTCTTATTTAAACTTCACTTTTACTCGTTATTCACTATAGAGTTCATTGGGCTGTAAAACGTTTTGGATAGTTGTTTTCGTTTTCAGGTAGGTTAAGTTTTTTTTAGCAATTGATTATTCAAAAGTGTAGTTTAACTGTAAAAAATAATTTAATGCCATATTTGCTTCAACACGAAATGTCAAGTCATGGTAGTTAGCAGACGACTGCAAGCCAGTTAGTAAATAGTAGTCCAACGGTAAAAACTAGCCAGTAAAAAATATTTTTTCGCAAGAGCCTATACTAATTTAAAATAATTTTATTAAAAAATATACAGGTAAGTGCCATTTTTTTCTAATTGTGTTGATAAAGAATCGTTTTACTTTCTTATAGAATTTGTGTGTGTGTGTGTGTGTGTGTGTGTGTGTGTGTGTGTGAGGGTGAGGTACTTCACCGTGGTCAATCGAACGATCATTCTACCTTAACGTGGCCAGAGAACAGTATTTTATACGCAAACGTTTTCTTGAGCCCTGGAAGACCAACCCACCCACACACAGTCACTGATATAACTTTAATTCAGAATAAATTATAGATCAGATATCCAGAACGCCTCCGTGGTATTTCCATGAATTTTACATCGAAAAACGAGCTATGAATTTGATAGAATAGTCCAGTCGGCGAACCAATCAAACCCCGCACTCCTCATGCATCTTGAGAAATGAGGGTTCACAAAACCGTGCGCGGATAATATCATCTGCGCATCACACACATTTCCGCTCTGCCAGTCAGCCAGCCGACCAGCCGGCTTTTAATGAGGAGGGGCAGGAGGCCTTGGATTCCACTCCACTGCGCGCCCTCCCCCCCCACCGCAGAAGGCGGCGGTCGTTGACAGCAACAGTTCACGAGATGACCTCACGGCCTCTCCACCCGCAACGTCGCAACCTCCGGGATTGAAGGGCGGGCGGCCATAATGACCCCTAAATCCGAACGCCTCCCCCCCTCCCACCCGTCTTCAGCCCTCGACCGGCCGAGGTGGGTCAGGGCATTAACTGACGACACTGTAGTGCCCCTAGAACACGATTTTCTGACCGACCGTGGCTACATTTTCTACATTACTTGGAGAGCTAGAGCGAATATAGCCGCGTCTGCAGGAGAATTCTAGCGGCCGGCTGCTCTGATCGGTGGGTTTCCGTGGTTTCT
Source organism: Gryllus longicercus (assembly GCA_038098605.1). NCBI lineage: Eukaryota > Metazoa > Arthropoda > Insecta > Orthoptera > Gryllidae > Gryllus > Gryllus longicercus. Next base: position 343,421 of record JAZDUA010000718.1, on the reverse strand, counting down.
TCGACCAAACAGACGAATGGCGGAGCTGTGCTGTAACAAACTATCAACGGACCGTGCGCGATCTTTCCTTCCTCCTTTTTGTTCTAACCTCGCCCCCTTACTGACATACACGTAAGTGTACTACACTACCACGCATATCGGGAGCTTACAAGTTAGAGCCAGCCGGTGCGGGGCGCCGCTAGACAGATAACTCTGTTGAGTAAAACCCTGAAAGTCGACGTAAAGGAAGGTACCGATGTCGCCATGTAACGATGGGCAATACCGCCACCCACGATAAAAAAAACTTATACTACATTTACGGTACCAATTACATTAACAGTTGGCGCTCCGGAAACACAAAATCAATCTACAGCCCTTGCCTTTGCTAAGCGTCCACGTAATAGCAGGATTCTCTCTGTGCAGTCATGTGATCAATTGAGACCGTATTTATAAGAACTAAAAAAAAATCTATGATATAAGAATATATATACAATAAAAATTTCGAAAATACGTTCTAGAATATATCCTAAAATAGTTATTTGTGCTAAGAGTGTTAAAATTGAAATTTTATTTTGCAAGTAAATGAATTCTCGGCTATCCGGGAGACGCCGCGTCGTTGGCTGGGGTGCCGACGTTTCGCCTGACATATCGAAGGCTTCCTCAGGGCAGTGAGGCTGGATAGCCGAGAATTCATGGATTCGAGCCGCGGAAGCTTACGTATACATCTATTTTGCAAGTAGGAACGATTGCGACACGAGATCGACTGCCTGAGTGGCGGAATCGTACGAGTCAAACTACTAGGTCCTTTGATCTGGACCTATGAAACAGATAGTCCTAGATCGTAAAGAATGAAAGGATAAGAACAATCAGCGTTGCGGGATGGACCAAAGCATTCCTCCAGAGTGCGCTATGATAACTACTAAAACGACCAAAACACACTTTTGTAAATTTAAATAATTTGTTTTCAAAACCGTAGACGTAAAATGATTTAATGCAGTAAGATTGTCGATGTTTAACATTCTACTTGCAAAAAACATATTTCTGGGTTTATAATTGTAATGTTATACGTATTTTAGACGGGTCCGAGGTGAAACAGTTATAGAAATATTTTAAGTATTTTAAAGTAGATAACTTTTTATCTCTGCCTGTTTTTAAGATAAGGTATCTTACGATCGACTGAGATTTACTGAAAAGCGAAAATTATATTAATTAATTCAGTTTCGTTGACGGATTTCTATCATTTTGAAATATTTCTAAAAAGATAAAAACTCGTAACAAAAGCACCGTAAAAATTGAATATTACTAAAAGCGAAACAAAATACTGGGCGTCAATCAACATGGTCGCCTTCAATATTGAGAATGATCCCAAGAGAAAAATAAACAAGTTTTCCTGAATTCGCACTGAAAAGTAAAATGCAATGGCTTTGGAATACTAATTTCAAATTGCCAGACTTCTACCGTCGCCTCGTTCGTCAATAGTACATTCTTACGCCGAAGATTCACTTTCCGTACTAATAACATCAATAACTAATTTAGTCCGAATATGCTAGTTTTGATTATACAATTTTCGATCAAATATTTAGTACTCTGGGATTTACAATAATTAAATTTAAGTTCAGACATTTGATACATTCATGTTCACTTACGACAATAAAATTAAAATTACTTCTCCGGGAGTTTGGATAAAAATTATTAAAATGTTACATTACTGACTTTATCTAGGTATAATACAGTAAGTATTATGCTACTTTTAAAAAACATCGTAAAAATTATGTTAACAGAGTAGCTAGACACCAATCAGGGACCGCCCTAAACTAATACATCGTACGAGTTTAAAACCTGATCCAGGTCGGTCCGCGAGAATCTACTTTACAAAATTAAATATTTCGGGAGATAATACGATTTTTAAGGGTAAAGGCAACTCTTTCGGGTACCCCAATTCCCTGGCAAGTACGGGGCACGCAATATCTATAATTCCACTAAAACCCAGAAGAAAAAAGCTATAAACTATTTAATTGAAAGAGGAATTAAAACATACTGCCTTCGTTCGCCCAAACGATCATTCGTGACGAAAGGAGAGTGAACATTGCATCACTCGCGCATTGCAATGCGTGGGTACGCTCGCGCGGTCATGATGGCGATGCGTACAAGCCACAACAGGAAATCCCCCAGGTGGCCTCCAAGGAAAGTCACGGCGGTCACGCCACACTACAAGGTCGATGACACACTCAAACACCGCGGCATCACCATGGTCTAAATATACTGAACAGAGTGGTCGTTATGTACACGAGACTGGCAGTTTATGCGTACTAGTTCTCATTATGTTAAAAAAATTAAAAACAAGTTAGATAAAAAATATTTTAAAGAGAATAAATATTTAAAAAAGATAAGAGCGAATAAATATTTTAAAAAATCCAAGATAAGAGCGAATAAATATTAAAAAAATCGAGATAAGAACGAATAAATATTTAAAAAAAATCAAGATATGAGCGAATAAATATTTAAAAAAAATCAAGATAAGAGCGAATAAATATTTTAAAAAATCAAGATAAGACAAATAAATATTTTAAAAAAATCAAGATAAGACAAATAAATATTTTAAAAAAATCAAGATAAGACAAATAAATATTTTAAAAAATCAAGATAAGACAAATAAATATTTTAAAAAATCAAGATAAGACGAATAAATATTTAAAAAAATCAAGATGAGAGCGAATAAATATTTTTAAAGATAGCATTTTAGAACGAATAAATATTTAAAAGCTATAAACACTAAAATGTTTATCTAATTTGTTTTAAGTGCCACCAACCACTTCCCACGTTTTGCGATACTTTTTCGATTTTTACATTGTTGAATAGGGATTCCAGGCACGTCAACTGCTAAGGCCATTAATCCTGTATGTATAGTGCACGTTTTTTCGCGGGACTTGGCGGTGATCTTACCCCGCTGGATGGGATATCTGAGGCCGACCTACCCGTCAGATTGTTGTGTTTCCCCCCCCCCCCCCCCCAACACCGTATCTCCCACCAGCGCGGTAACACCCCGGTCGGGACAAGCTCTAAGCTCCCGATAGGTCTGCCGGCATGTGTGGTAGTGTAGTGCATGTTAGTGAAAGTGTGTGTAAGGGGTAGGATTGAACCAGGAATGGGAAGCGATAATTGCGCGCTCTCCGTGGCCCGTTTGAACGGGTACTGTTCCTGCATTCCTGGTCCTCTGGTACAGGTCGGTTTTGCAAAGAGTCCGCCAGGTGGGTCCCGCGTCTTCTCTCTTCACAAAATGCTACCACGAGAAGTGGCTCAGGGCATCAACTGATGCGAAAGCGTGTATGTTATTAACAGAATGTAATAAAAATGTGATCGAAAGGGAAACTCAGAGATAAGGACTACAATCAGTATAAATGAACAGAAAAAAATAAACTAAAAGCACTATTTGGAAATAACTTTGAGTTGGATACGAAAATACAATTTCCTGCTAAACCCATTAAAACTGGGTTTTATTGAGTAAGCATGAATTTTAAAGTTTTCTGCACATTTCCCGCAATTTGTAAATACTATTGTATTTTTAAATTAAAGTACTTAAAAGGACTTCAAATTAAGTTTCTCGAAAACTCAATTTATGAAAGAAAATTGCCATTTAGGACAAGATTAAGACTGTTCTTTAATAATCGTAGAATATTATTTCCGCTCTACAATTAGGAAATCGAAAAATTAAGAAAATGCCCAAAAAAATGTACTTTGGGTGGCGACAGATGGCAGTAGGCAAGAATATGTAGCAAGTTTGAATAGCTAACCGAGACCAAAGGAAGTTACAGCTAATACGGGAAAGTTTGTGGCATTCTGTAGCATCACTAGCTTAAGAATGAATGAAAATATAACCGACTATACAATTTCATGATATGTGACAGAAAGAAAGAAAAATCTGGCGGCGCAGCGGGATTCATGTCAATTTGCAAGATATAACCCGCTTTTTTAAGACCTATGGCAACTATAATGGTAAGTCTGCTATTGGCCCAATCAGCATGACAACACTGGTTGTAGATGATCGTGGTAATTGTAGGTGTGTTAATCATTGGCCGTATGTGACAAGTGTTGGTAATCGACTATTGTTAATGTCAAATGCACGTGACTTTTTCGTATTGATAGATTTTTTGAAGTTTATTGTCATACTTTTAGTTTATTGTCAGTATTGTGTTCAAGAAGAGCTGCGATATAACTACCTTTTTTAATCTACCTTCTGCATATTGTTCACTCCAATAAATCTTAGTGTATATTTCGAGAATGTTCTTTCCAACCAACAATATGGCATAATATTCTGGAGAAATACCTCTTAGACTTTTAGATTACAAAAAAGAATGATACGAAAAATAAACAATTAGCACATACGCGATTCTTGTAAGCCTCTCGTTATTAATCTAAGATTTTTACCATTACCTTGTCTATTGATTTACGAATCAGTGGGCTTTGTCAACAATGACATACTCAAGGATGGGATAGTATCTTCAGCAAACGCCGATGTCTAGAACTATAACTCGACGTAGTATTCATATTCATCAGGAGCTAGTGTCAATAGCACACTACAAGAAATATACAACGCATTGCCAGATGACATGAAACTATTACTGAAACTGCTTAAAATCTACACACAAGTTTTAGGTCCTACGTAAAATCATTTTTGCAGCACAACAATTTCTATCCAATTAGAGCCGAAACTGAGCATCGAAAAGTAAATTAATATTAATTTTTTTTACACATTTGAATACACATTTAATATATTAATTAATAATTTTGACTGTGTAATTATATTCAACTTTAAAAAAATACTCAATCTCAACTTATGGGTCAATGACCTCGATCTCGATCAGCTTTGTCGTCCAGTTGCTGAGACGGCATTTGTTTTGCTTTTGGACATAAATGTAACTTCATTATCTGTGCACGTCTTCTAGAACTTAGTGGGAAACATAGTTATTCAAATTATTGTCCTCCATGTTGTCGCGGCACAAGTCTATTCCTTCACGAAGAGCACAACGAGGGGTAAGAGCACAAATCTATGGCTGATACATTTGTAAATAAGTTTTCATTAAACCGTAACGCATACTTTCTCATCAATTCTAGCAAAAAACGCCCATTTCTTTCGGTATTCTGTTTCAACTTGTATGTGGCTTAGGGTAGGGAATAGAGAATTAAGAAAAATAGCACAGAATCCACTTCCCCCCCATAGCACGTCATGCAGAGTTTTTAAGTGTTTTTGACAAAAAAAACAACAACAGAAAATCATTAAAAATTGAGAACTTTAACTCAAATCCGGGATGAACTAGGTTAAATCACTTTCTTTGCCCACACCCAAAAAATTCACGAGTGAGAGACGTCTGTTACAGCAAAAACCATACAAATAAATCTAAATCTTGAACAAACACTGGAAAGTTTAGCGCGTGTCATTACCAGTCCTTATCAACCGAGCTCTAAATTCCCCATCTTCTCAACTCTTTGAAACATTTCCACGACGTCGCTTAATGACGTGACGATCACAAGCCGCAGACCAAACTCGTTTGCAACAACGCTGACGTACCGGAAGCGGTCATCAACCAGAGCCAGTGACCGCCACGCAGCCACGCGTGTACCGGAAGCGGCGAGGAGAGATACCGGAAGCGGCAAAAGTTTCCGAAGATTCCGCGAAAGCACCGGATGGTCTAACCACACGATTACCTCCAATTGCACGCACCTCGAGGAAGTTGCGTCACGGAAAGTGCCTGAAGGTCGAGAGGCTGTTGAGCAGACTTTGGATTTTCAGGTAAATGACTATTTTACCGTTTTTACTTTTTCGCACTCACGAAGGTACTTCGTATAAAGAGCAAGTTATGGAATTGTGCGCTGAAAAACTGAGGAATGTTTGGGGAAAAAGCTCTTTATGGTCAATTTTTGGCAGAAAAACTTAAGCCCTGGTAAGGAAAAAGTGGATAAAACCTGTTGCTAAATATAGAAAAAAATCCTCTAACACGTGGTGTAGCCAGAATCCATGTTTTTTGAGACTGCGATACCCAAAAATATAATGACGGCAAAACGTTTATCTATCTCTCCCGCTGGATGGAGAGATACAGCGCTGACCTACCGTCGGCTAACGGGGTTTCCCCAACCAGAAATCTCCCACCAGCAGGGCCCCGCCCCAGCCGGGGCAAGCTCTAAGCTTCCGACCGGTCTCCCGGCATGTGTGCTTGTGTAGTGCATGCTAGTGTCTCTCGGCAGGTGTGCCAGTGAAGGGCATGTAAGCGTAAGTGTAAGTGTAAGTGTAAGTGTAAGTGTAAGTGTGTGTGTAAGTAAGGGGTGAGAATAAGCCAAGGAGGATAAAAGGAACATCGTGTGCTCTCTCAATCCCGTTTGTTAGGGTACTACTCCGGCATTCGCCTGGTGTTGATCGGAGTAACCATGGAAAACTTCCTATCAGAGCAGCCGGCCGCTAGAATTCTCTTCCTCACAACAACTGAACTCAACCTAGCTGACCCAAGAAAGTGACGAAAATCTTGCCACTGTCGGGTCCAGAATCTACGACATGAGTCACTTAACCCAGTCTCTGCCTCAAGAGATTTTACTAATAACACGCTCCCCTAACCCAACTTCCTATTCTTCAAAATGCATCAATTGCCCGGACCTGTTATGCTGCTCAGTTTGAAAACAATGATCATTCCCTTTCGTACGCACGTGGAATTATATTCATTCTCAACACGAGCACTGACAGAATGCACAAACTAAAGGAATCAATTTAGTAAAATATCACATTTTTCTCGAATTTTCCCCGTGATTTAATTGATTGTTTGATCCATATAATCACTGTTCGCTCTATCTAAACACATGAACTGACAAAGGTATGACCAGTTATTCCAGATTTTTAACTTTTACAAAATTGTGATACTGAACATTATTATTTCATTTAGAAACAAAATCTCTAAAACGTAAAAACATCGAGCCCAAAACATCAACGTTTATTAATATGCTGCCCTAAGTTACATATAGCCCTCCTTCCCCCAAAGTTGGAAGCTCTCAATATTCGAAATTAAAAAAAATAATAAACGTTCCAGGAGGGAGCGAGAGAGATCGTTGTTTGCAAGTAGGCTTTCGCGGTGCATTGGCATTTGCTACCGCGAATCACTTTCACCAGCAGCTGCAGCTCGGAGCCCCGTAATATCGTCGTTGCTACGCGCTACACATGCGAACAAGGGATACCACATCGCCAAGAAATCACGTATGTTTCATAGCTTCGATGAACAAAATTAAAGCATCTGTTAATAATATGTCGCCTCAAAAATATCGAGGTTTTTAGAAATAGACGCTTTTAAAAGTGGTACAGTAGGGATTTTTCGCACGGCGAAGCGTTACAGCAATCGACATAACTATCGATCTGCAAATGCACAGTTTGAATCATCACTTTTGCGCATTGCGCATGAGCAGAAGATCGATAGTGCAGCCGATTGCTGTAAAGGCGGCTCCACACATTCGGCAGTGAGCTCCTGATCGCCCAATTCCGAACAGCTGATATGTTCGTCGGATGTTCGCTCACTTTGATGAGTCTTACAGATCGACACGCGGTGAGTAGGGCGAATACCGAATGTTCGGCGCTCGGCGAATCGCAAGCACGCCGTCCACACTATTCGGGATTCGCATGTGTGGAGCCGCCTTAACGCTTCGACTGCACAAAATCCCCAATTAACCTCTACACTCGTAAATTCACGTGGGGGAGTAATTAATTTGACAGTGGCAGTGTTTGTTAATTTATAATAAAGATTCAACTGTCAAAACAATAATAAGTAAAACAATTAATACTGTCTAGTAACCCTGAGAGCTCAGTGTCGTCTCAAAGGGCCAGAGCATCCTCTGTTCGCCGAAGTATACGTAAATAAATGAGGTCCCGCGCCTTGTGCATTTGCATATACCGCCAATTCACGTGCGAAATGCGAAGAAAATATTGGGACTTCGAAGTAATATTTCGGAGGAGAGAAAGTCTGATTCATGGAGGACATGTAAACACTGTTGGCTTCATCTTGAAGCATGAACTGACAAAGTTATGACAAGTTATTTCACATTTTAACTTTTTACAAAATTGTGATGTTGAACATCATATTCACAAACAAAACATTGAAAACAAACAAAAAACATCGAGCCCAAAACATACTTTAAATAATATCGGCTTTAATCAGTAATTGTTTAAAACGTCGATGTTTTTATAGACACATGCCGCATGCGTACAATGAGTCTGGGACGTATCAGGATTAAGATCCGAATTTCGACGCAAACACACACATTCGCCTGTAGCCACAAAGCAATCTCTCTTGCAATGTGCACAGAACATTCTATTTCCAATCATTTATACAAATTGTGCGACACATCTTGTATAATTCTACAAATTGCTAATTAATGCATCATAATACCGCGAATTGCAAACCGTCAGCACAAGCTCGCAATTCATCCATTCCTAGGTAGAGAGTTCGTAGGAAATTACGAAATGAACAAAATAACTGATTTATAACCACCGTTTTGAAAGCACGCGTCCGAACACGTAGACAATAATTCGTATTAAATAATTTTCTCCTGCACCGAGTTTATGTTACATTTTTTAAATTTTGTAGTTAATATAAAATAGTATGAAAGAAGTAATTTTTTCACCATCACTTAGAGGCGACCAAAAGCGTGGGGCGCAGCTGCGACAACTTGCCTGATGGCCCGACTTAATCGCGGCCCCGATCTTTTCGTCATCGAAAAAACAAAAATGTATTTACTTCTATAAACTCTCTGGAGAGATGATTTCCGTTTAACTTTGTCGGTGGTGTGTGTGTGTGTGTGTGTAGAAATTTTTGGGAACTATCAATTGTTCCGGCCCAATTTTATCTGGATGCCCTATTCACGAGAAAACGTGAGATAATAAGATACATTCTTTTTTGTACTCAACGCTTCTGAGACGTGCGCGGTCGGTAAGACGTTTGATGGACACCTTTTAACGATGACATTTAGTGTATTATTGACCATTTGGGTTGTATAACTATAGAACCTATAACAAGCTTGTGGGTCAATGATCCCCATCTCGTCCAGTTTCCCTGATCCTTGAGCAAATGCGAGATGGCCGCTTGTTTTGCTTTTGGACATAAATATAACTTCAAATTAACTTTTTTGACGACGTTAATTGTTTTTGACGTAAATAAGTAAATGGAAATGCTAACAACGCCTTCATGATGTCTTCGTTGTTGGTCGTGCGTTGTACGCCCTACGTCTTTACTTCGAACCAGATTGTAATTTAGCTAATTCATCAAACTTAACGTCAATTGCAGTAGTTGAGGTAAGAAATGTAGTGTAACCGCTAGTGTCTGGCACAAAGCCACGAAAAAAGAGATGAGATTTTTCTCAACAGCTTGTACATGTTTCTTGTGGTGCTGGATTTAAATTTTCTCGTCGATAAATATGAGTTTAAAAAAAACGAACCTTTTCGCACACTTTTTCAGTTTATTATTTGTGTCTAGAGACTATGCGCTTTATTAAATGAATATGATTTGCTAACCATATTCTTAAGAATACTCAGGGGCCTTCACACTGGAAGCAACAAAAATTTTGCTAAACTTTTGACTCTCACTCCGCAGTCACTCCGCACTCACTTCGCCTTTATTCACCAGTTAAACACCCTACAATAAAAATAAATATAATACTAACTTATAATACAAAGAATAAACAATGTTATTTTCACAGGCGAACTGTGATACCTAAGATGACTTTAGGACGCGTTAGTTCATACATTCAAACAAACTTACCGGGAGGGAAAGAAAAAAATTGACTTCACTACAGATTCAGGAACTCACCTGTGAAAAAAGAACAAAAGACGTTAGAAAAGAGCAACTACAGTAAACACAAATAATTTAACAATAACAGTACTATATAATTAAAACGACTACTGTTTTACTACAGTAGAAAGATTCATTACACAGTTGTTACGAAAAAATGTTCGAGATAATGTGACAATTCTAATTTGTATTACGTCATCAGTAGAAGAGAGTTAGAAAGAGAACTGAAAAGAAATATCGAAAAAGATTAAGTAGAACGAGACAAGCAATCGCTTCACTGAATTTCTGCAGGAAAAGTTTGTCTAGAAGAAATGTGGTTTATCTTACCAGAGCCCGCCCAAGCGAGATTTTACTAGAGCATGACGACGAGTGGATATTCAATTTACATTTAATTACTTCGTACTTTAGATAATTTCAACAATACGCAAAATGGAAAGCTTTTAAAATCTACACATTTATTAATAACAAATAACCTAAAATCTCGCAAAGAAATACGTTTTTTCTGTCATGAGATATTGCGTGAAAGAACTATCGAGTAAAAATAGTGAATCACATTTCAGAAAAGCTTTCACTGAACGTCAGCGATATTGCTTGACGATATTGCTTATTGCATCATTATCAGACCTCTTAAGTGCAGAAGGGGATTTTATTATTTTCATTTACTATCGTCGAAAACCGTAAAAACTTACTTGTGAGAGGGGGTGGACTACACTCTTAAGCTCCGGAATGCCAACACCAGTCCCTCATTCTTCAAACTCACTTACCATATCGTAACGCATCCTTTATTAAGAGATCTGAAGATACTATTTAAAAAAATCTTTCGATTAAAAAATCTTTGCATTTTTTGTATTAAAAATCTTTCTTTTTTTACGGATCGACACAATTACAAACAGCAATCTAACGTGTATTTTAACACTAGAGAGCGTTGTATTTTACATTTGCTTTAAATTATGTTTTAAATATAAAAATTAAAAATATTTTTATTGATTTTAATTACAATATTTTCATCCGAGTTTTATTACAATTTAATTTAAATTTGAGGGAGGAAAAGGAAGATACATGCACGTTAATAATATTCGAATATAAGCGTGTCAAGAAATTTATTTGGAAATCCGTCAGCTGACAAAGTTGAACAATTCAAGCAAAGTAGTATTGTTGATTACGAAATAATATTAGTTATCAAACAGTCATACTAATCCTATGCCTCTAGAACATTATTTCTTTAAAATATCCCCTAAAACCCAAGAAAACACATTTCTCTTCAGATTTGTATTGACACAAGAAGGCGAATATCTACGTTGTATAATTATAAATAATTCACAGAGAATCAACGCTAACGTGCCGCAGAGACAATACATTTTTGCAATATGCTGTAACTTAAAGAGAAAAAATATATCAGTTATAATTAATCATTCTTTACATAATTTGTGGAAGAGCATCAAACTACTATTTTTTGTCAGGAAAGGTTAAGTTGCTTGTTGATTCTTCTGGTGCCCAACACGAAGATGGAAACACCTCAAACAAGCTTTTACAGGTACGGTTACAATTATGGGAAAATAAAGAAAACATGCATCGTATACCGAGAGAATAGAGTGGGGAAAATACAACGAAAGCAGCACTTAATGATACAAAAGGGGGCCATTTTCTTCTTTTGCGGATACACACTCTCCATCACCTAAATAATAACGGTTGTTAGGCGATAAAAGACACTTCCGCGAGGTTCAAGAGCACTCCGATGAACAGCACTGCACAGCAACCCATCGTTCGTTATGTGAAGATACGCCTTCAAGGAGGAAGGAAAATTCGTAAGCGCATACGAGGAAAGTGAACAAGTTATAAACTTTACCGCAACTAATCACTTTAAAACATAATGGTTTCTACGTAATGTAAAGCAATTACATATACCGTACGTAAGAATACGAAAAAGCATATGAAATGAAAGAAGAGTTAGAATATGAAATTAAAGGGAAAAATAGAGCCCATATTGACGTAATTTTCCGATTATTCACTGTGTCGTGTACTGACTAAGTTTCCTTAATATTCCACAGCAGGGTGCCGAGAGAGGAAGTCTCCGGCATAGTTTAAAAGGGTGTACCAACTGTTGGCAGGAACTTTCTGGGCGAAAGTGTGGCACGAAAAATTCTAGGATTATTTTGAAAATACTGGCTATTGGCTGCATTGTAACGTGGCGTACCGAGTCGGCCCTAAGGATCTCAATGGGACTTAATAGTCAGCGCTGTACAAGGAACAGGGAGCTTGTATTAAAAAAAATGCGTGAGCAAAATGGTTATTTATGCATCACGGGTTGAAAAACCTAAGCGCTTTTTGTCGCTCGAAATTGTTAGAAAAAGTTGACGTCCGTGGTACTACATTAGTTTATTTCTTCATAATTTTAATTATTCCTATTTACTTATTCCCTAATTAATTAGATGTTACATTGACTGTTTGCCTTTTCACATTTCTCTCCCATAATTCACACCACAAGAACATGTTGCATCATCCAACTGTTTTTATATTTCCCTCACAACCACGATCCCGGTACGTCATGCAATGTATATCGAGCACCGTATCTAAGGCAAGCTATAACGTATCAGGAAAACATAAAATAGATTTATGTATTATGAATTATCTCAATTATATTATGAAAAAAAATTAATTCTTTCACAAATACCTCTTACGTATTTTGATTGGACGTTGAATTCGACGTTTTTGAAGCTTGTTTTTTTCCATATTCCCTATCGAATTTAAAATATAAAATGAATTGAGAAATGTAGATTTTCAGACGTAGTACATAATGTTCACCCGTACAACCCAGCACATTCAGGTTTTCTGAAGTAGACTCTTGTAGAAGGATGGTGGGGGTGAGGTGTCGGGATATAGTCGGGTGTAACTTGGAGAATGACGACGACAGACGAGTGTGGATGGGACATATGAAATGCAGGGTTAAGGAACGAGGGAAGAAGTTACGGTAGGGCGTATTTTTATATTCTACGAAGTGTTACAACATTGCCTTCCGATCCACGAGAGGAGTTAACTTGTTATCAACAATGCCAATTCTGCGATTCGAAATTTGAAAACCGCAATAGTTAGAAAATGATTGAAGAAAGATAATGGAAATGCGAGGATTCTGACGTTTTCTCTAATTTCAAAAGACTGATATAACCACACTCACATGCTGAAAAATTTGTTATCGCACGATAACACATGCGTTAACTACAATGTGTCACAGACACCAAGAACGCGATAATACTTACGGAATTATGAAATGGTTAGTGTGGTGCAGTGTATACTCAGTGTCACATGTGCCTTATCACAGCCATCGCACTGTTAAGGGGGGGGGGGGTCCTTTCCACCGCACCGAAACGGTTATAAACGTGCTGCGAGTAAATAAGGAGAAGGTAGGACAAGGAAGAGCAGGGGTCCCCAAACTTTTAAGCGACTGAGCTACCTTACGGCTCATGACCCTTACAATGAACTTACTCAAAGTACGAAAATAACTCACTTTTTGTTTAAATAATACGCTTGTTTATTACCTTAAATATATATTTGTAGTTCATATTCAATCTAATTAAATGCAATTTAATGCGCACTGACTGACCCGCAACGAGCTAGAACATACTACATAGAGTGGCGCATCCATCTTTGAAACAAATTGATGCCATGCTTTTTTTAATGTCAAAGCAGCACCCTCTGGGAAACCAGGTATTCTCCACTGCCATTTATGCAATACTGCCTCTGACAGGTCTCAGCTATTCACGGTTTCATTCAATCGGGAGCTTCAACGTCATTGTGACGTCACTGTGGTGACGTTCAAGCTCCCGGTTGGATGAAACTTAACAGCTGATACCTGCCAGGGACAGAGTTGCGAAAATCGCAGTATAGCATTACATTTGGCGCTGGTTACGGACGGTTATACCCAGAGGTGTATTAACGCATAGGCACAGTAGGCACGTGCCTACGGCGGCAAAGTTTCAAGGGCGGCAAATTTTCAAAGGCGCAAAATTTTCTTGATATTTTCTAAAACAAATTTAGGTTCTCTAAAAACTATAACAGTATAAATCATATTTTTATTTTAAAAATGATTTAAACGAGACTAAAGCCGCCCCCTCAACCTTTGATTTATAAATTAAGTTTGAATTTCAAATAGGGCATTTTCAATGTTACAGAATACATGAAAAGGATTCGCCAACGACTTGATTGGTTGATTGAGCAGAAAGAATTACATTCTTAGAGTAAGGAGTTTGCAAAACCAAAAGGCACGTCGCAAAATTGTACATCAATAGACAAATAAGCTATAATTAATAAAACGTTATTTCAACTGTATAAAAAAACCCTTCCAAAACGTTAAATGTTATATTCCTTGTTTATAATGGTAAATCGAAAATTATAAAAGCTGTTACAACGTCGTAATATTCTAATCGTTCAGTTGTTGTAACTAAAAATCTATCATATTAATACAATATTTAATACAAGCTATTTATTTGTCTACTTCATTAGAGTATACCTTATGATTTCAGAAGTACAATATATGAATCTGAAAGTAAGGCCCGTTGACGAAAGAAAACATGTTGCAATTCTAGTTGTCATGTTTTAGTTTCCTTTTAATGGTAACGTTTCAGTATTGAAACGTTAATAATGTTGAACGCTACTTGCTATGGAGATACAGTTTATACCCAAAATTAGCTAATCCAAAAAATGTATTTAATTTATGAAAACAATGTGCAAAATGTAATGTTACTTTTAAAGTTAAAACTTTCAAATTAATGAGGAATTGTTACTGAAACGTTACAATTTGAAATGTAACATTAATTTTAATCAGGGGGCGGCAAATTTGATGTGCCTACAGGCGGCAAAAATATTAATCCGCCTCTGGTTATACCGCCACTTGTATGTTTTAACTTCAAAAAAACATGGCGGCCACTAGTTCGGCAAGCCTCCACCAACTGCGCTAAAACTGTAGGGACAGCCACTCTATGTAGTATATTCTAGCTCGTTGCTGACACCTGACAGACGCGCGCGCATAGTGGGGATGAGGAGTGCAGATTAGCCAACCCCAAACGCAGCGACTCAAATATCCCCGCGAGCAGCCAGTAGCTCACGAGCTATGGTTTGGCGGCGTACGTACGACGTAGGCGATGACTGAGGTAGAGGAAGGAAAGATCGCGCGCGGTTCGTTTCTTAGGGCGCTGCTCCGGCATTGTCCTGCGTGTTGTTAGGAGAAAACAGTAAAACCATCAGAGCAGCGCAGCCGCTAAATTTCTCCTCCAGACAGACTCCTGTTCTGTATTCGACCTAGCAGTCTAGCTAGTGGCGAAAATCCTGCCACCGTCGGGACACGAACTCAGGGACCCGCCTGTCGGAGACGCTGCAACGCAGGCGCTGAGCTAAACCGAAGTGAGCTGGGCACTGGGGCAGTTAATCCGGGCGCACGAGGGGGCGTGGCGCGGCGCGGCTGGACCCGATGGAGCTTCCGAGGAGCACGTGAGGGCCCAACCTGTAGGCGGCCGCCGCCGCCGCCACCGCCACCACCGGTGAGCCAGGCGCCCGATTTACGGTTATTCCCGTCCGGCACGCGGTCGCAGCGGCGGCTGCCAACTCTTCCGTCTGCGTGAGGCCCGCCCCAACCCACGCTCCGCTCCGCCCAGCTACCCCACACGCCCCGCCCCGCTAGGGCACTTCGCCCAACCTACCCCGTCCCGCCCATCACGCGCTTCTCCGCCTCTTTCGCGCCACGCACCGCCCTGACCTACTCTGTTTGGCTCCGTCCCCGTCTGTCCAGCCCGCCCCGTCCTCGCAAGCCTCGCACCCCACTGCCCTTCACCACTGCCCTTCAAGCCCCGCTATGCTCCACCCTTCCCATTTCTGTTCTCTTCCTATCCTTTCCCGCCCCGCCCGTACCCGCCTCGTACCCGCTTCGCCCTCCCCCTGCGTCGCCGCATTTACGCTTCCCCCTCCCTTCCCCGCCCACCCTGATCTGAACCCCAGCTCCTCCTTTCCTGCCCCTCCACCTCCCGCCCTGTCCTACCCACCACCGTCTCTTCCGCTCTGTTTCGGCCCGCTCCGCCCTCATTGACTTCGTATGCAATGCCTCGCGTAATGTGTAGTGCACGCTTTTCCTCGAGAGGTGGCGGTGACCTTTCCTCGCTGGATGGTGAGTTCCGGCGCCGACCTATTGTCGGCTAATGGGGTTCCCCACCAGCGGGGCAACGCCCTATCCCGGACAACCCACTAGCTCCTGACGGGTTAACCCGGCATGTGTGGTAGTTTAGTGCATGTCAGTTTAAGTGTGATAGGACAAGAAGGAAGATAGGACAAGAAGAAATAGGAAAGATCGCGCGCTTGCCGTGGCCCGTTTGTTAGAGTATTGCTTCGGCATTCGCCTGGTGTTCATCGGAGAAACCCCGATCAGAGCAGCCGGCCGCTAGAATTCCCTTCCACACAGCGCCTGAATTCGACCCAGCTGACAAGTTAGTGCTGAAACTCTTGCCTCCCGGTAAGGGGCACTGCAGTGCCATCAGTTCATTCCCTCAGCCACTCTTCTCGGTGCGGCCGTTTCACCCTCCCCGCCACGATCCGCCCTCCTTGCTCTTCTCTTTCCTTCCCCCGCCCCTCCGCCCTGCCTCCTCCTCCCCCCACGCAACCGCTCTCACTGCAACCACGCCGCCTCAACACGCGACCCCCACAGCGCTTCCGCGGCGCGGCGGGCGTACAGGAGTGCCGCAGTTGAAAAGGGGGCGTGGCCTCCTTCGAGATTTGAAGGTCGCCCGCGATGAGCACGAGAGATACGAAACTTTCGCTTTCGTACAACACAGGAATGCACTGGCGTTGTGGACCCGTAGCGCAGGAGGTCACATCAAGATGTTACACGGTTTGTGCAGAGGCAGAATCGTCTTGTATAGTTTACTGCACTGTATCGTACAGGATACGTAGACGATTTTTAACGCACCCTTGTAATGTGTAGTGCACGCTTTTAGGGGGTAGATGGTGACAGCCTTGACGAGGCCTACTCCCCTCAGTAGTGAGTGTGCACCGCTACTGAGAGCTAGTGTGTGGTAGAAAATATCACTCATGAAGCTAATAGTCACCACAACGATGGCCGAACGTCCTAGTACCTCCCGGCCCAGCCAGAAGCGGCAGCGACAGATACCACAGCAGTATAAGTGGAGACGTGGTAGGATGAGTAGGGAAGAATTACCAATAAAGATGAAATACCAACTTCGTATCTTACAAGTGAATGTGGAAGGCTATAGTAAAGCAAAAGGAGATATCCTCTCTAAGATGATGCACATAGAAAAGATCGACGTACTGGCTATCCAGGAGACGCACCTAGACGAGAGATCTATCCATAAACTTAACATACCCGGATATGAAATCGTTACATCCATGGGACATGAGAAATTTGGTACCGCAACATTGGTTCGACAAGAACTTCTGGACAAAGTGACAGAGATAATGGATACATCTATCCATTGTATTGGTATGAAGATTGGTGGTACCACAATATACAATGTCTACAAGCCACCTTCCCAGGAGTGGGAGCCCCACGTGCTGCCCAAAGCAGAACATCCAGCTATATATGTCGGAGATTTTAACTCCCATCATAGCAGGTGGGGTTATCATTCGCCTGACAAACATGGAGAGCGCCTTGGAGACTGGGCCGACATTAATAGCTTCCACTTAGTCTATGACGGGAAAGATAGAGCCACCTTTACTTCTCGGGTGTGGAGAACATCTACCACTCCCGACCTATGTTTTGTCTCAACAGAGAGCTCGGGGAGAGTGCTGCCAGTACAGAGGACAGTACTTAGCAGATTCCCAAAAAGCCAACATAGGCCCACAGTTATCAGTGTAGGCCTCCAAATACCAATTCTGATAAGCCCCCCCCATCCCACGCTGGAATATGAGGAAAGCACAATGGACCGAGTACAAGGAGTATATAGAGAAGGTGGTGCCTAGGATTCCTCCCATCCCAGCAAATTATTATAGATTCTTAAGACTGGTTATTAAATCGGCCCATAAAAGCATTCCTAGAGGGGCAAGAAAGGCCTTCATACCAGGTTGGTCTGAGGAGTGTCAAAGGCTGTCGTATAGATATAATGAATTGGAAGAACCGGAGACCGCAGAAGCCCTAACATCGCTCCTGGACGAAGAACGGAGACAACGTTGGCATGAGCTGGTGGAAAGCCTGGATTTCTCGCACTCTAGTCGAAAGACCTGGAATCTATTGCGGAAACTCGGAGGCGCACATCTACCTCAAAAGAAGGCGACTAAGATGAATCCAGTGAAGATAAGTGCATCCCTCGCTCGAAGAGCAAGAATCAGCGTTTCAAAAAGGCAAAGGATGAAAATTCAGGCATTAATGAGGGGCGCTGAGAAGAACTGCTCTGAGAACACCCAGCTGTCTGAGCAGATATCCGTAGAAGAGGTGAATAAAGGAATCCTACAAATGCAGCAAGGGAAAGCTGCCGGCCCGGACGATATCCCGCCAGAATTTCTGAAAAACCTTGGGCTCAGAGGAATAAAGTGGCTGGCGGACCTCTTTACTAATATCCTTGAGACTAGTATGGTGCCTGAGATATGGAAAGAGGCAAGAATCATAGCTATCTTAAAGCCAGGAAAAGAGGGGAATGAGACTGCAGATTATAGACCGATTTCCCTCCTTTGTACTACGTACAAGCTCTTTGAGAGAATCCTGTTGACAAGATTAGGACCTATATTGGATAAGGAAATACCCATGGAACAAGCTGGCTTTCGTGCAAATAGAAGCTGCTGTGATCAGGTTCTTTCACTGACTACATTTATCGAAAATGGTTTCCAAAATAGGAACAAGACAGGAGTCGTACTGCTCGACCTATCAGCGGCCTATGACACTGTATGGCTGGATGGTTTGTTCTTCAAACTGACAAGAACTATAAAGTGCTTAAAAATAACTAGACTTCTGAAAAATATGTTGTCAGGAAGGAAGTTTCGGGTAATATCACAAGGAAAAGCTTGTCAACCACGGTTTTTGCGAAATGGACTACCACAAGGATCGGTAATGTCTCCGTGTTTATTTAATCTCTATATAGCAGATCTTCCGGAGCTGAAAGCAAAAAAGTTTGCGTATGCTGACGACCTTGCGGTAGCTCTCCAACGTAAGACTTTTGAGCAATTGGAAAAAGATTTAAACCCGGACCTGACGAGACTACAGCATTACTATCGGAGATGGCACTTGATGGCTAACCCACACAAAACTGTATGTACGGTAATGCATCTCAATAACAAAGAGGCTAAGAGAGAGATGAAATTGAAGTTCTGCGGCCGGAACATAAAACATGAAAGAGCACCAAAATATCTAGGAGTTAAACTCGATCGAAGTCTTACCTACAGAGAGCACCTGGTGGCGACAAGTCAAAAAATGAAGACCCGAAACAACCTTATTTCGAAACTGGCAGGTACCTCGTGGGGAAGTTCTGCTGCTACTCTCCGTACATCCGCGCTGGCGCTGGTCTATTCCGTTGCGGAGTATTGTGCCCCAGTATGGAAGAACAGCGTACATGCCAAAAAAGTGGACGTCCAGCTAAACGAGGCCATGAGGCTGATTAGCGGAACGCTGAAAGCAGCCCCCGTCCACTGGCTTCCTGTGTTAACTAATATACAGCCACCATATATCCGCAGAGAACAAGCCGCATCTAAAGAAAGATCGAAAATAGAAGCCAATCCCAAACTCCCAATACATGAGTATGTGTATGGAAACAATCGTCTCAAATCGAGGCGACCCTTTTGCATGAACCCAAGAGACCTGTACGACTCCTCTGGAGAATGGAAAAGAATATGGAAGGAGACGAAGGTTAGGAATTGGACCCTCATAGATGACCCCACTAAGCGGGTTCCAGGTTTCAACCTGAAGAGGCGCCAGTGGACAACGTTAAATCGACTCCGGACTGGATTTGGAAGATGCAAAGAGCAGCTAAGGAAATGGGGATATAGTGAGGACGGTGAGTGTGAGTGTGGACTACCCCAGACCATGGACCACATTATTCAGTGCCCGATTTATGGATTTGAAAATGGTAATCTTGAATCACTTCATAACTTAAGCGACGCGGGAGCCGAATGGCTGAGAGACCTAAAAGTGTGTTTGTAGTACTATATTACTATATTATTTTATTGTTATGTTTTATTTCTTGCATGAAGTGACTGTGTATGATTCGTGTAAGCTTCTGGCAAATCGAATGAATAAACGCACCCTTACGTTATGATGGAATTGTATCGGAAAACTATACTCTGCCACAAGTTGCGGTTTAATCACGTGACTTGCGCAGAAATATACGTCACGATTGATTGATGTTTTCCGGCACGCCAACTGCTGACGTTATTAGTCCTGTAAGTGTAGTCCATGTTTTTATCGAGGTAGAAGGCGGTGTTCTTCCCACCGCTGCATGGTGAGATCCCGCGTCGACCTTACAGGTCAGACACGTTTTCTCCCCCCCAGGTATTTCCAATCAGCGGGGCAATGCCTCAGCCGGGGCAAGCTCTACTAGGATGTCGTCTGATATTCCGACATGTGTGGTAGTATATATATATGAGAGAGAGTGTAAGTGAAGAGTGGAAACAGGACAAAGAAGAGGAAGGAAAGATCGCGCACGGTCTGTGGATCTTTTTGATAGGGCACTGCTGCGGCACTATGCTGGGATTGATTGAAGAAAACCCGAAAAACTACCGATCACAGCAGCCGGCCACTAAATTATCTTCCAAACAACGGCTGATTTCGATCTTGCCATCTTGTTAGAGGCGAAAATTCGCCAGCGCTGGGACTCGAACCCTCGGACCTCGTGATAAAATTTGCTACAGTCAGCGGTAATGCTGCCTGAACTAAGACAGACTTAAATTTACACTGCTATAAATCCATCGCCAGGTTCCATTTTTGTGGAATCTTTTCGCGTTTATCAATTTCATAATTAAATACAATTTTCTCCGTGCGTTTTATTTGTTCTTTGAATACGTTTTGTGCTCTTTCCTGGCAGATAAAGTTAGGAAATTTGATTTTTAACGTTGGAGAGAATGCTCCAAAACATTGCTGAATAATAGGATAACTGAAGTAGTAACTACAAGATAACTTCCATTTATTTCGGACAATTACATTACCAAAAATTGAAGTACATCGTTATTTATTTAGCACCAGACCATTTCAGTATGTGACCAACGGATCTTCGGAAATTTCATTAAGAATGGTACTAATTTCTTAACGAATATTGAAAATCCATGTCATGTAACTTGTCCATGTCATAACTCTACATTCTACTCAAAAATTGTTTCCAATCCTACAGTTGTTGAGAATGCATCTTAAAAAATTTTGACGAACTATCATAATGTCGAATGTATAGCACAACTAAATTTAACACATGTATTGGTATAAAATTTATTTTTACTCGTAAATGGGTACGTGGGTTGTGGTAACCCTCAGGTAATTATTTAGGGAGCGGAGCAAATCCGCGTTGCAGGTGTATTGTAGAGAGGAAAGATTATATTCAAAACGCTACAAATTTCCGTTATAGAATATATGGATGACCGCTAGACACAACAGGCTCGACCGCACGAAAAAGGTGATTCTTCACAAACAATTTTTTTCCCCTTTCTTTTTAAGCAAGAATGTGACCTGACAACGAAACAAGACTCGTCTTCTGTTTCTTCCAGGAAAGGAGCGGCTCCCCCTCTATCTCCTTGGGAAGAAAAAAACACTCAAGGTCAACCAAGGTTGTTCTCAGTTGTGGGGGGTGGGGTGGTTACATTCATTAGAAGAAAACAAGTTATCTCAGATGAACGGAAGCGCCACTGAACAAAAACCTAATCTGTTTTTTTTTTCGGTGGCGAAGGCAATATGGTAACGTTCTGATCACTTTCTGGAATCCTAATAACAAAAACTGAAGAAACCATTAGTCCGTGAACTGTACCTGCACGATATTCCAAACCACAGCACGCTCGGAAATTCAAACAACACGTTAATCGTGTCTTACAACAATAACATTAGGCAATTTACCTAGTGTCATTAGCAGCGTAATATCGTGGGTGTACACGGGGAAGGTTTAAAGTCCAAAATCATGGAAACTGCGTCTCTGCAGATACGATTTTGTGGACAGATGTTTCTGAAGGCGTCATTGCTAGGTAAATATTGTTTATAAGAATTTACGTAATGCCATTATTTTGGATCCCGCGATATTTGGTCTGATTAAATCCCATGCAATCCACATTTATTATGGTATTTTAGGAAATATTCTCTTAAGAACCGGTTAAATACCATGTTATATTCAATATATTATATATTTTAAAATATATTTTATATTATATTATGTATTTATATCCAATTTTATGTCTATTTTATCTTTTCATTTACATTAGGTTTGCAATAGGATGCCATTTGTAAAATACCTAATGACATTAAGAAACCAGAAATTTAATAATAGTAATAAACACACGCACATGATATTGTGAAGGAGTAGAAAAATACCTTGAGGTTATTACAGAGGCAAAATTTTAAGTATTTTCTATTATTTAGGTACCACCCTAATCATTATATACTTGTACGATAATTAAGGGCTACTTGGTTATCACTACAAAGCCACATCTAGACTAGAGCGCTACCCATACAATTCCGAAGAACAACTGAAAACTCCGAAATCTAGACCAGCCCACGCACACAACATGGAAGTTCAAAAAGTATACTTTCAACGTTTCAAAATCAGTGAACTTCCAGCAGCTGACGTTTCAAATGTATTATTCACACTCTTAACAGATTATCAAAAATATTTCTTATAAGGGGCCAGTTGAAAACATTTGAATTATCTTCTCAACTATAGTGTTACGAAATGTGTTGCATCATTACAGAGATGAAATATTCCACTGACCTCAGGGTTGAAGTCCGCTGCAGTTAATTCTTGAACACAAACAAGAACTGTGATATGAATTAACTTCGGCTAGATAATACCACAAATGTGTAGATTAATCTTCCGCATATTCAGACTCGTCAATCAATTACTATGCATTTTAATATCTTTTCATGAAAATAGTTTTAGAATTGCACGATTTGTTTAGAACAATCCATTCTCCTCGCCAAATTCTACAGCACGTTTTGTAATAAATATTCTCAATAACGTTCGTGGATAAATAAGCCTACTAAAGTAAAGAAAGGCAAATGAATCAATTCGGGAGACATTCCATTAATTTCACAACTACTTTTCAAAAATTTACCGAATGCTATAAGTAATTGTATAAAATATAAAAGCAACAATAGGAAGTAAATATAAGACAAAACTTAACGCAAGACTGTATAACAAGAAAAACTAAGTTTGACTTAATAGTAAGCATATAAAAACACAAATATTGACATTAATATAAAAGTAAAATTATTTTGATTTATAAATGACAGTTACCATAATAGATTACAGAAATGCCACATATATGTAAGTATGAAAATAAATTTCTTTTGTTTTACCTTCAGTTAGCTTGATTACAGCTTTTTTACGCAGAAAAAGCGAACCCTGTGTTTATGAACGTTTCATTCGTGAACTAGATTTGAAAACCCAAAAGGATCTAGCCACATTCCTCGCTTCTTTGGAAAGTGAAAGTCACACTCGTACGATTTCAGCATGAACGGAGGCAATTGACACAATTATAGGTTAACAAGCAGGTGTAAAAATACCGAGTGCAGCGAGTTTTACAATTGTTACGTAAGCACACTACAGATGTATGTACTACTGGCTGCCTTGTGGTCATTCCAACATCTCTAAGACAGGAAAACTGAATCATTTTTGAATTACAGCTCCCGAAATGACGTAATTGTCTTGTTTTAAAATCTTTAGAAATCTTTGGGTTTCGGTTTCATAACCATATTAAAATGTCTACAACAAACATATCCATTCACAAATCTAATCGCATCATGTGAACAGCACAATCGAATTACACCTAAACAAATGTACCCATTTTGGGGGCAATGGGCATAAACTAGTTATTACAAATTGAATTAAAGAGTTTTGGAGGCTAACTCTTTCAAGACTGCTCAATCAATTTAAACGATTTTTTATACATAGATATGGCCAAACTTACAATGAGAGTATTTAACAATCATGATTTAAAAACACACTTTCATTTAAATCAAAACTTACTGTTGAAGTTCGATGAAATTATTCTAGAGGTAACAATGATACCAACTGTTCGTACCATGGTGCGTATATAGTTGGTTAGGTTTGATCTTTGAAATGTTTTCAATGTAAGTGGCGTCATTTTTACTGTATTACACGTTTTAAACTACTCGTGTAATTATTTTAAAGACCTACGAATTACATGACTAACTTCTCGCTCATACTTGTGTTTAAGCAAAACCTGTAATTGTCGGGGGAAATCTTTCCAAGCTAAAAGCATTTTCACATGTTTATGTAGCAGTCATTTTCACTTAAAGGAACTTGCAAAATCTGTAATATTCATCTGCCGTAAGGAATTGAATCTGGTTGATGATGGGATATGACAATGTAAACACCACGCTACCTTGTCGTTTCCTCACATCGCACTCTACGTCGCACTGTGTCTGCTAATTCAATCGATGTATCTGTATATGTACGGTACATTTTTTCGGATAATCCAAACAATTCCGCGGATAATCCAATCAATTCCGCGGATAATCCAATCAATTCCGCGGATAATCCAATCAATTCCGCGGATAATCCAATCAATCCCGCGGATAATCCAATCAATTCCGCGGATAATCCAATCAATCCCGCGGATAATCCAATCAATCCCGCGGATAATCCAATCAATCCCGCGGATAATCCAATCAATCCCGCGGATAATCCAATCAATCCCGCGGATAATCCAATCAATCCCGCGGATAATCCAATCAATCCCGCGGATAATCCAATCAATCCCGCGGATAATCCAATCAATCCCGCGGATAATCCAATCAATCCCGCGGATAATCCAATCAATCCCGCGGATAATCCAATCAATCCCGCGGATAATCCAATCAATCCCGCGGATAATCCAATCAATCCCGCGGATAATCCAATCAATCCCGCGGATAATCCAATCAATCCCGCGGATAATCCAATCAATCCCGCGGATAATCCAATCAATCCCGCGGATAATCCAATCAATCCCGCGGATAATCCAATCAATCCCGCGGATAATCCAATCAATCCCGCGGATAATCCAATCAATCCCGCGGATAATCCAATCAATCCCGCGGATAATCCAATCAATCCCGCGGATAATCCAATCAATCCCGCGGATAATCCAATCAATCCCGCGGATAATCCAATCAATCCCGCGGATAATCCAATCAATCCCGCGGATAATCCAATCAATCCCGCGGATAATCCAATCAATCCCGCGGATAATCCAATCAATCCCGCGGATAATCCAATCAATCCCGCGGATAATCCAATCAATCCCGCGGATAATCCAATCAATCCCGCGGATAATCCAATCAATCCCGCGGATAATCCAATCAATCCCGCGGATAATCCAATCAATCCCGCGGATAATCCAATCAATCCCGCGGATAATCCAATCAATCCCGCGGATAATCCAATCAATCCCGCGGATAATCCAATCAATCCCGCGGATAATCCAATCAATCCCGCGGATAATCCAATCAATCCCGCGGATAATCCAATCAATCCCGCGGATAATCCAATCAATCCCGCGGATAATCCAATCAATCCCGCGGATAATCCAATCAATCCCGCGGATAATCCAATCAATCCCGCGGATAATCCAATCAATCCCGCGGATAATCCAATCAATCCCGCGGATAATCCAATCAATCCCGCGGATAATCCAATCAATCCCGCGGATAATCCAATCAATCCCGCGGATAATCCAATCAATCCCGCGGATAATCCAATCAATCCCGCGGATAATCCAATCAATCCCGCGGATAATCCAATCAATCCCGCGGATAATCCAATCAATCCCGCGGATAATCCAATCAATCCCGCGGATAATCCAATCAATCCCGCGGATAATCCAATCAATCCCGCGGATAATCCAATCAATCCCGCGGATAATCCAATCAATCCCGCGGATAATCCAATCAATCCCGCGGATAATCCAATCAATCCCGCGGATAATCCAATCAATCCCGCGGATAATCCAATCAATCCCGCGGATAATCCAATCAATCCCGCGGATAATCCAATCAATCCCGCGGATAATCCAATCAATCCCGCGGATAATCCAATCAATCCCGCGGATAATCCAATCAATCCCGCGGATAATCCAATCAATCCCGCGGATAATCCAATCAATCCCGCGGATAATCCAATCAATCCCGCGGATAATCCAATCAATCCCGCGGATAATCCAATCAATCCCGCGGATAATCCAATCAATCCCGCGGATAATCCAATCAATCCCGCGGATAATCCAATCAATCCCGCGGATAATCCAATCAATCCCGCGGATAATCCAATCAATCCCGCGGATAATCCAATCAATCCCGCGGATAATCCAATCAATCCCGCGGATAATCCAATCAATCCCGCGGATAATCCAATCAATCCCGCGGATAATCCAATCAATCCCGCGGATAATCCAATCAATTCCGCGGATAATCCAATCAATTCCGCGGATAATCCAATCAATTCCGCGGATAATCCAAACAATCCCGCGGATAATCCAAACAATCCCGCGGATAATCCAAACAATCCCGCGGATAATCCAAACAATTCCGCGGATAATCCAAACAATTCCGCGGATAATCCAAACAATCCCGCGGATAATCCAAACAATCCCGCGGATAATCCAAACAATTCCGCGGATAATCCAAACAATTCCGCGGATAATCCAAACAATTCCGCGGATAATCCAAACAATTCCGCGGATAATCCAAACAATTCCGCGGATAATCCAAACAATTCCGCGGATAATCCAAACAATTCCGCGGATAATCCAAACAATTCCGCGGATAATCCAAACAATTCCGCGGATAATCCAAACAATTCCGCGGATAATCCAAACAATTCCGCGGATAATCCAAACAATTCCGCGGATAATCCAAACAATTCCGCGGATAATCCAAACAATTCCGCGGATAATCCAAACAATTCCGCGGATAATCCAAACAATTCCGCGGATAATCCAAACAATTCCGCGGATAATCCAAACAATTCCGAATTCGTACAGACCACACCCCCAATTAGTTCGGAATACCGAGGTGCTACTGTATATACTTGTATGCACGTTTCAAATCAGATATTTATTTATTTTCAGTCGCAAATGACAAAGCGGATCTAATGAACGATTCTTGTTTCTATGTTAACGTCAACATTACTGCACTACACAAGATCACGATACACTTCTTTAGTCCAGTATGCCAATTCACTCAACAGATGTCATCGCTAAGAATTCAATTTCCAAAGATAAACGCGAAGACAGTGACCACGAGATTTTAAGACAGTTGTTTTCAGGAAGACAAGCACAGTAGTACGCCAAATGCAAGCGTAAAACACGACACTCCTGAAAGCCTGAAACCAGTTTCAGACACACATGCCGCAACATAAACGAGTTGTTATATCCGGTTCTGATAGGTTCGTCTTCATAGTAAGGAACCGTAGATTCACAGAATGTGAAAAATTTAATCCAACCAAACTGCTCTTGTTCCCAAATTAGTTTCTGTTCGCTCAACAGACTACAGAACCACCAGAGAGACTTTCCCTTTATGTCACAGAAACTAAAAAAACACTTGGCAAAAAATTCGTGATAAGTCGTACCTGTATTTCGGCATAAAATACGTTGGATTGATTAATTTCTAGGGATTCAGGGCGCGTCAACTGCTAAGGTCATTAGTCCCCTAAGTGTAGAACATGTTTCTTCCTCGGCAGGTGGGATCTTACGCCGCAGAATAGCGAGATCCGGCGCCGACCTAGTCGGCTAGCGAGGTTTTCCTAACAAGGTATCTCCCACCCCCGGGGCACCGCACAGTTCGGACAAGCTCTTAAGCTCTCCTCCGGTCCACCGGCAGTGTGGTAGTGTAGCGCATGTTCGTGTAAGTGTGTGTAAGGGGTGAGGATAGGACAAAAAAGGTAACGCGCGCGCGGTCCGTGGCCCGTTTTTTATGCTACTGCTTCGACATTCGCCTTGTCTTGATCGAAAAAAAGAGAAAAATACGGATCACAACAAAAGGCCGATAAAATTCTTCTCTAGAGAGCGACTAAATTTGAACTCGCTGAAAGTCTAGTATCGAAAATCCTGTCACCGTCGGGACTGTAACCTAGGACCTTCCGGTCAGAGGCATAGCAGTGACAACAGTTGATGCCCTGAGCCTGCTCTCCCGGACCCTCCAGAGAAAATCTACCTATCAGTACTCTTCTAAGGCAGACATGAAGGATATCCAGAAGAATGAAATTCCCCTACATTTCCAGAGTAATGAAATTCCCTCCTTCTTTCCGGTTTTCTTTCCCAGGAAGTGGCCACCCTGGCAATGGA
Source organism: Gryllus longicercus (assembly GCA_038098605.1). Lineage (NCBI taxonomy): Eukaryota > Metazoa > Arthropoda > Insecta > Orthoptera > Gryllidae > Gryllus > Gryllus longicercus. The sequence goes on along the minus strand of JAZDUA010000718.1, from coordinate 315,171 downwards.
GCGTGGCGGGCGCCGCAGTCGACTGCGCATGCGCGAAGTGCGTTGGTCGGTTGCTTCTCGCATGTGAACATCCGATTAGCACGTCGCGCCACGTCAACGCGCTGCCTCGTAACCGCGCTACGATTAGGACGCTTGATGGGCGCGCTAACACGAACCCCCCGCCGCCCTCGCCTCATATTGCACTACTCGGGCTCGCGCTTACAGTACGAACATTGAAACAAACCCTCGAAGATTTAACATAATAACACAATAACAATATAACAACAATATAATAATATAATAACAACAATAATAATATAACAATAATAATATAACAACAATAATAATATAACAATAATAATATAACAATAATAATAATATAACAATAATATAATAACAATTTCTACATCCAACCGCGAACCCCTCTGATTCGAGCTACATTAATGACGTACAAGATTCGTTCAACAAAAAGCACACATTGGAGTTCAATGCTTCAATCCCCAGGATACATCTGAGTACATAAAGGAACGTCACCACCATTGAATTCGGCCGAACGAAGCACTCCATTCATTGCGAAGCAAGGTGAAGATTCACGATGGTTTATAATTAAGTCATGGGACGAATTCAATGTTGTTTCCGTAACCCCAGTACTATTGTTGGGCTATTGGCCTACAAGGAATTATGAAGTGAGCACTTTTTGCGAAAAATTATGGGTAACTGACATTTCACGTTTTGCAGAGGGTTGCAATGTTAACTCACCCACGTATAGTATAGTACAGTATTAGAGTAAGAAAACAATACTATACGAGTGAATCTTCACTGCAGTTTATTGGCCGGCTTTGAAATACACGATAATTGACAGATTTTCTCTTCTTCGTAAAGGTCAATAATCACCATTTCGTTCAAAATGGCAACTCTCATGTCAAAACGCGAACGCCACAAATAATAATTTACCCTTTAATTCAGATAATCAGTTGGATCTACAGAATATTCCGCAGCTACAAATCACTATTTTGAAAAGTGAAAATGGCTTTAAAATGGAACGTAGCTTCGAACTTTTATATCAACATGTACTACGGGTTTAGAACACCAAGCAAATCTGACTGAAGTGGTTTGAAAAGAGCCTTTTTGTTTATTTTATTCAACTTCTCTAGGGAGAGCTACTCGGGAGATTAACACGCCAATGGCCAGTATGGGATGGCTGGCAAAAGATCTGGAACGTTGCACCACTGCCAGGTAAAGGGGAACCAGCCACAGGCACCAATTAGTGTCAATGACCTTAATCACGTAATTACTCCACCAGTTACCTGCGTCTACCATTAACCCTCAGCGCGATATCAGATGACGTCACAGTCGAGGTCTTTCATCTGTTCAGTGCAGCCTCTTCAAGAAACAATCCCGCCCTCCCCCCTTTGAGAGTTCTGACGAGTGGAAATACAGAGGGGAAAAATTCCCTTTGTTACTCGCCAAGCGACTGAAACCCGACAGGCGGACTCCTAGTACGTGTTATGAGACTTCTGTATTTAGACATGGAGGGCATATCCGAAAATATTTTTCAGATTTCGGAAATCAAAGTTGTTTTGTCATTCAAGTGCGCTTTATTTTCTTATATCTTTTGTAACCTACCTACCGTGCGTAAAAAAAGTCCTTTTCGCACTTAAGTCACCGTGAAATGTCTTCTACGCACGGTGATGACACGTGTTTTAGTGCTTTAAAAACATTAACTTCACGCTCGCGTAGCAGCATATAGAAAACTACATTTTTATACGGGCGTACAAAAAAATCATTTGTTAGCGCATTGTAACTCGTTTAATACTAAAAGTCAGCCCCACGTTCATACATATTAACCCTTATTTATTCTCCGAATTAATTGCAGTGACTTGACGTTTGATTTGCGGTTACCCAATCGGGAGCTTCAATACCAAAAATTAAGTCGTGACGAAGCTCCTGATTGGATAACCTCGTCCAGCCGATCAACGCCACAAATAACTATAATTAAATCGTACAATAATATAGGCATTTCTACAAATTCGCATGTGGCAAAATCTCTTTTACGAACACGTTATTTTCCCTTCCTACGAACCGTTTGCCTTTCCCATAAAATTCTCCATTCACAGAAGCCGACAACAGGTCGACCTTGCAGAGTTCAGAGGAGAGGGCCTTGTCCCATTGAGAAACCGCTGTGGAGCAGGTCAGCACTGCAGCTATGTGCAAGGCCAACACGTCAGACAACCAGAGAAGGACGAACGTTGAAATGTTGCGACTGAACTCAAGTAAGAGAATGTTTGGCAGCCCGCGCAGAGGAATCAAGTTCAAGGTTAACGGCTACTACAGCCTGTTTGTGTACCATAAAAACTACTTCTCTAGCGTAGGTACTAAAGGTAGGCGTAGGTACTAACAGCTCCCCTCCGCCACATAAGCACTGCATGCGGCAGGGCAACCAGAATAACTTACTCTTCGTCTTTTTTTTTTCTTTTTTTTTTTTATTAGCGTTTCCGGGCGTGTCAGCCACTAAGGCAGGTCTGCACAACGCCTGCTTGATAGAGCATTCTGCACTTTCACGGGGGCCTCCTGTCGTTTGCAGCGAATGCTCAATAAAGAGAGAGGGTGATGATGAGCGGTGAAAGGTCTAGGATGATGGTAGAAAGTGGCAGGTGGGGTAGTGGGAGGTGATAGTAGCATTTTCGAACCATCCTAGCATTCGCCTTATAACCGAGGGAAACCACCATAAAAAAATTAAAAAGAAGGTCAGGATGGCCGGTCCGGGGAAGGAACCTGGATCTCCTGGTCAGCGTGATAGGCACTGAGCCACTTCGCTCGGTTTGACCTTTAGTAAACGAACTATATTTTGAACATTTCAAAATCAAATGGAAACCGATTCCATTTCCTTTATTGTTCTATTGTAACAGGCAGACGATATTATTAACACGCACACAGCTATTTGTCTGTCGTGAAAGGAAGCTGAATAAGAATAGATTTGTTTTTAAATTATGAAACATGAGCCAGAAATCGTTGTCTGGAGGAACTTTCAATATCGTTTTACACAATACATTTCCTGTAACGCAAAACAGAAACAATATTAGTATTTGATGTTAAGGGTATCAGTTGTCAAATTTGTGAGGAGTGAATAATATACGATTGTGTTGCAAAGACTACAAAAAACATATTGAACTTTGAAGCTCATCAAATGAATACAAGCAATCTATAGAAGCTTTGCTATATGACTACGGGATTCATGTCCGGTGTATTTCGTAACATACACATTCACGACATTTTATATTCAATGTTGACCGGAGAAACCACGGAAAACTAACGATCAGAATAGCCGGCCGCTACAATTCTTCTCCAGACAACGACTGAACTCGACCTAGCTGACAAGTTGTCGAAAATCCTGCCACTCGGAACTCGAACCTAGGACCTCCCGGTCAGAGGCACAGCAGCGACATCAGTTGATGCCCTCAACCACCTCGCCCGATTTCAGTAATTCGTGATCAGTGAACTTTGAATGAACAAATGAAGACGTAATTACGTTTTTGAAATGCCTCTCGGAATGGAAAAACTTTACTGCAAGTCAGCACAGTTTATGTAACAAAGCAGACTTCTGTAAATGTGAATAAGAAGATAACGAGTGTGAAGTAGGTTATCTACTCGTTCAAAAAGGCTAAGAATGAAAAACGCCGTAAATCAAGAGGTTCACTGACTGACTAATGCCCAAAGCTTAGCCATTAAACTAAGACGCGATAATGCCCAGTTCGACAGTGGAGAAGTATTTTATTAAATCAGTTTTAAAATGTTCCACTTAACATTCGCGAAATTTATATTGATATTCGAAAAGATTTTAGTATTATTTTTTGAATTCTTCTAACAATTAAACTAATATGACATATACAAACCTCTGAAAAAACTTTATTTAAACTGAAAAGTCAAGTTCCAACTGTATTCATAATTCAATTTTTATATGGGTTAGGGCAGAGATTCCTGAATTTAAGGAAAGGTGCACAGAATGCACTTCTCCCAATAGTACGTCACGCATTGTTTTTTAATAGTTTTTGCCGTTAGATAAATACAGTAGAACCTCGCAAATCCAAAATTTAGGATGATCCGAACAAAATTTGGGATGGAGGAAAAATAAACAAAATAAATATCCTTATTTGTAGCGTAAAGAAGGGATTTTATAAGTACTGTAGAACTGAACTAAATATTGAAGCAAGTTGTCAAAATGAAACGTTAATTGTACTGGTAACTACGGTGTATATTACATATTTATGTAGCAGCAATTTTCACTTAGAAGAACTTGCAAAGTCGGTAACCTTCATTTCGGTAAGGAACTGAATCAACTTGATCGCTAGGTTATGTTGCCTTTTTCTCACATCGCACGCTACATAGCTGCATTATGTCTGGTAATCCTATAGATGTATTCTGGGGCGGATCCAGAGACTGATTTTGGGAGGGGAAATTAAAAATGTTTTCGTCAACTATATATTACAGATACGGTAAAAAGTCGCAAGCTACATTCAGCCGATGCTGCGATACGATTTCATTCGCTTTAATGAAAATCCGGAAACGTTTTTGCTTGAAAGTGTCGTGACAACTTAAAATTAATAGTTACTGAAGAATCTCCTGAACTCCTCGCCTGTGTATTTGTACATGAACGGTACATTTTTTTCGGATAATCGGAACATTTTTGAATCTGAACAGACCACACACCTAATGAGTTCAGAATACAGGGGTTCTATTTTAAATTTAAAAAAAATGAAATGAACGAAAGACATCGAACCGGAAATCAGTACAATTGACCATTCAAGTGCGAACTTAAACTGGTACTATTTTTATGGGCACACTGCACAGACATCTCGATTCTACAAGAAGAAATTTAAACAGATGTGAAGAAATTATTATTCGACAGTCAATTACCTGTAAAAATTGAAGGCTCCACGCCAGGATTTTTATGTAAATATCACGACCAAATAGTAAATTCGTGGATCTTATTTGACAAATCAAGGCCGTATTTTGTCAACTCTCAGCGGTACGCACAGGCTGAGGTGGCTCAGGGCCACCGACATTCTTGCACTGCCTCTGCCTGGGAGGTCGTAGGGTTCGAGTGCCGACACTAGCTACATCAATCAACTTCAGCCGCCGCCTGAAGGAGAATCCTAGGAGCCGACTGCTCTAATAGGTAGTTTTCCGCGGTTTCTCCGTTCAACACCAGGGGCATGCCGGAGCAGTACCTTAACAAACGGGCCACGGACCGCGCGCGATCTTTCCTTCCTCTTCGTTGTCCTATCCTCGCCCCTTACACTAGCATGCACCACACTCCACACATGGCGGGAGACCGGTGGGGAGCTTAGAGCTCTTCCCGGCTGTGATGGTTAAGATCAACACCATGCGAATGCCGGAGCAGTACCCTAACAAACGGGCCACGGACCGCGCGCGATCTTTCCTTCCTCTTCGTTGTCCTATCCTCGCCCCTTACACTAGCATGCACCACACTCCAGACATGGCGGGAGACCGGTGGGGAGCTTAGAGCTCTTCCCGGCTGTGATGGTTAAGATCAACACCATGCGAATGCCGGAGCAGTACCCTAACAAACGGGCCACGGACCGCGCGCGATCTTTCCTTCTTCTTTGTTGTCCTATCCTCTCGCCTTACATACGCACACACTTACACTAACACGCACTACACTGCCACACATGCCGGGGATTACGACCTGCCCCGGGTGGGAAAAACTCCGCAATCCGACATGTAGTTTGTCGCCAGATCTTCCCATCCAGCAGGGGAAGATCACTGCCGCCTTCCGAGATAAAACTGCACTACACTTACGGGAACAATGACATAGCAGTTGACGTGCCCGGAAACACGAAATAATAAATCACAGAAAACAAGCTAAAACTGATAGAATATGATTTAATTTAATTTTTCTTTACTAATTTGAAAATACAATCGACGTGTCAAATTCTCTCAGCGGCCGAGTGTACTGAGAATTCGCTACCGCTGCTTCGTGGCTCGTTAAGTTCTGACGTCTGCACTGGCTAAGTAAACAAACTACACCGCAGCCTGGATAGGGATTTCGCCCTGATATTCAAAATTGATTTTGGACACGAAGTGGGACTTCCGTTATTGGTTATCCCATTTCAGCGAAATACAAATTAGTAAATCGAAACATTCGTAACTCATTTCAAAGAAAGTTTATACTCACAATGCAAAGAGTCAGATGCTTATGGGAGTCGCACTGCATTATCCAAACAAACCTGCTGGATGTTCACTGCCGTGCGATAATTTCGCACAATTACGCATGTAGGTGAATACTAGAATTGGAAAGTTTAAATCGCGGTAGGATGTAGTTGTTGCAATGGTGGCTTAAATGTCTTCGGCCTAGCGACATATTGTCAAGTTATTTAACTTGCACTTATGGGTAATATTACATATTACTCGTAAGTGCAATAATTACCTATTAAATAAAAATAATAATTACGCACAAGATAGTGTGAAATTAAGACATTCGAAAATGCGAAATTATGAAAGTCACAGTGCGAAGCACACAACTTTCACCCTTTCATCAGAGTCATTGATTTAGTACGAGGAAAATATTATCCTAGCGCCGAGCTGATGGCCTCTTACTTTGTGTATCGAAGTTATGTACACATAGATCCCAACATCCTTCGCTGACAGGGATTCGCGAATAACTGCGCAAACACACGATGTCTCACATGACTTTGCGTATTGTGACTACTCCCTGAGGTTTGTAAGCAATTTTCAATCGCCCGTCGAGGCCAGGTGCTCTGACCGTTTCTGAGGGTTCCGCCGATTTGGGCGGATGCCGGAGCAGTACATTAAACAACGGGCCACGGGCTAGATATATAAACTATTTCACACTATTTGTAAAATGACCATGTAGTTAATGCAACACTATATTAATATATATTTTTGCTGATACTTTATAGCTTATTGTCTTCGATACAGAGTTCGATATAAGCTGCATAGCTTACTTGGATCGAGAGAACCGTGGTTAGAGGGAAATTTGAAAACCGAAGCACTGAGTGAGTCGGTACACGCTCTGAGCCACCTCGGGCAGAGTGAGTAATGAGCCCTCCTCCGTTCACGGCAACGACTGATCGAGGCAGACGATCTCCAGAATTCTCGTCCACTCATTACCTTCGTCCATCCTGCCGCTTAGATCGTATTGACCCTCCAACCCCTGCCATATCACGCGAACTCTTAGATCTCTTGACCCCCTGGCCAACACCTTCAATTGTGGACCTGCACATATTCACGCAACCGGTGCAACCGTATAGTACTTTCTTGTGTATTTAATTCATTTCTTCATTAAACTTCAAAAAAAAAAAAAAAAAAAAACAGTTAAAAGCTGTGTGTGACGAACTATGGGTAGAAATGTATTTTGCGCACGTTTTCTTAAGTTCTGGGGATCCCGTCTCTACCTCATATACAAGCTGAATTGCGAATACTTGTGAAAAGGAGCGATTTTGACAAGATTTGATAAGAAAATATTCGCTACCGTGTAACAAACTATTTGCAAAGGCAAATCAGCGATTTGGCAATTATCCCTAATCGTGCTCTTTTTAAAGGATCTACTGATTGTCGCGAGAACTTAGAAAACGATTATTTGAATAACTGTATTCCCCGCTGAGCTGTAAAAAAAAGTGTAGAGAAAGATAAGATACATTTATTCCCAGAAGCAAAATAGCATCCATCATATTTGATTTCCTTTTAATTAAAAGGGCGAATCATTTGTTCGGTCCATTGCTCCCATGTCGAATGTTTAGAAAGAAGTTATTTATGCAGCAAGGTCATTATGAGGCATTTAATGAACGTGCGGCGTCAAAGCCCGAGGGTCTTTTCATTAGAATCAGTTATCCCCCGTAGTACATACCTAATTTTATTGATTCAGATTTATTTATGTTAATTTGACCGTTTTAGATTTATATTTAGTCAAAAAACAGTAAAAACTAACGTATGGGTGTAGAAGATAATCTGCGCAGGTTTTCTTGAGTTTCAGAATCTCTTCCCACAATTTTAACTGTAAATAGTTGAAAGATGAGTAAAAGTTAAAGATAAATAAAAATAATATTTAAAAAAGGTGCGAGATTAGCGGCATATGATGAAAATGACATTTTCCCCTCCGAATTATAGAAGACTTGCATCGGTAAACGAACTGGAGATTTTATTTTCTGCATTGCTAACAAAATAGCAACTCGCCCTTACCTGCTACCACTACAAGCAAAAGGAGAGTTCAACAAAACGTGCCCATAGTGAAGCTACATTTACGACCAGATGCAAAACAAGGGACCATCTCAGCATTTGCTCAATGTATCAGGGAAACTGTACAAAAACCTGATCGAAACGGGGGTCATTGATCCGGAAGCTGAGGTACATTGTTACAAGCACATTAAGCCTGTTTAAAACAATTATACAACAAAAATGTAAACTAATTCATAATATTACTGTTTTGTTAAATAAACATTTTTCTTTTTGTTGATCAGTATAGTCTAATTGTATAGAAACAGTTACGCAGCAGGTTTATTTTTTCATATCGCCCCCATAATTCCATCCGCAAGGGAACATGTACCATCATTCAACTGTTTTCATTCTTCCTTCGTAACCACGGCTCTCTCTATCGAAGAAAGTTATGTAGCGTACATCGACCTCCATATCAAAGGCAATAACAAGCTATAACGTATCAGTACAAATATATATTAATATATTGTTGCATCAACTACATGTTTAATTTGCAAAAACGATAGAAATTTGCGAGAAAGTAAAACAAATCGCAGGTTTGTTCAGCAAAAGAAGTATAAAACAAAAATTAAGCCAACTCGTACTAGAAAAATGTATAAGCGAATACGTTTTTCAGACCTTAAAACGAGGGCGGACAGCGGTCAACGGACGAAATAAATTGTGGCAGGCATCTTTCCTCAAATCTTATCAGATCCATCAGGAAATTCTATAAATTTAACGCTCAGTTCAATGTCCTTGGAGCGGTTCGCATTTCTGTCTAATTTTTCAGTCTCCGCGCAAATATCGTCTTACGTCCTCTTCGCTATGTATCTTTCGCACGTGCGCGCGCGCGCGCCAGACGAAGTCCGAAGTCCGAGACGACAGCGACTCTTTCAGAGCGCTCAGCCACTCGGAACGATCACAGTGATTACATAACTTCCCCCGGCGAATACACGACACCTCAACCGGAGGCAGAAATGGGATTTCTTCGGTATCACATCTACACAGGTTGTTCTTTTAGAGCATTCAGAAAATGTTATGCAACAATAACCTTTACATATAATTTAGATAATTGTTCTAAATCCTTGTGTGTATTAAATGGAGTATTCTTGAATGAACAGAATCCTGCTCATTGATGTCTTCAAGCAGGCCCAATATAGAACAAAAACGTTAGCTGTTAGGATATAGAAGTTCATTACCTGACCTAAACACTCATTTCACAAAAGGAACCTTTATATCCTAAGAGCAAACGTTTCGGCTCTATATTGGGCCACCATAAGGACTTCAATTAACGGGGTACTGTTAACAATAGATTCATATACTCTAAATTAATGCTTGCCTCATTGCTCGTAGAGAAAAGAAACTCCACAACAGATTTTGCTGCATCTTAAATAGGGTGTTTGAAATTTGCTTTCGGACCCTTGATGAATAGACTTCTGTTATCGGCGAAGCCAATTTCGCGATAAGAAATTTGGAAGTTATCGTCTTGATATTATCATACGTAATACCACGAGTGCTTACGAAATTGTCGATAAATTTATCTGAGAATTTCCAAAGCACGAGTGGTATTTAATAGGACTATTCCATGAGTGAATTTATGATCAAAAGCGCTCCAAATGCGCCAAATATTGAAAATAACGGAAAGTGTATGTTAAAATCAGATTATGTGAAAGTACGTACGCTGTTCATTGGACATCGACATAGCGATCGATGTATGTCGCCTTCTAAGATAGACGAGTCCCAGTTTATGATTGGCCAGTAGGTAGAGGCGGTAAGAAAAATCGGATAAGAAGAGCGATAAACTTCTCCAGGTACAAAATACCCCAATCAGGGCGGCGTAAATATAGTTAAACAGTAACCATATAAAGAACATACTCCCCGTGGCGCCCAAATTTCATCAGAAAAACGTACCAAAACCCCAAAAGAATCATATCACGCTATCCAAAAGATGATTAAAAAACCCTGTAATCAGGTAAATCTAAATCATTCCAGAAAGTTAAATAAAAAAGAAAGAACACAAACCACTAACAATTGTGAACTTTCTTTAAATATGAATATGCAGTAACCACATGGCAGTAATAGTTAGGAATGGTCAAGCCAAAAATGTAAACCAAATGTATTTGTTAATATCCCTAAAAGGTAGCACTGCTGAACAGGCATAAAAAAATCTCCAGGTCTTGTATCCAGCCAACAGCAAGTTACCCTTTACGTCCCGATGGGTCCCACTTTCTACCATACACTCGACACCAACACACTTGCGGGCTCCTCTGATCTATGGTCAGCAGAACGCGAGGCCCTCCACCACAACACATACATGAGAGAGAGAGACAAGAGAAAAAATCATGCCCAAGGCGGGACTCGAACCCGTACCCTTCGTCCCGACAGGCTGAGTCTGTACACGGTCTTCGCTAATTCGGCCATCCAGGACGACTACCTCAAGCTTTTAATAAGGCGAATTGACGCTTCACTACGCGTGTCGAAGTTCAAAGTGAGGCCCTGGCCTTCGGACTACAATAACAAACATCCTTTTAGTCTGCGCGGTTCGTGGCCCGTTTGTTAGGGTACTGCTCCACCACTCGTCTGGTATAGATAGGAGAAACCACGGAAAACTACCAATCGGAGCATCTAGCCGCTACAATTCTTCTCCAGATAGCAGCTAAATTCGACCTAGCGAAAATCCTGCCACTATCAAGACATGAACCCAGGACTTACCCGTCAGATGCACTGCAAAGACAATAGTTTATTCCCTGAGCCACCCAGAACATCTAGATTGCAGTCCATTCCTGCCGTGCAAAACCTCCCTATTAGAGTGTAAGCACACGATAATGCTGACATAACGAAACCTCGAGTTGCCGCTCAGCCAACTCTTAACACGTTATCACTCTCGCAGCCTCTCCAAATCATAGTTTTAGTACAGAAAAGGTTTCCGTCGAGAAGAGCAGTGCTAACGACCTCTGGTCGCATGAATCGAAAGTTTTACCACAATAGGGCAAGTCAATTTTTCTTCCCCTGTCCTAAATGTGAATCCCTAGTATCTACATCCCATATTATTCTGGAGTGCCCTGAACTAGCCCATATATGACAGTCCGTAAATTTAAAAGACTCTCTATATAATCCCTTCTCTCCAGAAGAATGTATAAAAGTCTTACAACTTTTAAAAAACATCAAAAGTTGATACCTTAATATAAATATCCTCCTTTACCTATATCTCGTATACAGTAATCCTTCAAACATGTTAATATCAAAACTTTTGTAAGGTATATAAATAAATATGTGAACACATCCCAATTATGCAAGTACACACAATATTAATACATTTTGACCATTTATATGCTTGTATGAATTGTATGTAATTGGATAATGGCTTAACTGTAAAAAATGTGTATTCTTGTGTAAATTATAAATTGATTCTCGTGGTCGCTAATGACCCAGTTGTTGAAAAGCGACCTTAAATAACTAAAAAAAAATTTTTCTTCCCCGGCTGTAATATTCTTACGATTTTGCAAGGGCATGAACATGATAGATCGTACTGTGAAGCAGTTTATATTCTGACATTCGGAAGCAATTTTGAATCGCCCAAAAAAGATTTTCTAATTTTAAAATTTCGATCCATTAATATACTGCCCTGGGAGTACAGAAAATGGCTATTTTTAAGAATAATGCAATTAATAGGCGACGTATTTGGCGCCCATGACAAACAGGTTCTGGGCTGGAATGGGCCCTTATCGAAGTGTCATGTCGGAATTGGGAAAATTTAAGCGCACCAAAGTTGATCCCCTACAATTCGCATTGAACAAGCCGAATCTAAATTAATCATGAACTATACACGTACCTAAAGCCGTAAATCCCTGCGGTGTATCATAAGACATCAAATCAAATTTTCGGCTTCTATATTCCAATATTTTGAAAGAAATTTCCCGTCATTTAACAAAATATATACATCGTTTCCATTACCAGACAAAACGTTAAAACATTGTACGACCGGTAGCATTTCTTGAAAACTACTTCCAACAACTCCCAGCTTTACGGGAAGCCTGAAATTATACTGGTTATTTCGTCTAATATTATTCACTAAATTTAAATTACGCTCCCCAAACAGCACACAATTGTCCGGAAGGGAACACACTTATTTGGCTTAAAAACGCGGACAAATTGCATATACAAGTACTCTAACAATCCACGAAATGCCACTAAATTGGCATTATGAAACAAAATGAATCAATAAGGAATGCCATGAATGCCAGGAAACCCTGGATTTTCTGTTAAATTAATTGTAAAGGATATTATTTTTACACTATAAATTTAATTAATACGTTACCCACATAAAACTAAACAATTCTGCGTTAACTGATTTACGTTATGTAACTGTATCTCGCTGTCTTACCCGTTTCGAATACTCCGAATCACTCAAAATTGTACTGAGTAAACATTACACAAACAAGTTGTGAAGAATTTAGCTATCAAACTGCAGGAACAAGCCACCGAACGAAAATAGTTACTGATGTCCCAAGGACGTTATAAGCGCTCGGGCGAAAGACCCTCAGGCTTCTTGACACCGGTCAATAATTAGAATAAATTAACGACCGTGGTGTATATTAGTTATTTATGTATCTAGCACGTTAAGTAGATGTTTTTGCCCTGAGGGCGACTTCCAAACCCGATGACTTCTGGCCCGAGAGATTGGAAGACGCCTGAGATGTAAAAAATCTAGTAACGCCCCTAGTGCATACTAAACTGTATGGTTTACTAGTTTGTTACTAGCCGAGTCAAACGGTAATTCGAAACATGTACTTTTCTTGCGTCTAAAGTGAAATGACTCATTCGTCAATAAGACGAATAAACAAAACAATTTGCACATCATTACGATTGCATAATCATTGTTGGACTGATTTGTTCGTACAAAATGAAAGAATACTTTGAAGTTCCTGCGGAAATTCGCGCAAAATCTAACATCGCTACGGACAATGGTTTCAAGAAAAATATCTAGAAATGTATAAAAATCATTGTATTTGAGAGTTATATCAGTGTTAAATGTTCTGATGAAACGGAACTTCTAGGTTATTTGCCTATATTGTCAAAAAGTATTTAGAATACTGGATATCAAAAAATAACGTTTCGAGAATGTTAGCCGATGTGCCATAGATATCTTATTACTACTAGAAGTATACTGCTACTCCAGAACCATATACGTCTCTAATAAAGGTGATACGTAACAGTGAAATAAGAGTGAATGGTAATTATAAATTCACAGGAGCATTCCCAAATTGCAGGTTTCGTATCAATTAAGCAAAATAACGTATATAACGAGTTAATTCACTCATTTGGACCTTATGCATTTCATTTATTGTATTTGTATCTTAATTTTAATAAATCGATTTCATAAATATGTTGTATTGGTTGTGTTTGTATCAGAGCGGGCCATAAAGAATTCAAGAAGACCCGAGGGCATAAAGAATCGGAAAGGTCCGCAAGGGTATTAACAATACCGTTTCGCATTATGTTTCAGGACCGTAAATATACACCAATGAACTACTAAACCATAAAATATTTTATTTTTACCTAATTTTATAGATCTAGATTTACGTACTTATTCATCAACTTGATTTTAACTTCACTGTTGTTTTTTTTCATATTTCCCTATCATAATTCCCTGTAAAGGAGTACACGCAGCATCATTCCATCGTTATCTTATTTCCCTAGTGATTACAATCAACTCGAGCGAGGCAAGTTCGGCAGCGCGTATCGGACTGTTTGAAGGCAACAACAAACAATAACGTAACAGTAAAAAAAACTTTTCAGATTACTTTAATACATAGACTGGAAAATATAAGCCGTGGAAGAAGGAGTTTGTTCTGGACAGCGTCCGTACAACACCTTGGAGGGGGTCACTAAAGTCATATTCACTCGAGTCCTATGTAATGATTCCACAAATGAAAACAAAGGAGACTCGACATTTTTTTTCCAAAATAAAATTCTGTACTTTATTTAAATATAACTTGTGAATCTATATCATTATCTTGAGGAATCTGGAATAGAAAAATGTGTTGTGAACCAATGACAAAAGAGTCAAAAAGGCTGTTTCTTCAGAATGCATAAAAATTAATAGCTCCACTGACAATATTCTTTCCTGTTTTCGCCTCACGCGCGCATAGTGCCTTCACCTGACGAAACAATTCTTTGTCAAGAGTATTTACAGCTGTTCTTGGGGCACCGGGAACCGTTTTAATAAAATAAATAAATAGTCTTCTTCCTAAGTTAAGAAAATATGTTCTAAAGTTACGAAATACGAAACAGAAATAGAAAAACAAAAACTAATTAATCAAGATTTAATTATGTTTATAATGCCATCGAAAAACATTCATTTTCCATTATTTATACTGTATTTTCTAACAGTAAAATTTCTTTAATGTCCTCTCAAGGTTTGTCACTGTTGCTCGCTTGCGAAAGCAGTTGCCCACTTGCAGTTACCTCTTAATGAACACTTCGCTAATACTTTTTTTGCTACGAATTACGGGGACTCTGCGAATATCTATTTTTGGTTTGTTAAAATTATACATTTTACAATATTTAAGAATATATTTATAAGTAATTATACGTAATAATTATAGTTATAATAAGTAATAATTAAAGTATACATACTAATTATTTAATACACTAATTTTACTTCATCTCTCATTCGGAAGTAAAACGTTCTATGTTATCTCGAGATTCTTAAGTATGAAGATTGAAATTCCTTATCCACCCCATATTTTCTTCTTCAGAAACACTCAAACTTAAGCATAACGTAAACATCAGAACTTCTCTCCTTCGATTTCAATGCTTCATTTTTTTTAAAAAACTTCATACGGCTCTTTTGTCTTAGGACTCAAAAATTACGTAAATTAACAAAATGCTCAGAACTGGCATCCTCTTGCGAAACTGGATAAATTCTTTGTACTTAAGATGTCTTTATGGTTAATGACGCCTCCCTAAATTAATTTTCAAATGCCCCTTGTTTCAACGATAGGGAACACGCATTGTCTTGAGATTATGAAATATTTCAATAATTAACGTTTAACAGGCATTTATAGGCAATAGAAACGTATAACCTACAGCAGCAGTAGAAATGGCTACAATTTTGAAGTTTAAACTGACCGTATTTACAGTTAAATAATCGATAAATAACTAAAAAATTTATTCATGGAAGGTAGATAGATAACCACACGCTATTTCTTGAAACAGCCAAATTAATCAAATTAATTTCACAAATGTAATATTCCAAGTAGCTCTCCCAACTTCACTAATAAAAAACGTGACTTGCTACTTCCACTCCACAGATTAACAACCTGCTATCAACCGAAAGGCAGATTATCGCTAGAAACAGTGCGTCCAATGAGAATACGAGGGTCGAATATAACAGCTTTATGCAGACCATTATTTAGCCCATACTTTTATAAATTACTTAATACTTGCTTTGTGAATGACTTTCATAATAAGGTAATATCCATTAAAACATAATTTTTAAGATAACCATAATCGATAAATAAAACATTCAATATAATTCATGACAATTATAGTACTCGTACAATATATCAGTGGCAAAGAACGATCGTATTCTATATTCCTGCGTCACTAAACTGCAATGATGATTGATTTGTTGCACTTTTTTCAAGGTCACCCTGATCATTGAAGTAGATAACCTACTATCGCTACAGTGCGATATTTGAATTAAATAAACTTTGAATATTTAGCGTCTGCAATCTGTTTAAGGCGAGTAAATTAAGCTGTATCCTTTAAATATGCATTACAAAATCCCGAAATTACCCAAAAATCACATTTTCAATTACATTTTATTTTCCTTAGAACTGGTTTATTAAAAACACGAGAGTAAATTAAGAACTTGGTGCTAAAACAGCACCTCTTTAGTAATCGTAATGAAATACTATTTAAATACCACAATTTCTCTACGAATTAACTCACATCGGTCATTAATATTAATATCATTATTATATTATATATTACATTATATATTATTATTTTCAGTGCAACATTTGAAAGGTAAAAGTGATCTCTTCACAACGATTGACGTGAAAATCGATTGCACACTGCAACTACATAAACCTCCTGCCATCAAAAAATAAAACAATTTTGAATTTAAGAAAATAATCAATATCAAATCTCTCATTAAACATTTTAGTGTTATCTTCATATTTACTTATTATGTAATATACTAAACTACTATTAATATACTACCACTAAATGTACGAGTATTAATAGACTTTAAATGCAAGTACGACTTTACTTCAAACAAAAAACCATCGACTCAAAAATGTTTAGTTTTTTAAGAATAATGTTTAACTGTCAATATTGTGATACTACTCCGTTCATTAAATTATATATCTATTAATAAGAATAATAATTCCAAATCCAATATTTTTGCAATTAATCCAAAACTGTTACCGATTTCAAGTGCCTTCCTTAATTTTTAGTTTTAATGTTATTCAATTCGATGAATATCCTACCAACTATTCCCTCATGTGAAGAATCCTTTTCATAATTTTGTTTAGTCATGTTGTTTTGTTGTTATTCCAGTACAAAGTATCTAGTCATTCGCGATGTGGTACTTGGTCGTGTTGTGCACGCCTCAGTTTCTACACTGATTCAATTTACAGGCTATTGACGGCTAATACACTGGAGACGACCACAACACTGTACTCAAAACATTTAACTTTTAGAATAAATTAAAAATGGATTTACTCGTGGCCATCTTTTGCTTTACTCTTCAGATACTATAAAGACCGCCTGAGCCACTCAGAAAAGACAAAGAATTCAAAGAACTAACAACAATCCAGGGGAACCAAAGAATAAATGTTATGATGCTAGCAAGGAACACAGGCTGTGTTCCTTGCTAGTTGCTGAACGTATTGGCAGTCAGTGATCTGCAGGGTTCGGATTCTGAAGACTGTCTTTTCATTGGTACATTCTAGACGTGGCTAACTTGTAAATGAATGTTTATCACGACATATAGGTGATAGAAATGTATAAATATTTGGTCTTTTGCCATTTTTGAATTTTCAGGTGATTTTTGGGACCTTTGCGTTAATTTTGTCATTTTTATGCATTTTCTTTCCGTTTCGTGTTTTCTGTTAGAGAATGTCAATTTTCAATGACACACTAAAATAAAGTTTTCATTGTATCATCAGTTCATAACGAAATTCGCTATAGCAGTGGATTGTTCTTCGAATTCTCAAAATTACACGATCTTCGGCAACTTCCTGGACCTTTCAAACCTAACAGTTGGAAGATTGGAGCTAAGGATTACATTTCGTCCTAAAATAAATACTTTATATTTAATATACTTTTACATAAATACATTTGATTTAAAACTGTAAAATTAATCAAAGAAACCAATTCATACAAATGTTTGAGGTAATTTAAAAAAAAGGTCATTTCCCCTTTTTAAGTCATTTTATAGGTCACTATTTTTAGTTGAAGTTATTTTAGAGGTCATTTTTAAGGAATTTTTAGCTCTTCAGAATCCGAGCCCAGATATGCAAACACTGGCCAGGTAGCGTCTTCACAGTTAACAGGCATATGTTTACACATTACTGACTACTGGGGGGGGTTGATGACCTAGAAAATGCCAAAAATAATTCATTAAATTCTTTTTAAAATGTTTTAATAATGCCTTAAAAACAAAGAAAAACGACGTAAAAATTTGATCAAAACCACTTCAGATGAACAACTCAAGATGTTGGATATGTTACTGATATAATGGAGGCTTCCTTTTGTTCAAGTCAATTGAGCTTGCAAACTTTTGGTTCGAGCTGTTCTGTAAAAAGAAAACCTCTGCCTTTATCGCGAAATCGGCCGGACTGACCATGACGTCGACAGGAGTCACAGGAACCTTAGATTAACTAGTACTCTCCATGGTTGACATTAAAACATATGAGCGAAGTAATCGAATGGACTACTGAGGCGGTGAACATTTGTTGCTTCGCGTAAATATTATTTACTAGCAAGTACCATTAAAATCCATTAAATCAGCAAAAATGCTTTAAAAATGTTAAAAAGTAAAAAATGACTTATTAGTCGAAAGCGACGAAAAAAATACTAAAAAGATCTATAAAAGTGTAATTTTCATTTGCCATAACATAAAATGAATTTCAATACTAAACGGCATTTTTTGAAGTGAAAAAATGACATTTCCTTACAATCCCTACTGATGTCGGATAACTGGCAAGAAAACCTACCCATGCAGAGCCACCTTTACATAATATCCAAGACTTCTATGAAGCAAGTTAAACAGCTTAATTTTTTTGTTTATTAATAACTGTATTTTTAAATATATTTTATAAGTGTATTTCGTGGTAATAGAACACGCTGAACCTCTTCTGAGTGAGTAGGGTGGCTTTTCCTAATAAATGATTAGAATCCACGTTGCGTCTTTCAGGGAACTTTTTGACATTATTATTACTAGTGGTCGAAATTCGACGGTAGATCAATTTTTTTTTTAAAATTTAAACATTATTTATGTTATTTTGCCAAAGCGTAAGTATTGCACTTTTTGCCAAAGTGCAGTATAAGTATTTCACTTTTTTTTTAAATTTTGTTCTATTACCCCCCCCTGCCCGAGCGTGTACGGATACGTCATTAGCGTCTGTTGTGTGCATTACAATACCAATCAAATTCGATAACCAGCGAAAAGACTGGGAACCACTACGTGCCTCGCACCTTCCGCATGGCTGAGAAATAGAACAAACTGGTGTCGTGAGCTTCGGATCTTTTTTTTCCGCGTATAGGCCAACTCTGACCACGCGTGCATCCTGCTTCAGGAGGGGCAAGTAGCTTCGTCTTGGGGGGGGGGATGAGCCCGATTTTTGATCTGAATCCCGATTTTTGATCTGAATCCCGATTTTTGATCTGAATCCCGATTTTTGATCTGAATCCCGATTTTTGATCTGAATCCCGATTTTTGATCTGAATCCCGATTTTTGATCTGAATCCCGATTTTTGATCTGAATCCCGATTTTTGATCTGAATCCCGATTTTTGATCTGAATCCCGATTTTTGATCTGAATCCCGATTTTTGATCTGAATCCCGATTTTTGATCTGAATCCCGATTTTTGACCTGAATCCCGATTTTTGATCTGAATCCCGATTTTTGATCTGAATCCCGATTTTTGATCTGAATCCCGATTTTTGATCTGAATCCCGATTTTTGATCTGAATCCCGATTTTTGATCTGAATCCCGATTTTTGATCTGAATCCCGATTTTTGATCCTCAAGGTTGTTAGCCTTAAGGGTATGGACGATGAGATTATGATAGTTGTGAGGAATGAAAGAACGGCCTACACATATAAACACTTCAGCCTTCACACTTAAGCCATCTTGACCGGCTTTCGGAAGTCAAATATTGTTATTGAAGTTTGTTTCGCAAGCTGCCTTAGATTCTACTTTATATTACAATTCATTCTGTATTTGGTTTAATACACAGACATACCTTGTTTACGCAAGGTACAACCGTTTATGTTGCATTATATATCATTTATCGATAACAACTTCTCTTTTACAACGTTTGGGACCCTTTCCACTTTTCCTTTGTCCATCATCATTTGTCACTCTAATTAATACAACTGATTAGTAATAAAACCAACCGAATAATATTGCTATATAAAACGAAGATAAAATATAATTTAAAGACGACAAAATCGATGAATACTAACTTTTTATAGGACTGAGCAAAGTTCTCTTAATAAATGCTGCAACTCCAATTCTCGTTAAAGTTTCGAACATTTTAAAAGTTTAAAATTTCTTCGCCGTCTTTCTAAAACTACAATGACTGCAGACTTTTTTGGATTGATTAATTGAATGACCATGATATCTGTTCTTGAAAATGAGATCTTTAAATTAGTTAGTGAACAATTAATTAAAAATTCAAGTAGATTTTTCGTAATATTGCGTGAAATAAAGGAACAATGAAAAACAATTTTTTTTCTTAAAAGTACTAATTTTCTTTGACCTTTTCGTGTCAGTACAATCAAATGACAATGTCATTTTGTAAGTGGTGAATGACCAGAATGCCAATTTGATGCATTCTTTTGATTTCTCAAAAAGGACATTTTTTTAGTAAATCTATCACACGTCGTTAATATTTACATTTTTGTGCACTCTTACACTAGTAAGAACAAGTGCTCCAAACGATTTCTGAAGATTTTTTCGAAAACTTAAAACTTCTGTGAAAATGAGCTCAAAATTCCGCATTTTCAAAAACGCTCAACTGACATTTCTCCCAAGGACGACTGCAATTTTTTAAATTAAAATTCGCTTATAGTATTCGATGTTAAGTTGACTGACAATAATAAAAATTAGATTCTGAAATAAGCTACCACCTTTACGTATTTTCTGACAATTCATAGCACGCTTCAGACGAAGAGCAGAAAACGACTATCACGAAACTACTCTGCTACTTATTTACTCACGAGGATTGTGGAGGATACATTATCGCCCCTTGTATGATAGCAAGCTTGTCTCGTATTTACCTACACACTGGTCTGAAATAAGATTTTAGTCCACCTAATCCCACATATCGAGTGTATTTTACCTGATATTTACAGTAGTTACAGCTTACTACACACTTGTCTACAGAATAGTTAATAATTAATCCTCATCAGGGAACATCAATGGAAATTTCAGTTTCAAATGCGAGAGTTAAAGCTTCAAAATCACCACTGATAGATTCATTGAAGTTAATTAATCTTTATGGCTCTTAATTCTATCTCACGATCTAGATGAGGTTAGAATGTTCCTGACACTAGTTGCCGGGCACTACCGGGAGTACTTTTATTGATCTATAGTTCTATACTAGTAATCAAGAGAGCTCACTGCTAAAAACTACAGTATTTTCTTCTAGTTCCACCAGTTTCTTCTTTCATTCAGAGTAAATTGCACTACGTAATAATTATTTAATTTTGGATCACTTCTGCAATGCATCCCGAATCTAAGGGACACACAACACACTACTAGGAAGTATAAAATCAAAGTATAACCCAATTCCTATTTTTTCCATCCTGAACCTAGTGTAACTATCTTGAAAGATCACTTGGCAAATGTCACTAGTAACGAAAACGTTCCAAAATAACAGCAATTATCTTAGCAAGACACGACACACTCTTACACACAAATGTTACTCTTCTCTTCTGAACTGTTTCTATTCTGCACTGCACCATCACTCACCGTCCCACACCTCGACAACCATCAACCATCCAGGTCACCACTTCTAAAATTACAACCATAACCTAATCGAGACAACACGTCCTCACTACGAACTAAACATTCGCGGAGCCTCATATTCTTCCACCCACCGCTAGCCTCACCCACGGGTGTGCCAACGGAAACATCATCACGCACCGTCACACTCACCGTGGTTGCTCGCTGCAGCGCCTTCGTCGTACACGTCTCCCTTCGCTCGGTCGCTCGCACTCACTGAACAACTGAACTCTACTGCCCGTCCGCGCCGAGCCGCCGGGGGCGCTCGCAGACGGTCGCCGCGCCCGCAGACACGGGAGCGCGGGGAGAGGGGGGAGGTCACGTGACCCCGTGCGCGGCGCAGGGGAGGGGGCAGGGGTTGGGAAAATGGACGCCAGGGGCCGCGCGTGTCGCGACCGGCCCAGTGGGTTTTATTTATAGAGGCACGCGTTCTGGGAGAAGGAGCACGGGATAAAATAATGGTTAGGGGAAGGGAGTGGAATAAATGAATGGGAGGGTAAAAAATGAAAGGGAGGTTTGCGAAAGAACAATGTAAACGGGAGAATTAATTAAAACGGGACCGGATGATGAAGGCAAGTGTAAAGGAAGAGGAAAGAAGAAAAGAAAGAAGTCCGTAAAGCGATGGACAGAAATAATAAATTAGTTGCGCTACAACAACACGTACTTTCTCGCATTAGTGACGTAATTATATAGTACCGCAATTTCTGACCATCTTAATAATATAATATGATCAGAATAATAATATTAATTCAAGTAAAACTCGTTCGTTGCACAAGAGGTGCGAAAACTAATTCTTTTATATCTATTTGGATTGAAATAAAATTCTTGAATCATATAATATTTCTTCATAATCGAGACATTGGTTTTCTAACAACATTTTATTGCCCGAAAATTGTCTCTTATTTTCGATTGGTATTGTAGTTGCAATTAACACCTTTTCAATATTTTTACTAGACTGTGGGAAAGTGTTTTCATAGTTGGTTACAGCAATCACAAAAGTTACAGCCAGAAATCTATTGGAGGAAAGGGAAAATAACAAAGAACCTTTGAAGAACTGATATCATCAAGGCACAAATCTGTCTTCAATATTGTAGTTGTAGGAAGAAACTTAAAACGTTTGAACGTGAGCAATTTTGTTAAATTCAGAGAGATTGACGATAATGTAACTAGTACCATTTTTTGTACGCCTACTGTGCTCTATCACAGGGGAGGAAAATTCACAATTAAAACTCATTTTTGAGAAAATTTTGTGCAGGCGTCATGTAAAGAATCCCCAAAACTCATTGTATTCATTTCAAATTCACAGAGCACGGAGTTTGCCCAGATTGATCGGAAAATCTCAATTTTCGAAAAAATCGTGTGACTGGTGAAGGATCTAGTGTTGACCTCACAACTGCGAATATACAGAGTTTTGCCGTAAACCATTTCCTCAGTATCAAGGTCTTGCCAAACGTAAATTCTGACTACACAACGTGTTATAATAAGTTAATTCTTACATGTAATGACAAAAGAATGAATTACGTTTTGGATAACAGGGCCCACAAAAGACAGCAGGCGTTTTGCTATCGAAAATTTGCCGATTTTTGCCGCAGTATTACAATACTTTGATTATTTTATAAACTGCATTAGTTTCTATTACATAAATAGTATACGAGAAAGCGGATAGCAGACATAATTGATTTCGAATTTTAGTTTAAATTATTGCAATTAAAATAGTTTAGAAAGAATTTTAAAATGCATCAAATGTTGCTCCTACACTTAATAATACACCTTGAAATTGTATCACAAGATCTACAAAAAAATGTATAACTGAAATCTTGCTATAGGTTTGGTAGAAATATTAAAAAAGAACACATTTAAAGAATTGTTTTACTAGTTTGTATATATATTTATAAATTTATTTCACTGTTTATTTTACTTCAATAATATTGTATGGCTTTGAAAATTTTCGCAATTGGTTATTTAAGAAAAATAAACAATTTTAATATTATTTTAATATTTTTTTCGTTTATCGGCCTCTTCGACATCTGAGAGCCTCTTTTGTTAATTATTTATTATTAGTTTACTCATTAATTTTAATGTATTTTCGTGTAATCAACTTCCAACTTTCACTTCAAATTTGCGGTACTTCCATTATTCTGTGAGGTCAAAGCTTGAAGTCAGTTAAGAATATTCTCTTGAGCAGTCGAAGACTTACGTAATTGGTCACCTTTGCAACCCTGGCACCAAGGAGAGGGCAAAGCAGCTGTAAAGACGTGAAGTAAATCATTCTGAGACCACGAAGAAGACTTTAGCACATTGTGATTTATTTTCGTGATAGATTTAGCTTAAAATGTTGCGTAGTATTCAGAAACAACAATATTCATGTTATCCCCGTCGATATAAAATGTGTTCATACGGTTTTTTCGGTATGATAAATGCGCATGCTATTCTGCAATTCTATAAATTTTTCTTTCATTATTTATCGTTTTCTTCACTCGCTACCACACAATTCTTTTTGTTTTCTATCTTAATTCATATCACCATTTTCTTTCTCGTCTTCTTTCGATATTCTGAAAAAATAGTTTTTAGTCTCGATTCTGAGCGTGATTGGAATTTTTTCAGATGTCCCAATTAATTTATACTACTTTTTAATCGAGTGTAGTATAATCTGTATGAAACATTTGCCTTACTTTTGCAATTTTTAATTTATTTTTATTTATTTAGTTAATTACTGAGAAGAAGATATGGAAGTTCAGTATTATAGATATATTTTGCGAGTGATATTGAAGGTGTGTTGTTATTATGTGGAGATATACAGTCTAAATACCTGCGTCTTGTTCCTTTGTAAGAAATCTTCCATCATATGACAGAATCGTGCAAAAATGTTTCTCATAAAAATAAATACGTTTTAGAGGATTTGCGACTGAGTTGAAATTTCGTTTGAGTAATCTCAGATTGTGATCGTGTCAATGTATAGACCATCACAAACCACCATCTAGAGCATTTACTTCTTAGGAATAACTACCAAGTACTTGTTTGGCATAATGACTAATTGGACCTATAAGAACATTCCTCAACAATGATTTGGTAGGGAAAATGCCTTCTTAACAGAAAGGAACTTACAATGGTTGTACTCTGAGCTGTGTTGTACATCATATAAACCCAGTGCTTACGTATACATTCTAATATTGCTAAATTTATTAACAAACAGAAAAAAATGTAGACGGACCGGCACGATTAAATTCCCCAGAATATCGAATAGTCTATTCATTTTCAAAATTCTGACCGACATAATGGTCCTGGGCATCGATTGATGTCATTGCAGTGGTGATCACCGGGAAGTCCTAGGTTCGAGTTCCGACGGTGGCAGGATTTTGGATACTAGCGAGATGGCTAGGTCGAATTCAGTCGCTGTCTGGAGGAGAATTCAAGCGGCCGGCTGCTCTGATCGGAAGTTCTCCATGGTTTCTCTTAACAGCACAAGGCGAATGCCGAAGCATTACCCTAACAAACGGGCCACGGACCGCGTATGACCGTTCCTTCCTCTTCCTTGTCCTATCGTCACTCCTTACATACACACACTTAGCGTGTGTGTGTACACACACACACACACACACACACACACACATATATATATATATATATATATATATATATATATATATATATATATATATATATTCTGTGCTGAGTCGTGTTAATACTGGCCTGTGGAATTAATGTCTACGGTGCTTATATTTCGAGCATGATTTCTTGAAAACCTAAAGAAAAGTTCAAAAGGTTTGTTGCAAGGTTCAAACCAAACCAAAGCAAAGTAAGTTCCAAATTTGTCTCGCAACATGGGTAATAGTGCAGTGTATATATATATATATATATATATATATATATATATATATATATATATATATATATAAATTTGGTTTGAACCTTGCAACAAACCTTTTGAACTTTTCTTTAGGTTTTCAAGAAATCATGCTCGAAATATAAGCACCGTAGACATTAATTCCGCAGGCCAGTATTAACACGACTCAGTACAGAATCTATACTCAGCACCACTGAATGTTGCGCCAGATAAAGGCAGCAGTGTCGCATTTCATGGAGTAAAGGGAATTTCAAGGAGTACAGTTGACCTAAGGATTTTGGCGGTTGTTAGGCGAGATAGTTGAAGTGAAATATCATTTCTTTACACAAATGTTATGATGTCCGAGACACAAATAAATTGAAAAAAACTCAGTATTCTTCACACATCATACGTCTGGGTTGCAATTAAAAGTAACCCTCCCTTCCAATAAAAAAAGAGAACACATTATTATTTCTTGTAAAAAAAGAGGACATGTCCGAAAAAAAGACGCATAGTAACCGTAGGTGTGTGTATGTGTGAGTGTGTGTGTGTGTTTATGCGTGCACTTGTGTGAGTGCCATGCCCCGGTTTAATCTCTCCTTCAATAAGGTGAGGAACACCGCCACCTTTCTGATTGAAGCTTCCACTACACTAAAAGGCTACTGACCATAGTAGTTGACATGTTCGGAAACGTTAATCAGTGAATGGAACAGTCTCATTTATATTTTATTATATACAATACATAATACATTTTTATAATTGTATTTCAAACATATTACTTAAAATAATTTACAATAAATTAAGAAAAACTAATTTATAAAATATCTGACCGTGTAACAAGCATTACAACGGTTAATTTGAATTTGGAGTTAATAGGTAGATCTTTTATCTTTCTAACAACATAAATTGGGGACATTATTTAGTCGCGGCCTAGGTTACGTTGGCTCCTGTGGCCTCCCGCGGGCCGGAGATGGCGCAGGGCTGGAGGTCGGGCGTGCGGCGTGCGTGGCGCCGCGCCGTGGCCGACGGGTGAGTCAGTGGGGGACCACGTGCTCCTCCACGCGGGAAACAGCCGCCGGCGAGCGACCGCACCGCGGGAATCGACCAAGCTCCACTTGGCACGCGCTTCTCATCAATAGGGAGTTTGTGCCAATCTTAGCGTCAGCAATATCTATCTTCCACGCATGCGCAGATGCATTAAAATGGTGCGAAACTTCAACTGCACACGAGCAGAAGATCGATAGTGCTTTAACACTGGAAGAGACACAAACTTCCTAGTTTTTGCACGCTTTAGTTGGCAGCAATCGACTGGAATCTCCATCTTCTGCGCATGCGAAGATGCACAAAAGTGATGCGAAACTTGGGCAGAAGATCGATAGTGCTTTCGATTGCTTTAATGTTTGAGGGTGCAAAAACTAGAGAGTTTGTGCACGGAATAGCGAACAGCACTATCGATCTTCTACGCATGCGCAGATGCACGAAAGAGGTACGAAACGTGAACTGCGCATGCGCAGAAGATCGATAGTGTTTCAACGTTCGAGGTGGCACAAACTCCCTAATCCCTAGTGTAATGACGATTCTTCCGCGCATGCGCGGTTTGATTTTCGCATCACAGGAAATTTTTCTTGCTTTCTAGGTATATAAATACATAACTCATCACATTCTATGCAATTGTTAGTGTATTGAGCAATTAAATAATTAAACGTTTTTTCTCTATTAACCTACGCATATTATTTCATATTAGTACCCTTTCCTATTTGAAGAATATTACAAAACAGTGGCTTAATAATAAAATGCAGCAGTCCGCGCTCATACCTACGGTTTCCAATATAGCTCTCTCGCTCAAACCAGAATAATTGTCGGCAAAGGCTACACAGCTCGGTCGCATTCTAGGGTTCGACTGCACGAATGTACAGTTTTCCGTGGTTTCTCCGATCACCAGCAGGTGAATGCCAAAGCAGTACCCTAACAAACGGATCACAGGCCGCGCGCGATATTTCCTTCCTCTTCATTGACCTATCCTCACCCCTTACGTACACACATCTGCACATACATGCATGCATTACTCTGCCACACATGACGTACGAGAGATTTTCTCGGCTGGGGCGGCCTGCTGGAAGGATATACCTGTTTGCGGAAAACCCCGAAAACCGGCCTGTCGATCGGCACCTGATCCAGCCACCCAGCAGAGAATATCAACGCCCCCTCCCGTGATAAAAAAAATCACAGTCACCGGACTAATGACGGCTTTGTGCGACGGCGATGGCGTAATGGTTTGCGTATCGGACTGGTATACCCAAGCTCGCGGATTCAAAGCAGTGGATTTTTAAGGGCGAAAATATCCTCCTACGCATTCTTTCGAAGGGGAAGTAAAGCCGGCTGTCCCATGTTAGTAGATTTACTGCATGTAAAAAGATCCTCAAGTCTAAATGAAGAATCTGAGATAAATTCAAATCGCTAGTTTCGTCGCCCGAGTACCTCCTTTCTCCGCTAGAGGGTGAAAGGAGCGTACCGAAATTTGCGTGGTCAGACGGAAGAGCGGGCCTGACGGCCCGAGTCTCGCCACGGAAAATAAGGCATCAATTCAATTCATTTCAATTCAATGACGACAGCTGTTGACGCGCTTGGAAACACTAATCAATCAATCAAGCCCTAACAATTCGGAAACACTTGTTCTAGACTATGGAATCTAAAACAGGGTTGTCCAACTGGCGGCCCACGGGCTGTATGAGGCCCTTGGTGCCAGTTTTCGTGTCTCGCGCAAAGATACTTTTCAAAAGTGAAAGCTCCTTTCATCCTAGTTGGACGAGAACATCCCACACCCTGGGGAGTTCAAAACATCCTTTAATGCTAATAGGTTTAATTTAGTTATAAGGACTTTTTTCAGTATATTCAGAAATTCAAAATCTTCCCAAATTGTTTCACTACGTTATGCATCGTAGGTCTGATATCACGCATGGTTCCTCCCCATAATTAATCAATATATGGCTTGCAACCATAAGAAAGGTTTTAGTTGTGGCCCTTGAAGCCTTGGAAGTTGGACACTCCTGGTGTACAAACTCTTCCGTCTCGAATGAAACCAATCTCCACTCACTCCACCGCCTCCTGAACTCCTCAGCAGGGCATGTTTGTGTGCGCGCGTGTGTGTGGGGGGGAGGGTGTATGGTCCACGTGTCCGCGTGGTCCACGCCTGTGCTTCGCACGCCACGCCGGTCTCGCCCATCTCGTCTCGCCGGTCTCGCCCATCTCGTCTCGTGGCGGCGTTTCGCACATCGCCAATCGGAGAGGGCGTGACCTCTGCTGCGCACGCCGGCGCGCGGTTTGCCCCACGCGGAGTAGAAGGCAGCGCCCCACGCGGCGTACCCGATAGGTTGATTAGTGGCGGCTGGTGCCCCAACAGACTGGAGGTTACACCTCCTTCCAATGACGGAAATGTTTTTTTCACAATACGAATATATAATAAAAATGTGAGCAATTCATGTCAATTAATAAAAACTAAATTAAATGAAAGTCTATATTGAAACATTACTTACACAATAGTTGTTGTGTCCGTTCAGGCATACACACCTCCCACGCAAGTAGTCTCTTTGATTTTCACTGGGTACTGAAGTGCGACTCCAGCACATTGCACGCAACGTTTCACACAAATAAAAATATTTTATTTCGCAAATTTCATTACCCTGGTATATGTTGTAATAAGAATCCTTCCACACACGCCCGTATTCCTACGCGCTCTCCATGCAGCCTACGGCAAGCGGAAATATTAACTACCGACAAAGGGGCTTCCTTCCGGAACGGCCAACTCTACACAAAAAATTCATCAAGGGTACATTTTAAATAAATAAATATAATATAAAATGAAAACAAATTATCTAAACATCATAAATAATGTATTAAATGCCTTCAATAACTGACTGAACTTATGTACTTTCAATAAAAAGCGAAATTTATAAAATTACAGCGAGTCTGACGAAGACAGAGTATTGGGATTCCCTGGATACTCCTTCGGTCGCCGCGCGGCGCTAGACAGAGCCATCCGCCAGGTTGCCCAACCAAAAGACCTACCATATGTTTGCCGTGTTAAATCGAAGGGCCAAAGAGTAAATGCAGTTAAGCCAGTAACACAACCAAGAGCATGGTGAAATACCTGGCAAGGACCAGGCACCAGAGAGAGCGGAAGTTGGACGCTCTTTGATTTCAAAATTATTTCAAATACATCGATATTGCTGCAATATCTTGAATAATGGATGTCATAAAAAGGAAAATGTATATTCCTAAGATATTAAGAGATCTTTTTGCATTATATCTGGGGGTTGTGCTACCACGCATCCTAAGTACGAGCCACCTTTGTGATTGATTGATAAAATATGCTTTTAAAACTATGCATTTATAACTTGAAAATTCGGAAATATGCACTTTAATATGCAAATAAATCTAACAAAATTTCATTTCCTGTATAAAAGTTTCTGGATAAAGTTCGTGAGAAGTATGCGAAATGATAAGATCAATTTTTGTGCAAACATATTGATAACCTTGCTTATTTCGCGATAGAAATAGCTGAAGTAAATATGCACCCTAGTGAAATAACATTGTATATCTTGATTCATGTTGTCTGCCTGGTAAAAATATGATGTCAATAAAAATCCTACATTTTTACAAGTATTTCCAGTATCATCTACAGAAAAGAAAAAACAAACTGTGACAAGCTCTTTCTAATCAATGAGCGCTGATAATTAAATAAATTCTTTGAAAACATGAAACGTTTTAGAGATAAGTCTCTATTTTAACGAAATATGCAAAATATGCTCCTGAAACTCTACGAATATGAACCAATCGAAAAAATCGGCCAAATATGGTCAAATATGCGCCAACATGTTGTACATAGCATCCAATTCTTACCAAATGTGAAGAAATTTCATTTAGCTACGCTCTGAAGCAAAGGAAAAAATATGAAAAATCATAGAAATCCACTCCCTATTCATTAATCTCGTTTGTGTAGTGTATTTTTTTTTTACTCTGGGGGGTGACGAGGTACTCTCCCACTGGATGGTGACATCACATCCGCTTGCGGAGGATATTCATTAGAGCAGCGGTCTTCAACCTTTTACACCTTTAGGAGCCCTTGGAGTTCACGTTTTCTTGAAGGAACCTCATTTTTCAGTTGTAAAAAATAATCATTTTTATCAATGATATTTTCTACCCAAATTCGCAAAAGTATTTAACAGTCAAAAATGTGTAAAATATAGTGTTTGTCACACAATATTTATAATATAACTCTCAGGTATCCTTTCTTCTCTTTGGACAATCACAGTACAAGTTTTAAACAAATCCTTATTTTATTTTTCACATATTCTAAAACGTTTCCCTAAATGTAATTTTATGCATCATTAGATGTGAACGAAATTCACATGAATTCATTCATATCTGAAACTGTAAACCAAATCAGAAAATCAAAAAAAATCTTGTTTTTGTATATTTCGGTGTTATCCCTTTTTAAAAAAATGTGTGATAATCTTGTATGTTTGTTCAATTAACTGCCTGTTTATATATAATTTATATTAACATTGTAGTTTTTACTTAAATATTATATTAATCTAATATTTTAGTTAAACAGTCCTCTATCCCTTTCCTACATGCAAAATTCCTTGTATAGACTATTTCCATTTTACGTGTGTTTTGGCTGAGTACGTAGCGATCACTTGCGGAACCCCCGTCAACCTTTCAGGGAACGCCAGGCACCCGTGTCAAAGGCCTGGGGTCGGCGGTAATAAACGCGGAACCCGGGTTGAACTAATGGGTCGCTCCGATCGAGACAAACTCCCGACTGAGGTAGTTCCCAGAGATAGTTTTCTAGCTAGTCGGGATTCGAACCCTCGGTCCTCCCGGTCCGAGATACTACAGTGCCAGCAGTTAACAGTTGTTGCCTTGAGTGCTTTTGTGTGGCTTTGTTCTCCAGCATTTTTGCTGCTGCAATTTTTCATTGAATTGAATT
The DNA here is from genome assembly GCA_038098605.1 of Gryllus longicercus. NCBI lineage: Eukaryota > Metazoa > Arthropoda > Insecta > Orthoptera > Gryllidae > Gryllus > Gryllus longicercus. Next base: position 283,895 of record JAZDUA010000718.1, on the reverse strand, counting down.
GATGCCTTATTTCACGTGGCGAGACTCGGGCCAAGGCTCTTTCGTCTGACCACGCTTCGCTCCTTTCACCAACTAGCGGAGAAAGGAGATATTCTTGGACGACGAAACCGGCGATTTGAATTTAGCTCAGAGGCGTCATTCAGGCTTGAGGATCTTTTACATGCAGGTATATCTACTAGCATGGGACCGCCGGCTTTACTTCCCCTCCGAAGAAAGGCATACGAACTATTTTTTCGCCCTTAAAAGTCCACAGCGTTGATCGGATTTGAACCGGCAAACTTGGGTACAATAGTTCGATACGCTAACCGTTACACCATCGCCGCACAGCATTGTGAAGGTGAAGTGGTCTAGAAAATAAAATAGGTCCGCGTCCCCTGAAGGAGGCCCTTGCTGAGGAATCCCTTTTCCTTAAATACGTAAGAGGACGACATCAATACTTCTCTGCAACATTTTGCCGTATATTTTGTAAATTTGTGTTGTCGTTCTTTTTCCGTGCTAAATCTGAAACTCCGGAACATTGAAGGAGCTATTTCAGGCTTCCCTTGCATGTAACCCTGATTGAAAGCAGAATGCTTCATGATGTAACAACGACACGAGACTGTACTATCAACTACTTTCTTCCACTGATAGGCTTCCCTAGAGTTCAATGTTGATACAGTCTTTCTTTTGCCAGATAAAGTGGTCTCTCTAGGCACACACATTACCACGCCGTTCCCTTCCTCCATAAATAATGAAATCACGTACCCCTTCTCTACCAACTCTCTCCTTCCATTTCTGAGCCTTAACCGGGCAACGGATGGGTTGGAAGACTTTTTTTATAAGAATAATAAATTCATAATATATTAACAAAAATGCTTTCTTATGTATCAAACAAACATAATGAAGTCCTCTAACAATTACATAAACAAGATCTAGATTCTAGAAACAATTTGATCTATAATTCGTTTTTTAACCCGGGTCTTTCTGTCCCAACCGATCCATTTGTGTCACAGTTTTTTACCCATCCATCGCCAGTTAATCCACACATTGTAATAGTGAGAGAAGAACTGGCAATCTACAAAAATAATGGAGGATCATGGTCAAACACTCGTTTACAGGTGAATATATTCTGGGACTGAAGGTGAATAAAAGAAAAGTAATTGTAATACTATCTTGGCGTGATGCTATCGGCAGGTATTTTTAAATCAAAAAGGTTTCTTTACTCTGTATAAGGTCTTTATAAAATTAAATGTTACAAATATTGCAGTAGCCCGACTCATCCATTTTGGGACATGAAAAGTTTGATGGAGAAGTAACGATTTTGTTTTATTACAAAATTAGGTGAAATTATCTTAAATATGATGAATTGAGTTGTAACTACTTCTGTGAATGCCTGAAAGGATACAGCAATTCACACTTTTTTCACCAATGTACTCGTATGTGCAATGAAATAATAAAAATAATATTTTCAAGAATTCTTGCGAAAATTCCAAGAGGAAACCAGCTAAGAATTGTGCCAATCGATTTATCTTGAGTACAGAAATCGAACAAGCTATTAATCACTGGCGTAGATACTGTAAGTCACTCAAAACAAATTTTAGTAGCTAAGAAAACATAAAAAACACATTTTTAGTGAAATTTTTTAGATGGATACGTAAGAAAATGGTATATTCTCTTTATGGATGATTAAAAAAATGATCAGTTCCCCACTAGGAGACCGAGGTGCATAGAATGACTTTAATTTTCATGGCAATCTTGGCAGCCAATGAAAACAAAAATAAAATGTTAATAGTATCTCGTACAACTGAATACTCATAGAATGACGTTAAAGAATCAATGCAAAAGAAGTGGAACGATATTCGGAGTACTTTCTAATATAGTGTTATTCATATTGTAAATTTGTAACAAACTGAAAAAAGGAAAGCAAAACAAAAGAAAATAACCCAAAAATAACAAGTTGACATAACTAGAATAATAACCCCTCCAAATAATGCATAATCCCTCCAAATTGTTATTACTGAAGTTTTTTTCACTAGAATCCAACTAGTCCAAATCCAAGATTTTTCAGGATGCACAACAATCTTCACACCGTAGAGTTGCATAGTGATAAATTGATGATTTTTTTTGTATTTAGATGCTGAATGTGTTTAGGAATAGTGTTCTAGTCAAAATATGATATTTGGATACTCGCTTTATAAAGAAACAAGAAAAGTATTATAGATTTGTTTTGCGGATTTAATATTCGAAATATTTATTTAACAAAAAGTATATTGTCACTAAAATGATAACAAAAAATCACCAGTGGTGATAAATGACATAGCGAGAGATCCAAATAAATCTTTCTATTATCTGTTTGTATAAGATTCTGAATAAGATTACGAAGGTTCTTAATTTACCTTGTCTCAAGGCGGGATCCCTGTCATTGAGCAGTTCAAGGTAGTGATAACTGTTATGTTTTATTTATTTATTGTTGTTGTTTGAAGTAGTTTTCCTCCTAATATTATTGCTTCTTCATGGCCCCTTGTAAGAATTTCTCAAGCTAGTACACTTTCTATTTCATCGACCTGAATCATTCTCAGAACAAAGCAACAACAGCTCCTCTCATACCTTTAAAATCGATAGAATGAATGATATTTAGATTGAAAGACTCGGGAAATTTCCACTAAAAAAGTAAAGAAGTCCTCGATTTATTTGATTTTTGGTGGAAATTTGTTGTCTTGTACAAACACGTATTTTTCCCCATCTTACGTCTTTGAATGTCATTCGCACTTGCCGAAAGGAAAAGTCCCAGCGCCAGTTTTAGGGAATAACGTGGCGAAATACCTCTAAATATGAAATTTTGGACTTTGGTTCTTGGTAAGAAACCCCTCACCTGAAATATATACCACTGAACATAAGTCATTTGATTGCAGGGTGTAGGGTGAAGCCACAATAATCAATATGGTTGAAGAATAGGTACAAAATATGAGACACATTAAAATTTTGAACAGCAAGGTTATATGCTGAAAATTAGATATGTGTGGACTGTGGATGTAGAAAAGCTAGAAAAGTTATACATCACGGAAAAGAGAAAACCCCAAAAACATTGTTTCATTCGTTCAGTATGGAGTCTCGAAGGGTAATGATAAGAAGGTTTACAAATTATGGAATTACTATCACAGTGAACTCAGAGTTGAACATATAATAGTATTTATTGTCTTAAATTTTCTACTGTACATCCTTCTGTGCGATGTAATCGCACTGGTTTAGCTTGTATTAACTTAAAAAACGTAATGGACCAAAAGGTGTATTTTTGTCGGATATCGAATCAGGCAAACCTCATCCAAACTCCACCTTCCATGTAACGATCCTCATACATGAAATTATATATATATATATATATATATATATATATATATATATATATATATATATATATATATATATATATATATATCTTGAAAATTAGAAATGAAGACAGAAGTCTATGAGTTGCTTTGGATTGGTATCGAAAGATATCACGAAGGTTACCATCCAACAAGCCATTGTCGCTCGCAGCGCTCCTGGCGGGCGAGCACGAGGTCACACCCTGCTCACCACGCACTGGTCACTTCGGTCTTACCAGCGATCGCTGATAATCACATCTTCGCTTCAGAGTCATGCCGTCGCTACATGGCGGCAGGGTGGAAGGTCCGCCCAGGATGACACCATCCGAGGGGTGCCACCAGCAGAAGAGGTGTTTGCTACGAAAAGCAGCTCATAATATTATTTATTAAAATTCAGATTTTTTGACTTTTGTCCAATTTAATCCTTTATAACCTCGCAAATATACTGGCTACAATGGACGATTTGATAACATCATTGCCACTGCAGAAACGCTGACCGGGAGGTGTTAGGGTTCGAGTGGCAAAATTTTCGACATTCCATAGCTGGATCGAATTCATCCTTGTGTGGAGGTGAATTGTAGCGGTCGACTGTTAGTAACGAACGAATCGGTAGATTTTCGTGGTTTCTCCTATAAACCCTTTCCTTGTAGCGTTCAACAGTTTAGGAAATTAATTTAGGGTATTACTAAGTAAATGAGGGACTAAACTGAGGATAGTAAGTTATAGAGCGATGCGTAAGTAATATATTGTGAAGTGAGGTGTCGTGCAGTGTAGAACAGAGAAATAATTAAGGAAGTGATGAAAGGGTCATAGTAAAATGAAGTGAAGTGGAATGAAGTGTGGTCTTAATTGAACAAACATTCAGTGCGGAGTTAAATTATAGATGTTTCATTTTTAAGGTAATTTAATGTTTTATGAATTAGACAGTTTTTATACCATTATTATTTATATTATAAATGTTATTTTATTACTTATGTTGTTATTATTATTATATCATCGTTGTTTTATCATCTGTTTTTATTGTTTATATGATTATTTATGTATTATTATCATTATATTCTTTGTATGTTAGCTATATTATCTTATTTATATAATTAGCTTCCATCGGGTTATGCCCATTTTCAGTTCAAAATAAATTTATCTATTTAATGTAAAGCGATTTTCATAAGAACGGGACGTTTTGACCGCTAGTGCTGGCATCACAAATGAAGGTTCTGAGATCGTTGTGTTCTTGAGCCTATTATTAGACTCTCCTTCCTCCATTCGTTCGTTTGCAGTTGGCTAACTTGTAAATGGCTTCGACGCATCCTTTTGAGATGTCCTCGCCCTACGAAAATGTAGTGCGCCACGTGAAATATTGAAATTAGGAAGTGCAGAGATGTGTGCTCTACTGTAAAAATTCTTTTCTTATAAACATTACATCGAATTTAGTTTCTACGTGATAAGTATTATGTTTGTTTTCAAATCGAGTCTTGAATGTGAGATGCGTACTGGTAACGATGCACTATTTTCGGCTCCTGTGTTCTAAGGAGACAGGTTGTAAAGTGACTTTAAAAGACAGTGTTACTGAATCATCTGTGTTCAATTAATATTTACGAGTATTGGTATTGGAATTGTCTTGATGAAAGCTCAAAATTTTCAGTAATCATTTTAATGCCTTATTTTGCTGAATTTGATTAATAGAAGATATGCTGAATCGTCATCAACAGATATTCCACGACTCATATACTTAGATATCGCTAATGGCAAAAAATGCCTTTCCGTTATATTCATGAGTTTATAATGAGGAACAGATTTGTTCATTTAATTCGATATAATTTATGAATGATAGATTTGTTTACGATGTTATCGTTGGGTTTCGTAAAGATCTGATTCGCTTTCGAGAATTAGAAGACCGTGCATTAGGGTTGTATAGGAAATTTACGACACATTATATGTATGTATTTATCGGCCATTTTGTAATAGCTGAACAACAAGAAAATTAAATAGGAATTTGAATGAAGGAAAAAGCCACAAATATTTCTTTATCTGCCGAGTTACATAAAAAATTGTGGTATGTATATTGTGCATTAATTGACTGAAAATGGATATTTTATGGCCCATTTTATGCGAATAAAATAGACTTTTAAGAGGCCTAAATATGCGATGTAATCTCTCAAATTAGTGGTTTAAATTGAGATAACATTTCAGAATGTATGTTAATTGAGGCCGCTTAATATGCACACACGTTTTTTAGAATTATTATTTTATGTTTTACTATTTGTCACACGAAACGTGGAAGCAGTGAGTAGCATTGTGTATGAACTATCGTTCTTCGTCCTCGATTGATTAATTGAATGATTGGTTTTCAAGCACGTCAATTACTATGGTCATTGGTCCCATTAGTAAAGTGTATGTTTTTATACCGAGAAATGGCGGTAATTCCTTCTCCACTAGATAGAATTCCTTCCCCACGCCCCGCCCGGGGCAGGCCTTAAGCTCCCGACCGGCATATGAGGTAGTGTAGTGCATAATAGTGTGTGAGTAAGAAAGGGGTAAGATAGGACAAGGAATAGGAAGACAAGACCCCGCACGGTCCGTGGCCTGTTTTTGAGGGTACTGCTCCGGCATTCGCCTGGTATTGACAGAGAAACCACGGAAAACTATCCGAGTACCTAGCCGCTAGAGTTTTCCTTCAAACTCGTACCCCAGGTATGCAATTCATAGTGCTCTCTGACTGATTAATGATTGTCAAAATTTAACGAAAATAATGTTTGCTTACCCGTTTGGAGCATGGATGAGAAAAATTACTTCGTTGAGTTTAGAAATGCTTGCGTGGATAACAATGGTTTTTATAATGTCTGTTAAGATCGTTTTTATTGCTTATAATTTTCCACTTTCTGGAATGTATAAGTCCCACTCACTAAAAGTCTTGCTCGGAGAGGAAAATAAGATAGAAATTGACAGAATGGTTGATAGAAATTTTGGTGGCGCAACATATCAATTTTGGCGTAAGTGCATAAATGCACGCGAGTATTTTTATCGTAGTAAACCTAATTGCATTAACTGTATTGTAAAATAAGACAATTGTTACCAAGAAAAAGTTATGAAATTGCTTCTGTTTCCTCCACTTAAATAACAGAATTGTTTTTCCTTGAGATGATTCGTCCATGACACAAGATTATTAAAAAACAAAATAATTAAAAAATTCTAAAGCGAGATTATAAACGGATGAGTGGGCACTTTCAGGCACTGCAACGCCGTAGCTATAATATCGTAAAGTAATGGAAAGTGCTTCAATTAATTTCGAATGTATACGTCAAAACAGGCTTAGGTGGCTCAGGGCATCAGCGGACGTCACGACAGAGCCTCTGACCGAGGCGTCAGTGGATTCGAGTCCCGGTGGCAGCAGGATTTTTGATATTACACACCACTAGATCCTTACCCCTTACGCACAGAGGCATGCACTACACTATCACTCACGTAGGAGCTTAGAGCTTGTCCCGCTGATTGGAGATACCTGGTTGGGGAAACCCCCGCCATCCGACGTGAAGGTCGGGCGATCCAGGGGGACAAGATCACCGCCACCATAAAAACATGAACTACACTTACAAGTCTTACAACTTTGGTCGTTGACAAGCTTGGCAACGCTAACTAATCAATCAGTCAAAACGTAATACACGCTGAAGCACCTGTCTCTGGATCAAATGTGTTGGATGGCGCGATATCGGTTAGGCCTGGCACGAAGTCGGCGTTTAAAACAATTCCAAAGGTGTTCGATAGGATTCAAGTCAGGACTCTGTGCAGGTCAGTCCATTACAGGGATGTATTGTCGTGTAACCACTCCACCACAGGTCGTGCAGTATAAACAGGTGCTCGATCGTGTTGAAAGACGCAATCGCCACCCCCAAATTGATCTTTGATAGTGGGATGCAAGAAGGTGTTTAAAACACCAACGTAGGCCTGTGCCGTGATAGTGCAGCAAAAAAACTAGAAGGGATGCAAGCCCCCTCCATGAAAACCACCACCACACCTTAACACCATTTTGGACGTGTCCATTTGATCACATAGTGTATTATCTTGTTGTCGATGTGTTATGTGTTACGTTCGGAGAAATTTTTTGTGAGAGGCTTTTTGATGAGATTAGTATGCTACCTTCAAGGGTATTTATAGTTGTTAATTGCTTATTCTTTTATTATTCATAAAGAATAGTATAGGGTGGCTGGATAACATCGCATTATTTGAGGGTTTTGTAGTTGTTATTTAATAATAAAAATTCAATGTCTAGTCATGACGGAGAGGACCAAGAATGAGACGAGGAAAGGAAGGGGACAGATGGGTAGACAAGTTCAATCTTTTATTCTTTCTCCGCCATCATTCATATTGGTTGTGCGTGCTTCTCTCGTGGTCTTTCGGAAAATAAACATTAACTTACCTGTTTCAATTTACGACTTCCAGACCGCCTGATGAAGTTACAGCAGATGTTATCAGGGCAAATGGAAGGGCTTCTTGAGATAGTTTCGAAAAAGCTGTACGACTTGAAATAAAGAACTTGAGGTTTTATTGCACTTGTGAGAAAAGAGTCACTAATAATATATTTTTTAAATACAATACTTTTAACCTGATATTTAGACATTTGCATGTTCGTCAACTATAAGAAATTCGTATGTAAGTATAGGCAACCTAGCACTCTGATTGGCCGTGGTTGCATAAGGTATTATACTGACTTTATATAAATATTTATTGGACTTCGATGGAGTGGCTGTCTCTGTGATTCTGAATGACAACCACATCTTGGGAGAAGAAGAGAGGGGAGGAATGTTTGAAATAAAAACACAGACACACACAATATTTTATTGTGTACATTTATTGAACGTAACATCTCGAGGTGCATCTGCCTTAGACCATCCTGTGGAGGTGTATGACTATGCGTTTTAGGTCGCGCGGCAATGGGCGAGTGCTATGCACACAAAATTAATGTGGTGTTACTGAATTAGTTAATTTTTTGAGAAGTGGGGCTCACTAAAAAATTGTAAAAAAACTAATTTTTCATGAATATTGCCGTGTTTTTGATTCAAATTCATAGAAAAGTAAAGAATACAACAAACAAAAATACAAATACAAAAATACTATAAGCGTGCGTAACAGAATTTTGGTAACCACATAAAATTATTGTAGTGTCAATACAGATTATTGACAGCAACTAGCTACCGACGTAACTTTACTTCATTTATTACACTTCGATGGAGTAGCTGTCTCTGTGATTCTGAGTGACAGCCACATCTTGGGAGAAGAAGAGAGGGGAGGAAAGTTTGAAATAAAAACACAGACACACACAATATTTTATTGAGTACATTTATTGAACATGACATCTCGAGGTGCATCTGCCTTAGACCATCCTGTGGAAGTGTATGACTTTGTGCTTAAGATCACGCTGCAAAGGGCCAGCGCTATGAAAACAAAATTAACGTTGGTGTTAAAGGATTAGTTCTTTTTTTTTTTTTTTTTGAAAAGTGGGGAACATTGAAAAAAAAATAGAACTATTCACGAGTATTACTGTGTTATTGATTCAAATTCAGCGCAAGTATAAAATACTATAAGCAATTCTTCGTGCATAACAGAATTTTGGTAACCACATAAAATTATTGTAGTGTGAATACAGATTATTGACAGCAACTAGCTACAGTTCTAATTTCGATTTATTACACTTCGATGGAGTGGCTGTATCTATGATTCTGAATCACAGCCACATCTTGGGAGAAGAGGAGAGGGGAGGAAAGTTTGAAATAAAAACACAGACACACACAACATTTTATTGAGTACATTTATTGAACATGACAGCCGCGAAGTGCTTCTGCCTTAGACAACTCTGCGGTGGCGGCTAGGGAGTCATGGAGCTTGATAAGGCAGAGGCTTACATCGCCCCTGGCTTATCGTCACCCGCAACCCTCCCTACGACGCGCATCCGTTCTACATAACAACACTATTTTACAAACAATACATGAGTACAAGACATGTACACTGGGTATATGTTTTTTTTCTTTCAGTTTTGGGTATTGAATGTGGGTGTAACATGAAGTATAATCTTTTAATACTGGTCATTTCAACTACGGGAGATTTGGAGGCGAGGGTATGTTTGTTGAGGGCAGGATGAGCGTCGGCGAGAAACGAAACGACGACAAAGGCAGTTGGTGTTTTGTTTCCTCTTTCATTTGTCAATTTTCTTAGATTCGTATTTTATTTTCTAAATTTTGTTTGGTTTGGATTTGTTTCTTCGCCATCAGTTTGGACAATATTGGTCCGTTCTGGTTCAAAGAAATTGTTTTCAATACGTTAATTGATGTCTTGTGATTCCCGTGAATGCACGTTTGTTCCCCTTAAAAATTGCTAGTGATGTATTTTTGTAATAATTATCACAACCAATTTATTTATTTAAAAAATTCTAGTACTCGATTTAGGTATTACTTTAATATACAATACCTACATTGTAATTAGTGATTTCTCTTTTTTCTAAATATTTGTTTCAGGTTATCGATTTTGAAGTCTGTTCACTACAATGCGTTTCATTTTTAAATAAATATTTCTTAGATCGTTTCCTCTACGATTTTTATATCTTCAGAAATGAAGTCTAGGGGAGCGATCCAGAAATTTTGACTACTGCCCATGGGTCATTAAAATACGCCCACAACAGTTTGCTTTTTTAAGCAACTTCTAATACAAGCTTTTTTCCCCGTAGAAAGAACGTTCTAATTCGAACCCTATCCCTCCCACTTTTTGAGCTGAATAAAACAACTTCGTTATAAACTAAGTAAAATTTCGTATTTTAAAAATTGAAACACAATACGCATTTTAAATTCATTTCAATATTAACTTTTAGCGAACACTTTCTTTTATTGTTTGGTTTTATTACAACAGTGGGAACCAAGTCCCCTTTGAAGCAGACCGATTTTGTTTTAAATCCCTCGAAACAACGGACAGTCTACACTATTCACACGGACAGTGAAGTGTCTGCGGCGGAAGAGATAGTAGCAAGTACCACATTGGGAGGGAATGCTCCCTGGCAGAGGGCAGCTGGACAGGTCCCATGAGTAGCTTATGACAGGTTGCTCACACACGAATGGGGGGTAGACGCGACATGGGATACTGCAGCTGACGGAATAGGTCAATTCAGTGTCGTTAACTTATGCCCCCCAAAAATTAGATTCGTGTCATTCCCAAAGTCGCAAAAAAACGTTCACTTAAACCACGTAAGTAAATATAGTTGATTTTAAATTTATCTCCCTTAGTAACACGTACGAAAACAAAAAAAATGTGCTCAATTATTAATTCAGACAGCCATCTGAATATATAATTAATTGAGAATATATGATAGATGATTGAAAATTTTGATTGACAGCTATGCTTCTTCTATAATAATCGACTGAGGTATATTAAGTGAATTAAAAATCTGATGCATAGCAAAACAGGTTAATTTCCATCATCATCAAACCACTGAATTCCCATCCAGCAAACACAATGTTGCTGTCTACCCCTTGGATTCAGTTTGTCTTGTTTTCGCAGCCCAATTAATCGATTACGTCTTAATTAATCAAAATTAATCAAAATCATTCGTTATCACTTGGTCTGCAGCAATAAATTATGAACTCATCGCTTCGGGGTTTCATTCATAGCCAAGTCTGGTAAGCAACAATAAAGTAAGCACGTAGTGACACAGACAATTGCAATCTTTGTAGGAAAGTAGGGACTTTGCGTTCGTATCGCCACAGGACGACATCAGTAGCTACGTATAACCACTAAATCACAGAAGCCCGTTCATGTAGAGAGGGAGTAATATGCGACCGCAGAGGTACGTCAAAGATTGTATGGTCACATGATTAAAAAGAAGCAAAAAGGATTAAAGAAGATACAGCATCTAATGAAACTGTCAGAAGACTAAGACACAACCAATTTTTAATATAACATGAGAAGTTCTAAATGAAGATGCGGTAAACATAGTTACTTCACATTATCTTAAGACAATGTGTGAAAAAGATATGAAGATATATAAATTTGAGAAACGGGAGTGAAAGGGAAAGAGAAGATCGAGACAAAATGAAGAAAGAAGAAGACAAGACGAAAGTTTAGAAGAGAGATGCAAGATGAGAGGGGGACACGAATGGTGAGAAAAGATAGGACAGAAGAGAAGAGAAGCAAAAATATCTAGATACAAAAATTGCAATATGGGAATGAAGAACAAGAAGAGAGAGCAGAAGGACAAGAAGACAGTGAAAAGGAAAGAAAGATCAGAAGAAATGCAAAAATAAGAGAAAGAGGAGAACAAGAACGAAGGAGGAAGTGAAAGATATAAAATACTACATTATTACTTCAAATATTAGGAAAGAAAGGAAAAAACACTTGCCTGAGAGAAGGTTCGCTTTACTTTCAAGTTGTGACAACACGGAACACAAGTTTTTAAAAATGTTTTGTGATAAATACAAACCCATTTTCTTTTAATATAACTATTCGCAGTTGAATGCATTCAAGACGCAATCGCAAAATATGTTTAATGAATATTAACGCAATAAGCATTTACCTTCTGTAATGCAGTTCTTTAAAATTATTTACGTTCATTAATAAAGTTATTATATATAATTTAGCAAAATATCAAACGTTCGATAACTATTTGTATAAAATACCCCATTGAATTAATTTAATTTTTTTTATTTTTCTTGAATTGTTAAATTTATTTGTTCATTTGATCAGATCATATATAATAAACATGAATTAAATCGTTAACATTCATTGAATTCTTCAATTTTTTCAACATTGTAAACTTTTTTACCTCTTACAAATAAATTTTTCGTTTCTGTTCTTTAGACACGAAATAGAAAATTGACATTGCAGTCTGTGATAAAAAATATTTTTAATTTCTATTCTCAATTATTTGAACTTATTCATTCAAATTTATGGCTAGTGAAACACACATGAAATACGTGAGATCATGTAATTTATGTGACATAAGTTTGGTTCAGTTGTTATTTTAAAGCATTTCGTTTAAGAGAACTGCGCTCAAGAGACAAACTTAATCCCAAGAAAGAGAAAGATTGCCCTATTACCACACTCAACTAGCCGTTTGCTTCTTGCGTTGAATTCTTAGATTGGGGCGGCAAAAGTTTCTAAAATACCGATATTGCAATAACTGAAAGTCAGTCAGTATGCGGTTCATTGCTATTTCAATAAATGGGCTTGTACACGAAAAAATAATAAAAGGAAAGTTATAAAATGTACAGTTAATTCTCGCCTTCAAAAGTCTAAAATATAGAAGCCAAACCTGAGTCTGTTTAAGGACTATTCTGTTATAAAATCTCTGTATTTCGAGAAACACTATAAGTATATTGAGGTTTAATTACAATATTGGAAAATTTTGAATGAACATTATCGAAGGCCTCTGAATGAAAACCGGTATTTTTTATATATACTGAACAACTTCAAACAAAATTTTGATATCAATACATAGGTATATTAAAAGAATGAAAACGGTATTTACGAAAACCTTATTTATCTTTGCCAACCGTCTTATATCCCATTTGCACCTTGCATTGTTATAGTATATGTTCCCCTCCAACGTCTACAATTTAACTTTTTCTAATCTGTCAGATTTAAACGAGACATAATTATCCAACATTTGCAACGTTTTGGCAATATGAAACCTATTTAAGATATTTTATACCTGCATAGGTTCCATTTTCTAATATTTTGTATTTATACAAACGTTTTTTTAAACAAGTATGTATTTTTTTATGATAAGGCAGGGCCGTTTAATTACATATTTGTGACATATGATTTTAACTTCTTCGAGAGACCGGCAATGATTGGAATTGTTTGAGTTTTACATATATTGTAATGCTGATCCAGAACCACTTTTACGAACGATATCGCTTGAGTATACATAAATCAAAATTTCATAAAAATCGATTATGAGCTCGTAATAATTTCATCTTACTTATTATTTATTACAGGAAATTTTACATTGGTGGGAACATATTTAAAAAACACCAGCATATTATTATTTATTATGCTGAGTTTATTTAATCCAGAATCCAACCTAATCGGCAACCAGACCATGTTTTTGAACATAAAACATAATCCAGTCCTGTGAGTCTGACTTGTACATTATGCGTTCGCATAACTTAGTCAGGGCTTAAGGCTACAATAGCATAGACGCTGAAGAAGGAAGACTCATTACGAAGAGTAACAAGCCAAGAAAGAATTGCAAAAGTTCATGCTAGTATACCGGTAGAAAAATACGGATAACCAGCAACAAGAGCCATATTATTAGAGACAGGTGGTAGAGAAAGTGGAGAGAAAGTAGGTAAAATGTGATAGTCGAAGAAAACGGAAATATTTTGAGAAATCTGGTTTTCCTGGTGCAGTGTGTGTCCCGATTATGACGCAACCTGTCCATGCTGTTGTCTCCCCCGGATTACAACTATCACTTGGGTAATATATTTTAAGAAATCGGTTCATTGTATACGCAATTTCCACAAAATAAACGTTGGTTGATTTTGAAAAGCTACAAGTGGAAAAACTTCATTAACTTCATTTTATACAAAAATGAACAGTATGTATACTTCTTTATTCTTTAAACTATTGATGTGAACACAACAATGTACCCACCGTATTAATAATAATAAAAATAATCAAAACCCGAGCGCGATACACAACTATAAATGATTAAGTTCAAGAATGTAAATCTTTGATTTGAGAACACTTTCTGTGTAAATCTCGTAGGAAATATGTGAACAACAAATGGATGGCGAAGAAATTGACTGAGGTATACAAATAATTCCTCGGAAGTAATTAACAAAAGCAAGGGAAATTTTTTTCTGGGAAATAGGAACAAACCCATCGATTGTTTTCAGTGCTCTTGACGAAAATGGCTCCCGATGGACGGATGAGCTTAAGCAAAACAAAAGTGACGCGGCAGGTTTGCACAAGTACCATCACCCGGACTTCCCCAACTTGTATCTCTTTTAGTATGCCTTGGAGATCCTGAACATTACACTTCTGAAAACAACCATTTGGCATCCATTTACCCCATTAATACAGTTATTGCGACTAATTTCAGATGTATTGTAGTTTCGTGTGTATTTGAAGAGGTCAATTCTTGAACCAAACTGCTAACGGTCGTTTTGTATACTCACCGACAGTCACAAGCATTGAACAGCAGGCTCATACATGGTTACAGGCAGGACAAATACATATTGTAGGACAGCCAGTGAACACCACCTGAAAAGTCAATCTGGCCGCTCTGTGATTTCTCGCCAGTGGACAAGAAACGGCTTTTGGCGAAAAAAAAAAATTATTCTTTGACGTAACCAAGCGACAGTTTTAGTGCAAGAACGTTTTTTGTTAACTGGCAGAAATCGGCTACGGAGCAGACCAATGTACAAGGAAGAGTTCTCAACCATTTTTGGGTTTTCATATGAATTACACTGAAAGCATGGAGACAATATTCTTTGATTTAACCTGGTATGGATTTTCATGCAACAGATAATAGAGTGACAAATCAGATTGATAAAATAGAGTCACAAATCCTCGATTTGTGAAAATACAATGAATAAGAACTACTGCATAAGCATTAAATTTTCACAATCAGACTTGTAATTATTCAAGAAACTTTTTAATTCCTATTCATTGAAATTTCACATAATCGAAGTAGTGTGTGTCATTCTTATTCACGTCTTGTTGGCAAAATGCTTTTTGTGGTCAAACTGTCTTGTTGGCATAGTTCGAAAAAGTTTCAAGATCTGAATAGCATCCAGTTTTTCGTAGTAAAGTATATGTTTGAACATAGAATACCCATAAAAAATCTTTCACAAACTTTTCATATACATATGAAGTTGTATTTGGACAATCAGAAAAAAAACAGCTCTTATGTTTCAGACGATAATTTTGTGTTTTATCAATCAGTATTTAACTTGTATAATTTAAATAATGTGGACTTGTTAATGTTGGTCCACGTAATGCAAAAAAATATACCTATTAAAAAATAGTTTAATTTGCATTAAATAGATATTTATAGTAGGCAAATTTGTGAAAAAAGAAATATTTTCAGACGTGAATATGTATCTGACATCACACGCGAGATGAAACTCTGTTTAAGCGCATGTATAAATTGTTCATGCACCATTCAGACTAGCAGATTTTCTCTCACGACACCGACTACAACTAGTGATTATATTTAACACATATGGCAGTTGCTGAAAATTTTGCCATAAACATCTTTATTGCGCTGATATTGAGTCATCTCAGTCATCTTAAACCATTAAAGAACCCTGTATTCATTTCTGGGCCGTTTGTTAATATGTTCACCCTGTGTGTATAATTGAATATTAAGAAGAAGGATCTGTATTGCTACAATGTGAGAGTACTAGTCTGAATGGATTACGAAGACCAATTCAGCTTTATACATTTCTTCCTCTTCTTTGTCTTCTCTTTTCATGTTTGACTTAAGATCGCCTCGGTTTGATTTCGTCTTCCCCATCCACTGCATTTTACTCAGATTTGATGACGATTTTTCTTCGTTTTGAAAACTTGTCGTCAAAATTGGGGTTATATCAATTGAACTTGTCACATTGTCATGTTAGAGTACTTACATCTAAAACTGTCTAAAATTTGTAGCTATTTCAAAATTACATCTTACAATTCACTCACAATATCTGACAGTCTAGGGTGCTTGAGTTTCAGTGTTTGTTGACTATATGTTGCACTTTATATTTTTACAGTTTTTGCTCCATTAATCAAACGTTTTAGGAACGACATATTAAAAGTCCAGAAGAAAATAACGAGTTTCTTTAATTTGATCCATAAATTTCATTTGTTGACTGTATCTGAAATGATTTATATCAGCACAAAAATACATCTCCCTTTGTTCAAATTCACTTAATGTAACTATCAATTCAGTTCTTAAGTTTTCATTTAGAAAGAATGCAGTACCTAATAATTTCGTATATTCGATTCTATTATCGTATATAAACCACTTATATTACAACATAAGTTGAGTAGTCTTACAGAAGTTTGCACTTAAACGTTCCGTGGCTGGGTGCTACCGTTTGTTTCACTTCCCATGACGATATTTGTATTAATGTTCTACAATTTTCGTGCTGGCTTGTGAGGACATATCGTCAGTCTAAATACGTAATACATATATTCCTACTTACAATTTATCAATTCGTGTAAATGTAATCCAGATATCACCCAGTTTGAGGTTATTTTTTTATTGCGTAACATGGAAAATCAAATATTTTAAGCATGGTTTTCGAAATTATAAACTTTCAATTGAAATGGTTTGAAAATAAATGCATGGAATTTAGGTTTCTTAAAAAGTAACAAATATTGGTTTAAACAAAAATTGTGCAACTTTCTGATAGGCATTACTTCAAATTGCAAATCAACGATACGATGGAGTTAGAAAAACAGTTGTGAACCCTTACACTTTTTATTAACAAAATGATCGTAAGAGAACATGGCAGTCTCTGCATATAGCGCAGAAACAGAATTAAAGACATAATATCTCTCTCAGATATATTTGTATTTTGCCGTTTATGACAACAAACATTATCTGCAAGATAGATCGCAAATTGTGTTACTTCATACAAAAAAATCTGGCTAATGTCTCATTCGTTAATGTATTAATTCACTCTTTTTATTTGTTCTTTCGTACATCCTGCACAAATACACGCACATACTGATCACGTCCACGCTATTCACACTCCAATCTTTTTCACACTTATATACCCTACACTATTACATCATTCACACGTATACACCTTTCACAAGCTTACATCCGTCACAGGTATACTTCAGCATTCACACGTGTACACCTTTGACTCACATTCATCCTTCACACAACTACACCCTTAATTTGCATACACCCTACACACATCTACACCCTTAAACCTAGTGACTAACAAAGCACGCCTACACATTGCGTCCTTTGTGGAAAGAGCGTTTGGGACCCGGCATACCCCAGAATAACACTTCAGCAGCCAATGACTGGATCTTTCGGGAACAATGGATTTCGGACGACTTGAATGCACGGCTTCTATGAATGATCAGTTTTTAAAGATAAATTTGATAGCATTTGAGATGTTAATTTTGTTAACTGTTTAATTTAATATTGCGAGAGAAAATGTAGACGAAAAGAAGAAGCGAAATAGTACGTCTGGGATGAAAGAGAAAAAGGAAGTCATCAACGAAAGAAACTAAGCAAGGAAATCTCGAAGTCTATGAGAAGGAGAATATTAAGAGGAGGGAAACGAAAAGATTGAGTAAGTCCAAGGTTTTGATAATAAAGAAAGGTTAAACGGGGTGAAGAACAGCGAGAAGAGATTCCCTTGGAGAGAAATAGAACAGAAATAAAAAAGATATCAACGAAGATATTGTAGAAATGTTGAAGAGAAAGAAAGTGATGAAAAGAAAAAGATGAAGAGTCAAAGGTGTATGATGACAAAATTGAAGAGGTTGAAGAAGAATAAGACAAAGAGAAGGTTGTGGAAGAAAAATACGAATAATGAAAGAAAGAAGAAAGAAACGAAAGGAAGAAGGAAATAAAGAAGAGAGGAAAGTCATAACATTGCATGTGTGACGCCCTTCCTGTGTGAATGCTAGTTTCAAGCGTAATTCACACAGGAGATTTTTCACGTTGAGAGTACTGAGAGGTCGGGAGGAAGAGTGGGGGGAAATGATTACAAACTTGCGGTGAACCTGGCACTGGCGATGACGGCTCAGGACTGCCTGAGGGAGAGGGGGCGATGTCGGCTCAGAACGCCCCTGTCTCCCGCAGGCCGACCTCGCCAGTGCCAGGTTCACCGCAACCCCTCGCGCAGTCGACCGTTGTGTGAGATCGTGAACCAAGAAGGATCCACAACACCTCTGCAGGGAGAGATTGGTGCCGTGGTAAGCAGCTGACGCCATCAAAGGCGCTTTTCGAATTCCCTTCTTCTTCTATCTTCCCCCTCTCTCTCCCCCTTTCACTTACTCTTTAAATTATGTAAAATGGTGACGGTTAGGGCATAAACATTAAATCTATATTGCAACGAACTTGCTTGTAATCATTTCCCCCCACTCTTCCTCCCGACCACTGAGTACTCTCAAGGTGAAAAATCTCCTTGTGAATTACGCTTGAAAGTAGCAGTCACACAGGAGGAACGTCACACATGGTTCATCTCAATTCAATTGCTACCGAATGCAACTGAGTTATTTCAAAAAGAACTGGACCACGAATCGAATTAAATTTAACAGTTCTGAATTCAAATGAGTTGAAATCCTTATTGATGACAAATGAATTCAGTCCAATGAAATCGAACCACGCACATTGAATTCCATTCAATAGAAGTCAGTACGTCTCGGCGTTAACATTAATTTAAGATACGAAACTGAAAAAGAGCTGAATGGAATTTCAAAAACGTTAATAAGAACCAACAAGACAAACAATAGAAATCTGTGTAATAACTACATAACTCAAACTCGTTGATACGTTCCGAGCTCAACACAAAGCCCCCGAGAGTCTGCAGCGGCCAGCCTCAGCGCCATCTGTCGGGCTCTTCGCTCGGGTGCCCAGCCCCCTGGAATGTGTGTGAGTGAGTGGTGAGCTTACGCAAGGGAGTTTATGGTGAGACCACCCGCGATGAGAAAGCACACAGTCGACAAGGCGTTGTAAGCCGTACGGTGTCACGCTGCCAACACATGAAATAATTGCCTGGGGTCGTTTTCGACCCCGGGTCGTCTTCGACCCCCCGGGTAGGTTTCGACCCGGGTAGGGGTCGATTTCAACCCCCCTGGGGGGGGGGGGGTCGACGTAATTTCAAAGGTGATGATCAAAGGGTTGGTTTGAGTTCGATAGCCAAATAGTCACGGGCAACTGATTGGTATAATCAGTATCCAATTGACTAAAAAAATGAAGTTAAGTTTCATGAATAAAGAATCAAAAATCTAAATAATCTTGTTTATATTTGAAGGAATCAGCTATCCCATATTGGAAGAGTTCTGAAATAATAAGGGATTCACCTAAACTTTCCTCATATAACTCAGTGCATTTTAAAACTTTTAAACGCAGGGCACTTGGATATATGCTACATTGGCTTTAGAAAAACATATTGCACTAAAATAATAATTCTTGAAGTTATGTGTAATGCTAATAACTTAATTTCACAAAATAATCAGATAGCGCCCTGTTTTAATGAGCTCTTCATTTCTAACAATTGAAAATTATAATAGTCCAAAAGATAATAAAACCTAATAAACAATTTTTTTGAAAATGTTTGTTCGTATTCTTTGTCTAATTGTTACTAAAACATTGATGTGGCAATATTTTTGTAAAGATTATTCTGTATGCTGAGTATTATAGAGAAACGTCAAAGGAGTCGACGAAACAAATAATTCTTTTAAAAGGGGTCAATGCAAGAACGAGTTTGGGAATCCCTGCGAAAGACGTGAACGAAGTTAAACAACTGGGTCTGAACGAATCCATTCGTTTACATACTCATGGAATATTCAGCTTTTCCGATATCGTTTATCCTCGCATGTCTTGTTATAAAAAACTAAAATTAAAAAAATGATCATGTGGATTAATTGATAATTCTATCCGTAAATCCATCCAATGAACTTCACATGATTTAATCAAATATGTTATTAAATTATTATTATTTATGTAACTACTTTTTTCGGTTATCAGGAATGCCCAATGCCCGTGAATTATTTTTCATTTTACTTTTGTTTAAGTTCGATCAAGTATGTAGTACTGATCAAATTCGATGAGTTACAATAAAATGTCGACTGTGCGATGTCTCACGCTGGTCATCTTCGACCTTTAATCTCCACATAGCGACCTCTACTTTAAGATACAAACTTTGATTATTCCCGGATTAATCAGCATACAATACTCTGACAATGTGTTCGAGTTGGCAGGAACAATTTCGCAGTTTGTCAGATTGAGGTTTATTGATGAAAACATGTTGATAGAGATAAAAGTGCTTTCGTTTTGAATGAAAACAATAGATGCTTCAAGTAAAAATTATGCATTTTTGGTGGGACGTATGCCTAGATAAAGCACTTCCAATTTTGTTCGAAATAAGAGATGCATTTAAACCTCTCACTAATTGCGTTTTATCATCCAATAAGAAACGAATACTTAAAAAAATGATTTCCGAGGTTGTAATTTCCAAGGGCTTCAGAAAGTGATTTTATTAATGAGAATGTGACATTTTCCAATTCTTGTGTTAAAAAAGTAGACGTTGGGTGTCTTCTAAATGTGATAAATATATCTTAATATATTCACTTTAAATCATGTTCAAAATTAGAAAATAAATCGTCAATGCTGTTGAATAATTTTAATATTTCCCTACGATAAACATTAATTTTCAAGCCTTCATTGAATCGAAAATGTCATTCACTAATGTTAATTGTATTGCGAGACATGTTTCTGCCAACTTTGCGAACTTTGAACAAAGCATTTATTGCTATATTTCGCGAGAAATGTTTATTTACAAGCTATATAGCTAATAACACGACACAACAGCAAATCACATTCCGATGAAAACAAGATTATGGTGTAGTTTTAAGTTGCATTAAGACATCAAATGACGTATGAATGCAGTAATACCGCTGGATGATGCACGTACAGACTGCGTTTCATTATTTGCAATTGTCATGGACAAACTTGCAACATCATGATGCAACGAACCAACGATAACTTATTTTAGTCGGAACCTATACTTGTAACCTAGAGACTATACTTTTTTTGTTGCACGCGGATGTACTGGGTGTCTTCTCATCAAAACATATGTACATTTACTTAAAGAAACGTTCATACATTAAAGCCCCTCTATAAAGAAATAAAAGATGTGAACACATGGAAATATATCGAAAGCCCTTCTACCAATATATATTGCATTTTGAATTTCATAATCATATTTTGTTTCTACTATGTAATGAAATGAAGTAGTATCTGAGCTGATGCTGTGAGGAAACTTAAAGGATAATTATTTCCATTTTCATTAAGGCTACGAAAATTTATAAACGATAAGTACAAGCTGTAATTATATCAAACACAAAATTATTTGTAATAGTGTGAAGCTGCTGACACGAATCTAATTTCTTCAGACTTAAAATCTAAAAATTGTAATTTAAAAAGGAAAATGTATTGACTAATTGATAAATTATTGAATCATATATAGAACTTCACGTTGATAATTAATTGCAAAGTAAAATTAATTTCATGCAAAAGATTGTTGTTTGAAAAAAAATTCAATTACTGATATTAAATCTGTACTAATTCATGTCTCTGAAAAATGAATTAATTATTTGTAAACAAGTGTTAGAAATTCCACATTACATGGGAAATATATTAACTATGAATGATTAACCTACATACTAAAATACTTCATAAACCGACACTTCGGAACCACAGTGTAATACTGTGGAGACGGTTTATGGAGCAACTAGTTCTTTATTTTGAATATGTTATACGGAGACACACAATCGTATCACCCGCAAGAAATATTTACACTCAGGAATCACACATGAATGTACAAGTGAGTAACTACTATCTAGGAGTTTCATGTTAGGTTATGTGTGATTCCTTGTTAATGCAACAAAAAATACAAAATAAATATCTCTCTCTACTGATTTCGGTCTAGAAGTATGTACAATATATATTAATTTAAAATGAGTTAGTGGTTTTGTGGTTTAACAGATGGTAAGCATTTGTTCTGTAAGTCGTTTGTAAGTCAAAAGTGAAAACTTTCGAAAGGCGCAAGAACCATTGAACCCAAGTGTTTGCAATAACCTAATTTGCGTTAACAAATATTTTATTGAATTACATTTTGTCAAACCATTTATTGAAGTTAGAACCAATTTAAACTATGTAATCGTTTTTCTGTAAACACCTCATTGAATATTCATTTAATTTATCATCGTTAAATTGCGAAGTTGCATCTTCTTAAATTATTGAACACAGGAATTTCAATCGTGACACAATTTTGAAACGAATACCTTCCCCGATTCATACTACGGAGACAATCATATTACATGGAGCTTGCTTTAGATATGTCATTGAATCTGCTTGAGAGTTTTATTTTGATTTTTAAGGAACTTTTCCAAATTGTGTGTAATAATTACTGAACCGACTCTGAGGATTCTTGTGATCAAACAATGGAGTTTACTACAAGGTTTTAATCTCTATATTGCATTTTGTATTAAAACAAGCCAAATATTAGTGTTTGTTATAATTATTTTTTGTTTCGTGCAAGTTATCTACTTGATTTATATTATGTTATTTCTTTTTGGGCAGTAAATTACCCAAATTATTCAAAAGAGGATACGAGTTGTGAAACTATTTTTTCTGTTAAAATGATGTATAAAAAATTGAAAATTAGTTTCTGGCCTTTTCATTCATTATTTTGCGAAATTAGGCAGTGCAATAATTGGCTATCAGAAAATCACTCACAAGATACTTAAAGCACATGGAATCTTAAAAAAAGAACACACAATAATGCAAATATTTCTATGTACAGCATATTTACAGATTCAGTACACACACATGCAATTCAGTACCATTCGGGAGACAGTGAAGTTCTCTTATAGTGATAATGTATATAAGCTTAATATTAATTCTAGACGCTAAAGGGCAGTGACTTAGTTGAGCGATTCGTACAACAATGCAATTCTCACTCGCTATAATAGAATGTTCATTATAGCGAGTATTAAAACAAATAAAATGTAAGCGTCATCACTAGTATTTTGTTTTCAATTCTATTTCACATTTTTCTTCAATCTTAAAGAACGTTTGGAGATGGACTCCGCGCGTCCTATGATGTGAAGAGTCGTAATTTTTGACTTATCTAATCTACGTCAACTTTACAACTTGGTCCCCCTGATTTGGGGCCAATGTAGTAAGTTTCTTTCCTATGCTAATCAAATGTCATGGGTTTCAGCTTCTTTCTTACCGAATGTCTTTTTAGTATGTTATAAACACACGTAGAATCAGAAGACACACACACACACACTCGCATTATCATACCTTACTACTCACTACCACTATTCTAATGATCACTTGCAATGCCACTGCTCGTGATAAGGGATGCGTTCGTTACCCTGGCAGCGCCTACAAGAGCCCGTGCTGTCGGTGCTTATCAGTGCTATACATCTAGTCTTTAAGTAAGTTCCCTCACTGACATAGTCAAGTTGAGTTATTATTATTTTTTCTATTCTAATTGTATGCTATCTTTGTGATACGTGAAATGTCCGGTACAGAAATTATGTACCGTATTTCTAGAATGTTCAACATAAAGAGGTCGTCAAAACTCAACGCAAAACTTTTGGAAGTGGATTCATCATATCGTCGAGGTACAAGTGAAATTCACTGGTTCCAAAAACACTGTTTTGAAATAAACTTAACTGAATTTCCTAAATGTCTACTCAATATTTTTTGGTCAGAGGAAAGTTAAAACCAGTTTTCTTTTAGATAAATTTTAATATGTAATATTGATTTTCAGGTTAAACAAATCAGGACGAAAGATAGATTTTTCCTGTACATTTTCATTATTTTGTGAATTAGTTAAAAAACGAAATTATTGTTAATTTAGTACACTCAAACTTTTTGAATTCAACGATTTCACTAACTAAAAGAATTAAAATCGCGTGATGTAAATAACTCATCAACACATAAACTCATAAACAACAAAAACAAAATTCGTGAGATTTTGTATACTGAGATTTAGAGAGAGGAAAAATGTTATGGGATCATTGGTCCGAGATTGCATAGTTTCTGAGCATGTCTTATGTACGACTGTTGTTTATGATGAACCAAATTTGAAAGAGCGCATGGTAAATTTGTTAGATAAGAGGAATCCGCTTTGTTGATCATATCGACCTACGGAGGGGAGCTAATGACTGGCATTTCAAGAGTGAATGAGTGTTTATTTATTCCGGGTCGCGTCAACTAATCAGAATGTGAATCCCATAAGTGTAGTGTATGATTTATCCTAATAAAAAAACATGTGTTACTGCTCCGCTGGCATCCGCTTCTGACCTAGACGTTGGCTTGTGGTGTTTTTCCTTCTAGGTATCTCTTTCCAGCGAGGAAACCGTCTTAGTCGGGATAAGCTCAAAGTTCTTGACTGGTCTCCAGATACGACTGCAAGTGTGTGTGTGTGTGTGTGAGTGTTTGTGTGGTGCAATAAGGAGTGAGGATATGTTAAGGAAGAGAAAGGAAAGAGAGCGTGTGGTCCGTGGCCCGTTTGTTAGGTACTGCTCCGGCGTTTATCTGGTATTGATCGGAGAAGTCAAGGAAAACTACAGCTGATAGCAGTCGGCCGCTAGAAGGCTTTCAGATGATTCGGATTAGCCATTTAGTAGCTAGTGATGTTCGTGAGTCCTAGGACATCCTGAACCACTGTGCTGTGCTGCCACTGAGCTATCGCTGCCGCTAACACTGCGAGTGTTGGAAGTGACAGATTACTTAACGTTAATATAATGATATTAAAGTAATATTAAAATAACGTTTTCAAAATCACGTTGTTAAAATAACGTTAAAATAATGTTAAAATAACGTTGTTAACAACCGAATACTTGTAATTACGCGCAGATCAATTATTTTTGTCGATAACTTTGCAATGTTAAGTATTTTCAGATCCATGACTTTATTCACCTATTCATCTGTCGATATGACGAAGGAATTCCCGCATTTCATCGTTGAGTTCTGACACATGAACACAAACTGCACACACACGCGCATTCAAAAGTTCATTCACCCACGTACACCAACACAGAAAGGTAAATTCTATATTACACTACTTGTGTTTGCATACCAGTAGTGCAATCTACTTTATTTCATGGAATCAAGGATCATGGCCACTCCGATCATCTCAAAGGATGAACGTGCGGTTATTTTGAAGCTAAATCTACTTCGTTTAGGTAAATGCTGCTATCTCCCTCGACCCTACGGTTTTGGTGAGTTAGTGTCCTATTCTAATGTGTGCTAATCCTTGCCCTGCCTTTGATACTTGATGTATCAATTTTATCACTGTACATTATACAAACACATCTATATACGTACATCTATTTACAAACTACTGTCTTTAATAGGAGACCTGCCTTTACTTTTCTTGATACTTGATGTATCAGATTCCCTCACCACATCTTATATACAATTTTATCTACATAAATATATCTATCGAGATAGCTAAACTGTGACATTCACACGGAATAACTCTCTCTCTCTCTCTCTCTCTCTCTCACACACACACACATACACGTATTTACGGACACGAGAGCTCACGTTCGTGTCACATTCATATGGAAGCATATTACACATGCACCCACCCATATACACACATTTGCGCTCACATCCACTACATTTACTATCATCTAAACTCATCAGGAGTAAGTAAGTTACATTCTGTTCTACTGAGTAAAATCGAGAAAGAAAGGAATTTAAAAGATGAAACATTTTAATTTCGACATAATTGTGTAGACCATGTCCAATATCATCCAACATACTGTCCCCCAAATTACGGTAAATGTATGTCCAAGACCATATGCTCTGATGTTTGTAGTTATTTCATCAACCTCTGATCGAGATAATACAGTTATACACTGTTAAAAGTTGAAATACAAAAATTACAAAATAATATGAAAACAATAAATATTTTCTTTCTTTCTTTTGTCTTTTATTGGACTGGCTAAGGTTTTGATATTTTATTGAAAACCGCGTTGTGATCAATTTTTAGTGTCAGTAATAATCAAAATTGAATTGAATTGCTGACTTATTTTTACCTGGCGAGACTCAGGCTATGCGCAAATTTAGGTACACAAATTTTCCAAATTTTGCTACGGTCCTTTCACCAACTAGGCGGGGAAAGGAGGTATTTCTTGCGCGACGAACAGGCGATTTGAATTTACCTCAGAGGCGTCATGTAGGCTTGAGGATCTTTCACAGCCGGATTTACTTCCCCTCGGAAGGAAGACGTACGAATGATTTTTTTCGCCCTTAAAAATCCATTGCTTCGATCGGGTTTGAAACCGCCACCTTGAGTATAACAATCAGATACGCTAAAAATAACATCGCCGCCGGCAATCACATCAGAACTTACATGTAACTAAGAACTTACTGATTAATAAAAAATATCGATAGTAAATAAACGTAACTTCCAAACTCCTGTTACTGAGCATTATACAGCTACTTAGTCTTTCATGTTTTTTGCTCTGAATTAAATTAAGTTTCTACTAAATTCTACAGACTACCACGCGTGCGCGAACTATAAACCAACGACTTGTTCAGTCACGTGGTGTTCCACGCACGACGCGCTACTTTTGTTTCCTCGCTAAGTGGCATGTGTTGTCACACACACACTCGCATGTGAACGACAAGTAAGCACCAAGACCGTAGACCTCTATGTACACAATATATACCTACTTATACGTCAGGAAGGTTCAGCTCATACGTTTTATCACTTGGGGGAGCATGGAGTTTAGTAACGTAATACTATACGCGCGAATTTTCTTGATATTACACAACCGGGGGTTCGGGAGCAGGGCTTCACTTTGGTCACGGCTTAAAAGGACGAAACAAATACTGGTATGAACTCATCGTGCCAAACTGTGGCACGGCGATTACGATTATATTTCGATTAAAACATTACGTCCGATGGCCCTTGATCAGTTGTGACGCTTTTATCCAATAGGGAGCTTGAACGTCACTATAATGACGTCACTATGATGACGTTCGAGCTCCCGATTGGATGAAAGCGCCACAGCAATGTTTTAATCGAAGTATCGAGGTGGATGTTGGTAGCAATGTAAATCGATACGTGCCATTCCGAGTCGGACCTAAGTATCTCAACCGGCCGTGCAATTCAACGCTGGGCAATTGGGGAGGGGGTTCGTGTATCGAGAAAACTTGCGAGAGCAATACGTGAAGTTGCAGCTGTAGCCTAGTAAACAACCTTGAAGGTAGAGCTTGACTTTTCAAGGAAAAGTAAACCTGACCTCATCCCTATATTCACGGTTGTTACATCGCACATCTTTTTTTTTTTCGATTCGACTCCCTTAACACGATATCTTTCTATACCGACTTTTCAGTATTAACAGAAACTACCCAGCTATTTGATGAATGGAATGAAACAGTTGAGTTGGTTTAATGTCCCACTAAAGATGTAACAACATCACAGTTCCTGAAAATATTCAAAACTCGATTCAGTAAGTGACCGTGTTACAAAAGTTGATTCATTTGTGAATAGTTTATTATGATGACATATTATACTTGATACACATAGTGAACTGAACGAATTATCTTAAGAAGATTTGAATTGAATATTTTTAACGGGAAAATATATTAAATTTTAAAAGGAGTACATAATTTGGAGGACATACATTGACTAGAATAAAAATATACATATTGATATCTACAATGTCATTAAGCTACAATAAAGCTAGTATTGCATTTACACGCAATGTCTTGGCGTCTACACTTACATAAGCTTATTAAGAATAGAGTTGGGTATTAAACAATGACTGTTCTCCTTGTATTCATGACTTCAAGAGTACACTGGTATAAGAAAACATTTTAAAGTAATACGAGCTGAAATACCGCCAACTTTTGTAGTTCTCAGTCAAAAGAAAACTTTTCTACTATATTGCAAAAACGATAGAAGCAAATTTTTGCTTTAACCATATTTTGAAATATTGATGAATTTCTGATTAGAAACATTTATAATTATATTACATTCAATCCACATGACATTTATTTTACTTATCCTACGAAACAATAAGTACTATATACATGTACATCTCTTGCCTGTAAGACAATTGTGTCACAGGTACTTAGAAATGTACACTCTGAATCTTTCATTATTGCAAATTGGGTATCAATGCCTACTCAAGAAGGCTATACAGTTTATTATATTAATTATGCTGAACTTAGAAAAGTAGGCAAATTGATACGAAACGTAAGGAGAAAAGGTTGTGCATCATGGCCCCTTATATGTTGATAGGTATGAACACACTCACATTTATCCAAAAGTTTTGCGAATAATCGATTTTCTCAGTACTTCAATTCTCGATGAGAAACTATTAGAGTGTATCTTCTTGCATCTTGAATGTTGCCAAAATGGAGGTTTTTGAAGTAATAAGGGAGCCATTCCACCGGGAAACTTTGTTTTTAAATATTTTCTGCGTTATTAATGACTTCCCTCTTCATCACGAATATATATTTCAACAAATCGAATTCTACACCGATTAAAACGAACATAATTTAGATTATATTCATATTTTATTTTTGTATCGATGAATATCACGTTTTCAGTATATTTAAAAATTCTTATAATAAATTTTAAGCTGGTGAGCAGTGATGAATTCCGATGAAGCAGCTATTAAGTAAAATCTAAGACGCACCTGCGTTTTAATGATTCAAATGAAACTAAACCTTTCACTGCATGGCTACGCGATCTAATGCCAATTTTTGCATTCTTGCCGAGAAAAATGAATTACCGCAGAAAATGATTATTACAATCCTGACTCGCATTGCTTGCAATCGTTCTGATTAAACTACCCTATTTACTAAGACTATCTCTGCGTTCAGAAGTCCGGTCTCTGGTACTTCAAGAACGAGCTACGCTACTGTATGCCGTTAAGTGCGATGCCGAAGGAAATTTCAGATTTAAATGAACCATATCCTATTAGTACGTTTGTCATGCGTATTAAATACACACATCAAGCACCGAAGAGAATGCGATATTAAATAAGTTCTAATGTTCTATCGATGATCTCTGATCTTTATATAATTTATTCAAAAATACATGGTCAGATCATAATTATTATTGATAATTGTAGAAAGCTTGTAGAAACGTTTTGCTGATATTTACATTTATTTAATGCAAATGACTTATTTGCAGCATAACTAGTACAATTTACAGATACAAAAATAAATACTACTAATAGTAATGGTAACCACGATATTAATATTTTAAATCACAATTAAGGTGAATTTTGTAAGAGAAGAAAAAAGTTGAATTACCAGTGTCACATGCAGTTTATGCGTAATTCAATTGATGAAGTACGCGTGCGTCTTGGGATCTAAACATACCGACAGTACATGCCAATTAATGGTTGTGTTTTAATTCGTAATTTTCACTACATAAAATGACTCTTTCTACAATGAAAAATAGTAATTAATGTTTGACTACCTACTTGAATAAATTTCGCAAACTTTTTTGAATGCGTTTTCAAAATTTATCTAAGCGAAATATCACGTTGATAAAATTCTGATGGACTTCGAAAAAAAAACGCAAATATTTGGAAACTGGTGAATTCGAATTCGCAAGCTCTATACACACTTTCTCTCTTTCTTTCTCTCTCATTCTTTCTCTCTGCCTTTCGCTCTTAAATATTATTACTGTTTCTAAATATTAAATACTTCAGACTACTATCTCACATTATGCACCTGATAAGAATAACGTTGTAGAGGCGAGCCCGCTTCACACATCATAATGATGAGACATGCAACGAAAATGGAAAATCGATTTTACATATAACAATCATAGTTTAATGATCTAACTGTTTTCGCGGATTTAAAAATCTCCCTGGAATTTCCCCTTTTGAGAATACAGTAAAAGCAAACAGTAAAAACAAACACCAAAAAATATACATGAGACGCAGTAAAGTCAATCTTTTTAAAACAAAAAGAGCGTACTATACTTACGTGCTCCAAAACAGGCCCTATTATTGTGCTATTTGAGATCTATTTTTTATTCCTTAATTACTGCCGTTTTGTCCTTTCACCGAGGCTACATTATGCTGCCGTACACCTTCTTCAGGGCTTCGTTATAACATCAAACCATTGAAGACACGATTCGAGCGTACATACCAATACATATTATACATTACGGTTTCCACGACGCATACACATATTCTCGTATTTAGAAAACACGCAAATATTCCATGTCCCATAATTTCATATTTTCATCTGAGTTATGGAAGTATGATAGTTAATATATGTGCCGTGGAAGTCAAGTAATGTATTTCGGTAATTAAGAATGTATATTCGAGGTCTTTGTGCTACTCGCGTATGGAGTCTCCTGATTTGTTTACGCTATGCAGCCCTGAGGACGATCGAAAATCATACCAAAAAAAGTAGAACACGATTAAAGGATAAAAACTATTCAAATATGGCGCAAGAGCAGTCTCTATTTATTGCAAAAACTGACAAGTATCGAAACTTCTTTGTTAGAAACTACCTACATAATATGAATTGTGATATATCTCCTTGAAGCAGGCACCCGCGCCTCTAAACACCATCCTACGTCTATATATATGAATGTATGTACAAATTGGTCCGCCCTGATTTAATTGCATTGACTAACTACTTCTAAGCTACATGCGTGATGCTTTGTTGGAGGCCGAGGGAGACAGATGACAGCAGGTCTATGGAGCGAATTTCTTCCGAAACGCACGCACGAAACAAAAGAGGAGAGGAGAGCGCGATAAACGAAAGAAAATACAATCTTTATATGTGTACGGGACTGCTTCGAGAATGTAACTACCCGAAATGAAAGTTGTATTCACCAGCAGAAGAACGGAATGTTCTGACAAGTGAACACAATAAATGGATTCATATCTGATTAAGAATGATATTTCAAATCAATAATATAAGATTGTAAATAAGTTGACACACACAGGACGAAGTAGATGAAAGTTTTCATATTTTTTAAATTCCAAATATATTACACGAGCTGCAGATGTTTTGTGTGATTCAAGGGTTTATTTCCAGTAAATTTCTTGAGATTACATTTAGTTTTTATAATTTTTAGTTTCCTTATTTCAAATCAGATAATGACGATTGGGTTTAAACAAGTCACAGATCGCTTTAGGAAACCCCTTTTTCAGAACGTTTTCCTATTTAATCATTATTATAATATTTGTGTATTACGGATTGAATTTATCCACTTGTCTTAAACTTGTGCGCGTTTACATATTAAAGCCAAAGCTTCTATTGCAATCCCAACCGAAATATATCATCAGATGTCACGTCACACGCAGTTTTTAACTGTTTTTGACGTAAATAAATAAATAAATGTAGCTTTCTTTTCTTAAAGCGCCACGAGTAAGATAAATGCCACCAATGTCAGTGACTTCAGAAACTTGACTTGAAAATGGCGTCGAGAAGGATCGATATTTTCAGTACTGCTAATACTCGTTATCGAGTCGTCTCACGTTTACTTTGCGGACCGAAATTAGACGTTTCTAGCAAACATGTAAATCACTTTTTCACTCAACAAAGTACACAAAACAAAGGGACAAGTTTCGTGTTTTCCATCGATTCTCTCCTGTTTTTTTTGTTTCGACCGTCCGAGACAAAAGAACGTCGTCTTCGACCGTCGCTTGTCTCGGCCGCCTCGACCACCCATGACTAGAGATCACTCGCCACCCGACTGCCATTTTCTTGACTTCTCTTAACCTAATTTCTAATCACACGATATCTACACACAGACTCTCCTGCCCCAGCGCTTCCGCGTTGCTCGGTTGGTGACACTGGCCGCTAGGACGCGTCTTCCGCTAATTCGCTTTGTGACACATCGCGAATCTAAAACTAAGAAGAAGCTCATGTCTCTTGAGACGCACGCGTGTGCACGATATGAGCTTCGTTTTGAAGGCTTTTAACAGCATTCTGACTTTCAGAGACATACACGTTTCAGAAACTATGCACACTACGCAATAATTTAAGTAAATATATATTTGGTCAATGTACATGAATAACTACAATAAAAAGAACAAATAATATATATTTAATTGTTTACTTACATAATAAATAAATAAGTTAATAGCGTTAATTAACGCTCATGAAATGTGACTAAAATAAATGAATTTTAGAGATGAATTTAATATAATCTACTCCAAAAACTCAATGAGTTCTTAATCATTACACTTTCTTAAAAACTATGACTAGAACACAAATGAGATCTGCAATGAACTAATTAAAATTCGCAATAGAACTAACGTAAGTTACTAAACAAAAATGACATGAAAATATATAATGAGGTAAATATTCAAAAATAAATGTTATGAAAATAATAATGAATAAATTAGTACACTTTAATTCAATCGCATTAATTAATGCTCCTGGAGATTGATTCTAAAAAGTTATTTTAAAAATCAATTTAATACGATCTGCTCTAAAAACGCAACACATATCAATAATAAAATTTGTCCTTTTCCGAACAAATATGACTAGAATTCAATGAGATCTACAATGAACAAGTGCAAGTACATTTAACATCAGTTTAAGTTTCCTACACGAAAGATTATCAAGTACGTGAGGTAAAAATATTACGGCTCTTCGCCTTTCAGTTAAGATTTTGACTCTCAAAATTTTGTGGTGTTTTCTTTACGTACATTTTCGTTATTAATTAAGATTAATTAATGTATATTTGGCATTCAACTAATTTTTCTATTGAAGCAGTAGCGATAAAATATTTCCAAATTTAGTGGTATTTTACAAGAAGTCAATTTTACAAAATTGGATTCTGTATTAATATACTCCAAATATTGTATGATTTTTAGAATGTTTTGAATGTGATTTCGATTCATGCAATTGTTAATTCTGTTTAATTTCTGACATTCAACGTCATGCAACTATTATCGTCACACTCTCTGTTTATTTTTAGGCGAAAGTCTTTTCTACACACCTTCCAGTACTACAAAGGAGAGGAAATAACAAATAAATATAGTAATGATAAAAATGAATTAATGCACATTAGAAAATTGTTTCTAACAAAATGAATTTCCAATTGTGACAAAAATTGATAAAAATGTAACACAGAAATAAGAGTCAAAGCACGATAGAATATTTCTGGCCGACAGTCATTTCTGTGGAAAATATTGTTTGAGATTCTGAACAAAAAATTGCAAAACGTATTTTATTTGGAGTTTTTTAATTCAACTTCGTCACCCTTCAGAAAAATTTCCAAAGAGCGTGCATTGTGTTGTAAATAATGAGTCTTTACTTGGAACTCGTTTATAAATACGTTCTATCAAAATAACATTCAAATCTGCAGAAATAGTTTCACCAGAAATGTCTGCTAGTTAGTTTTATTTGACTTACTCATGTCTCTTATTTCTGTAGTATATTGTAGAAATTTGTTTGGATTTACACAACTTCAGGATCACAGTGCGATCCTGAATAGACCTGTTGGCAATGCTGGAACATTCAGAAGACATAGGTTTGGCTTATGACATTTCTTCTAAAAACAGCATGTATCCTTTAATTTTATTCTGCAGGGGCATTGTAATGACTCAAGGCAACTGATTCATTTACCGACATAAAATTTGAAACAAATGTGAAACTGAATATTTATTTTATTCCTTACCAAAATTTTCTAACATAACATGCAATTTTTTTCCTTCACGTGCCAATTTCTTTCCGAATTCTGAACAGAAAAGAAGTTTACAGACAGTAAATATTAATGGTGAAAGGGTAAACAAAATATTCAAAAATTTCAAGCACTTATTTACAAGCATACACTCTTAAGTTCTAATAGTTATAAAGTGAAGGTCTACAAGCTACAAAGAGTACTAAGCGATTGTGACCGATGGGCATTAAAAATCTATCGAGATACCTGTCACCCAATTCGTATTAGTGACAGCAATATCACTACAGTATTCCCCTCATTTAGACGACGACAATTACCTGTGCCCGTGTACAGGTAAAATATGAACATTACAACTAGCATACATGTTTTATTCTTAATAATTAACAGGAAACACACTATAAACTACTAATGCCATTGGTGTGTTTTGAGTTACAACACCATATGACTGGCTCATTTAGGAAAGCTGCAAGATGTAATCCTACATTGTTGAAAACAATGCATTGGATACGTATCTTTTTTCACTCAAATACAAACATTATATTATGTCTATACATATTTTATACAAATAGTCTTTATCGTCATTACCACTTTGTGTGCGATTTACAGAATTAATAACTAGTTTTCAACTAATCTAAAATCATGAATTAGATTAAAACTAATTGTTGACGCCTTATTACAATACTTATGATGCAACATTCAAATATAATTTTTAATATTACTATCATGAAATCCGTTCTTAAGTATCTTATATTACAAACTTGAATTTTGCATAAAAACTATTCAGCACTCGTCATTAATATTATCTACATGATTACAAGACATTCTGATTCATTCGCACAAATATTTTAAAATAAATATCTACCAGACTATTACTTAACCTAGCACGAATTTTGTTTATTAAAACTTATATAAATCACTAGATTGTTAACAACACTGTACTTCGAAGCAAAATAGCACTGTATCATATACTTGATTTTACAAGTTACCAGTTTAAATGCGGTTCCATAGGTTTCCGGGCTCGCCAACATAACGCATATCAATGAAAAAACCTTCTGAACAGTATACAAGGTGTACAGTCTCATTTCTGTAATGCTTCAGATGGATACGGAGAATGAAATCTCATGGTGTTTAGCTTGCGACTTCGCACCTGTGCTTACTGCTCAGCTTAGAAAGAATGTTGTGGAGGTTTCACTACTGTTTCAAGGAGTTGGGCCATTTACCTTTCAGTCCAAATTGGTCTACCACTTGTCAAAACTGCAGAACAACCTCCAGGGAATAAATTCAAATGAATGTGAGGTCAAAGAAGAAGATTTTAACTATTTTGCGATCAAATCTGCGGACAAGTTATTTTCAAAGGCCTAGAGATGTTATAAACAGATGTGAAAAGTGGATGGAGTAAAGGATAAATAAGTCGAAAAGTAACATTTTTTTCTTTGCATAAAAAATAGAAGCTAGTGATGCCAGAAACTTATGAAACCTACTTCGCATATCATCTGAATGAAATAGACATATTGGTTTGAATTTTTTTAATGTTATAACATCTTTTGAACATAGCTCGAAATTTTACCAGAATGTGCAATATGATTTGAAGAAGTGTATTGAAATATTACATTTTAGAAAAAAATGGACAGTGCCTTTTCCTTGGAGATACTGATAGTAATTGCGGAATATACCTTAGAACCTAACTAGGGATATTGTGATCTGATTCATAGAAAGAGGTGCTGCATTTATAGCTGACGGAGATGGTAAAGCAATATAGGCTGGTAAAAGATCGCCAGCATGCAATGAAAGGGTCTGAAGGAACGGCGCAGTACGGAAAGGTACATAATGTGAGGAGACGATTGTAAGAGGCGAAATAAACATGCTGCCACGAAGCACGAAGAGAGAGAGAGAGAGAGAGAGAGAGAGAGAGAGAGAGAGAAAGACAGAGAGAAAGAGAGAGAGAGAAAGAGAAAGAGAGAGACAAAGAGAGAGAGAGCAAGAGCGCGGGCAAGAGCGCGACCAAGAGCGCGAGCAAGAGAGAGGGCAAGAGAGCGAGCAAGAGCACGGGCAAGAGAGCGGGCAAGAGTGATGGAGAGAGAGAGAGAGAGAGAGAGAGAGAGAAAGAGAGAGAGAGCGCATGGGATGGGGGAGGGAGGTTACATCGATAATGGGTTTCAATGAACATCACAGAAGACGAACTATTAGGCAGTAGGGGATAGCTCTCATTCTGTCAGTCATTTCAAAACATACCTGATGTAAAAACTATATTTCATTCATTTACTTCGCCCATTACTAAAATCGATAGTTCTACGTCTCATTTTTACGAAACTTTACCAATGAAAAAATATATTCTTAAACAGACCATTTAAGAACACACAACACTTGAACTCTCGATGAAGGAGAATGTTCACACGTGTTGGTCGAATGGAAAAAACAATTTTAATTCTACATTTACAAACACATCATAGTTTATTCGAAACATTCAAATGGTTGTAGCAACTAACCTACGGAGAGGAGAACATTCACTTCGAATGCTGAATGTTACAAAGTTTAAATACAAGAGGAAAGAAATCGGATTTGAAATGGAAATAGATGGAAATTTTGATGTAAAAGAAATACCAAATGAGAAATATCAAACTAACACACACCAAAAATAATATTTCACAAATAAGGTGTCATTTTGAGTCATTCTTAAATGCTTTACGAAACGAAATCCTAACTATTTAGGATGAAATCAAACTTTATTAAGATTCTTTTGAAACTTCTCCATAAACTAGTTACTCTTCATGAATGAGATAAACCACAACTACTCTATTATGTTTAAGCTTACGTTGCCGCGATTCATTTGAAAACACCTAGTGTTTAGACATTCTGCATAATACGTTCGGTTTTCTGAGATGGTGTTTTTACACTTGCCGTGCAGTTGTAGTCGATGTCAAGGTGGTAGAAACTCTGTTTAGGAGTCTCAGTTGTTCTATCACACGGAATCTTCCGTTTCTCCCTTTATGTCATGAAGATCTGGGAGCACATGACTATAACTGTTTGGTGCTCTCCAAAGTTCGGAAAATATTTTCTTCCTTTGTAGTCGAAGTGTTATTTGACTTCACCAATAACCTAATCTGCAGATATCTCACACTATCGTTTCTTAATTACTTATTTCTATAATTTATATGATTCTATGCTACTGCTAATCTAATTTAACTTATTTTCTACTACACTTTCTGCCGAGTCTTATTTACGTATCAACCTCGAGAAGTCGTTCTCTGAACTACGAGTTTCCCTGAAGAAAAAAGGAGAAAAAGAAAGAATCTCTGAGATCAAAAAAAGAATTTTATTATAGTTATCTTAAGTACTTTTTATAACTTATTTATTTTATAATTTTAAAAGTTTAATGTAGCCTCATTAACAAAGAGCTACATCCAACGCAAATTGTATGCATAAGTTAATAACGTATATGGACAAAACCAAAAATAGATAACGGCAAAGAAGAATAGGTGAATCGAAGATTTCAATTTCAGTGATGGAGAGCCTCAACATAAAAAAGGTACAAAAATACGAATATGTTTATACCGAAATTGAAATTTTTGCGACTACCATCTGATTGATTAAAAAATTAAAAAGTGTATAAATAAATGAACAGTCATACAAACGCAGCATTTTAGAAGGTTGCGGTAAAAGAAACTAAATTAAACTTTTTTTAAAAATAATTTCTGAAGATACGCTCCCATTCTGTGATGTATCTCTGGGAGGAAACATTGCTTCACATCGTTTACCAAAAAATAATTGTAAAGAGGAAAGGGAATATTTAATTAAAAGACTGATGAATATTAAGATATTTTTACCATTAGATGTTAAAATGTTCTTTAGTCAACCCAATAGCACAGGTATGAAATACGCATATGCATTTCTGTTATCATGTAAAATAAAATTATAA
Organism: Gryllus longicercus; assembly: GCA_038098605.1. Lineage (NCBI taxonomy): Eukaryota > Metazoa > Arthropoda > Insecta > Orthoptera > Gryllidae > Gryllus > Gryllus longicercus. The sequence continues at coordinate 246,249 of JAZDUA010000718.1, read as the reverse complement.
GATTAATTCAAGTTGTTAAAGTAATGCTGAGAAATTAATTCATCCTTTTTTAATGAAAATAATTAATGTATTGTAAAATACAAAATCAGTATATGTATACAATGTTTTGTAAGCGTACAAATTAAGAAAAGCAAATTCTTCCTTAAGGAAGTTGAAAAAAGCTTTAATAATTTTAAAAAAAAGTGTACACGACAGACACCAAATGCCTGGAAAGCGTTGCGGGAACATCTAGCAGCAAAGGAAACGATCTTAACCGCTTTCCAGAAAAGCGATGTCGCATTCTAATTATTGGCCGTAGCTAACATAAATCACCCAATCCGCGAATCCGCGCGTTTTACTGTAGACACCACTCGTCTCCAGAGCGGAACCGGAGTGGTACGGGGTCTTAGCGTGGCCAACTGACGGATACCACAAATAACATTGAAATATTGAATAGACGTAATGAAAATGAAATAATAATTGAACTTAAAACTTTTCAATTTAAACATTCAATGTTAAAACAAATAATACAATTGAATAGCTCAGGAGAACAAGGAGCACATGGGGATGGTTCTGAGATAATGATGGTTTTATCTGAACCTCCCTCATACATCTCAATACATTTTTAAACTTTTATGCACAGTATCTTTGCATGAAAGTCCATACAGAATTTGAATGACATATTACACTGAAATATTAATATTTGAAATTTTGAAGGTTGCTAATAACTCAATTTCACAAAACATTTGGGATAGCCCCTTGTTATACTGAGCTCTTCAATTTTTACAAATTAATTAAACTTAAAATAATTTAACCTACATTATTGTGTAGCACAAAATGTATTATGTATAGAGATTTTGAAAGCTAAATTCAGTTAATTAGTTAGTCTTTTTTATCGTTTTATGAATATAATATAACGTATGAATATAATATTTTATTTAAAATATATCGAAGGACTCTATTCTTTGAGGGCTCTAAGCACTGTTAAGTCTGCTCTGGCATTTATCTACCCCTGTGATAGAGAAACGACAACCGATTCCGAAATTTGTACCATCTATTAAATGACAATTTTTATCGAATATAAGATTAAGATTTGGGAAATGTTGCCAAAACAGAGACAAAGAATACGTTTAACACCATTTTCACGCGGCTAATAAATTATTTTAAGAATGTGGTAATTATTTAGAACCCGTGTGGTCATGACATATTTACATACATCCACAGGTTTTTATTTCTGAAGCTAAAGAAATGAATATAGTAAACAACAAATTTATTCTTTCTTATTTAGGTGGATATTTAAGAATAGTCGTCAATTAATGGTATCGTCGCGACCATCATTTACTGAGAGATGCCACAAAAAGAGAGTTTATTAAATGATTCGTCGCTATTTTTAGTCAATTATTTGTCTATGAACAACCAATTAACTGAACAACAACGCATCACACAACCAAACATCTCTCTACCAAATAGCTGAACTCTTACAAATGAAAGTCGGTAGCCGTTCCAGTAAGCATCGTAGATTTTTTAAGTTTTTTGAGTCAAAACGACCAATAAATGTTATACAAAATAGGTAAAAGCTTCAAAAACATCAGCCTGCAAAAGCACACAGATGATAGAAGGCACTTAGTACGAGCTTTTTCTAGAATTACGACAAAAACGTTTATTTATCTCTGTTGACAATTCACTAACTGGTAACTATCTTAATAAAAAATCCTCCTAAGCAAGTTGATTAAACCATGTTGTTTACTGTTTTCATTCAGAATTTCAGAAGACAAAAAATAATTTACACACTAATCTCTAGTATCCAATTAACATTGAATTAAACGATGCTAATTATGAGGTAAAATAAGTGAAGGAATTAATTAATAAAGAACACATAAAATAATGAATTATAAGACGATGAAAAACAATCGAATGCAAGCTGAAAATTTGAAGATAGGACTTATTTATGATTGAAGAGTGTACGAAAAATAAATAATCACAGATAGTAATAGGTTTTGAAAGAACAAGAAAACATTTATTTTAACAGTTAATATGTATTGAAAAGCAATGAAAATATTAATGGCAAATACCACATAGGTATGAGTTTTCCGTCATTCAGACGCTGAGGTTAGGGGAAAGGTACACACCGAAAAGAATAAGGAGTGGTCGCTACGTGGTTTGAGTGTTGCGATTGCGACAAAACCCAGGCGTTCGGAGGGCACGTGTTTGAACTACAAATGTTTGGCACGTGCTTGCTCGAACTCCCTGGCTTTCGTCGGTCACTCAGGCACGATCCGTCAAATATCGCAATATTCGATTTTATTATCGACTCTGCCGACCATCAATCACGCGGTCCAATCGATCCACGTGGAATTTGTGGTGGTCAAACTGGATTCGCGGCATGTTATCTCGTGAGTTTTTCCGTTTTCGCTACCTCTATTCTGCCGTTACTCCTTATCCAATTCATGACATTTATTCGCTACCATAAACGGAGTGTATTAATGTTTTGATGGATAAATGAAAACGAAGATATGGCATGAATGATGAGAAATGACGATATGAGATGAAGGGAAAACCGGAGTACCCCGTGAAATCGTGCTGCGAACCCACTTTGTCCGCCACTGCGTTCAAATGGATCGACAGGATAATGATAGTGGAATAAGAGGCCAAGCGTATCGGGAGAACCCCGAAAAAAAACCGCTTGACCCCAAATACATTTCCTGTGGATCGGCCGAGATTTGAACCCCAGTACCCAGAGGTTGCAGGGAGGCAAGCAGGTCTAATCGCTACGCCACGTCTCACCCTCCAGTTACTTGATCTTCAGCCGATCACACTATCCTGCACTGGCCGCACTCCTGGGAGACACATCGATTCGTCTGAAGACGACGCACAACTCACAACTACACAAGAGAAGGACGTTTGGATCCAAGCGGAAATGGGGTTGACACGTGTGCGATAGAACCGACGCACGGCATAGATAGTAAATGGAAACCAGTCTGAGCCCTTAAAACGCTGGTTTTCATGTCAGTGGTCTGGAACTACACAAGTCTCAACCTCACACCCATTTTAATCGGTCAGTTGTACAGAGTTCAACTAGCCGTTTGGAATGCTAGGAAATGCCAGAGCAACTCATGGAGGAAAGTAATTAAATTAAATTGAGTTTAAATTAATATACAATTTTTACATAAAACACAAGACAATGAAAATTAAAAATCGTTAATACAGATTTACTTACTTATAATGTGTAGAACGTCCACAAAAATAAATTTAACTTAGAAAAAGCAGGCAGAGAACAAAATTGTGTTTACAAACGCATTCATTTGAGTTCCTCATAGAATCATTTAATATAAATGTTACAAGAAGGAAAATAAATACACAAAATATTTTATAATGACTTGATAAGATTCAGAAATGCATATTATTAGAAAACAGCAATATTATTCAGAAACGCATATTATTATTATTAAAATTCTTCTTCTTTCGCCGTTATGTTGCGTGTATGCTGGAAGCGATGCTTGAGACATGAAATTCGCAGTCCAGAGTTCGATTCTCGCTTTGTACGCGCCCGGCAGATTGCTGACACCGACCTATTTGCTCGTTCGGACTCCACGAGTGGTATACTCTGAACTCTGAGCTCTATGAGTTACTTTTTCCTTTGCATATCACTCGCGCATATTGTCGAAAAATACAACAACAAAAAAAACTTAATGTCTCCGAAACTCATGCCAAATGCAAAGCTATTTTAGTTGCTACCTGTATATGGGGAGTTTAAAAGTACATCCAGTTTTAATAGATAATAGTTGCTCTCCTTATATCTCATGGAAGCGAATTTGGAGAAAATCGAAGGGGGAAATGTTTGAAGGGGAAAAGAGGAAAAATTTAACGACAATTAATTGAAATTGTAAATGATAATAGTTGTATGAAGAAAAAGGTAGAGGAATACCAATTTTCCTTATGACAATTCAAAAGTGGACAGAAACGAGCATCACTTTGGGCAGATAACCGGCAAGATATTGAAAAAAGACAAAGAGATGTTGGAAAACCGAAAATAAGATGAAATAATTTAAAAAGGGTATGAAAACACTTCAATTAATCTGAAATAAGGAGGAGGGAGAGAAGAAAGCTAGAAAAACCTCAAAGAAGGGTAAGAAGACATCCTATTAAAGTTTAATAAGAGATACTCCCCGACCTCAACTTAACGAAATACAGAATAAAAAAATTGAAGTAACTTCTGGATGTCAAAGAATCATGACAAACATTTTATGGGACACCTGAATATTCTTTACGGTTTTGCGAGAGTTCTATCTAACCAAATTCCAATGGTGCTACGAACTGCACCGTAGACAAAGACAACACGCAATGCATTGGTGTCGTGGAGGTTGCATCTCTAGGCGCTCGCCTCCGCGTTCCGCAGAACACTTTCTACGGCAGGCTTGCAAACTGTGCTGCTCGACACAAAATGATCCACAGGTAGAATTTTGATCAATGCTTATATTTGGCAAGTTATTTCAGAAACTTTACACATACACCATATTTACAAGTATATAACATACCTAAACCATACTGTGTTTCAGTTTAAATACGACAAATGTGTAAATGAGATGGAAGATGATAACGTTTTATCAATGAACATGGTGCAAAATCTCATATAACGACGTAAATTACACATGCGGCATTTGACCCTGATTATTTGGAGTATCTTCGTGCGTTGGTGTTTGGCTCTATCTGCCTGCCTAGCAGGAGAAACTGTTACTCATGTAATTTCGTTAGTATAAGAGATTTACCACATTTTTTGACAAAATATGATCTTTAATCTCCCTACACGCTCTAACAAGTTTGCATGATTCATTCTGAATCACATATATTACAAGTGATACTATTCGCTGAACATATCATCATCTATTTACACGATTTACTGACATTCCTGGTCTATAAGTTTATAATACATAATTTTAACTTAAGCACATATATGTTAACACCTTATCACACAAATTATATTAATGCACATTTTTTATCTATTCACTATGTTCACTCAATCATTCTTTTCTCAGTTTCTCACGCAACTAGATCTAATTAAATGTAATTATACATCATTCTAAGCTGCTTCTCTGAGTCGTAAGTCCAATTTTGTTTTCCCGGAACTCAAAACGTTACGTGATGCTTTCTAAGAGGGTTCATTGCTTTCAAGAGAATATCTTTCTGAAAATTGAGTACAATGTTAAAATGTTTTCCGCAAAATGGTACTTAGGAAATTGTCTTTTAATACTTCATGCAGTAACGTAACTAAGTCGAAATTAGAGGTATTAAAGCAGAGAGAAGAACTAATGAAAAATGAAAACTGATAAGCGTTCTCTGAGTGGCCGATACGACCATCAATGGAGCTAGGTATTCATAGATCCATACAATCATCAAATGATTCGTCTTTTGTTACCACCATTCCGATGTTTTAAATTACTGTTCTTCTGGCAGCAGACAGCAAGAACTATACCTTCGGACTTCAGATCTTTAACTACTTAATTAACAAATTACTCAGAAATGTTATTAAACAATCAAAATTAATAGATCGTTGATTTGAAGATTTTTCTCTCTTCGGTTTATACGTACACACACACTTTCTAAGTGCTTGTATCGAATTAGATGTATTACGAGAAATGCAAAGGTACGTAATTACTTTACGTGTAAACGCTTCAAGTGTGTTTTATAAGTGATGCGGCTGGTAATGTATTGAGGGGGCGATACAAAATTTTGGACTGAGACTCACACAGTCTATCTACATACGTCGAATATTGCGAACGCTTATAGACCATTTCTATACAGAATGCCCCAGAATAAATGTTACAATCTTCTAGGGTATGTACGGGGCCGAAAAGATAACCTTTTATCAATAAACAAATGTGGAGAATCTCATGTAAAAAAGTCATCTCTTGCCCTGTTTGGTTAGCCATCCATTACACAATGACTGGCTGGTGTACGTTTTCATACAAACAGATTCGTGACCTGGCGAACACCAGTGCAAGACGAACTGCGCATCAATCGATAGTAAATGCCATATGATTAACTTAGTTAAATGAGATTTCACACCAAATGTTCATTGAAAAAACGTGATAATCTTCGACCCCCTACATGCCTCCCAAGTTTCTACTATTTATTCTTTGACTCCCTGTATATACATTTTCGATCTAGATTTCTTAAGAACTAGTTTCATGAATTATGTACACTTCTTTCGCTCTCTGAATCGGTCACTCTCAATCAAACACATCGCTAACAATTTGTAAACACACGTTCATTCTCAAAGATTTTCATTGTGAAATTTCGGGAAACTGTGTTATAAAAATTCAAATATCCTTCGAATACATAATTAATTAAACGTCAGGCAATTCTAGGGAGTTGTATAGGATGTTCGTTAGTGACCTGATACTGGGTGGCGTTATAACTTTCAATGCTTCGAAATTGTTGTTAATTTGAGATTATTAACATATTTGACCTTCCACGGAGTAACTTGTGCTTGATGCAAGTGTATTGCCGATCCGCAACCACTTGCATTGTAATCGAGTAGAGGAAATAAGACTTCCATTCTTGAAAATACAATTTGTTTACAGGAGCATATTTTATCGAATCAAAATTTTATGACGGCTTTGGCTTAAACTTCAATTATTACAAAAATAATTCATAATTCAGTAGATATGATTAGCAATCGCTGCCACCCGCAATAATTTATAACATTTTAACAATATGTATTTGGCTGTCCGGGAAATGCCGTGTCCAAGACACAGTTACCATCGTTTCGGCCGCAATTATGCGACCTTCCTCAAGCTGTAATGTGCGAAGATGGTCTGGCGTCCGAAACGTGACGGCCTACGTCATAAAATTTTAGTACAATGTTTCTAATAATGAGAAATGTAAAAGTTTCCAGTAATGCCTTTTATACACCATACTGCATTGAAGAAATAATTTGAGAACTGTGAGTTACAAAATGTTTACGAATCACATGCACGCCGAAGAGATGCACGTTATGCATATTCTCCCCATATTTTCTTAGGTTGCCATTTCCTGTCGTTGGACCTCGTGGTCTTGTTTAGATAGATAAAGACTCATCGTTACTTGAGTAACTTAAAAATATGTGCATTAAATTTCTTTTCACTGATACTAATATTATTTTTTGTATTCCAGCATTGTAAATGACCGTTTTTTGTGGCAAGAAATCCTAATACCAACATCTAGGTTGCCAAGTGCAAAGCGACTTTTGAAATTTGTTTTCAAAAGATAATTTTGGATCTTTTATAAATGTATAATGCTGTTATACAAAAAAACGTATGCAACTCCTTTATAATGTTACGTTATTCGATTCGTACAAGATTGAAAACTCGCTTCTAATGTCGCCCGTTTTGAAAACATGTACTTATACAATAAAGCTTAAGATTATAAATTAATTGCATATTATACTATCAAGTGTTCCTAAACACACACTGTTATTACTAAGTTATTATAATATTATAATTTTAATAATGTATTTAGTACCTTTATACCCCTGTAATAACGTTAAATCGAATATTATGAATTGAAGCGCGTCTTAGAAAGCTCACTGGCTAGAGAGTTATATAGGAAATCAAACAGAAGTAGTTAACGAGATATGACAGGAGAGGTAGTGAAGTATATATTATTTGCTAGTATTAGATGGAATATTGGAAAGCATAGAGATGTCTACTGGAAGAAACTTTTAATAAAATTAATATTGACAAACGAAAACTGCTATTTCAATTAATATTATAGATGTGGCAAAGGATGAGGAAAATGCTATTGACAAAATCACTCTTAATTGCTACGGCAAGAAGCAAAGAATACGTATGAAATAGAAAAGCGAAATTTCCAACCTTATTGTTAATTTACACTTTTACAGCATTATTGAAAAGTTAGTGAACTTGTTATATATATGAGTGAATGCGTACAATTCATCTAAGAATGCAGTTACGCGATGAAATTGAAAACGCGAAAGGAATAACCTTAATAACAGTTTGAACCGTAAGAAGATACTGAAAGTAACGTTGACATAACGTTGACGTCATGACAAAGCAACCTATATTTGAGAAACCATTTTCACTATTAACAGTTTCACTCACGCGCATTTCCTTGCTAATAAAGCAGACCGAAGGAAAAAAATGTATGCTCACTGGACTGGACTGGGCGATTTATCCTGACGATTTGACGCTTTACAATGGCACAGGAACACGGAGTTCATAATCTTACGGAAAGCGAGCTATTTTACAAATCACACACTTAGCTACAAGGAGACTCACGCAATGTGTCTACCAGACACCACTGACTTCTAGATGTAACTAGGGCATTGAGGAAACCGAAACGACAGTTGTCAAAGGTGCCAAGATCGCTTTTCCTGGTGTAAAAGCGATCACAAATTCACATTCCGTGATACCCAGGTGACGCAAAGGAAGAGACCTTAAACGAAGTATGCTTTATTGATAACCAGTGTTCATAAATGGCAAATTGTGATGTTTTGGGCCGAAACAACAAATAAAGTGCCCACGAAATGCGTCTTCCGTTGTGAACACAGCTGAAAGGTATTTCGTGTTCGCTTTGTAGTTGGATTCAAAGCGTATTGTAAGATAACTAAATATTCAATTGACGTGAACTGAAACATAATTGGGCAAATAATTAAAAAACATAAGCGATAGTTATATCATTTTTGTTTGTTTCATAACAAAAAACCCTATGGTATATAGAGAATATGCTTAGTTTGACCTTTAAAAGTTTCGTTAAAAATGGGTAAATTTCTCTGGTGTCATGGCTTCAATTTTCATCATACTCTTCGGACCATTGACTTGAAACTGCCCTACGAATTTGCAAATAGGAATCAGTGGTGCTACCATACACTAACGCAATCACACACATTTAACTACAGAAGGAGCCATTGAATTCGTGACTGTCTGATCTCACGGATACAGACATAGTCAACTGAATGGTCACCCCCTCTACTGTGTATATTCTCTGCCATATTCTCTTAAGTTATTTAAACTCAGCTGCAGTGTGAAGGGGATAACATTCGCGAGAAACTCTCACATTTGGAAGACTATCTATAGTACTAAATACTTATGTGAGAAAACTCAACGGGAAAATCCTGATATTTACAGCCAAAGTCTTTTGTAATATTTTCACTGTAAGTTGAAGATATTTTGCAATTAAATAAAATCGATAACTTTATTGACAAACCCTAATACATGTTTTGAGATAAGTTCACCATATACTGAGTTTTACAACGTCGGTGGTCTTTTTCATTATTTAATAAAATATTAGGCTAGACGACATCAAGTGAAGGAGGCAGCCATTTTGTCAACACGATCACGGAAGTGATTTACAAAATACGACCTCTGCTGACCTTGGACGAGCCTCGTCTGCGTCGTTGTGGCTGGCGATTAGACCAACAAGTTGTGGCCTTCCTCAGAGCGTCATGCTCAAGTCAACCATGATTTACAAAAGAACTGACACTCTATTTGTGACTCCAAGCCAATATTTTATTAAATTAAGCGTGTCCAGATTAAGCTGTAAGATAAATGTAAAGAACGGTATATGTGAACCGTTTTTGTTTTTAATAAAGCTATCAATTATAGTTTTTTGCGGAATAATGTCTCATTTTTAACTTACAATCAACGTCAGAATTACAGAAACGGATTCATTTAGAGAGAAGACAAACGATATGTTACAGCAATGATCAGAGAAAGTATAATTTGCAGAAAAGTCAAGTCTATGATGTGTTTGGCTAATGTAGTAAATGAGAGTAGAATATAATATTGCAATCATTGGTTTACATTATTAATTATTTCAAGAAAGAATGCCAAACACGTGCGACCTGTCTGATATCACCACGCAGGGTTTATCAATTACGGAAAGGAGAACATCAATTTTGAATATTTATTAAATATGCAAACAAAGGATTCCAGCTTGGTTACAGTTAGCGGTGACAGTAACTGTACACTAGGATTGCTACCATATTTAACGGTGGGATTATTTGGTATATACCTGCTACCATGGTTGGATTGCACATTGTGGATTGTAGCTCATAATACGTGGGCGTACACGAAGCAGATATAGAAGAATTACCAAACTTTGATCCGTACATACTCTTCACTTTATTTGAATCCGTTCCCGTTTTGCGATTGAGTTTTAATACATTCTGAATCACACTAAATTATGACTATACATTTATGTACAATTAGCACCAAATCATTTGGAGTTTTCCTCCCGAAACCAAAACACAATTTTCCTTGTTAATTCTAACTACTGAACAAATATTTCTGAAGAAAATTTTGTATATACATAGAGCGTTTAAAGACTATATATCCGTTATAATTAATGAAGATTACACAGTAAATAATGTATTTCATTATGTATGTATTGTAATGTATTAAAAAAACTCTATACATAATATTCACATGTCAATGATTTCACTGAATGTCATGTAAATTTTTTAACAAAAACCCTACTAGTTGTGTGGCAGAAATGGCCAACTGTCTTACTGATAAAGTAACAAGTATTATTTCTAATTTTATTTACATTCTACGTTATTATCAGATGCCTTTCTCATATCTTACTATTAAGAGTGAAGAATGAGGGAAAGCTTTAGAATTTGAGTACACTCAAATTCTAATTTTCTATTCCGCATAACGTTACTGTTCTTGCTCATTTCATCTGTGACCGGTTGCCCGACAATCAACAATGGAAAATCAGATAGTTTGGTTTTTGTTAATACAGTGCTGTAATTGTTTCAAATTCTAATTGCATCTGATATTGGAGTAATTTTCTTGAAATTCTCAATGTGGTTTTAGCGTTTCAAAATCCAGAAAAGTCATAAGAATTTAACTTGTAACTTATTAATCAAATTGAGCACAAATATGCTTGGTGAATGCTTTCATGTTGTTTCGGTATTCTGTGTAAATAAACAATTCGAATGCAATAAATTTCAATGGTAATGTTTTCATAACATGGTAACATTATTTTCAACGGTTTCGTAATTTGAGATTTTTTCCGTTTTTTCACTAAAGCTACTATTTTAATACAAGTATAAAGTGGAGTAGGTCGAAAAGGTAATTTCGTTTCTTTCAATGTATTTATCAATAACTAAGCTTTCAGAGAATTTTATAATTAAATGTAATGCGGTGTTTCATGAGGCGTCTTTGCTACTGAGTTCAATAGGGTACATATTTTGACAAGTTGCACTGTATCATGTATCGAGCATTCAATTGTTGAAAGACGAACAACGAAATCTCATGTTTTATAATCTATATTTATGAATATTAATGTAGTAATATTTATATACACGAACGTATTCTTCCGCATTTAACTGTCAGCCGAATATCATTTCGGAGACAGGGCAAAGGGTACCTACCTATGACCGAATATTCACTGGTTTAATTTTTTTACATTCAAAAGTTGCTTTCCAAAAAAACTATCTAACGTTGTAGTTGCTAATGAAAAGGAGATATACTTTGAGAAAATATTAATATATTTACGAACCCTATATTCTGAGAACCATTTTCTGGAAATTATTTTTCCGATTCTTTTGAATAAAATTACTTTTCAATACCAAAAACTCGTAAGTCAATCTTTTAATTTCGTTCTAAAGATAATTTAAATATTTAATTGTGTATTAATTTTGTTTCTCGATTATTTTCATGAAGGAGTGAAGAACTGTTATGGTGTTACACCTGCGGTCGGATAAATAGACCCAGATCCTATCTTGGAAGTAAGTTGGTATCACTCACCCAAGCCCAATTCTGAAGAGCCTGCAGTGTTCAGTTTCGTTTAGACAATTTATCCCTTGTGTTCTCAACTATCAAATGGTTTTTTCGGGATTTCGTTGGTACCCCTGCTCCGCAACCGACCGAACCGGCTGCAGCGCGGCAAGAACCGTTCTTTCCAATCGTTCGGCGACCGGCTGGGCCACTGGGGCCCGAGCACCTTAAAGCTAACGTTACTGTCACAGACACCAACTAGATATAACCTAGATAATCCTAGAGCTACTTTTGTATGTACAAACAGCGAACGCGACCCCGCCATTACACTCTGTTTCTCGTTTTTTTCCCCACTCTCAAACGCAGAAATTCACTTAGATTCGATTGTGACGTTTCAATTATATTTTCAAAAATAAACGTTGTAGAAGCCAGAAACGTGTATTAAGTCATGCGTTTGTTCAGATTGACATTTAGGACACATTTATATCCTTCTTCAGGTGTCTTGATTGTGAAAACTTCCTCAAACAACAAAACAATTCTATCCATCCATTAAAAAAACAATTATAAAATAACCGCTGTTACTTGACCGAAAGAAAAATACGTGCTATTTCGGGGTTCGACAAAACTTTACGATCTTTACTTTATTGTAATTCGCGAAATATTGTTTACTGGTGAAATACAAAATCGGTTTGTATTTATCAAAAGGAGCAAAAATAGAGAATACTTTGGAATATAAAAAAATATTTAGCGTAATTATTTTTTTTGAAGAAACAGCTTTGGAAGGACACTAACAGAACCATTTCACAGGTTCGTCGATTAACTTTTCAATGGATTGATTTGTGTGTAAACTCCCGATCGAATATGTTACGAATCTTGTGATAGGTCTGACAATGTGATGGGGGTGGTATTGTTAAACCAAAGATAGAAATCGTCTCGTTAACTACGTGAAAACAGTTCTAAAAATCTCCTTCGTCACGTGAGATGATTGGTTGAGTTCGTAGAGTAATCAGAGCGAAAAACAGCTGCTTATGTGTCGTTGGTTTTGGCGAAGAGAAGACTACATCAGGTTTTTCTGGAGGATACCCTGGTTCCACATTTTGATTTCTTGATCACCAATTATTTATAATATTGCGAAATATGTGTACATCATCTCTGCTCTATCTATACGTCTGGTCATATATGCATGCACCAAGTATCTTTAGTTGAATTGTTGGATTCCTAATTTGGCAATTTCTTTTCTCTTGACAGAAACATGATTCTGTTGATGTTCTATTTTAGGTGTAAATAATAACTGTTTATGTGTGACGATCTTTATATGAATTTGTCTAATCGTATATCAAGTGATTAACATTCCCAATAAGAGTGATTCTAGAAACTGGTATATCTTGTAGTTAAATTGACGAGAAGAAGACCTAGACTATCATTCTTGTGGAAGGTGAAATCATTCACACTAGCAAATTCTCATTAACGACATTATACTTTATCAAATATTAAGTCAATGGATAAGATAGTGTCTGAAACAAATGATATTAGCGGACCAAAACAATACTTTTGGAATGAGATCGAATTAGGCTAGACGAGGATTGGAAAACTCAAAAGTCTATCTGGTGAATTTAGACGCAATCAGACCAAACCAAAACCAGAAAATCAATTCATACTATATAGCACACGCATAGGAATATATGCATTCCACACACAATCTTATCATACCAAACGTCGACAGCTCTGAACAGACCACGAAGTCATATTCGTGCTGATCGTAATTTCAATTCAACATAAACAATATGACCTCCTTCATTCTCGTTTCGGATCTCTCTCGGATTCAACTGCAGTTTTTAAGCAGCGGGAGAAAATGGCCAGCACTAGAAGATCAACCCTATTTGCTCTTCAAATGACGTTACCGACGCCCTTGACAGTTCAAGTTCAGCCAATGAAGCAGTGCAGGTGAGAACGGGAGTGAAGCAACCATGCCGTATTTCGAAAAAAAAAAAAAAGAGATTTCCAAACACTTCGTATTCCAGCCCGACCGTTTAAGACGTGAGTGGTTGTGATAATTTTTCTTCACACTCTATGCCAAATTTCCCTGTGCTTGACTGCATAGGATCTCTGAATATCGATTCGTGTGCTCGTAACATTGACAATTCGATAAATGCCGTGTCAAGATGGAAAATGAAAGCGAAATGATATCCCGAACTATCAGAAGCTTCGACTTTTGAATGTCATGTTGGTTGGCGTTTTGACGAGAGTAAATTTGGCACAGCACGTATTGTACGTGAGGAAGAAAGTGAAGATGAAGGAGAAGAAGAAGAAGAAGAAGAAGGAAAGGAATAAGAAGAAGAAGAACAGGAAGAGGAAACAGCGGCAAACAAAATTAGCGAAAATAAGAATAAACACAAAATTCAGATTATTAGGAAGAGGGAATATGAAAGAGAAATTTGAACAAAAGACAGTTAGTGACGAGAATAACACAGCAAGAAGACAGTATCAGAATAAATATGAAGGAAGGGAAGCAAAGAAGAGAAAATGTGATAAATAGAAAAATAAAAAGTGAAAGAATGCTATAAATTGAAAACGAAAGACACCATTATGGATGAACGGAACGAAACATAAAAACAACCAAACAAAAAAAGCGAGGCTGAGGATCAGAGAAGTTTCAAGATCAATGACGACGTAAAAGTGTATATATGAAGATATTCAGAGAAAATAGAGGCATGCCAAAAAGAAGGTACGACTGCACCAAATAAGGTACAATTAACAGATTAAGTTACAAACGTTTCAGAGAAGCAAATGAAACAAAAGAAGCGAAGCTGATAATATAATAAGTGAATGAATGAAATATAAAAGAAACTGATACTTAAAAAATGGAGAACTAAAAAATGAAGACATATTGGTGCTAGTCAAAGAAATGCGTTAGAGACACAAATGAAGAACTGAGGCTGGGAATCGAAGCGTCGTCGTCTGTCGCGAGTGATTACGTAACAATTCGGAAATAAGAGCGTCGAGAAGGTCATCCCGCAACAGAAGGAATCCTGCCGCCCTCGTAAAAAGGATGAGGGAAAATGTACGGACTCATTCCCAACGTATACGAGAAGACCCGTCCCAAGTGACCTGGTCTCGTATTTTCTAAACGTAACCAAAACGGACATCAGGGTGATCTGGCAAGTCTTACGATACGCCTCACATAAAAATAGTTTGTTTAATGTGAAATAATAATTAACCAACCGCAACAAGTTGACACAACAAGTTGTTGTAGATTATTTTTTAATTCACATTACGGAGTACCCAAGATATCTGCTAGCACCACCGGATTTATTTCGAAATTTGATTTGTTGCACGAAGGTTGATTTGTTTGACATGGAACTGATGCATTCAACTACACGTCACGTGATGCATACAGTGTCGTAATGGTCTCAAAACGGAAATAGACGGAGCCCATGAGTGCAAAAAGCTCCCAGTTGAAACGCGAAATTCTTACAACAGTGAGGCAGCAAGAATATGTACAGATATATACTGCTGCCGTAATATATACACACGTTTTAAAAAAAATATATATCCCGAGGGTAGAATCACGTTTCAACGTACGAGCCCCTGAAGCGAATATATGAGAGCGAACCCCTCCATCTTCGTTCTGTGTCACATTCGACAACACGAAATTCTTGCATCAACCCCGTTTGAAAGTCGTGAAATTCGATATTTATTAATGCGATTAGAGTGGATATTCAATTCCGAAGAATTATCATTTGCACGATACATTGTACACTGAATTTTAACGACTGCAACCACTTGGCTCAAAAATCGGTGTATTCTGTATAGAATCGTATATTAAATAAAGTAGATATATTAAATTGATGATCATAGAAGAGTGCATGAAATATGATTAATTTTCACCGATTAGAAATTATGTGAAGATTTTTCAATTTTTGAAAAGAAACGAAAAATTGCAAATATTGCGTGATCTGGGCTGTCCGGGTGACGCCACGTCGAAGGCTGTGGGCGAAACGTCGACCACGACAAGATGGTCGAAACGTCGGCAACACAGCCTTCGACGCGGCGTCACCCGGACAGTCCAGATCACGCACATGACTCTAGCCGCGGAAGGCTACGACTTCATTTGCAAATATTGATTTACAAATACTCAAAGTATAATGACGCAATTGGAATGAATTAAAACTATTTAATAGTAACAGTAATGAGCTTTAGAACACGTGTTATACAATTTAATAGATTTCCTCACCCTTTTCAAAATATTTGCAATCATCTGAAAGAGCTCACCCTTAAATTTTCGTATAAGGTGTGATAAATGAGTGGGGTAATGCTTTTTTCACATGCTCACCACTTTGGATAAGAATTATCTCCGGAGAGAGGACGACTGACTCTCGTTTTGGCTTTAACTGGCATTAAAACCAACAAAAAACAACAAATTAGCCGTCTGCAGATCTCTTCAAATTTCGCGTAGCCGACTCCCGGACTGTAATGGATGAATAATGACGGGAGGTGAATACACATATTAAATTTCGACTTGAAACTGTCAAGAGCTTCTCAGATTCCTGTGTAACGCCGCTAATTCAGGGTGATGCCAACCTTGTCACAACCTCTCTCCCGAGGAAGAAACAGACGCAAGGGGGCAGGGGCCGCGTGGACGAGGGGGTGGGGTGGGGTGGGGTGAGGGGAGGGGGCATCCCCCTTTTCGAGATCTTCTTGCTTCGATCTGGGCCACGCGGGCACCTTCTCCGAAGCGGATCCGGATACCGACGGGTCTCCAGCACAACGCGCAACGCAACCGAAATGACAACTGAACGTCGGCTATTCTACGGACTAAGTGGTGTTCGGCAATCTGCCAATGCGACGACTGCATGAGATATCATTGAACATGCGCAATTATGCATTTGAAACTGCGTAATTATGAATTTTAAATTACCCAAACGTATCGCTTAAAAACATCTGCACTGAATTTCTCGTCAGAAGTCAAATATTTTAGAGTAACGTGGGGCAAGAGTCACTTTTTTTTAAAAAAAGAAGTGAATTTCCACTCGTGTAGTTGATGTATTGATTCAGTTTTTACACAGAGCTATGCTTAACGTATGAAGAATAAACTGCTCAAACAAGAATGGCGTATCTTTAAATTTAATGTCTAAAAAAATTAAAGAAGAAAGTGCGGAATTTTGCCCCGGATGCGGGGTAAAAGACCCCAAACAAAAGGGGCAAAAGTCCGAGTGAACAAATCTAAACTTTCTTAGAAATAAATTAATAATATTTACGAGGCTCATACGCATTAAATGAATATAACAAATTTTATTGCTAAATGATTAAACGTGATACGTAGATTCTGAAAAGTTATATTAAAATCTCCAATTGTAAATTATACTCTGATAATAAATCTCATACTGATGTGCGTTGCCCCAACTGTCAAAATAACGTTCTATTTGTGTTGCCTCCTGTCGGATATCTACTAAACTATTTATTAGTGCGATATGTAGGTCACATTTCACACATCCATACTCTTAATTATGGATATTAATTACTGTGGTGTTAACAGCGTAAACATATTTCCACATATTTCCACTATGTTGCAAAATTACAGCAAACATTAAGTTTAAATACGAATCGTGAGACCAAATTATATGTCACTTCATTGTCGCAGCAGTATTTGCACAGGAACTACTAAACTTTTTCTCACAGAACATCATCCATAACACATTCCAATTTATACCGCAGAAATGCCAGTTTCACTACTTAAAAACAGTAATTAGTCTAATTGGACTCTTACGCCATTCGGACTTTTGCCCCTTGCTACTCTATTTATTTTTTAATTAAGTTCTGTTTGTTCAATTCTTAACAAAACTTAAATATATTACCAAAGCCGCCACAGACTGCCTAAACACCACTGAAACTACATTGTTCACACTAATCTAGCACGCCAAAAAATGGAAAAACTCAAATAAATGCCAACAAAGAACACAGGTAAAGCGAAGTTTCTTTCTTACGCATTCGATCTAAACTAGATGCACTTTTTCTTGCAATATCAACATTTTCATTCTACACCTCGCATCACTAAAAGCAATTGACAACGAAGTTGGATAAGAGCAGAACAGCACAAAAAAGAAATGAAAGAAAGCACACAATTCATCTAGATCTTAAATGACAGTTAAACTGATTCAAAGGCTCTAATTTTGAAAATCGAAAGTATAAACATGTATTTTTTAAATGGATAACGTCAAATAACGGAATTAGGCAAAATAGCAAGAATTTACTCAATGGAAGAAATGAAAACAACAGAAATGAATTTTATCAAACTCCAAAACAGAAGAGATGACACAAAATTCAAAAATATACTTAAAACACGAAAAGCTGTATTTTCACAGAACATAATCTCGTAAAACTATGACAGTAGTCAAAATCTTACAGAAAGAAGATAGGAGCAGAACACCCAACATGTAGTGGTCATCCTAAATGTATTCTACAAGCAGCAATTCATTCCCGAGGATCTGCCGAAAGCAACAAGATATGCAACTTCAACAAAAGCAAAGAACACTAAGAAAATGTGAACGCGAGGACATTCCACTCGACATTGTAAAATGCACTCTGCGAAAAGATGTAACAAGTAATAGCAAAAATGTGTCCATGAATAGATAATTTTACAATTATAACATTGTTTAAGTGTATTAAACATAGCGATAGTTTGAATTATATTTCATTCACGAAGGACCCAACAATGGCCACATGTTTCTCTATTTGCATAGGTACTCATATGGGCAGTGGGAATACATTTACACAATATTATATCACAGTGTTTATATACAATGACTTATAGCGATATATTACCATTATGAAACGCATGCGTATTGCTACAAAAGTCACATCTACTTTCGATCTTCACTTCTGGGACCTTATTAAACTATCTATGTACAGTTAGTATCTATGTACATGTATCAGTGTTTATGGAACACTTTTAAGCCTAGTCACGTAACACAGTAAGCTATTCAACATGAATAACGCTAAATATCTTATAAACAGCAAACTTCATGTAGCCTAATTTCTTACGTCTCAATGAATGTTGTATGTATTATAGCATGTAATTTTCTGGTTACCCTAGATCTGGTTACCCGAGTAAATACTAATTTTACTCTTAAAAGTTATTTTATTGTGAGAAATATTGAACTGTTTAAAAATATTTAGTGTTTATGTATAGCACCTTATGCTACATACATGCATTATACATGCATATAAACATGGTATATCATGTGCGTTTTAACATGTATGATACTTTAATAATAAAAGAATGAAAAAATTGAAATTATGTTTCGGTATTGTGAAGAAATTTAAAATAATATATTTTCTCCTATTTTTAACAGATCTAAAACACTTTTGAAGACTTAGTAACACAAATGTAGAAATTAATTAAATAATAAATTAATGAAAAATGCCAAAATGTCACGGCCGGAACCCAAGCAGAGTAATGAATGTTGGAAAATGTCGAATGAATTGTGGATTTTATGTTTTAAGGGTTTGTAGTAAGATTTTCAGATTTATATTGATGAACAGTTAAACTTTCGACAAGTATGGTTCAAACTCATTTCAGTTCTAAATTTATTTAGTCTATTTACTTTAAGGGCGACTGTAATGTATGTACCACAAATTAATGCTTTGATTCAAGTTTTGTTGCAAATGTAGATATTTTCATTTCATTCTTTAACAAATAAGTAATTTTATTCTTTGCAAATCGCTTAGATTCTGAAAATTATATTGAACAATCTGTGATAATACTGGCTTTCTGAACCATTGTTTTGCTTTACGTTATAAGGAAATTTTGATACTCTGTAGGCGGCATATTTGTTAAAAGTACGCGCAAAGGAAAACAAAGTGGATACGTTATTATTACGTAAAAAATAATATTTGTATATACAACTAACTTATTTACAGAATACAGTGCAAGAAACATTAAATTAGATATTGACGCTTTATACATTTTATTTATGAACAGATTGATCAGAAAGAGAGTTATCATAATTTGAAAATGAATGTAGCAAAAAAAATAAAAATACGGTTAGAACATAGTTTCAAATACAGATACTGTTTTATACTACAACTACTGTTATGGAACCTTTGTAGAGCGCAATTTATTTTTCTTCCTTTTTTTGCAAAAAGGCTTAACTAGTTTGTTTTTTCTAGGTTTGTCTAACATCTCTCTCTCTCACTCTCTCTCTCTCTCTCTCTCTCTCTCTCATTTGCCCCTCTCTTTCTCTCATACCCACACATACACAGGCTCATCCTTAATTAAAAACGTGCAACTTAACCTTCTTATTTTGATTAAATTTTCACTTATGATGTAAAATTTTTTATTGGAGTAATCGGCATTGAAATAGTTTTTGAAATTCCAAATTTTTTAGTTGAATATAATCAGTTTGCTAATCAATTTGAGGGATATTTGCAATCCTGTTAAGATAGGGTATTACTTTTCAATTCTTTCTGGTAAGTTGCTTTTTAAATTGAAAATCTCAAGTGAGTTTTTACATTCTGAACTGCTATTATTGAATTTTCAATCTTAATTACGAACCTTTTCACATCACGAAGACGAGAAATCGTAAAAGTAAAAGAACTGATTTTTAATACACATCTTACTTTAATTACTAACTTTAACACTAGAATTTATCTACAACTACCATTATTCTAATGGTAGCTAACTATGCTTATATTTTCTAAAGTGATTCGGAATTACAGCATGCGACAGCAATACTCGCAAATCCTTATTTCTACTTTTATTCATTCCCAAATTTTCCAATGAACTTATTTTTAGACAGCCATAAGTCAAGTCCGTTACGTAGAGGGCTAGAGCAGAACGCTAAATGTTCAGTTTTTAATACTAGTTCTAAAAATGAGACAGTGCTCAAATATTCAGACAAATTATAAATGCAACAAAGAAAACAAAATACTTCCGTCTGATCTGTTACGACTGATCTATTACAGTCTCTCTATGTGTTACAACTAATGTAATATGGTATCCAATTAAATTATTTGAGTATTAGAATTAAAATAACAGGAAGTCACTAAGGCTGTCTAAATATTAGTTTACGACACACATGGTAAATGTGATTTTATTTTGCTCGTAGGATTGCGATACTTAAATCTATCGACATCATATTGCAACTATCCCTACTCGCAAAATAAAATGTCATTTTTTCCACTGGTATAATAAATAACTAGTCGCTACAACTGCTATAAAACTAGCGGACTACATTTATATCTGTAATGAAGTTTGAGGATCCAATTTGCGAGAATAGCATTCGCAAATACTCACTACTACGTATTTCTCTTTCTAACTTTTCCAGTAAAATTATTTACCTACACCTACTATTAGACTAGCATACTACGTGTAAGCGTCAGTACACGCCTGATTACGCTTTTGTCCAGTATTCATGAGCACACTCGAGCTTTGGAAGGAAAGAGAAGGAACTAAATAGAAAACACTTGACTAGGGAAACATTGCACAGTCAAAGAAAATTTCTCAGACAATGGAAAGACAGCAGCCGAATAAATATATTTACAGGAAATGAAATTTACAAATATATTACAAGCAGAAGCCAACTTACGAAAAACGACGAAATTGTAAAGATTCACTCTAGATCAGTCGTACGGCAAAGACGAAATAAATATATGAAAGTAAAGAAGCAAAGCTAGCATTTATTCAAGGCGATCACTAACCTCTATAATGTGAAATAGTAATTTTCGTTTGTCTAGGTATACGTCTTAACAAGCTTTGATTGGTTTTGATTTGCAGCTTTTTCCACCGACTGCTCTTGTATTGGAAAATCCGACTTTGCAGCATGCGGCCCCTGTATATACACGAATTTAAGACACAACTTCCACTCAGCTATCATATTAGTCCGCTCAGCCGGACCCAAGAAAAACATAGAGTACAAAAATATCCAATAGCCTTTTTATAATTGAAGGGGTCAGCAAAAGAAGGGTCTATCCCACATATACATAGTATGGATGAGATAATAAGGATTTTTACCTGAACTTCCCTCATATAAGCAGATGCATTTTAAAGCTTCTAAACTCAGTAGTTATTTACGTCCATACTAGATTTAAATAACATTTTTGACTAAAATAATAATATTTGAAAGTTTGTGTAATAGTTCACATTGAACAAAAAAATGTGGGATGACCCCTTGTTCCACTGAGGCCTTCAGTTTATATTCAGATGAGTTCATTATTTACGATGAGGAACATTTCATGTAAATCATAATTTAAAATTATTTTGCAGGAACATAGAACAATGATAAGAAATTTAAGAGTAGAAACTCGTATTAAGAAAGAGCACAATGCCTTAACATACATGTAGTAACATCATACAAATTAATGGTTTCTTTATCCACTTAACCTCATCTCACACAGATATGAGAGAAGTTGTATTGTAATTGGTAAAATAAATTTAAAAACGCATATTCACGTCTCATACGTGATAAAAACTAACACATCATTATGTTGCTAACAGATGTTTGACTTAAACTACCCTCTTCACAGTATTTCAAACGCGGCAAAACACCAACATTTAATAAAACGAACCCGATTGAAATGGTTATGTATGTGAATTCATTCTCACAACCTAAATCTTTTTATTCCGCCAGTAACAATTAAACCTTATGATCTAACACTTAACTAGATGTCTACCACTATTCTACACACACGACAACTACGTCATCCTCTGTCGCAAAACAGAGGACGGTGCGCCAGCGTGCCGTGAGGATTAGCGAACTGCGGCAGTATGCGAGGGACTTTCGACCCAAGTACTCCGAGAATATTCGACTGATGGGGAACCGAGGAGAACCGCTTTGTGGACAGCGTGGATTGTGTTCTGAGTAGATCGAGTTGACATTTTAATTATTGTAAATGTTATTAATTTCTAAATATATATATTTATTTTCCTTCTTGTGATGTTTTTAATAATATTTTTGAGAAGGAGATAAAGAGATGTTTCATGTTCACAGCAAATCAGTTAGAGATTGTCCATAAATTACGTAACACTATAGAGGAGGTTTCAAAGTTGCATTAGGCTGTGTTACATGGGCGTTAGGTTAGTGTTACTTAACACTGATATTATTGTTTTACTTTTTCAACATTTTCTGAAATAATTCCTTTTTTAGTCTAAAACATTGAAATATTAACTAATTAATTCGTTTTGAAACATTAACAAATTACATGTAAATTGTTACAATAAATGAAAATGTAGTTCATCAATTTTTTATTGAATTTATAAGATTGCGAAGAATAGTTTCAAAACTGACAAGTAAAATATTCTAGAATTCCAATTGAATTGGCGCAGTAGACTCTCTCGCTCGAGGGCGTGTTCACGGCTTGTGATCAAATATTTTTTTGGCCTATGCGTCCTTCCTTCACTGAAAACTTGCCCCCAATCTTAGAGAGTCTGCATCACCAACCAATTCCGACTTTAATTATAATAAATTTTGATATACAAACCAAAAAAAAAAATGAATATAAATTGTTATTATTCTGGTAAAATTTATTTTCACTTCTTGCATTTACAAGATGTGGGGTTTTGCGCAAGTGTCACGTGATTATCGAGCGGGTTCAAACGGGAGCGTTACAGGGGGTGAGGGGAGTATTCAAAATATTCCAAATACGTGTTACGTAATTCATGAACGGCCCCTTAGCTTCTCCCGAAGATTTAAAGAAGGAGCAATGCGAAATGGAGTCCCACAAAAAAGCCATCGTAGTTTCGTTGGTAACCGCTTGGCTACGCTGACGCGGGTATCCCTCGAAACAAGGAAACGTTCGTCGATATGCTCCCATCGAAGTAAGTAGATAGTTCGCGATATTTCCGTTCGGGTGCTCTTCGGTCGAGTACCCCCTCGCGTGCTGTCGCCGCTCGCGCACGCGTATTGACTCTGGCGCACTCACTACTGCTTTTCCTCCGCTTGTTTTCGTCCGTCATCGGCCCGTCAGGTGGCCTTGGCTCCCGCCCCCACTTTATCCTTAAGGTTAGCGATTACACGGTTACGGATATGAAATGCAAGGCTTCTAAATGCATCGTCCGGCGTCTCCAAAGCCCTCGCAAGACTTTCGCTTGCCTAGTACACTGCGCAGCTCGGAAGAAGGACTTAAGCGGCCATTATCAACGTGTGATCTGATTGATTAGTTGGCTTTTCAAACGCGTCGACTGCTAAGATCATTAGTTCCGTAGGTAGTGTCCCCGTGTAGTGCATTTTTTTTATCCTGGGAGACGGCGGCGATCTTTCCCCAGCAGGATGTCGAGATCCGGCGTTGCCCTACACGTCGGCTGGCGGAATTTCCCCCGAGCTTGTCCTGGCTGGGGCGCTGGTCTGCTGGTGGGAGGTACCTGGTTAGGGGGAAACACCAGCAAGTTGTCGTGTAGGTCTGCTCCGGATCTCGCCATCCAGCTGGGGAAGATTACCGCCTCCTCTCGAGATGAAAACTATGCACCACACTTACGGGACTAACACTCTTCGTAGTTTCGCGCCCGAAAACACCAATCAATCAATCAATCAATCAATCAGTCGGAAGCCGCTTGGCACCATGACCTTCGTCCGCTGTAACAATTAGTGGTTAAGAAAACGTTTCCACTTAGAACGGAGGAGTCAGTTGTAGGACAAGAGATTGTATCGTTTTATTTAAGATTAAGAATTTCGCCTAATTACAGAGGAAATTACGGCACACGATATATAGTCGCCACCTGTTTACTGAGTAAAATGCCAATAATTTTTCGAAATGAAAAATTAATCATGAACGTTTAAGCTTTTCAACTAAGAGGGATTAGGAATTTCATTGATTTATTTGAACAAGATTTTATCTTCGTTCAAAGAACTATCGTTGATTGAAGAACATTGACTTCGGTTAACGCTAATATTGACTACATTTTTTGTAGGAGGAAAGTGTAAGCGAATTCATTTGCGAGAGCTTTGGAAAAATCTGAATAAAATTTGATTTGAGAGAAATAACTTTAGTAAAGCGTCCAATGACAACAGTCCGTTCCATTCGCAAAACTAAAGCATGCATTTCTGTTTATTCCGTTGAATACGAGTTTCACGAGAATCAAAACAGAAAACAGTTAAATGATTGATAACAGCACTGAACATTTTCCTTTAAGATTGATTATCACACATTTGGACAATTTTGCATTGCCTTTTTTTAACCGTGCCAAAGTCTGTTTTAAAAACGATCATGAGTATAATATCCACTCTTCATCACGATAAACTAATTACCCAAAATGTCAGCAGTGAAGTGTTCAAAAGGCCTGACGGCAGATACATTATTTCGCATCCTGAAAATGTATCTCTAAACATCAACCGTCACTAAATTGCTGAAAACAAAAGTTCTTATTTTCAATTTTGACATCCCACGCAAACCATGTGTAGTTTGCATAAAAAACATGTAACTCTCATCAAAGTTTGTTACAATGATAACACCAGACGAAAAATAAAGACACTGCTACTACTTGCTTGCTTTAACATAAGTTTAAGGAAATCAGTTTCATATACCATATCTGTACCACATAAATTCTGTATTACATATTTTAAAAGGAATATAACATTCCACTGTGAACTATTTAAAAACATTTATGAGAAATATACATAAAACTTATTTTTGCTTTTGGACCTCTAAGCTAAACAAACGATTGACGAGATATTATTCAGAGAACATACTACATAAAACAGAGATTAATGATATTTAGTAAGACTGTATAATAGAGGTGAATAACCATAATGACGAAATAGATAACAAAAAATCAATACGTGTCACATATAAGATAAGTGAAGGTAATTTTAAAATTGACACAAAAAATCAAGTTAAGTCGGCAAATGAATCAGTTTTTGGCTGAGTCACAGAAACTTCACCATGGTTCTTACTCATGGTGGTTTTTCAAGTACTATGTCTATCAATTCACATACGACACATGTCAGGTAATTAAGTTCCTGCTGATGAGGTTTCGAATTTTGCGACAAAACCACACGAGTCAAAACAAAGTAAAAGGAGCCCAGAGATATTCTGAGCATTACACACAAGATAATAAGACTTAGTTATCCTGATCAGATCTTCCTATTAAATAAATTCATCGTCACAGTAACATAACAATAAAAATAAGCATATTCTGATGTGGCTCAAGAATTGTTCGTGTACTGTTCACAAAGCTCTATTGAGGATATTTTTTTTCCGCCGGTTGCGTCTGCAACATGAATTAAGGAACACCGACGGAGAATCACGTATTCATAACCTAAAAACCTATGTACTATTCACAACATTCATAACGTAAATATCTATGTACAGTTATGACACTTGAATTTTCATCATACTTACTATTAAGGAGTCTGTATTGTATTGAATATTGAGAATCTTGTCCCACGCAACATTTTGATATATTTTATATGCAGCACGTAACAAATGCATGAATATCTAGCGATTCTAAGGACCATAGGGTATCTATCGAGATACACACACGATACTCGACTATCCAAGTCTACATAGTACTGCCTCAAAAAATGTTAATGAATAAATATTACGTTCAGCTGTGACATATCTATTTCCTTGTGATATTATTGCAGAATAACTGGAAATTGCTTTGAAAATTCTCAATTAAAATCGTAGCCATAACGATGTATTTTATTAACTTATCATGTACTAACATACGCTAAATTGGAAATGCAGTGCAGTACAATGGAGTGGACACGGTACGTGTATTTATCCTTCAGCTACATAACAAAGACCATGGCGTAAGCAGACATACTGATTTAATGTCTAGGCTTCGACGACCAATCAAGTACTCCGTTTCTAAATTAGCTCTTCGCCAACGCAAATCACAGAGCAAACTAAACACGTAGAAAAACTGCAACAAGTGGTTAAACATTTTCCCATTTTTATTTAAATTCTTCTATAACCATTAAATAACCACAGAATTATTGAAAACATTCATCCTAACTTTCGAATGATCTGTTTTAATTTTATTCCATTAGAGAAGGCGAATTTAGATACGAAGTGTTTTGATTAACGGTGTTTCATTATCATGTTTTTAATCCTGTTCTTTGTCTCTAACGAGTAGGAGGTGTTTAAGTCTTTCGGTGGAGCATGGAAATCACTTAAGTCCATCGGAGCTTCTGTGGAGTGGAAACGGCATCTAGACTACACACCTCAAACCGTTGTAACTATATGTATATATATATATATATATATATATATATATATATATATATAAAGTAGATGGTGAGATCGATAGATAGATAAATAGGTAGATATATATATAGATAGATAGACGTTTATAAAAGATAGGTAGTTAGATAAATATATAGATAGTTGGATGAATGGATAACAAGAGAGATTAGTTGTTGGATAGATGGATTAGATAGACAGGTAGTTGGTTAGATGGTTAGTAAGATACAATGTTCTGGATTAGATTGGGACGTGAGGAAAGAGGCTCCCGCTACCTCTCATCTGATCTGGTAGAAAGAGCAGGCGCGTGGAACTCAGCAGAGAAATGAAAAGAAAAGCACAGAAAAGCTGCCATTGAGATGTGTGTTCCTGACTGCTCACAGTTTATGTAATTTCGTCTCCCAGTAGGAGGTTCGGCTTGTGGTCGCGCGAACCACCACCACCACCACACGCTCCGAGGTCCTCCACTCTCGAGGGACTAGTGGTCAACCGACCACTTTGCAACCACTTTAGCCTATTTACAACTATGTACACACACACATGAGCCCAGTGTGGCTCTATATACAGGCTAAGGGGGCCCCGGCGATCGCAGAGATCTCTGCCGGTGTAGCCCCCAACTACTTGCAAGACTGGCCTTTCATATCCATGGAGACTCGGAAGTCCACCCATTGTGATACTATTACTACACTAACTATACGAAAAGAAAGGACTATATTACAAAGTAGCTGACAATGGTCGGTGATATTACGGTACATTAGGCCCAGAGATACAAAGTTTTTAAAAAAGGCGTTCAAAATATTCAGATGCGGTGGTATTCATCGAGACAAACAGAAATTTAGTGTTTAGGTGCCATCAAACTAATATCTTTCTAAAAATGACTTCCGGAAACGCATTTTTTCTTGTCTGTCGGTCTCTCATCCCAGATCAACTCGCAAATTTTGGTATCTACAGTTCAACATAGACTTCTGAACTCGCAGTGTTGGGCCGGGATGACTGCCCGACTAACAATAAAAATATAGAATTTGTTTACGAATTTAACTGAAGCTGATACATACGATTTCCATTCCTTTTAATGCATCGTTCCATGCTCTGCCGATGGTCAATGGAATTTAGGTTGGTCGAGAAGATTCAACACAATGTGCTTGCTCCCTTGATCTTGGTCTCTCAGATTTATGGTCAAGGCGATAAGTACGTGCGTTGCTAGGCACACTACTAGCAGCAAAGATGTTCCATTATCCCTTATCCGCCTGGCGTGCTCGTATGAGCACGCTCGACATACCTGTCGATAGTTGAAACTTTCACCTTAAAATGTTGCAGTAATGCAATTAGAACTTCATGTTGTTTCCAATAACATCCAAAAAGTTGTCACAATGTGCGTTTGAAAATTTTGAGAAAAATAATTTGAATATTTTTTTTAAATTATACAATGGTGCAATGAAATTGTTTTAAAAAATAATTCAGACACATAAGGGTAAGAGAACAACCTCTCCTCAACGTGTGTCATCCATTAGAGACCTGGTAATATACCATCTAGAGTAGAAGAACATCTGATAAATGTGGAGAGCATTTTGAACAGCTTATCCTGTATTAATGTACGAGAAGTTATAATTTTAGAGTCCATATTTATTTCCATTTTGCGACATGATGAACACCACCATCTCTGGAAATAGCAAATTCCTTCGCTGTGTCTTATAATGGGCGTATTTAAGGTTGGGTTATGGTAGTTTGTCAAGTGTGAGAAACATATTAGGTTATGTAAGTTATTTCTATCATATTTGGGTGAGCATGGGTTAATGAATTAAATCAGTTTCTATTTTGATTTGTTACAAATATACAGAGTAGGTTACTTTATGGTATTTGTAGAAAAAAGGAGAAATAGTAAACATTAATTTCAGTTTAAGTTATTAAAATAATAAATTACTGAAGACAACTCTAACTTTTTTAATTTTCTTTTTTTGTTTTGTTTTTTCCTGTTTTGATGGCAATTAGTTTCTTATTCAGCATTTTTTTTGCATTAATGATCAAATGGTGCGGAACACATTGATTTTGGTCATATTTGAGAAAATGTATCCAAGTCGTCATAATGTTCATGTTTTCGTTTATATTGGTTTATTCATATTTATTATGAAGCAGAAAACAGTTGCATGAATAGTTACTATTTCATTCTGTTCGATCCACACAAAATTCTTTTTGAGTCGATCGGATTGTAGGAAGATGTTCAATGTGTTCCTTTTTGGAAGAGAAATTGCATTGTTTTAAAAAAATCGCTCATTATTGGGTACTTAAACCTATACTTAAAGCTTAGAGTACATTAAAGTTATGGAGTAAGTGAAGTTTCTATCTTAATATGTATCCACACGATGCAGTCACTCGGGACAATAACATACATGCGTTTTTCATTAGTAGGAACTGGCGGTTATGTCTTTCGGTAAAGCTTAATGCTCAACAAAATCAACATAACTACTAAACACACACGATGCTTCAAAAGACTCGAACTATAGAATGATTTGCATTAACGGCACGATTTTGAAATAATTATGTCCTTGATATAATCCATGTTAATACTGTTCAGTTACGGGACTCGGTTTAATCCGATGACACGCCCTTCTCAAAAGAAGTAAAATGAAGGCAATTTGTTAAATGCTGGATGCCGAATGCTGCATAATTATTAAGAGTTATTTTTTTGTTCTTCAGATATTGAATTGTGTTTTGATTAACTGGAAAGTCTTTTTCAAGCAGATATTAAAATGGTCCCTTGTTTTCCTATATAATGAATGCTAATTTTTTCACCATACATTATACGCAGTTTGACTATTTTGTCACTAACAAAAACTAAACTTTTGGGGTAGTTACAGCGAGTCTAGTCGAATTTCTGACAGTAGCATTTTGGAAAGATTTGATTCGTGGTTACGTGATTTTACTTGAAAATGAAAGCAAATCTAGACATGTACGAAAAAATTCACTTTTTTGTGACCACATTTACAGATTAATGATCGCACTTTCGTGCTTTTTTAGGTGTGCTTTCGAACACATGATCATTCGGACAATTTAGACCCAAATAGCAAACTCTATTCTACAGATACTCATGTTAGTTCACTGCAAATACAAATTGGCAACTCTGTATGCTGGTGGATCAAAACCGGCATATGTACGTGACGATCCAACATTCCTAACAGAAAATCCATTGTTAAACATTTCTTATTGCAGAAGTATTAATTAATTGTGCCTCCAAATCACCGTTCAGGTCTTGTGAAATACACCTAAGCTACTCTAGAATGATGTATATACACTACTAAGAGCAAGGTCGGAACCAGAAAAGTTATAATGTATTAATTTTGAATAAAAAGTATTTGTGCTCGTGAAATGCAATTAATAAGGAGAAAATTAAAGTCAAGAACGAAACAGTGTTGAGAAATCTCCACAAACAATATATTTAAGAAAATTTATTTTGAATTTAAGTTTCCGTGAAATTTTATTAAGAATGATTTTGTAAGATATCCAATGCGGACAATTCTGAAGTCGGAATACGCAAAATACTCGGAATATAATCAAAATAAAGAACAATTTTGTAAAAAAAACAACAAATTTTTGGAAGTTTACATCGGTTATAATTTTCAATGATCTAAGTGTATTGATAAAAATTAAGTAGTTTTTATTCTTTGAATCAATCTTGTTTCAAACCAATCTAGTGCTTCACAAAGAAGTTTAAGATTCATATTGACATTTCCTCCGTATGGTTAAATTGCACATGTTGACATCACGTGTTAAATTGCACTATATGACATTTTTTTCACGGACAAGGGCATTTCAAAAATTTCTGGATCCGCCCTTCCCAAAATGGCAACAAATGGAACACCTTTTTCTATTTACATACGCCTTCCCACCGCCTTCGGTATATTGGACACATTAAAAAACTTACAGTAAAATACAAACACTATGAGTTGAAAAGGAAAACATTGTAGATTTGTCACACGTACAACGCATTAAAATAGCACAGTAATTACACGGTAATTATTACGTAAATTGCATAGATATATACAGTTCATGGGTACATTCATTCATTAATATATACTCTTAGCGCTGCAGAAAGTCTCTTGCATTGGTATTGTAGAACAACACTGATTCTCTAAAATTATTTTATTTCTGATTTTAAAAAATGAGAGAAAAGCTCCAATTTTTAAAATTTTCTCTTCTTTTGAGTTTCATGCATGGGAACTCTTTTCAAAATTGAATGAAAACCAAGTAAATTTGTGATGCATTCTAAAAAGTACTTAAAAAATTTAAACAAATGCACAGAACTAAAAATTAACAATATTAATATTTGAGAAACCACTTATTTTCTATTTTAAATTCATTACATTTTGAAACGCTTATATAACTTGATAATTCCAACAGAATATTTTGAAATTAAAATTTGAACTTAAGTTATTAGATTATCAATATAGTATTTATTACTCTGGAGATCTTAGGAATCAAATCATTTTACTCTTAAAGAAAGTGCACTTCAGCAAGGACCCTCATTGAAAGAGGTCATTGTCCTCATGAAATGCCAGCGTGATGACAATGATAAATAATAATAATAATAATAATAATAATAATAATAATAATAATAATAATAATGTGATCAATAATTTATTTATTTCAGTGTTCATATTTGCGTAAAAAGTGCCCAACCAGCCGAGGAACCCCGTGAAGAACACACCAGTCTCTAGCCAATAGGTTGGGTCAAGTGACTAAGTTGCAGCGCCCCCATTCGCTCATGCTTTCGGACGCTCCGTAAGACAAAGAGGTTACTGCATATCACAATGCACATTTTTCTTCGGCGCGCCTCGGCGGCGACCCGAGGCACTAATCGCTATTTACAACTGGACAGGACCCTTTCCGCCCTATGAAAAGGCTGAGCGTTTGACGAACACGCAAGATTGACTATTCGCCGTCACAGGAGAGAAATTTGCGCACGATTGTAAGCGAGGTATTCAAATCTGATTATATTTTTTCATTAAAAAAATCCACCTATATACTTCTATTTCAAATTAAACGCTGAAATGACGGTTGCACTGTCAGGCATATAATAAACAAGTATATCATAATTTATAATAACATGTTCTAAGTAAACTGTTTAAAATATAATTATAAAAATGTATACCTAAAAGTGTATATACTACCGATCTATATGTAGTTTATTTAATAAAATACACACGAGTACGATTGAGGTTTCCGGTCGTGTCAACTGCTCGGGTCATCAGTCCCGTTAGTGTGGTCAATGTTTGTTCCAAGGAGGTGGTAACGTTCTTTCCCGTTTCGCACAGAATGTCGATATCCGATGCCGACCTACGTGATGGTTATGTTTGAAACTTCACCATTTTAAAATAAGTTACTTGGAAAATAAATGTAGTAAAAACGTAGATTTTACTTAAAGGTCTTTGCATAGAAACAAGGAAAAAAATTAGCTGACGATATATATATATATATATATATATATATATATATATATATATATATATATATATTGTGTGTGTGTGAGTGTGTGTATGTGTATGTGTTTTTCACATTAGTAATCAAAAGAGGTTAGACGGTGCAGGCTGTCCATAAGTCTGACCCAAGCCACAAAAAAGACATTTATTTAACTTACTGAGAACCGTGCAGTCGCTTTAAAACACGCGCAAATCTCTCTCCTGCCACGGCGGACAGCCCCGGAATCCGTCCTCCGCTCGGCGTGTCCTGCTGGGCGAAAGGTCCCGTCCGGTCGTGAAGGGCGATCGGGGCTCGAAGCCGGTCCGTCTGGGCGGCGCCCTCTCCCTGAATCCCAAGTTATGTACAGCGCGGGCGAAGGCGGCGGGCGGGCGCGACCGCGTGGGGCGACGGCCGGCTCGGGGGGCGCCCCCCGAGGGGCGGTGGAGGTGTGCACGACGGTGGGAGAACTCGTGGGAGAAGTTGCGTTCGTGGAGTCGCGCAAACTCGCGCGAGAAGATTCTGCGGTGTGGAAACTTGCTGCGTGACGTGGAACCTCGCTGAATAACGTGGAAGCTCGCTTCGTGACGTGGAAACTTGCGTGGGGAAAGGTACGTGCGTTGAGTTGCGCAAACTCGCGCCGGAGGATAGTCTCTGCGGGGTAGAAACTCGCTCCGTGATGTGGAAACTCGCTGCGTGACGTGGAAACTTGCGTGGGAAAAGTTGCGTGCGTTGAGTTGAGTTTTGAACACGCATTCTTTGCTCGCTACGTGACGTCGAAACGTGCGTGGGAGAAGTTATGTTCATAAATTCTCGGCTATCCGGGAGACGTTAGTTGGGAGTCAGACGTTTCGCCTGTCATGTCGCAGACTTCCTCAGGTCAGTGATGACACTTCCTCACTGCCCTGAAGAAGCTTGCGACATGTCAGGCGAAACGTCTGCCACCCAGCCAACGACGCGGCGTCTCCCGGAAGCCAAGAATTTATGGATTCGAGCCGCGAAAGCACACGTCTACAGAAGTTATGTTCGTTGAGTCGCGCAAACTCGCGCGAGAAGATACTCTCTGCGGTGTGAAAACTTGTTACGTGACGTGAAAACTCACTGTGTGACGTGGAAACTTGCATGGGAAAAGTTACGTTCGTTGAGTTGCACGTATGAATGTCGGTAGAGTTGTTCTCAAACGGGAGAATGGTATCTGTAGATTTCTGCCTGCGTTTTTAATGCCCGTGTGAAGAAAAGTTCCTTGTAAAACTTCTATCTAGTATGGAATGTTTGCACTAGCGAATTTAATTTATCAATATTCCTTTCGAAAGGTTTTGATCGATTTTCTACATCAGTCGTCTTCAACTACGTTTGTTTCTTTTATTCTCCCTCTTTCTCTCTCTCTCTCTCTCTCTCTCTCTCTCTCTCTCTCTCTCTCTCTCTCTCTCTCTCTCACACACACACACACAAACACACACACTCCCTCCGCTTTTTATATTACTATCTGTCATTTTATAAATTATTTTGTTCGTCTGTCTCATAGTCGATGACTTGCGTATCTCATTTCCTAATTAACTTTCACCCATGATTAACTAGTTAGATTGCCAGGCAGTTGCCAGTCAATTTCTACTAACAATTGTGCATTCATCTATCTTTCTTATTACAAACACGCAGGAATCACACTCATAGAACTAATCAATACAGTAAACGCAGGCATTATCTATAGACTATTAAACCTGAGATGAAGACGTCCCAAAATATCATTTATTATGAATCGTCAAATAATTTCGTGAGATAAAAGCGAATGAGCTTTTTTGAAAATCAAAATCAAGTAATATTTTCCAAATTATTTCACGATAAGTGGTGAGTTAGTTAAAACTTTACCACAGTAAAACTTCTGACAACTTGAGTTCATGATGATGTTCATCGCGAGTATAAATGATTGAAATGAAACGCAATATGTTATATTTTTTGAAACAGTGTAATTTAACCTAATTAAAAGGTTTTTGATTCCGTTCTATATAGTTTTTCATTTGTTTTCCGTATTGGATATTAATCGAGAAGTAACTTCATACTATCTCAACCACTCCCACATTAAATTTTTTTTTTTTCAATAATTAAAATTAATTAATTGGTTCGATTCTCAAAGAGATCGCTTTCTTTTCTTGTATTATTTCTTTTAATGAATCTCAATGTTTTTTGATTTATTCCAAAAACGATACGTATGTAATATTTCTTAAAACATAAATTTCCGAGTGCACTTTTCTTGAATTTCAGAAAAATAAAGAGTTTTCATTCAAAAAAGGGCCCGATTACCAAAATCACTGAGAGTTCCACTTTAAAAGCAGTAGTTTGTCAACGAACGCGTAATGCGAGTTCTTCGTTTCCACATATACAAAAGTCGGGAAATCAGTTCGACTGTTGTAGACTAAGGTTTCAGTTCTCATACCCGCGATCTGTAAGAATCATCTTGAAGAAGATGGCACCCGGGCGAAGACGTTGACAAGACGCGGCGTGTCAAGAAGATTGCGGCTGCACGGTCGAAATGTGGTTTACTTTGTCGAAAACGCAACGTTTTTCTACCGTAAGAAACTTCTTTAAATGGGATTTTATACGTCGCATGATTGTTTTCACTACCGCACGAGTCAGGTACTCCCGTGATGCAACGACATGAATGAGCTTCTGCGCAGCCTATCCGGCTCCAGCCAATGAGCTTCGTGCACCAGTTTACGTCACGAAATTGGCGGGAATTTTAAATGCAGAGAGATACCAAAATTTTCACCTTGTTTACAAGTCAATGAATCAGTTAGAGGAAGCATTTGTTGTATTGCATATTTTATTTCAACTACACAAGTCATGTTCTTTTTGGTTGGTTACTGTTGAAAATTGTGATTATGTGCTTTCAAAATGTGTCCCCGCTTTCCATACAACATGGCGGCCAACATAGCTTTTGAAACAAAACTAGCTGATCCCGTGCGACTACATCGCACAGAAGGAAGTGCTCTAGAAAAGTTACGACCGAAAATACTGCATATCCATGGATGTACATTATATTTATATTTTCAAGAATTTTACCAAGTTGGCCTATAACAGCAGATCCTGTTATAAACCTCACCTTAATATTTGTAATAGAATGTATGAAACACAATGTATGAATACATTTTCCAAATGATGATGATAACTCCCTTATCTCTTTGATGTTTTCCGTAGATATCAGGAGAAAATGTAAAATAAGTACGTTAACGTCAAATGATTACACGTGAAGTAGTACGTCAAATGATTACAAGTGATAGTCACGAACCATCGTTTTGACAATCTCACAACACAATGTTCTCTCGGCAAGATCAACCGCTCTTCTATTTCCCGCGAACGTGCCAAGTTGCGCATGACGCCATCTTCCCGTTTCTGTTCTAGCCGCGCATTTCAAACATCGCACATTGCGAAAGATTGGTTGTCCGGGTGACATCGCATCGAAGGCTGGGACACCAACGATTCGACCGTCTTCTCGTGGTCTTCCCGAGAGTTGATTTGGAGGATCACGAGAAAATGACGCAAAGTCAACAACGCAGCATTCGACGCGGCGTCACCCAGACAATCAAGATCTCGACTCTGGCCGCGGAAGCTTATGACTTCACTTAACAAAAAAGTCCATAGATTTTTATTAATAAAGGAAAGCTGTGATCTATTTAATACAGAGCGACCTGCATTCGCAAGT
Source organism: Gryllus longicercus (assembly GCA_038098605.1). Lineage (NCBI taxonomy): Eukaryota > Metazoa > Arthropoda > Insecta > Orthoptera > Gryllidae > Gryllus > Gryllus longicercus. The sequence goes on along the minus strand of JAZDUA010000718.1, from coordinate 210,219 downwards.
TCTTCCCATTTTTTGGTATCTCACGTGTTTAAAACCGTTCACTGGGAGTCGAATAGGAGGGACATCAAAATTGTTCTCTCTACAGCTTTAATTTAAATAATGCCTGTGTTGTAATATCGTGGTTCGTGACGTATCCGGTGCTGAGCAGAACGAGCAAAAATCGGCATGCTGTAGCAGCTCACCCATGTCTTTGCATCAAGAGTGCTTCTCCAGTTCCCCACCGGCGTCACGTGACGGCGCACAACTCCATCTCCTCGGGGCTTTCCCGAGGCCGCCGGGGAGCCACGACGTAGGGGGACAGGGGGACAAACTAACAGCTACGGAGGCCGCGGCGGCGGCTGGGTGCGGCGGCGGGGGCGGCGACGGAGGGCGGAGACGGTGGCGTAGGGGTGGGAGTTGCCCTCTCTACACACGAGCTAGTAGGTCTACGCATACGCAAAGACGGAGCCTGCCTGTCCAATGACTGCCATGATGACGAGGTCCTTTTCGAAATCCGTAATATGCCTAACTTTTGTCTTGTTTTAAAATCATGAACATGTATTTCGTATTTGGTTTCAAATAATTGTTATACTAAAGTTAACTTTTTAAGTAAGTTTTTAAACTAAAGTTATTATCAAGTAAAAATTCACATAAATGTTGCTATGAAAGATTCACAATTTTGCTTAATCCCCCTCAATAAAATACAATTTACATGTTACCTAAAAATGACGTTGCCTTTTTTTGGTTTTTGTTGACAAACAGCAATTCGCCATAAATGTTATTAATAAATTGATAGTTCACTTGAAATCCCATTTTTTGTGTGCTACACCAGCATTTGGGGCCACGATGTTTTTTTAAAGCAAAAACAATTTCGGTGTCCATCTTTGGTGCTAATTTTAAAATCCTATACATTTCGTATTTCGTTTAAAACAAATTAATATTTTAAAGATATTTTAGTTGTAAATTCACGTAAATATTATACTGAAAGATTCACAATTTTCTTTAATCCAATTAATAAAATACAATTTACATCTTACGTAAAAGATGAGATTCCCTTCTTTCAGATTTTAATCACAAATCGCAAATCATCACCTTTCTTATTAATAATTTTATTTTTCACTTGAATTCTGAAATACGTCCAATTACTTGTGCGCTACTTCACGCCACAATAACGTTTCGAAAAAATCAGAATCGCGCCACCATGGCTGCCACTGAAAACACGCTCTTCCGGAAGAGAGATCTGCAGGAGGCACCCCCACCCCCACCTCCGCCCCCCGGCGCCGCCGCCGCCGCCCCCGGCGCCGCCGCCGGCCGCGGCCACTTCGTGTGTCTCTTTGGTTTATGGCTGCGAAGTCCTACGGCTCGCCCGCCAGGGGGCGCGCCGCGCAGACAACAACGACGGTAACCGTGACGACAGCAACAACAACAACAAAAACATCAACAACAACAACAACCAGCGGCGAATTTACCATTTTCGCGGCTACGAGCTGAAATATTTTTGAGGCTCATCCGTTTTACTGGCGACAATATCATTTTTGACACTGGAGATTTTCATCCTTTTTTATTCAAAATGAGCAATTAAACAATTAAAACTGTCTTAAAATAATAGTTTTATTACATTTTTAATTCTGAATTCAATCAATTTTTAATTTTAGCAAAATTATACTAATTATCAATTTGTAAATTTTCATTTTTTTAGCAAATTTGCCATTTTGTTTAATCATTTTTGAGGCCCCATGCTGTAGCTTATTTAGCTTAACGGTAAATCCGCCACTGACAACAACAACAATTACGACTACACGGGGATGGATTAATATGTGTGAAGATTTACCATATGTAGAGGCGCAACCATAATATTTTTAAATGTTTATTCTTCCGGTTCAACATCAATGTTTTAAAAGGAGTTTCAAATAAAATTGTATTTAAAACTCTCCGTAAAACACTGATGTTGAACAGGAAGATTAAATAATTGAAGAAAATGATTTTTCTCGGGTTGGGGGAGGGGGAGGTTACACGTGTTGTGTCCAGCCAACATGATATTTTCTTATAATTTTTCATTTATGCTGAATTAAATTTTTTGTTTGTTTGTTGACTTATAGTTAATACTTACTCCGTTAACTATTCATATATTGAATGACTTTCGTTTGTACAGAAAATTAGTAAAACATATATTTTTAAATATATATCATTAGATTTGAGGGACTTAAGCCCCCAAGAGACCCCCCCCCCCCTCTCTTGGGTACGCCACTGAGCATATGCTTTGAGCCCCTGCTGGATTTGGGACCCCCAATAAATTTTTTCAGCAATATTTGATATTGGTTCGTAAATAAGTGACAGTAATTAACGTACAAAATTGTAGTTATTATATATGTATATATAATGCGTATTATCTGAATATTAAATTTATATATTGTTCTTGTTTTATTTTCTTCTTGATTTTGGTTCCATTGTGTTCAATACTTCAATATTATTAGGGGGCCCCATAATTAGGCCAGGCTTAGGAGCCCTGACTATATCAATCCGACCCTGCTTCTACAGCTACGACAACAACCATACATCGACATCCAAAAATAATTGAACCGGTCCTTCGCGAGCAACTAATGTTTTTAAGTACAGCCCTTTTTGTAACCTGTTATTTCTAATTATTATTGCCAATCAGTTTTGTGTCTGCGTCCATATTTTTGTTTCGGTAGAAAAACGAGAAAACTAATTGTAAGAAATGATCTCAAAAAATTAAGACATTATCAGTATTGAAACTTTTTATGTAATTGATAGCAAAGCCGATAGGTTGAAAAAAGAGTGACTGTAAATTACATTTTGCCTGTCCTTCATTTTAAGCTGACTGTACTCGATTCATTCGGATTATTCATTGCTCGTGCAGCCAGGCCAGTTATTTTTTTGTCGAGTGACAACTACGACAACATCAATATCAACAGCAACAACAACAACAACAACAACAACAACAAAATATGAGTTTTAGGAAACAGTACAATAACGCGTGAAATGAACCAACTGTTTCAAGGTCCTTAGTAAGGCGACCCAGAAACAATTTTCTCTTACGCTTAGAAGATGGAAATTGCAAGTACGTATTAAATTTTCATAGCTCTTATATAAAATAAAACTGATGCTCGTAGTTCATTTACACTGTATATCTACTATTCGAAGCTCTTTTGAATGAGTCTGATAGCTAAAACAAATATCCCTTATAATGTAATAAACGATATTTCATTAAAACTAATTAACAATGAATGACGCTTTGGTCATCAGAATTGTGAGGCTTTAAAAGAACCAAACTGTTCAAGAACCGCAATGTTACGACTAAAGAAACAGTTCGGTCAATAATGTAAATCACAAGAGCAATTTTCATTTTATTTGGTGAATGTAATTCAATGAAATTGATGCTTGTGATTTTTTTCTTACGGCTAAACAAACTATCTACAATGACAACCCCCACCAAATCAAATGTTCCTTAGTAACTAATAAACAGTATTCCTTTTGCCTTATGACTAATTAACAACATGAGCACCAAATCGAAACGACCTTAGAGAGACCAGTCGACGTTAATGCATTAAATTCAAACATGCGTTAATGCAGGCTGAACGAACTGTTAATGTGTACATCTAACCCTCATTAACTAGTGACAGCGTAAAATGCTAATCAACGCTACGTTATATTTCCGAAGCTCACGTTATAGGTTACGGATTTTCTTACAAGAAAGTCCATTATTGGCTTTGTTGAAAGGCAGTTAATTGGAGGTATTGATTTGATTATAAAGATTTGCCTGTAGACTTTAAATAGAAAGAAAAAATAAAATGTTTAGGTTTTAAAACATGTTGGTAGGTATTGATTACACTTCCGAGTTTATGGGATACAAACAAAAACAACACTACCTAATTTTAGGACAAATTTGATGAGGACATAACGGTGTGGTCTTTATCGTGATGTACGTAAAGTCGCTCATTACTATGTGATCTAAACTTACTAGATGTGTCATTGTATGAGAGGAGAGGACATTTGTCTTGTTCAGTTTTTATTCATGTTAGAATATATAATTTCTTTAGTTGTTTTATTTTCTTATTTTAATAATATAAGACTTTGTATTTATGTTTTCAATGAGATTTGGCGAGTTTGTTTGTGGAAAAAACAAATAATTTGCAGTATCTAAGAGACATTTTGGAGAAATGTTGTGATTTTGTCCTCTCGTATGCAATTCAAGCATCATAGTAATTTTAACTCACATCCGCATCTGATAAACTTGGACGAAACTCTTGTAAATACGAAAGTGTTACTTCAGAAGACTATTTTTAATTTGGTTCTTTACGGTAAGATGATTTGTAAATTGACTTTGACTTTCCGTGTTTGAAATAATGAATGACACATAGTGACTTAAAGTCACATTGAGTACATGGTCTTATTTCGTTCAGCACATTGACATGCTGGTATTTTCAATATTCTAAATTGAGATTATGACATTTTTATGAAACCTTCAATAAACTCGGAATTTGAAATAGTTTCAAAATATAAGAGCACCTCATACATAGTTACACCAGAAACGTATGGAACTTATCCCGTATTTTTTGCAAAGCGGTGTTTAAAAAATGCTGCACTGAAGGAGTTTACGATAGAGGTTATGTACTCATATTTAGCAGGCATGCTCAGATGTAATAGAATTCAACGAGTAAATTCTGGACTTTTCTAAACTACAACATTAATGAAATATTGAAATTTTCTGCAGCAGGTCCATTTGCATAAGTAGTGATTGTAATTAATAATAACCTAATCCTGCCAGTAACGACCACAAATATTTTCAGGTCAAATTATCATACATTTCTTATTTTATTCTCTAATCATAAGAAACAATAACCTTCTCGTTAACATTTTTTTTCAAAAAAAGGAAATTGAATTCTATTTCCTTTTTTGTTATTTTCTTTTTTATGGTATTGGTTTTAGTACCTCTTCGCCCCATTTACAACAATTTGACAACAACAACTTACTTCAGAATAACTTTCTTCTGTACTTACATTTTTACATTCTCACAAAAACAGAATACATTTAAATGAGACATTTGGAAATTTTTGGTAGACTCAATAAGAAGTATTACACATTGCTGCTTCATTTGTAATTCATTTAGAAATATTCATTTAGCAAAACTAAATTATAAAATTAATAAAAATTTACGATTTTGCCTAAACGCCATATAACAACAAAATTTATTACCTTCATGCCAAGTCGTAAACAAAAGAAACTGCAAGAATCGATTAAAAAAAAATAAAAAGCAATTGAATCACATAAAATGAAAATGGTATTCTCGTTTACGAAAATTGTGGCCCGATCACAAATATTTTCTCCATTTTTGTTGAAGGCGATGCGTTAAGAATTTTATTTTACCGTATTTCCGTTATCGTTATTACTGTTGACTTTCAATAGCGAAATTCTGAATTAATGTAAAAACCGAACACAATCAAGTTTTCATGTTGACTGATTGTTTCTTACATTTGCAGTAAAGATTTGTGAAGGTATTTTGTAACTGATGTTTACGAGTTTTTTCACAATGCAAGTTCGACATTTAATTAAATATTTTTGCCAAAGAAGCTGCCAGACATATTACAATGATGACTGCCATAAAAATATTCAATTGAATTCGTAATTTGCCTAAATTGAACATAATGATTTTTAAATTACATTGACATTTTTATAATATAAACATTTCTTTCTTTTCAGAAAGTTGCAACAATAAATAAAATTATGTGTTCCAGGGATAAAAAAGGAATAATAAAAGTGCGGATTTAAAACAAATTTCCCGCGTTGTGAACCATTTGCTAGTCATTCTATATTTTTACTATTTTAGAATTTTTGTCGACTTCCGTGCGAAATTGGTTATTCATGTAGTACCTGAAGTTTGTTCACTATGTACTAACAATTTGCAAATCTTACCGGTTACTTTGCAATTCTTTCTGTATTATCCAGTTTGATTCTTGGTTCGTGTGGTTGAAATTTGAGAATTCACCTTAAGTTTCTTTATTTTACAACCAGTCTTTGAAACTATTTCAGTGTTTTCATCAGTGTGCATATGAACGAGTGCATGTTAATAACAAATATTTCTCTTCAATATTGGGTTTTTACAAAGTTCATTCGACAAAAATACTATGATTAATCGAACTTTCAACCCCAATGCTTCTAAATATCCATGCGTGTGTTTTATACATATTCTTCGTGAAATAGCAAATATATGATCCACATTTTATGTTTCCTGAATAATTTGTGTGCATTTACATCGTGATATACTTATCGTCCAGATTCTTTATAAAACTTTTCTCACTCACAGAGTTTATATTTTGTTTAGGTCTCTTCTATTTATCATATTTCACGCCCGTCTCAGTTAATTCTGAAATGGAAGTTAATAGTACAGTACACGCCCTCTTTTTCACTTATCTTCTACCTCTTGACAGATCGTTGGAAGTTCCAAAGCATTGTAGAATCACCACAGTTAATGCTTGTACGCAAGACAAGCTGGTACCCGGCGAAGTTCTATAACCTCGAATTCCGTACTTCAAAGCATCACTGGCACTACACTTGCACTTTTTCTGAGTTAGCGTTGGCAGTGGATGGAGGTTCAATATTACCCTCAAAAATGCAACACAATGTAGAATATCGCGTAGAATTATCTTATATACAAATACATATGTTTACATTAATGTATACTATACGTCTTAACAGTTACCAACATTTCTCTATCTTCATTCTAGCAACAATGTGTCAATTAATCAACATCTGTGTTAGTATATAATTTTACATTAAATAATAGCGTATCATTTCTACGTTTCATCTTGTGTCCATAGTGTCGGGAGATTATTCAATCTTTAATATCTTTACATGACAATCTTGTTTAGGGGAGTATACAAATATATATAATGGGTTACACATTTCCTTTATAAATATAGATATATGCAGGTGATTATGTGAACTTTAGTCAATTACTTAAAAAGCATGGCCAGTTTGACTGACAAAATAATATGCTTTTTTGTCTGGGAATTTTTCTCCTAGAAATCTTTCATAAAATACAATTCTTGCGACTTCAACAATTGGTCGAAATAACGTCCAGTAATGTATGTTCTTTGCGAAGAAAATAGTAGGAATAGTACCAGAGGTAATTTTTCTTAATTTCAATTGACAATGGTGTGCATAGTCTGGGAATGAACATAGCACAAAGAAGTTCATCAATTTGTTTCAACTGTTCAATATCACTGGTTGTTTCAGTTTGAGCTGAGAACAAACACTTTCTCTCAACTCATGCGTCAGCGGCTGTTTGTAAAATACGACATTAGAGAACAGTTTACTTAACAGAAATCTCTGTTGCCTATCGTGTTTCTTTTTCTTTAGATTTGTGTACGTGAATGAGATCTTTTTAACTTCAACAGAGTTTGGACTGTTCATCACGAACAACTTAAAATGACTTGAACATTTTAATCGCAGTGAGTTATAGAGTTCATATTCGGATAATATCGTTGCACTAATAAGAAAAGAAAATTGCGTTTGCAACAATAAACTCTGAGTAACAAAGTTGCAGTAGGTACCTTCAGCTGTTGCAACGTTGGGTAATGTTGGGATTTTGTGTGGATGCCCTTTGCAAGCACTCTCAGCTCTAGGCTCCCTATGCACACGACTTTTGCAATTGCATATTTGTAATTGTCGTTTGAAATATTTGATCACCTGCTATTGTGCGCTTCGACTATAAATTTTAAAGGTTTTCTGAGGGAGCCCGAGGAGATATCCGCAAGTGTAAGTGGAATAATTCAAACGATATTTTAGATTTGACCAAACATCTACAGATCTAACTGATATTATCAAGGTGAGAAAGTGACTAAAGCTTTGTTTTTCCTAGAAAGATACTATTTAAAAGAAAGTCAGCAGGAACTTTTCTTGCTAGCTTATCCAGCGTGTCTCCTACGGAGATGTAGTCTAGGGTAATGCAACAAAGCTTTTTAGAATGGAAGAAGCAAAATAATTCGTGCACGTGGAAAGCCAAGTCTAATCATCAACGTTCGCTTCTATTAAACTTCAGTCCGCATTACTTGCTGGATACCAGTCTTCTAGAGGATTGCAACGGGCATTAACACATTTATGTTTTTCTCACCGCAGCGTTTTGCTTTTTCGGATGGAAAACGATGTTAAAAAGTTCAACTGTCGCTTGGAAAGCAATAACACTGCAGTAAAAAAAGCATACTACACATTTGAGCCAAACGGTAATCCTGGAATGGACTCAGCTGTTAATTGTTACAACAGGCGGGACACAACTGCAACATTGAACTCCAACAAGGGATTCTACAACATATGCAACAATTGAGACACTGAGAATAAAATAAAAACGGTAACAAAATAAAAACGGTGAAATATCCAGTAAAAACTATAATTAAATGCAAAATACGTATGCAGGTTGTGGACTTTTCTGGACGAACTATTGATGGATTCGATGTTCGTAGTTCCTTGAGTACTATTTGTCGCAGTACGAGTTTTAACTTAAACTTTAGCTCGCTCTTTGCACGAACTTTTTCCCAACACCATCGTAGTCGTTTTTTGTTCCCGAAGTCTCAATTGTTGGATATTGTCGCAAACATCGACCCGTTTCAGTCGCAAGGAGCAACAGCGGGTCTCTTTTTTAAAATCCAATGTTGCGGCCCTCTGTTACCAGAGGGCCGGTGACCTGACCTGATGTTGGGCGGTGTGTGTTCGCTGGCTGTCCTCAGGGCGACGGGGAGGAGGGTACACCGATGTGGCCCCCGCGCAGGGGGGGCGGGGGGCGAGGGCGGGGGGCGGGGGTGGAGTGCTGTGGAGTGGCGTTGTATTGTCGACTTGCCCCTGGAGGCGCCTCAGGGCGCGGTGTGGGCCTCGGCAGCGGCCCTGGAGCAGACACGCACGTGCGGGTGATGAGAATCAATCTCTCTCTCTCTCCCTCTCCCTCTCTCTCAAACACACACAAAGACATCCCATTGCGCTACAGGCCAAGGAGTTTGCTAGTGCTGCGTGGTTTGTAAGAAGTATGTCATCTGAATGCTGACATCATGTGTATTCGGTGCTTTGTCCGGAGTGTGCTGTGTGCTTTCGACGAGTGTGCCGTGTGCTTTTGTCAGAGTGTACCTAGTGAGAGGTACATTTATCGGAGTGTGCCGTGTGCTGTGTGCATTTTTCAGAGTGTACGTAGCGGTTGGTGCTTTTGCCGGAGTGTGCGGTGCGCTGTGCGCTTTGGACGGAAAGTGCTGCGTGCTATGTACTTTTGTCGGAATGTACCTAGGGCTAGGTGATTTTGCTATATGATGAGTTCCTTGTGCTCGTGCCGTGTGCTCACCTGGCGCGTGGCGTGGCGAGCGGCGGGCGCGGCGCTATGTGCAAGTGTGCTTGTGCGGCGTGCTAACATGCTCGTGGCATTTGTGCTGTGTGCTTGAGTGCCGCTAGCCTTGTGCTCACCTGGCTCGTAGCATGGCGCTTGGCGTGTGTGCGATGTGCTTCGGCCAGAGGGTGCCGTTGGCCGTGTGCTCACTTGCACGTGCCGTGTGTGCTGTGTGCTTTTGCTCGAGTGTGCCGCTGATTGTGGGCTTGTGCCGTGTGCTCACCTGGCGTAGCGAACGGCTCGGCGCGGCGCTGTGTGCCAGTGTGCTTGTGCTGCGTGCTCGCCTGCGCTTGGCGTGTGTGCTGTGTGCTTGTGTGCCCGTGTGCTGGTGCCGTGTGCTCACCTGGCGTGGCGAACGGCTCGGCGCGGCGCTGTGTGCCAGTGTGCTTGCGCCGTGTGCTCACCTGCGCTTGGCGTGTGTGCTGTGTGCTTGTGTGCCCGTGTGCTGGTGCCGTGTGCTCACCTGGCATGGCGAACGGCTCGGCGCGGCGCTGTGTGCCAGTGTGCTTGTGCCGTGTGCTCGCCTGCGCTTGGCGTGTGTGCTGTGTGCTTGTGTGCCCGTGTGCTCGTGCCGTGTGCTCACCTGGCGTGGCGAGTGGCGGGCGTGGCGTTGTGTGCTGCGTGCTTACCTGCGCTTGGGGTGTGTGCTGTGTGCCAGTGTGCTTGCGCCGTGTGCTCACCTGCGCTTGGCGTGTGTGCTGTGTGCTTGTGTGCCCGTGTGCTGGTGCCGTGTGCTCACCTGGCGTGGCGAACGGCTCGGCGCGGCGCTGTGTGCCAGTGTGCTTGCGCCGTGTGCTCACCTGCGCTTGGCGTGTGTGCTGTGTGCTTGTGTGCCCGTGTGCTGGTGCCGTGTGCTCACCTGGCATGGCGAACGGCTCGGCGCGGCGCTGTGTGCCAGTGTGCTTGTGCCGTGTGCTCGCCTGCGCTTGGCGTGTGTGCTGTGTGCTTGTGTGCCCGTGTGCTCGTGCCGTGTGCTCACCTGGCGTGGCGAGTGGCGGGCGTGGCGCTGTGTGGTGCGTGCTCACCTGCGCTTGGGGTGTGTGCTGTGTGCCAGTGTGCTTGCGCCGTGTGCTCACCTGCGCTTGGCGTGTGTGCTGTGTGCTTGTGTGCCCGTGTGCTCGTGCCGTGTGCTCACCTGGCGTGGCGAGTGGCGGGCGTGGCGCTGTGTGCTGCGTGCTCACCTGCGCTTGGGGTGTGTGCTGTGTGCCAGTGTGCTTGCGCCGTGTGCTCACCTGCGCTTGGCGTGTGTGCTGTGTGCTTGTGTGCCCGTGTGCTCGTGCCGTGTGCTCACCTGGCGTGGCGAGTGGCGGGCGCGGCGCTGTGTGCTGCGTGCTCACCTGCGTTTGGCGCGTGTGCTGTGTGCTGGTGCCGTGTGCTCACCTGCGCTTGGGGTGTGTGCTGTGTGCCAGTGTGCTTGTGCTTCGTGTTCACCTGCGTTTGGCGCGTGTGCTGTGTGCTGGTGCCGTGTGCTCACCTGGCATGGCGAACGGCTCGGCGCGGCGCTGTGTGCCAGTGTGCTTGTGCCGTGTGCTCGCCTGCGCTTGGCGTGTGTGCTGTGTGCTTGTGTGCCCGTGTGCTCGTGCCGTGTGCTCACCTGGCGTGGCGAGTGGCGGGCGTGGCGTTGTGTGCTGCGTGCTCACCTGCGCTTGGGGTGTGTGCTGTGTGCCAGTGTGCTTGCGCCGTGTGCTCACCTGCGCTTGGCGTGTGTGCTGTGTGCTTGTGTGCCCGTGTTCTCGTGCCGTGTGCTCACCTGGCGTGGCGAGTGGCGGGCGGGGCCGCTCAGCCGGAGTCGCTGTCGCTGTCGGAGTCGTCGTCGCGCGCCGAGGGCGCCGCGGGCTCCTCCGCCACGGGCTCCGGCTGCGGCTGCGCCTTCACGATGGTCGCCGCCACGTACGCGCCCGGGCCCTCGCCCTGCGTGTGCTCGATGCCCACCCTGTCACAACACACACACGCACGCGCATTGGAATTAAGGATCTGCGGACACCCACATCTAAGGGAGTGCGATAAACAAGGAGGTAGTAGCAAGTATAACAGTTCAATACTCTATTGAACACTGTTTCTGTCTCTTCCTCTGTGCCATTCTGTCTTTCCCTCTGTCTCTCCCTTTGTGTCTCTTTCCTCTGTCTTTGTCTCTGTCTCTCCCTCTGTCTTGATAAATATTTGTCCAACCCTCTTCCTACTTGATTCTCTAGCTCTCTCTCCCTCTGTCATTAATTCGCCCTGCGTGTGCTCGATGCCCACCCTGCCAAAACACACACGCACACGCATTGGCGTTAGGAGGTCTACATCTAAAAAAAGTGCATTAAACAATAAGGTAGTAGTATGTAAAATAGTTCAGAAGAGTTCAATACTTTATTGAACACTGTTTGTGTCTCTTCCTCTCTGCCTCTGTCTGTCTTCAATAAATACTCTGTAATAAAGGCAGTGTAATAAAATTAGTGTAACAGCTACTAGTTCAGATGGTTTCAATACTTAATTAAATTTGTCTACCTATGTGCCCCTCTATCTCCCTGTGTTTTAATAGCTCTTTATTTCTCTCTCTGTTCCTCTCTGTCGTTGTCTCTGTATCTCTCTTTGTGCCTCTTTGTATTACTCATTGACCCTCTGAATCTGTCCTCCTGTGGCTCAACATTTATGTTTGTCTATCTCTGCCTCTTCCTCTTGGTCTCTCTGACTCTATACCCATATATCAAAATCCTTCACTACCTCTCCTTCTGTGCTTTTCTGCTTTCTCCCTCCGTCTTTGTCTCTCGCTCTTAGTCCCGCTGTCTCTCTCTTTGTACTTCTCTGTCCCACTGCCCCTCTTGGCCTCTCTGAGTCTCTCTCTCTCTCTCTCTCTCTCTCTCTCTCTCACACTCTATGAAAGTCCTTCAATGTCTCATCCTGTGTCTCTCCCCGTCCCTCCCTCTGCCTTTGTCCTCCTCTGACTCTCGCTCTCTTCTTCTTTCTCTCCATCTCTGTGTCTATATGTGATTTTCTGTATTTCCCTCTGCCTCAGTATTTATTCCCCAAGGTCTCTCAATATGAGTATCTGCCCCCACCTTTCCCTCAGTCATTGTATCTTTGTCTCTCCATCTGCGACTCTCCCTTCTGTCTCCCTCAGCCATTATATCTTTCTGTCTCTCCCTCTGTGCCTCTGCCTCTCTCTAGATGCCTATCTCTCTCCCATCTCACGTCCTCTCTGTGTATCTCTCTGTGCCTCACGTTCTCCCTCCCTCTGACGTTCTCTCTCTCTCTCTCTCTCTCTCTCTCTCTCTCTCTCTCTCTTCTGTTTTAGTTCCTGTCGGTTTCCAACTTTCGTCTATCTCCTTCTGCCTTTATGTCTCTCTACCTCTATTTTCGTCCCTCTTTCCCTCTTCCTCTTGGTCTCTCTTGCTTTATTCCTCTCTCAAAGTCCTTCTATGACTCTCCCTCTGGGTCTCTGTCTCTCTCCTCAGTCCCACAGTCATTGACTCTGTCTCTCCCTGTCCCTCCTCCTAACAAAGTCCTTCTCTGTATCCGTGTCTGTCTCCCGTGTGCGGCCGGTGCGCGAGCGGGGGGGGGGGCGGGGGGCGAGGCTCACCTGTACTCGTGGCGCGCCAGGTAGCGCACGTACTTCTCGGGCGGGTCGTCGCGCGCCGCGTTGGCCAGCGACACGGAGCGCACCGTGGTGTGCGACACCTGCGTGGCCGGCATCGTGAACTCCACGTAGCAGAACTCGGCCAGCTGCTCGGGGATCTGGTCGAACGACGTCAGCCCCAGCCGGCACACGAAGCTGTGCGTCGTGTACGCCCCTGAGCAACGCACACGCCGCGCGTCAGAGCCAGAACGGGTCGGTGGGGGAACGGGTCGGTGGGGGAAGGGGTGGGTGGGGGAACGGGTCGGTGGGGGAACGGGTCGGTGGGGGAACGGGTCGGTGGGGGAATGAGTCGGTGGGGTAAGGGGTCGGTGGGGGAATGAGTCGGTGGGGTAAGGGGTCGGTGGGGGAACGGGTCGGTGGGGGAATGAGTTGGTGGGGTAAGGGGTTGGTGGGGGAATGAGTCGGTGGGGTAAGGGGTCGGTGGGGGAACGGGTCGGTGGGGGAACGGGTCGGTGGGGGAACGGGTCGGTGGGGGAACGGGAAGGTAGGAGAACGGGTCAGTGGGGGAACGGGTCGGTGGGCGAACGGGTCGGTGGGGAACGGGTCGGTGGGGGAACGGGTCAGTGGGGGAACGGGACAGTGGGGGAACGGGTCGGTGGGGGAACAGGTCGCTGCACTGTCTTTGGGGAAACGGGTCGTTGAGAGAACAGATCATAGGATGAATGGGATTATTCTTGAAAATAATAGGGGAACGAGTGAGAAGGAAAAAATGGGTTTGTTGGGGGAGTTTCTGGGAGGTGAAACCAGTCGGTTGAGGAACGGATTGGTAAAGGAAGGGATTGATGGAGGAACGGGTCAGTAGGGGAACGGGTCGATGGTTAAATGGATCAGAGGATAAACGGGTTGATAGAAGAAAATGGGCCGCTTTCAGGAACGGATCGAGGGAAATTTCACTTGAAGAACTGGTCGCTGAGGACGTCAATCTCTTTTATGCAATCGAAGAAACGCTGTCGTGGAATAAGAGTCGCCGGAAAACGAGCAGGCAGTGGAATCAGTAAAACAATGAACGATTTGGAGTAGCATTACCTCTGCAGGTTTTAAATAAAAGCGCTTGAGGCGTATATAGGTACGAGTGACGGTGGGGGATGGGTAAGTAGAGCAACGGGACTGTGGAAGAGTCGGTCGCTGTATGAACTGGTCGCTGGATGAACGGGTCCCTATTTGAATGGGTCGCTGAATGAATGGGTCTCCGAATGAATGGGTCTCTGAATGAATGAGTCGCTGAATGAATGGGTCGCTGAATGAATGGGTCGCTGAATGAATGGGTCGCTGAATGAATGGGTCGCTGAATGAATGGGTCGCTGAATGAATGGGTCGCTGAATGAATGGGTCTCTGAATGAATGGGTCTCTGAATGAATGGGTCGCTGAATGAATGGGTCGCTGAATGAATGGGTCGCTGAATGAATGGGTCGCTGAATGAATGGGTCGCTGAATGAATGGGTTGCTGAATGAATGGGTCGCTGAATGAACGTGTGAGCTGGATGAGCTGGAATTGAGTGAGCTGGATGAACAGCTCACTCAATGAACAGCTCGCTGGATGAACGTCAGTGGATGTCAGTGGATGAATGAGTCTCTTTGAGGAACAGATCGACGGAGGAACGATTCGGTTTAGGGTCGGGTCGGTGGGTAACACGATCTTTGAAAGCCCGTTTCGGTGGAAGCCACCGGAGAACATTCAAACAGATCCAAGAGGATTCACCGGCAAAGAATGAATGTTTTTGCGCCCGACTTCCTCACCCCGTTCTAAGCGCGAGCTAAGCGCAGGCGCAGGCGCGCGGCGGCCGACTCACCCTGTCCTTCCTTGGGCAGGCGCGGCATGCGCCAGACGATGGCGCGGTGCTGGTGCTCGTACTTGGCCTGCCCCGACGTCACCTCCATCAGCGACTGCTCCAGCGTCTCCACCGCGCCCAGGAAGCGCTCGATGCCCTTCACCTTGCCCGTTCTGAGCACAGCGCGCGCTCGCGCGTTCATTTGCGCGTCCCACGCCAACGGGCGAAAGCGCTCGGGGAAACGATTGTCAAGAAACGCACGCGATTGGCGAGTTTAATGTGTTTAATTTTAAATATTTTCGCCTGAAACTTATAACTAAACATTTTCGTCCAAAACGTATATTTAAATATTGTCGTATACAACTGATATTTAAATATTTTCGTCTGAAACGTATAATTAAATATTTTCGCCCAAAACGTATATTTAAATATTGTCATATACAACTGATATTTAAATATTTTCGCCTGAAACTTACAACTAAATATTTTCGTCCAAAACGTATATTTAAATATTGTCGTATACAACTGATATTTAAATATTTTCGCCTGAAACTTACAACTAAATATTTTCGTCCAAAACGTATATTTAAATATTGTCATATACAACTGATATTTAAATATTTTCGCCTGAAACTTACAACTAAATATTTTCGTCCAAAACGTATATTTAAATATTTTCGTCTGAAACGTATAACTAAATATTTTCGCCCAAAACGTATATTTAAATATTGTCGTATACAACTGATATTTAAATATTTTCGTCTGAAACTTATAACTAAATATTTTCGTCCAAAACGTATATTTAAATATTGTCGTATACAACTGATATTTAAATATTTTCGTCTGAAACGTATAACTAAATATTTTCGCCCAAAACGTATATTTAAATATTGTCATATACAACTGATATTTAAATATTTTCGCCTGAAACTTATAACTAAATATTTTCGTCCAAAACGTATATTTAAATATTTTCGTCTGAAACGTATAACTAAATATTTTCGCCCAAAACGTATATTTAAATATTGTCGTATACAACTGATATTTAAATATTTTCGCCTGAAACTTATAACTAAATATTTTCGTCCAAAACGTATATTTAAATATTGTCATAAACAACAGATATTTAAATATTTTCGCCTGAAACTTATAACTAAATATTTTCGTCCAAAACGTATATTTAAATATTGTCGTATACAACTGATATTTAAATATTTTCGTCTGAACCTTACAAAAAAAGTCATAAACCCAAAAGAATTGGGCTGGAGAGATTATACAAAGGGGTCAATCTGTGAATGAGCGAGTGTACACGTTCATCTGCGAATGTGTCCAACTATTATGTCCGAGTATGCTTGTGCGTTTGTGTATATTCGTTAGTCCTTGCTTGTCTGCGTATGCTTCAGTATGAGTGTTCGAGGTGTGATGCGTGCATGTTAGAGGGTGCATGTTGTAGCGTTCACGTTCGAGCATGCGTGTTCGAGTGTGCGTGTTCGAGTGTGCGTGTTCGAGTGTGCATGTTCGAGTGTTTATGTTTGAGTGTGCATGTTCCACTATGAATGTTCTAGTGTGCATGTTCGAGTGCGCATGTTAGGGTGTGCAAATTCGAGTGTGCATGTTCGAGTGTGCATGCTCGAGAGTACGTGTTTGAGTGTCTATTTTCGAGCGTGCATGTTCGAGTGTGCACGTTCGAGTGTTTATGTTTGAATGTGCATGTTGGAGTACGAATGTTCTAGTGTGCATGTTAGAGTCTGCATGACCCAGTGTGATTGTTCGTATATGCATGTTCGTGTAAGAATGTTCATGTGTGCATGTTCGAGTGAACACGTTCGAGCGTGCACGTTTGAAATGTGCCTATTCGAGGGCGCGCGTGCGCGTACGCACCTTCGGTGCGCGCTCTTGACGGAGCCGTATCGGAAGTGCTTCTCGACGCGCAGCAGGTAGATCCAGCACTCGGGCACCGGGAAGCGCACGCACACGTCTTCGCACGGCACCTGGCCCAGCTTGCGGCTGCTGAAGCCCGGCACCAGGATCTCGCACTTGAGCTCCACCTATCGCACGAAGACACGTTCCATTCATTGGCCGTGAAGCGGCATGATAGCGCGCCCTAAGGCTGCGCGCTCTAGCGGCAGAGGCGCAAGCAGGACACAGGCCGCCAGCACGCGGGGAGAGAGAGAGAGAGAAGGAGAGAAAGAAAGAGACAGAGAGAGAAAGAGAGAGGAGGAAGAGAGAGGAGAAAAAAAGAGAGGAGAAAGAGAGAAAAAGCGAGAAAGGGTGAGATTAAGAGAGAAAGAGAGATAAATAGATAGAGATAATTAGATACATAGATAGAGATAGATAGATAGATAGAGAGAGAGAGAGGAGAAAGAGAGAGGAGAGAAAGAGAGACACAGAGAGAGAAAGCGAGAAAGGGAGAGATTAAGAGAGAAAGAGAGATAAATAGATAGAGATAATTAAATACATAGATAGAGATAGATAGATAGAGATAGAGAGAGAGAGGAGAAACAGAGAGGAGAAAGAGAGAGGAGAGAAAGAGAGACACAGAGAAAGAAAGCGAGAAAGGGAGAGATTAAGAGAGAAAGAGAGATAAATAGATAGAGATAATTAGATACATAGATAGAGATAGATAGAGAGAGAGAGGAGAAAGAGAGAGGAGAAAGAGAGAGGAGAGAAAGAGAGACACAGAGAGAGAAAGCGAGAAAGGGAGAGATTAAGAGAGAAAGAGAGATAAATAGATAGAGATAATTAGATACATAGATAGAGATAGATAGAGATAGATAGATAGATAGATAGATAGATAGATAGATAGAGAGAGAGAGAGAGAGAGAGAGAGAGAGAGAGAGAGAGAGAGAGAGAGAGAGAGAGTGTCTGCGCCGTCGGCGGCTACTATATAGAGAGCAGCTAAAGTGCTGAGACGGTGCCCCACTGGTGACTATAATACTTGACGATGACTATATCACTTGACGCGCTCGTAAATACGAGATCATCAATCGATCAAAAGAAAGAGGTTTCTTCAAAGGAACCTTGGCCAGAAAAGGAAAGGCTTATCGATGGTCATGATAATGAAACGGATTCCATTTAAAAACGGTTTTCTTGAAAGAGCATCTAATGGAACTACTATCGCACTAGAAACACATTCCTCAAATGTTGGTATTGCTTAAAAATTACGAGTCATCAAAACGAAAGAGTCGCACTTTAAAGAAACGGATCAACACAAATCAACTAAAGCCACAAATCAACTAAAGGCGTGAATCAACTAAAGGCGCGAATCAACTAAAGGCACGAATCAACTTTAGGCGCGAATCAACTAAAGACCCGAATGAACTAAAGGTACGAATCAACTAAAGGCGCGAATCAACAAAAGGCACGAATCAAATAAAGGTGCGAATCAACTAAAGGCGCAAATCAACTAAAGACACGAATCACCCAAAGACACGAATCAAATAAAGGCATGATCAGAACAAATAAGTCATGCAAAACCACGTGGGGGCTCACCTTATGACCGGTGACACACATGACAGCCTTGACCTGCAAGGGCAGTTCTCTGTTGCGTGGCGGTCGCACCCGGAACCGCATCAACTCGATGTAGCAGGCATCTGGTGGCTTGAACCTGCAACACATCAGCCGTTTACAAATAAGAATGTCCATTTATAAAGACCTCAAGAGTCGTAATGACCACTAACAAACCTATTCCTGCACGTCCAACTAAAAACGTCCCTGCGTGAGGTCATTATATTCAAGGTCTATTTTCGACATTTGTATTCAAGATTAATTTGTTTCTTCTAGAACTCTATACTACTGTTTTAGAAAAATAGCGTATGCAACTCGTTTATAATGCTTTATTGCATTCAAAAAAATTGAAAACTCGCTCCTAACTTCACTCGTTTTTAAAACATGTATTTGTGCATTTGTGTAAAGCATTTCAAAACAACCGACTTGCGCAATTTACTACTATTACCTAATGTATCCATAAAAATAAGTAGAGTCTTCTAGAATACTTTTTACACGTCTCTATGGATTTCCACAAAATTTTTGCGGTTTCCATCGAGTTTATTATTATCATCAAAGCCCAGGGTACTTTGCAAACATCATTTTTACCTGTGATTGGAAATATTTATTGTTTCACCTTTGCAATTTTTCATCAAGGATTGGAAATATTTATTGATTCCCCTTTCCAATTTTCATCAGGGATTGGAAATATTTATTGATTCCAATTTTTCATCAAGGATTGGAAATATTTATTGTTTCCCCTTTCAAATTTTTCATCAATGATTGGAAATATTTACCGATTCCCATTTCTAGTTTTTCATCAAAGATTGGAAATATTTATTCCTTTCGAATTTTTCATCATGGAGTGGAAATATTGTGTCCCCTTTCCAATTTCTCAGCAGGGGCACGGCCCCCGTGACCTTTGCCCCATTCGCGCGCTCACCTGATGAGGTGCGACTTCTCGTACTCGTCCTGCTGCACGCACGTGTGGAACTCCACGTCCTCCAGGCGGATCCACTCCTCCGTCACCACCGGGATGATGTCGTGCCGCCCCACCACCTCCTTGCCCTGGCGCCACAGGTCGTTGATGCCCAGCTCCACGTCCGGCATGCCTGGCACACACCACACGTCACGTCCAGGGAACTGCTGCTTGGATTTATCGCATTATTGATTGATTGATTCACTCTGTCAGACACTACATTCAGGGTACCGCTGCTTGGATTTAAAGGGTTGTTGATTGATTCATTCTGCCTCACACCGCCACACATCACATTCAGGGAGCTGGTGCTTGGATTTAAAGCTTTGTTGATTGATTCATTCTGCCGCACACCACCACACATCTCAATCCGGAAACTGCTGCTTGGATTTAAAGCTTTGTTGATTGATTCATTCATTCATTCTGACACACACTATCACACATCTCATTCATTCCACCACTACTTAGCTTTAAAGGTTAGTTAATCGATATATTGATTGATTCATTCTGCCACACAATACTACATATCACATCTGATTCAGGGGACTACTCCTTGGCTATAAAAGTTTGTTGATTAATTGATTCTGCCTCACACCATCACACATAACATTCAGGGAACTGCTGCTTGGCTTTAAGAGTATTTTATTGATTTATTGATTCTGCCACACACTACTACACACCACATTCAGGGAACTACTGTTTGGCTTTAAAGGGGTGTTGATTGATTGATTCTGCCACACATCACCACACATCTCATTCAGTCCACCACTACTTGGCTCTAACGGATTGATTGTTGTTTCCGGTCCGCCGACTGCTATGGTAATTTGCCCCGTAAGTGTGGTGAATGCTTTATCGCGGGAGGTGGCAGTGTTCCTCCTAAGTTGGGTGATGAGATACGGCGCCGACCAACTCAGCGGGTCACGGGGGGTGTTCCCCTAACCAAGTGTCTCCCACCATTGGGGAACGTCTACAGCCTGAGATCCCTAGATGTGGAATAGTGTAGTGAACGTAAATATATGCGCGTGTGTGTATAAGGGGAGAGGATAGAACGAGATTGAAATGTGAGAGAGATAGCGAGAGCAAAATAACCAGTGAGGGAGAAAACGAGAGAGAGCGAGAGAGAGAGAGTCAGATTTAGAGAGTCAAATCGAGAGTGAGAGACAGATTAAAGAAGAGAGGCGTCTTTAAAGGGAAGGAGAGAGATGACGCGAGAGAACATAAGAAAGACAAAAGAATGGGCGAAAGAAACAGGGGAGGGGAGAAATAACCAGAGAGTGTAGACGCGACGAATTGGGAGAGAAAGTAGGAGTGAGAGACACTAAGGGAGAGACGGGAAATTAGAGTTAGAGAGAAACGCAAAGAACGAGAGAGAAAGTAAGAAGGAAAAAGAGAGAAAGACATTACGAAATAGATAAA
Source organism: Gryllus longicercus (assembly GCA_038098605.1). Taxonomy (NCBI): domain Eukaryota; kingdom Metazoa; phylum Arthropoda; class Insecta; order Orthoptera; family Gryllidae; genus Gryllus; species Gryllus longicercus. Next base: position 189,588 of record JAZDUA010000718.1, on the reverse strand, counting down.
CAAAGATAGAAAAAAATGAGAAAAAGAAAAAAAAGATACCTAGCGAAGGCGCAAAAAAGAAAAAATGAGAGGAAGAGAGAAAAATAAATAGAGTGAAAAAGAAAGAAAGAATGGGGAAAATAAAAAGGAAGAGAGAGTGACCGAGAAAACTGCGAAAAAGAAGCAAAGGATGAAATAAAGAGAGCGACAGAGAAAAAATAAAGAAAGAAAAATAGGAAGGGGTAGAGAGAAAAATAAATACAGAGAGCGAAAAAAGGAAGAAAGAAAGGGAAAAGGAAGAAAGAAAGGGAGAAAGGAAGAGAAAGAAGAAAAAGAGAGAGACAAAAGTGTAAGAAAGAAACCACGAATGAAATAAAGAGAGCCAGAGAGAAATAATAAAGAAATAAAAATAGGGAATGTGAGAGACTGAGAGTGAGGGAGAGATAGCGAGAGTGAGAGAGTGAGGGAGAGAGTGAAGGAGGAAGAGAGAAGGAGGAATAGTGAAGGAGAAAGAGTGAAGGAGAAAGAGTGAAGGAGAAAGAGTGAATGAATAAGAGGGAAGGAGGAAGAGGGAAGGAGGAAGAGAGGGATAATGAGAGTGATGGAGAAAGAAGGGAAGAGAGAGGGAGAGAGACAGAGAGAGGGAGAGAGAGGGAGAGAGAGGGAGAGAGAGGGAGAGAGAGGGAGAGAGAGGGAGAGAGTGGGAGAGAGAGGGAGAGAGAGGGAGAGAGAGGGAGAGAGAGGGAGAGAGAGAGGGAGAGAGGGAGAGAGAGGGAGAGAGAGGGAGAGAGAGGGAGAGAGAGGGAGAGAGAGGGAGAGAGAGGGAGAGAGAGAGGGAGAGAGAGAGGGAGAGAGAGAGAGAGTAGTAAGAGTCACCTGCGAGGAACCCGAGGAAGAAGAGGCGCACGCGCGCCACCTGCTTCTCGACGCAGCCGAAGGCGTCCTGCTCCACGTAGAGCTCGTCCACCGCCGTCACCTGCACCTCCTCCGTCTTGTAGGAGAGCGCGCGGTCGCGGTGCGCCGCCAGCCGGAACAGCGCCTCCTCCACGCACATAGAGAACTGCTTCAGGTCCTCGTACGCCTGCGAGCCCAGCTTGAACAGCTGCGAGATCTGCCGACGCAACAACACGAACCTCGTTATGCATGTACGCTGTGACAAAAGTGAATTATAATTTATTTTATGTGTATTTTTATTTACTTATTCATTTTTAAACAGCTGTGAGATCTCCGAACGCAACAAAACCATTTCAATATAATTCAATAAACAATAGGGATGATATGTAGATTTGACTAAAGTAAATATGTTTTTATTTCTTTAGCTGTTTTTTATCTATTATTTCCTTATTCATACATTTATTCACTTACTGTCAATAACAGTAAAAATTGTATTGACGTTTTGGAGGAATAAATGCTACATATTTACAAAACTGTGCGATTTGGTCGAACTTGCTTTTCGTACTGTCTCTTTAGACCCTTTTGCATGGCATAATGTTCTGGAAGATTATACTTACAGAACAGAAACAAACAGTTTGCAAGCAATTTTGCCTACACAAAGTGTACAGTGATGCAAGCCCCTTCAGCGGCAGAATAGCTCATTAAAGGATGTTTCCTGCGGAAATTGTTCAGTTTTGTGGAAGGGTTTCGTGTGATTCGTGAGATTTTGTGTATTGGCGAGGCGGATTCGAGTTCTCAGCTATTCTGTTGAGATTATTTTACTTATACATGCAGTTGTGATGATGCACAATCTCTGTTCTGCAGCCAAGTCATAATCCATTTGGAGTGTTTTACTGCGCACTCCCTAAAACCGTAGCATCCACAATCTTACTAGTAGAGATCATGTAATTCTATTTCTCCTCATCATGTTTTATTAATTCTTCAACACCACATACAAATGTACAACGCACGTATACAAATGTTCGTACTAGAATGATGGAATTTATTTGTGAATTGACCGAGTCCCTGGCGGCCTGTTGTGACAACATGTACCGTGGATAAATGGACCGTGCAAATGCAATTTTGAGCTTCGTATACTTCTAGTTTGGGGTCTTGAATTTTTGCATAGTTTCAGTATTAGAATCCGCATGACAATGACACTGTAAAAAGAACATTTGTACGTTTTTTGTGGAAGTGTACTGATGCGGATTAGTGTGTTTGTGTGTTGTCAATATGTTCACGCATACTCCAGAGGCAGCGGTGTTCATGTATAAGTGAGTGCATTCCCGAGAGTTCGTATGCTTGTGTGATCAGTGATGTTAGATCTTTTCTGGCTTTGGATGTTTGTGTGCGTTTGCACGTTCGTTAGCGTTCGTATATTTGTGTGCGTTTGCATGTTCCTGTACGTTCGCATGTTCGTATGCGTTCGCATGCTCGTGTGCGTTCGCATATAATTGTGGTTCACATGTTCGTGTGCGTCCGCATGTTCGTGTGCGTTTGCTTGTCCTTCTGCGTTCGCATGTTTGTGTGCGTTCAAATGTTTGTGTGCGTTCGCATGTTTGTGTGCGTTCGCATGTTTGTGTGCGTTTGCATGTTTGTGTGCGTTCGAATGTTTGTGTGCGTTCGCATGTTTGTGTGCATTCGAATGTTTGTGTGCATTCGCATGTTTGTGTGCGTTCGCATGTTTGTGTGCGTTCGCATGTTTGTGTGCGTTCGCATGTTTGTGTGCGTTCGCATGTTTGTGTGCGTTCGCATGTTTGTGTGCGTTTGCATGTTTGTGTGCGTTCGAATGTTTGTGTGCGTTCGCATGTTTGTGTGCATTCGAATGTTTGTGTGCATTCGCATGTTTGTGTGCGTTCGCATGTTTGTGTGCGTTCGCATGTTTGTGTGCGTTCGCATATAATTGTGGTTCACATGTTCGTGTGCGTCCGCATGTTCGTGTGCGTTTGCTTGTCCTTCTGCGTTCGCATGTTTGTGTGCGTTCAAATGTTTGTGTGCGTTCGCATGTTTGTGTGCGTTCGCATGTTTGTGTGCGTTTGCATGTTTGTGTGCGTTCGAATGTTTGTGTGCGTTCGCATGTTTGTGTGCATTCGAATGTTTGTGTGCATTCGCATGTTTGTGTGCGTTCGCATGTTTGTGTGCGTTCGCATGTTTGTGTGCGTTCGCATGTTTGTGTGCGTTCGCATGTTTGTGTGCGTTCGCATGTTTGTGTGCGTTTGCATGTTTGTGTGCGTTCGAATGTTTGTGTGCGTTCGCATGTTTGTGTGCATTCGAATGTTTGTGTGCATTCGCATGTTTGTGTGCGTTCGCATGTTTGTGTGCGTTCGCATGTTTGTGTGCGTTCGCATGTTTGTGTGCGTTCGCATGTCCATCTGTGTTCGCATGTCCATATACGTTCGCATGTTCATGTGTGTTCACATGTTCGTGGTGCTTTTGTATGTTCGTATGTACTTGTAGGTTTCGTGGGCATTTGCATGCTCCTGTGAGTTCGCATGTTCGTGTGCGTTTGCATGTCCTTGTGCGTTCGCATGTTTGTATGCGTTCGCATGTTCGTGCGCGTTCGCATGTTCGCGCGCGTTCGTTACTCGCTTGCGGCGCGTGCTCCACGGGCAAGCCGAGCTTCCGGAGGTCGGAGCCGTATGTCTTTGGATGTTCGTGCGTTTGCAAGTTCGTGTGTGTTCGTATGTTCATGTTTGTTCGCATGGTCGTGTGCGTTCGCATGTCCATCTGCGTTTGCATGTTTGTGTGCGTTCGCATGATTGTGTGCGTTTGCATGTTCGTGTGCTTTCACATGTTCGTGCGCGTTCGCATGTTCGTGTACGTTCACCTGTTGGTGTGCGTTCACGTGTTCGTGTGCGTTTGCATGTTCGTGCGCGTTCGCATGTTCGCGCGCGTTCGTCACTCGCCTGCGGCGCGTGCTCCACGAACAAGCCGAGCTTCCGGAGGTCGGAGACGTTTGTCTTTGGATGTTCGTGCGTTTGCAAGTTCGTGTGTGTGTTCGTATGTTCATGTTTGTTCGCATGTTCATGTTTGTTCGCATGGTCGTGTGCGTTCGCATGTCCATCTGCGTTTGCATGTTTGTGTGCGTTCGCATGTTTGTGTGCGTTTGCATGTTCGTGTGCTTTCACATGTTCGTGCGTTCGCATGTTCGTGTACGTTCACCTGTTGGTGTGCGTTCACGTGTTCGTGTGCGGTCGCATGTTCGTGAGCGTTCTCATGTTCGCGCGTGTTCGTGACTCGCCTGCGGCGCGTGCTCCACGGGCAAGCCGAGCTTCCGGAGGTCGGAGCCGAACTCCTTGCAGCCCTGGTAGTCGCCCTGGATGGCGTACGCGGCGAACTGACTCAGCTTGTTGGTGATTCGTTCCGCCTTCGTCACTTGCCCCGGCCGCACGCCTGGCCGCTCCTTGTAGAACACGTACTGCAGCTTTACGGTGAAGATCTTGCCGTATTGGTCGAGCTGTTGCGCCCCTGAACAAGCACACAAACTACAGTCAATATAAGAGAAACAATAAATACACTGCAGCCGAAGAAAATAAGTCAACTCACTTACTTTTAGTTAAATCGTCGTCAGCATTAAGCAAATGATGAATGAGAGACAATAGAAAACTACCACCATTATTTCAATATAAACCTTATTTCAATATTGATTCCCATACTCGTAAAAATAATTTAAAATAAATAATTCAGTTTTTATTTGCCACAAATATTAATCCTTGATAAAATATAGTTAATGAAGCTTTTACCACATAATACTTGTTTGGAGAGCAAAGACCATCCCTTTCTCTATAATTTTTTAAACTTAATTTATGAGAATATTTTTATAAGCTACACTCTAAATGATTGTGTAAAATTCCAACTGTGCATTTGAGCTGTGCATTTGAATTGCACAGAATTCAATAGAACAAAAACTATTGGTCAATTCTTTGGGTTAATAGCTACAAATTTGCTAGATTTAATGATTCCTTGAAGTCGATTCGATAGCTCAGTGTTGAGGGATGTACTGCTATTTAACAGAGAAGAAATTGATACATCATAATGTACCTTAAACTGAGGTGACAGCAACTGAAATATTGTATAACATTTGGGTTGAAGGTCAACGATGTTGATAAAAAAACAATATTCCATTTTAGATTCTTAATCTATTTTAGATGCTAATCACCTTTACCGTCTCTGTCTACTTAAACTTGTTTTGCTTATTTTTATTTTTTTAATGCCTAATTCATGTGTCTATGTGAGATACCATGCCTGCTTGAGCTTCTTTGACTAATACAGCCCTCTTTAGCGGAGGCAATGGTGTAACAGTTAACGGATCGGACTGTTATACCCAAGTTCGCGTTCAAACCCGATCGAAGCCGTGGATTTTGAAGGGCGAAAAAAATATTCGTATGCCTTCCTTCAGAGGGAAAGTAAAGTCGGCTGTCCCATGTTAGTAACTTTACTGAATGTGAAAGATCCTAAAGCCTAAATAACGCCCCTGAGTTAAATTGAAATTGCCTGTCTGGTCGCCAAAGTAATACCTCCTTTCTCCGCTAGTTGGTGAAAGCAGCTTAGCGAAATTTGCGTGGTCAGACGGAAGAGCAGACCTCATGGCCTAAGTCTCGCCACGTAAAATAAGTCATCAATTCAATTCATGAGCAAGAAGTTCTCACCGATGTCTGAGACGGAGTAGCAGGGCTGGAGGGGCAGCTCTTGGAAGGGGTCTTTGTCGTCTTTCGTGTTGAACAACTGCAGCACCGGGTTGTCGCCTTGATGTACCAGCTTTACGAACACCTTCTTCCAGAACCTGCGACAAAGAACAACCTTCAGAACTTATATGAGGGTTTGTCGAAAGGTGTCGGAGAGAATCAGTCGTGATGATGAGTGTCTAGGTGGGACGTGTCGGTCCTCAGAAAGAAGTGAATATTAGAAGTGCCGGTAGAGTCTGAGAATGCCGGGCTCTACAGGGGTTTCAGAGTGTACAGAAGCGTTTAGGAATGTTGGAGAGAGTTGGAAAGCGTCGAAGTCTGTCGCGGAGTGTCGGGGAGGTTTGTGGAGTGTCGCGAAATTTCGTATAGTTGCCCGGGGATGTCAAGGAATATCATAGAGTGTCGGGAAATGACGGAGAATGTCGGGAAGAGCTGGGGAGAATCGGTAAGTGTTGATATGTGTGAGGAACATTACAGGTGTGTCAAGAAATGTTGGGTGCCGGTTGAGTTGGTCAGAATATGTCTGGGAGTGTCGAGAACATTGGGGGAATGTTGGAGAGTGACGGGGAGTGTTGAGAAGAGATCGCAAAGTGTCGGGGAGAGATCGGAAAGTATTGGGAGTCAGAAAGTATCGGGAAGAGTTCGGCATGGTGGCAAAGTTTTGGGAGTTTCAGTAAGTATCCGAAGGAGTCCTGGAGTGTCTGAGAGGGTTTGGGAATGTCCGAGAGAGTCCGGGAGTGTCAAACTCCGGGAGTTTCCGACTGAATCCAGAAGTGTTCAGGAGAGTTTAGGAGTGAACAAGAGAGTTATTGAGTGTCCGCGAGAGCTCTAGAGTGTCCTAAAGAGCCCGGGAGAGTCCGAGAAAGCCCGGGAGCGGTGGAGAGAGTAAAAAAGTATTCGAGAGAGTCCTGGAGTGTCCGAGATAGTCCGGGAGTGGCCCAAAAAGCCCGAGAGTGGCCGAGAGAGTGCAAAGAGTCCGAGACAAACGGGAATGTCCGGCAGAGTCCGGGAATGTCCGAGAGTCTTGAAGTGTCCAAGAAAGCCCGCGAGTGTCAAGAGAGCCCAGGAGTATCCGAAAGAGTGCAAGAGTGTCCCAGAGACGAGGAGAGTGTCCAAGAGAGTCCGGGAGTGTTCGACGGAGTTCGGGAGTGCCCGAGAATGCCCGGGAGTGTCTGAGGGTCGAGAGGGCGTGTCTGAGTTCAAGAGAGTCGAGGGAGTCCGGAAGGGTCCGAGACAGTCCAGAGCTGTCCGAGCGTGTTCCAGAATGTGCGAGTGTAGCCGTGAGCGTCAACCAGCGTAGGGTAACGGCGGAGGGGGGCGTCACACGCAGTGAGCGCCCGTCGGAAGGCGCCGTACCTCTGTCCGGTGATCTTCTTCTTATTGGGCTGGCGCAGCTGCATCTCCCAGCCGGGGCCGTCGTAGGTGGAGCGCGGGAACTCCTCCAGCGGCTGCGACACGTCCTCGTCGAACAGCGGCGTGGGCGGCGTCTCCTGCGAGTCCGTGCGCGCCAGCTGCGGCCCGCCCTCTGACACACGCGCAAGCACTCACATTAGATCGCACTCACGTCCACATTGCGGACGCTACAATGTTAGGTTACCTATCGAAATGACTCTAGGGTACTAACTAAAAATAAACTATGCTCTGTTTTCTCGCCTCGCGAGCGAGCGAGCGAGAGGGTGAGAGAGCGAGAGAGAGCGAGAGAGAGAGGAGCTAGTATAAGGGAGTGAGTATGTGTGTGTGTGAGAGAGAGTGAGAGAGAAAGAGAGAGAGGAGCTAGTATAAGGGAGTTAGTATGTGTGTGTGTGTGTGTGTGAGAGAGAGAGAGAGAGAGAGAGAGAGAGAGAGATATGAGCTAGTATAAGGGAGTGAGTATGTGTGTGTGTGTGTTGTGTGTGAGAGAGAGAGATGAAGCGAGAAGAAGGGTATGAGAGTGTCTATATGCAGAGTGAGTGCTACGACGAGAGAGCTTGTGCGTTCGCATGTGTGTGTGAGGGAGTGAGAGAGAGAGAGGGTGGGAGCGACGAAGAGAGCGTGACAGAATATGCATGTTTGTTTATGAGCGAGAGATCGATGAAGTGTGCGGGAGTGTCTATTTGTGGGAGTAAGACGGAGCGATGAATTGAAAGGAAGGTTAAAGTGTCTCTGTGTATGAGTGAGAGGGAGAAAGAGAGATAACAAAGAAGCTAGTGTGAGAGAATGTGTACGTGTGTGGGTGTGAGAGAGAGGGAGGTGGAGATACGAATTGAAAGGAAAGTTCAGGGGTCTCTTTGTGTGTGAGTGGGAGCGATAACGGAGAAGCTAGTGTGTGTGTGTGTGTATCTGTGTGAGAGAGGGGGAGGGAACGATGAATTGAAAGGAAGTATAAGGCGTCTGTGTGTGAATGAGAGAAAGAGAGAGAGAGACAAAAGCAAGTATAAGGGAGTGTGTGTGTATGAGAAAGAGAGAGAGAGATGAAGAGAGGAGAAGAGTATGGAAGCGTCTATATGCGAGAGTGAGAGCTACGAGAGCTAGTGTGTGAGTGTGTGTGTGAGTGAGTGAGAGAGAGTGAGAGAGATGGAGAGAGAGAGCGATAACGAAGAAGCTAGAGAGTGTGAGTTTGTACGTGTGTGTGAAAGGAAGGAAGGAAGCGATGAATTGCAAGGAAGCTCATGGGGTGGATGTTGGTGTGTGAGAGAGAGAGTGTGAGTGAGAGTGTGAGTGAGTGAGAGTGTGAGTGAGTGAGTGAGAGTGTGAGTGAGTGAGAGTGTGAGTGAGTAAGAGTGTGAGTGAGTGAGAGTGTGAGTGAGAGAGAGTGTGAGTGAGTGAGAGTGTGAGTGAGTGAGAGTGTGAGTGAGTGAGTGAGTGAGTGAGAGTGTGAGTGAGTGAGTGAGAGTGTGAGTGAGTGAGAGTGAGAGTGAGAGTGAGTGAGAGAGCGGGGGGAGGGAGCGAGCGCCAACGCACCTGTGGGTAGTGCGGCGGGCGGCTGGGCGTCGGCGGCCGCGGTGGCGCTGGCGGCGGAGGCGGCCTGGGCGGCGGCGCCGGGGTCGGCCGCGCCCTTGTCGAAGGGGTTGAAACGCGGCGTCTCGAAGGCCGGTTGCTGCTGCTGCGGGGAGCGCGGCGGCGGCGCTAGCGCCGGCACCGCCTCGCCGCTCTCCTCGCCCTCTGCGCGCGGCCTGCGCGCACACACCAACCATAGCACACAGCACACCAAAGCACACACACAACAGCACAACGCACATACCACTGTACAACGCACACACCACAGCACAACGCACACAGCACACACACCACTGCACAACGCACACAGCACACACACCACTGCATAACGCACACAGCACACACACCACTGCACAACGCACACAGCACACACACCACTGCACAACGCACTCAGCACACACACCACTACACAACGCACACAGCACACACACGACTGCACAACGCACACAGCACACACACCACTGCACAACGCACTCAGCACACACACCACTGCACAACGCACTCAGCACACACACCACTGCATAACGCACACAGCACACACACCACTGCACAACGCACACAGCACACACACCACTGCACAACGCACTCAGCACACACACCACTGCACAACGCACACAGCACACACACCACTGCACAACGCACACAGCACACACACCACTGCACAACGCACACAGCACACACACCACTGCACAACGCACTCAGCACACACACCACTGCATAACGCACACAGCACACACACCACTACACAACGCACACAGCACACACACCACTGCACAACGCACTCAGCACACACACCACTGCACAACGCACACAGCACACACACGACTGCACAACGCACACAGCACACACACCACTGCACAACGCACTCAGCACACACACCACTGCACAACGCACTCAGCACACACACCACTGCATAACGCACACAGCACACACACCACTGCACAACGCACACAGCACACACACCACTGCACAACGCACTCAGCACACACACCACTGCACAACGCACACAGCACACACACGACTGCACAACGCACACAGCACACACACCACTGCACAACGCACTCAGCACACACACCACTGCACAACGCACACAACACACACACCACTGCACAACGCACACAGGACAACGCACACAAATGGACTGCACACACACACACACCAGAGCACAACGCACACATCACACATACCACTGCACAACGCACACACCACAGCACAGCGCACACAACTGAACTGCACACTCTCTCTCTCTCACACACACACACACACACACACACACACACCACAGGACAATGCACACACAACGGCACAATGGAAGGAAGCACACGGAAAGTGGAGAGAGGAAACAGCAATACGAGGTATATGTTGGAGCACTCGGTTGCCCAAAGCACACGGCAGCACAGTGCTCATGTGAGAAAGACAAGAAACGTAATTTTATTCATGGGAGGGGGAAATTCCAATTTAGTCAACCATGACCATTGGGAAAACAATGCACAACGTATGAATGAGATTCTGAAATTTATGGAAGTGTGGATGTAAATATTTTTATTTTTGTGAATATATAGTCACAGTCGACTCTGGTTGTAGTGAATTCGACTCCGTTAGTAGAGAACCACGCCATGCACACACCATTACAGACAGACATACCATACACCGAAACACTCGGATACACAAAGTTTCTTGGTACAACTTTCAGATTTTTGGCGGGGAGGCTACGTTTGGGGCCCAGGCTCAAAATTGTCTAGCATCGGCACTGTTTATGACGAGAACGAAAAGATAGAGAAGAAAATGAAGAAGAAGAAGCGGCATCCGAGGGCCGTAGCAGAGTGGCACAGGTTCACTATAACCGAATATTTTTATGCTTATTTGTAATGTAAGAGAATGGGACCAATGGCATACGTTCACTATAAACAAAGATTCACTATATCTGAGTGCACTATAACCGGAGTCGGCTGTATATACAAATACGAACACAATGGATGCAGCGGAGAGTGCATTAATATATATTAATAGATTAAATATACTTTTATGACTAATGTTTATGACAAGAACGAAAAGAAAAAGAACAGACAGAAGAAGAAGAAGAAAAAGAAGAAGGGGGGGGGGGGGGGGCAATAGAGAGCCGTGCCAGAGCGAAGCAGATCCAGCACAACCAAATATTCTTATGTTTATTTACAAAATAAGTGAAACGGGATTAGACACGTAAGTTCACTATAACCGATGGTTCACTAATACCGGAGTCGAATTCATGTACAAGATCGAACACAACGGAAGCGACGGAGAGTGCAATAGAACATATTAATATAATGACATATTAGTAACATATTAATAATGACTAATGTTTACGACCAGAACGAAAAAAAGAGAAGGACAGGAGGAGGAGGACGAAGAGGAAGAAGAAGAAGAAGAAGAAGAAGAAGAAGAAGAGGAGGAAGAGGAAGAGGAAGAGGAAGAGGAAGAAGAATAAGAAGAAGAGGAAGAGGAAGAGGAAGGAGAAGAAGAAGAAGAGAAAGAGGAAGGAGAAGAGGAAGAGGAGGAGGAAGAGGAAGAGGAAGAGGAAGAAGAAGCGGCCGAGCGGCGCGCGCAGTACTCACTTGATGAAGACGGAGAAGTCGGGCCCGTCGTCGGAGTCCTGCGAGGAGCGGCGGTGCGCGGGCGTGGCGGCGGGCGTGGGCGCGGGCGCGGGGGCGGCGGCGGGCGCGCCCATCGACAGGAAGGCGTCGAAGACGTCCTCGTCGCCCCCGAAGCCCCCGCCCGCCCCGCCGCCTCCCGCCTCCGCCTCGCCCGTCGACCCCCACACTGCGCACATGGTCAACACATCTCACACGCGCGTCAGCGAGCAGATAGTACTGAATTGAATTTGCCTTATTTTACGTGGCGAGACTCGGGCCATCAGGCCCGCTCTTCCGTCTGACCACGCAAATTTCGCTACGCTCCTTTCATCTACTAGAAGAGAAAGGAGGTATTTCTTGGGCGAGAAACAGGCGATTTGAATTTAGCTCAGAGGCGTCATTTAGGCTTGAGGATCTTTTACATGCAAGTAAATCTACTAACATGGGACAGCCGGCTTTACTTCCCCTCCGAAGGAAGGCGTACGAAGGATTTTTTTAGTACGGAATTTACTACGGAAATTCGGACGGTACGGAAATTACCGTAATGCCTACGCCCTGAGGAAGGTCGCAGAATGGCGACCGAAACGTCGGCACATTCGCCATGGACGCGGCGTCACCCGGACGGCCTAGTAAATACTGACTCCGGCCTCGGAAGCCTACGAACCCAGATAGTACGAAGTTTTAGCGCCGGGCGTAAGGAAATATCCTTAAACTCGATTACTCACGTGAGTAACGCCTTTATACGGTCGTAATGAACAACGTTCGGAAGAGTTTTAGTAATTGCGACTTTGCGTTATGCATTGTAACGAAGCATTTCAAACGTTGAACAAAGAAGTTGCATAATATATCTAAGAGTGTATGCTAGTGATGAGGCATTTAAACCAGTCAAGAGTATGACAATTCTACATTGTGCATGGTGTTTTTGATTTTGAGGATCTCGGCGATGAGTGTGCGGTCTGGAATTTTGAAGCGGCATTTCTTGAAAATACAGGGAATATCTTAAAAAAGCGTTGGTTATGAGCATAAGACATAACCTATCCCGAAGAAATGATTTGAACTTCTTTTTGGCGACTTTATTTTCTGTGACCTCTCCAACATTTTCTGTTGGTTCTTGCTTGTTGTGGAGTTGGTAAGGAATAATTGTAACTGCCCAACATTCGAGAATCGGTTTATCAGAGTTGGAAAAATTGAACTTTTCCTGTTTTTAGGCCGCCATTTTGCCGCTTGTAAGGTGACCGAAGAGACTCCTACAGACATGCACTATTTATGTAGGTATTAGGTATATTGTACCATAGGCCATATGTAAGATGTTATGACTTCAAGGTCCATCAAGTGACTGTTAGAGCATAACGCCGCTACCATACTCCCTTAAAACTCACTTGTGCAATTGGCATAGCCGTCCTTGTATTAGTTATTAGAGATGTTTTTCACTTGACCGAAACGGCTAACATTAACGGTTATAATTATCGTAACGTCTAATCTTGTAAGAAGCTCAAAGAAAGAGTTTTTGCACTACTCTTATGGTTACGCTTTATATAGTGCTAACATCAGGTAGCAACAGTATTAAGTTACATATGAGATTGGCGCTTTTCCGATTTCGGGTATCGTTTTTTCCATTTTGTATAGTGTGGTTTCGATTAAGTTCTTCAATTATTTAGATCGTGTTTCCGGGTAAACAACGCTGAGATGCGATTGCAGTGTGTGGTTAGGTGTTCATTTGTGTTTACTCCCAGATGTGTTGTTCCCTGCTACAGAAGAATTCAGCGTATTTGAAATATGTGTATTCAGGAATATTGGTATGGACAATATAGAAAAATATGCGTTCGTAGGCTTCCGCGGCCGGAGTAAATACATTCTTGGCTATCCGGGATGAGCCGCGTCTCGGTCAATTGAACTGACGTTTCAGCCATCTTTCTGTGGACTTCTTCAGAGCTATACTGCTGTATACTTCAGAGCTATACCGCAGTATAGCTCTGAAGCAGGCCTCAGCAAGATGGCCGAAACGTCAGTTCAATTGACCGAGACGCGGCTCATCCCGGATAGCCAAGAATGGAATATAGAAAAATGCGATTCTGCTCTAAATTTTAGAACCAAATCGACCTGAAATGATAATGTATATAAAATTATCAATGTTGAATTGCTTCTTATTTTAAAGGGCTTATCCGATTGCGAAACCTTACAAATTTCAATATTCCTCCTCACTGACTTCCATGCTCGTACAGAGTGATAGCCAACTCTTCCTTCAAAGGCATACATAATATTTTGCAGATAACCGCAGCTGGTCTTTCTCAAAACTATATATGCTATATAGTATTATATCCGTCGACCCAATCGTAAGCGAACCATGCACGATTATGAAGCTTCGCTTACCGAATCGAGCCCGGTGAACGCTTACGTTTGTTACAGAGGCCGTGATTGGTGTTCGCGGCATCACATGACAAAAGCCGGTTCCGCATATGTATAAGCATCGATGTGCAAAAACTCTCTTTTTATTTAACAAGTGGTAAGTGACATTTTAGCCCCGTGGCTAGCTCTTGGTCATGTGCTTGCTTTTCACTACATGGCCCCGGGTTCAATTCTCGGTGAGGCAAGATTATAGTGTGCGTTTTCCTTGCAATGTCCCACTGTATGTTGCTGTGTGACGATGAGAAAATTCACTTCTCAGGTTGAGAAGGCCGGAATAAGGCGTGGGGATGTCTACGTGCTAAGCACTCGTACCCCCTTTACTCGAGGCCGCGAGGCAGGGTCGTCGCCGGCAGGCCTGAGCCCGTTCGCGGGCTGTCGCGCCAAATACATACATACAAGGTGGTTCAAATATGACCGGGACTGATTTTTTTTCAAATACCCCGACATACGCATTAACTGCGCCGCCTGGAGAGAATCTAGCCACAACCCCCCACCTCCCTCCTTTGCAGGTTAGAACCTGTTCAGTCGCGTCTGGGTCTTGCTAGAACGATGAGTGAACAAAAGGTGCCGCGGTGCGTGGAACAACGCATTATCATCAATTTTGGAGAAAACGTTCAACCGTCGGAAATTTTGCAGAGACTCAAAAAACAGTACAGGGAAGAGTGCCTCTCACGGACCCGTGTGCTTGAATGGTGTAAGTGTTTCAGAGAGGGACGAGAGCGCGTTGAGAATGAACCTCATAATCGTCGGCCGCGAACATCCATAACCCCAACAAACATTGATCGTGTTAATGCGGTTATTTGTGAGAACAGGCGCATCACTATCAAAGAAGTTGCATCAGTAATTGGCATCAGTGTGGGTAGTGTAGAAGACATGATAAAAAACACCTAAAATATAGAAAAGTGAATGCTAGGTGGGTTCCACGCACTTTGACGGACGAGAACAAATTGATGCGCATGCAAGCTGCCAGTGTTCTTCTAATGCGGTTTGAAAATGAAGGAGATGCATTTTTGAAGTCCATTGTAACCACTGATGAAACGTGGGTTCAGTATTTTATTCCTGAGTCCCAGCAGGCATCACGTGAATGGCGACACGCCTCTTCTCCAAAACCCAAGAGAGCGCGGAAGATCCGTTCGGCGGGAAAAGTGATGGCAACATTTTTTTGGGACTGGATGGGTGTTATCCATGTAGACTTTCTTACAGAAGCTAACACCATCAATGCAGCTTATTATTCGTCACTTTTGGAAACAGAAATCAAAGAAAAGATCGATTCCAAAGGGAAGAGAGGTGGGAAACGGGTAGCATTCCTTCAAGACAATGCACGGCCTCATACTGCTAAAACAACCATGGCAACCATCAGCAAATTGAAGTGGGACCTTCTACCACATCCGCCGTACAGTCCAGATTTGGCCCCAAGTGATTTTTACCTTTTTGGACAGCTTAAATCACATTTGCAAGGCATGCGATTTGCGGATAATGACGCAGTCATCCACAGTGTTCGGGAGTGGATATGCCGACAACCAAAAGACTTTTATGAAAAGGGCATTAGGATGCTCCCAGGACGTTGGAAAAAATGTATAGAATCTGGAGGGGAGTAATTTGAAGAATGACATGTACAAATAAATTTTTGCTAATAAAGTATTTCGTAAAAAAAATCAGTCCCGGTCATATTTGAACCACCTTGTACATACAAGTGACATTTTATTATGCCCGTAGGAAAAGTTACGTCACTAGACAATCCTAGGAGATAAATTCAATTTTTACTACGTGTGCAAACACTTTTTTTAGCGAACTTACTTACGAAATTATTTTATTTAATACAAGTGTACAAACCTCTCGTTTAAATTATGACTAGCAGTAGCTGAAGCGGTCAGACAAAGATGCTAATCCGTTAACTGAGCATTATATTATTCTAAACAATCTGCTAGCTTATACATTTGTTTGATTTTCATTTCAAATATTAGTTAAATTGAATAAAATTGAATAACGACAACATATGTTGACTACCTCAACGACAAGTTTAAATGCCTATCCCTCCATCGGTTTGTTGAACTTTCATGGAGACTGTTAGTCACAATGGTAGCCTTGGCTACCACAATCATATGTATAATCATAAACATTATTCTGCTTCAATTTCTGCGCGCATTGCAAACTGGTAATTTAGATGTGTTTTTTGGTTTGTATTTTTCCAATGTAATTGTGTCCCTAACGAAACCATAGACACCTGTCTCAGGGCCGGAGGCGGCTTAATATTCAGTCAATTGTTACGTGCATTTGAAATTAGTAATACAGATGTTTCTTTTTATATTTTTTTCGTCTTCCTGTTACCCGTACCCACCTTTCACGTACCCGGAGGCTGCTCAGTTCTCTTTCAATATTTCTGTGCGCGCATTGGAAATCGGTAACCCAGATTCGCGCTCTAGCCTCACGCCATCCATCGGCAAACGCGCGAAACCTCGCAGTTAGTTCTCACCGTCGCCGCCGCTGTCCATGGCGGGCGCTGCGTCGCCGGCGCCGCCGCCGCCGAACGGGTCGAAGAGATCTCCGCCGGAGGGCGGGGCGGCGATGACGTCACCGGCCGCCGACTCGAACTTGGCGGCGAAGGCGTCGAAGTCCGCGTCGCAGGAGGCGGGGGTGATGGAGGGGGCCATGGCGTCGGGGGCGGGCGTGGGGGCGGGCGGCGCGGGCGATGTGAGCACCAGCGCGTCCGCGTCCACCTCCGTCGCCGCCACCAGCTCTGGCTCCGGAACTGCGCACGCGGACGCGTTGAAAGAAGAGGACGAAGAAAACCACAAGAAGAGGAGACGACAGAGAGAAAGAGGAAGTTCGAGAGAAATAACGAGAGGGGGGACATGAGAAGATCGATAGGTATGGGGCAAAGAAGAAGCATAGAAAGAAAGGTGAGAGGACGAAAACGAAGGAAAGAAAAAGAAATGTGAGGAAAGAATATAAAGAGAAATAACGTGACAGAGAGAGAAATGTTTTCTAAAAGTGAAAGTGTGAGAGCGTGAGGGAGAAAGAGAAAGAGAGAGAGGGGGAGAGAGAAAGAGAGAGAGAGAGGGAGAGAGAGAAAGAGAGGAGAGAGAAAGAGAGAGAGGGAGAGAGAGAAAGAGAGAGAGGAGAGAGAAAGAGAGAGAGAAAGAGCGAGGGAGAGAGAAAGGGAGAGAAAAATAGAGAGAGATGACATGATAGAATAGGAATAAAGAATTTAGAAGGAGATGATTGAAGAAAATAATAAGAAAGACACAGAGTGTAGAGAAATGAGGAAAAGTAGAAATACAGTGAAATAATTGCTATGTAGATATATTCATAATATACGAGTCAGAACAGTCAAATTGATATTATATCAGAAAAGACAAATGAACGGGATGATACAGAGACAGAAAGAAGAAATTGCAAATGCTAATTCAACGAGAAATAGAAGAAAGGAAGCGAGGTAGACAAAGGTAAAAGAAAGAGGAGAGTCAAACGGCAACTAGAAATCGATTACAACAGATGACATTAAGAGACGTAGAAGATAAACAGTAATAGGTGGAGAGATAAACAGAAATGAAATTATAGATATTAGTAGAGCAGAGAGGTTATAAAAAGTATCGTACAGACTATGCAGGAGACAGTAGATATGAACACATAGACAAAGCACAGTAGACAAGAATAATCGTAATTAAGAGAAGAGAAAGACCAGGAAAAAAGTAGCAACGTTTGGATTGAAGAACTGGCCTCGGAGGAGAAGCGAAAAAAAAATTTTAGTTCTCTTTTATGAGAAAGAAGCATTGCTACTGCCTGTGCATCAAAAGATACCGATAAAAACGAAAGACAATAAAGACATTCTATTGTGCCTATGAACTATTTTTTGTTATAAAAGGAAGAAAAGAACACTATTAGAAGCAAGGGTGAAAACCTGTGAGAGAATGAATGAAGAGTGAAAGTGGATCTAAAATGAAAATAGAAAAGTGATTAGAAAAACAAGAAAGGAAACAGGAAGAAAAAACGAGAGAGAATATGGAAAACTCTATACGCAAATGAAGTAGAAAATAGTGTAGAATGGATATGAAAGATACTATTTTCTATTAAACGCTGAAATTCTGTGTACTAGAAATAGGGATATACTATTTCATTTTAGTAAAATCGAAGTGCTAGATAGAGAAAATTGTAATTACAACGAATAATGAAAAAAAGGGTTAAAATGTAGAGGTAGATAATGTATGCAAGAGTTCAGAGAGAACTTGAAAGAACAAGTCATAGACAAGTTGATGAAAGAAGAATGAAAAGAATGAGTACATGAAGAACATTAGCAAGAACAACGAGCAGAATGAATGTTAAAGAACAGTGAAGAGGAAGGAATAATAATAATAATAATAATAATAATAATAATAATAATAATAATAATAATAATAATAATAATAATAATAGTGTAAATGAGAAAAGAAAAGAATATAAGAAGAAATGATTGGAAAGAAAAAAGTACGAGATATGAAGAGAACATGTGAACAGCAAAGAAATAAGACAAGAAGAAGACAGCAAAGAAATAAGGAAGGAAGAAGAATAGGAATGAAAAAAGAGGAAGGAAACATCAAGAGAAAGAGAGAATTAGAGAGTGGCAAAGAGAGATGTCAAAAAGAAAGAATATCGAAAATTCTAGGGACAAAGAAGAGAAAGTTGCAGCTAAAGTTGTGTGAGAGAAAAAGTGGTTAAAGAAACAGTTAGCATCTAGCATCAGCCAGCAAGAAAGGCATAGAAAGAAATAGGTAACGACCGGTTGAAAGCTAGAGCAATTGAACGAGAGAATGCAGAACGATAGGGAAGAAAGTGAACGATATATGAGCAAGTGATAATCAGAGCGAGATGATAATCGGCGAGATATGAGAAAAACTGAAAATCAGAGTTAGAGAGAGAGAGAGAGAGAGAGAGAGAGAGGCAAAGAGAGAGAGATAAGTGATAGGATGCCACGAAATGAGAGAGGGATGTAATTATAGAGGGTAAGAAATAGTGAGGGAGAGATATAGAGATAGACGGGGAAGAAGCGTGAGAGAAGGAGAAAGAGAAACCAAGGGGGAGAGAGAAAAAAGAGAAAGAGATACAGAAAGGGATCACAAGGAAATGAAGAATAGAGAGTGGGAAATAGAACCCAAGCGAGAAAGAGAGACGTTTGAAGACAGGATGAGAAAGCAAAAGTGAATGAAAGGAAAAAGACAGCCACTGTGAGAGGAGGATGCTTTCTCATGTTTTTGAAAGATAGAGAGTGAAAGAAAGAGGGAAATTGATAGAGAAACAGTTAAAGGGAGTGTGAGCAATATAGAGAAAGAAATGGATAGACGGAGAGAGTGAATCCTAAAATATGAGCGACTGAATGGAAGAAAGAAGGAAAGACAAATACAGAGAAAGTAGGAAGTCAAAGTAAGAGAGAAGTGAGAGAGGTAGATAAATTCATTAGCAGATAATGAAAGGCAGAGTGTGAAAAATAGAGGAAGAAACGAACAGACGAGGAGAGCGTGAATGAAAGAAAGAGAGAAGAGGAATAATAGAGAAAGATGTGAAGTCAGAGAAAGAGAGGGGGATGATATATTCAGAAATAGAGAATGAAAGAGATAGTGCGAAAATTGATAAGGAAACGGATTGACGGAGAGAGTGAGAGAGAGAGAGAGAGAGAGAGAGAGAGAGAGAAATGATGAGTGTGAATGAAAGAAAAAACGGGAATCAACGATAGTGAAATAACAGATGTCAGACAAAGAGAGAGGGAGAGATATTCAGAAATAGAGAATGACAGGTGGAGCGCAAATACAGAGAAAGAAACGGATAGATAGAGAGACTGAAAGAGGGAAAGAGTGAGTGAGAGAAAGAAAGTGAATCAAAGAGAAAGAGAGGAAGTCACAGAGACGAGAGGGAAGAAAGAAACGAGAGATAGAAAGTAGAGAGAAAAGAGAAAGGGCAAAAGAGCGGGCAAGAGAGCGGGCCAGAGAGATGGCAAGAGGGAGCGGGCAAGAGAGAGGGCAAGAGAGAGGGTAAGAGAGAAGGCAAGAGAGAGCAGGCAAGAGAGCGAGCAAGAGCGCGGGCAAGAGAGATGGCAAGAGAGAGCGAGCAAGAGAGAGGGCAAGAGAGATGGCAATAGAGAGGGCAAGAGAGAGGGCAAGAGAGAGGGCAAGACAGCAAGCAAGAGCGCGGGCAAGAGGGAGGGCAATAGAGCGAGCAAGAGCGCAGACAAGGGAGATGGCAATAGATCGAGCAAGAGCGCGCAAGAGAAAGTGTAAGAGAGAAGGCAAGAGACAAGGCAAAAGAGAAAGGGCAAGAGAGAGCGGAAAAAGCGCGGGCAAGAGCGCGGGGCAAGACAGAAGGCAAGAGAGAGTGCAAGAGAGCGAGCAAGAGCACGGGCAAGAGAGCGGGCAAGAGAGGTGTCGGACGAGAGAGCGGTGCTCAGCCAGAGCGCAGAGACACAGCGTCAGCGGGACACAGGAGGGGCGCCCTCACCATCGCCGATGTCTCCGAAGAGGTCCGTGGCGGCGAGGGCCGCCGCGGCGGCGGGCAGCGGCGCGGGCGCCGGCGCGGGGGCGGCGGCGGCGGGGGCGGGGGCGGATGGCGGCGGCGCCTCCGTCAGCTGCATGGTCTCGGCCAGCTGCTCGCTCTGCGACGCCCCCAGGCCGAAGTCGTCGCCCAGCAGGTCCTGCGCCGGAGCCGGGGCGGGCGCGGGCGCCGGGGCGGGCGCGGGCGCCGAGAACAGCCCCATGATGTCGGCGGTGGAGCAGGGCACCGGAGCGGCCGCGGTGGCAGGGACCGCCTCCTGCAGCACACACACACACACACGCGCGCGTGTGTTTCATACACCAGTGGTGCAGGCTAATCGGATCTTCAATTATGACTGAGGAGCGAATTTATATGCACTAATAATCTATGAAATTTTTATGCATTTAAGCAGTAGAAACTTCGAAAATTGACATTAAATTGTGTATTATATTATTACTATTTATTATTATTATTATTATTATTATTATTATTATTATTATTATTATTATTATTATTATTATTAGAGAGGAGTAAACATTTCCTTCTAATGAATGGTTCAGTTGGTCAATTGAGGTTATTGCCACAATTATTGGCTTATTTGAGTTGTAATTGTAATAATTCATAGTTAATGGTTCCAACAGTATTTTGTTTACACAGATCACACTAGCTTTTCTTTTTCAGAATTAATGGTTAGGTTGTCTAGTTATGGTAATCCACACAATTTAGAATACAATTTTATAATACACAACTTGATATAGTCCATAACGAAACTTGATGATTTACAATTAATTCATAGTTGTTTGTAGTAAATATTAATTCATAATAGTTTGTAGTGTATTCGTCACCCCTGACTGTGTATCAAACCCGGGTCTCTTGGTTTACACTTAGTTGCTCTAACCTTAAATTACTGAGACTAATTATATGAACAGTTTCATAGGCCTGACGTATTACCCGTTTTTTGGAGGCAATTGTGATAAGAAATATGCCATGCAATAGTAAAGAATTCAAAATTATGACCTTGTTACTAAGCAACAAATTATTTCAATAACTAAATTTGTTCAATTTTGGGTATATGAATAATTTTAGGTAGTCTTTGATAGTAAAATGTTATTAAAAGTCATGGTTATCGAAAACTCTCTGTAACAGATGATAACGAGTGTCTCGAAATCTGTTTCTACAAACCTAATTTATATTCGTATTTAGAAATACGAAGAGATATTGAGTTATGCTTGCCGAATACAGATTTTCAAAAATATTTCGTGGTAATAATTAAATTGATCATATTTTCACGAATGAGTCTAAAATAAATCTGTGAGGAAAGAAGTCGGGGTTGCTGCTTGGAGTTCTAGGGATAATTTTAGATTTTCCTACAATATTTTACACTGCTATTTCTATTTTTGTTGCAAAATGTAAAACAATAATTAAACCAGTATAAGTATAGTTCACGTAGGTTATGGGAGATATGCCATTTTCTTCTAATATATCGTCAAAGATGGTTTTGTTCCCTATTTTATAATGTTCATACTATGATTTAAGGAGGCAACTAATGTAGTTTTTCTTAAAAGTATTGTCAATTTGATAATTAAAGTAAAACGTAATATACAAGTTTGTTGAATAAGTTTTAATATTTGTTTGCGAAGATTTATTAAATGCGATAAAATGCGTTAATATTAATATAATGAAAACAAGTTAAATATTTTGTTAGTTTAAAGTCTTTTGTAATTAAGTGTTTGAGTAAATGTATTCTTATTGGTTTGACGTAATGTTCGTTATTTCCATAATTTTATCCTGGCGAATAACTGAGGTTAAAGCCAACAAATAAATGTACTAATTAAACTTGTTTAAAGAATTGCCCCTCTGACTGGTACTCGATCCAAGGTCTTCTGGTTTACACCCACTCAGTCTTACTATTAAGCAACCGAAGCAAAAAATTCATTGATTTCTTTACTAATGCCGAACATATTTACGAGCGAAATTCTCTCCAGAAAAGGTGACAGGATGGTGACAATTATACATGCGTATTAACACAATTAAAGAGAAGAAAACAATAATTAAATATAAATACAGTAGAACTCCGGTAACCCGAACTAATTCGAGGTGTGGTCTGTTCGAATTCTGAAATGTTCAGATCATCCGAAAAAAAATATAGATGTACAGAGACAAATACATCTAGAGGATTAACAGACATGCAACGTAGCGTGCGATGTGAGAAAATGGCATCGTAGCGTAGTGATCACATCAGCAAGCAGATTCCGTTCTTTAGGGCAAAAAGAATATTACCGATTTTGCAAATTCCTCTAATCGAAAAATTACTGCTCCGGATAAACATGTGATATTCACCGTAGGTACCAGTGCAATAAACGAATCATTTCGACAACTTGTGTTTCAATAATTAGTTGTTCAGTTCTACAGAATTATCAGATCCTTTCTTTACACAACAAACAAGCAATTTATTTCTTTTTCTCCATCACAAATGTGTAATATAGTATCAGGTATTATATAGAACGAAATTGAGGTTATAGAGGTGCAATGATTACGAATACAGAGAAATATTTCAAATGTCATCTGCTAAAGGAGTCTTAAAATGTTTAAAATGAAACCCATGTATGAGACAGAGGTACAATTAGTTCGGATTACCCGAAATTTCGGATTTGCTGGGTTCGGATTAGGGAGGTTCTACTGTAATGAAATGATCGTGTCGTTAAGACTCACGGTGACAGCATCGCCGAAGATGTCCATGAAGTCCGGCTGCTGGGGCTGCTGCGGCGGCGGCGGCGGGTGCGCCGGGGCCGGAGCGGGGGCCGGGGCGGGGGCGGGGGTGGCGGCGGGCGGGGGCGGGCGCGCGGGGGCGGGGGGCGGCGCGGGACGGGCGGGCGGATGCGGGCGCGCCGGGGGCGGCCTCGCCGGGGGCGGGGCGGCCGCCGAGGCGGTGGGGGCGGGGGCGGGGGCGTGGGCGGCGGGCACTGGGGGGACGGGGGCGGGCAGCGGCGCGGGCAGCGGCGCGGGCGTCGGCGCCACGGGTTGTGGCTGAGCCGCGGGCAGATCCTGCAAGCGAGCGGCGGGGAGGGTTCGGGCGGTGAGTTTCCAAGCGATCTGGCTGGTTGTTTCACAGATATACAGGATGTTCGCGGAGGAAACAATGAAACTCTGAAAATAAGCTCTTAAGACAATTTTAAACATATCTCTTCGAATAAACTTCTTCGAGATTTCGAATATTCAACATCAATAAGCACTCAAAAGTTGGTTTGAAAAAATACTTTCTACGCCACATTTGTATTTTAGAAACATATAAACACTTCAGAGACATATAACACTTCAGAGACATGTAAATGATTTATTTACAAATGAAATGAATACGAGTATATTTGTTCATAAAGAAAAATTAACGCAAGTTAAAAAAGCTCCCAATTAACACAATTCATTTGTTTTTTTGTTTTTTGGGAGCAAATATATTAATTTCTTTTGATAATATTAAACAATTGACATATTTCTGAATATTTATACCTTTCTAAAATGCAAATTTGGCATAGAAAGTATTTTTTCAAAAAAAAGTTTTGAGTGTTTATTGAGACTGAAGTATTCCAAGTATCGAAGGAGTATGTTAGACAAAAAATGCTTAAAATTGACTTAACCACTTACTTTCTGTTGTTTCCTCCCTGGACCAAATAGAACTAGATTGGCAATGCTGCCCTACAAGAGAAGCCAAGCGGGAAAAAGTGAGATGGCAGCGCGCGCAACTTTTGACTTCATTTACCAAGCTTTGCCAATATAGCTTTGCCAATATAGCTTTACCAATATATACGTAGTATTATAGTACGTAAAGGTACTATAATACTACGTATATATTGCTCTATAAATTGCTCGTAAAGGGTATCTTTTGCTTGATCTTAATTTGTTTCCCAATTCCTTTATTGGTCAAAATGAAAAGATAAACAAATAATCATTTATTAAGGTAGTAATTAATGTATATTACGCTTTAACAGCTAGAAAAAACAATCTAGTTTAATAATGTTACATTCAACCGTTATTATACACTATATTTTTTTACTCAAAGCAAAGAGATGAAAAAAAATGAAGTTTTATATGCCACTTATTTGTTAAATTTGCTCCTAAAGAATTCGACTTACTGATGTTACTTCAATTGTAAATTGTTAAAGAGCTAGTATGTCTAATTTTGATCATTCAACTATTTAATGGCCTGAACTAATTAAGTTAGTTCTCATGAAGTATAAGTTGCTTGTGCAGCTCTCAAAAATGTGTAATATAGTATCAAGAATTGTATAGAACGAAATTGAGATTATAGATGAGCAATGATTACGAATACAGAGAAATATTTTAAATGACTTATACTAAAGGACACTTAAAATGTTAATTCCATGTATCAGACAGAGGTACAATTTGTTATGATTGTTACTTGTATATCTAAAAGCAGTATGAGAATATAACCCAACTGCCTTGCACGTATGTACAACCTCTTATAACGAGGTGATTGTAAGATGGCGTCTCGCACAGTTTCTTGGATTTGGTGCTGCTCTAGGCATTGTCAATCTACGTATTGGCAATATATTAGATTAGATTTATTAGAACTGCAAATGGGTATGACCCGGTGGCAGTTAAGTAACAATAATTGCGGAAATTACAAGACTTACATTAATAATAAAATAATAACAATAATAATATAATAATAATAATAATAATAATAATAATAATAATAATAATAATAATAATAATAATAATAATAATACCGTACAATACAGTACAAGACGAAAAGCAGCATTGAAAAGAGCATTGATCGCGTTCACCGCACTTCACTTCACTACACTTCACTACACTACACTTTTTTGTTTTGAATTACACTGACTATCACTTCACAGCACTACACCGCACTACACAACACTTACTCATTTAATATCAATTATATGTATGCTATCTATTGGCTATACCGTGAATAAATTAGAATGTGGTTGCGTAGGCTTGTATAGCTCTGAGGAAGACCACAATATGTTGGTCGAAACGTCAGCCAACACGACAGACACGCTTATTCCGGACACACTAGATAATTTGGTTGACAAATTGATTAATTGATGTTTTCGAGCTCGCCGAATTCTATTGTCATTAGCCCCGTTTGCGTAATGAATGCTTTTATCTCGGGTGGCGGCCATGTTCTTCTCCCTCTGGTTGGCGAGAGATTCAGTACCAAAACTACTCTTCGGCTGGCGTGGGTTTCTCTCCCTAGGCATTTCCCCCAACGAGACACCGCACTAGCCGGATAACGCCAGTGCCGTAACCTAAGCTTACGCAAATCAGAAACTTTGGCATTTGCACAATGTGTTGTCGCCTTAAATTATAGAACAAATGAATAGCACACGCAAATTGTAGAACAATCAATCGCATCGTTAATTTCGTTGTTAATATTAATATTACTAACACGTCGTGGTTGTTGTATTGTCACGTGATAGAGGTTATAGTAATTAATACACTCACCCGCGCCACACGCAACTGTCAACAACATACTAATTTTATTCTGTTCTTAGAGATCGCAAGCGGATGACATCCACCGAGTAAGGTAAATAACTTATGTACTAAACCTTTTCAAAATGTGGAGTAAAATATGGAATAAAATTAAACAAAAAGACAAAATACTGAAAATAATGTGTTTAAAAATCTTCAAGTTACGAACATAAAAGCGACAAAGTACTTAATTTTATATTAACCGTATAAATTAATTTAATAATTTCTTGTTATAATTATCATGCCCTTTTTTGTATTGCTGAAAGTAAGTTGCTTAAACCATTTCTTTGGCAAGTGGACATTTGTGAAACAGTCCCTTAAAAATAACTTTTTTTTATAAGTTCAAATGTGAAAAAATTGCTCTTTATGTCTTAATTCTACGAAGCATATCCTAACTACCCTCAGCATGAGACAAAGTAAAGGGGCAAACTTGACCTAGCAATTTATTGTGGATTTAAGACCTATGTACCATTTAAAATTGCACTTTAACTTGTGACCCCAAAATAATTTTGTACGCTGAAAAAATGATTAACTTTCCAAAAATTGTTTGAGAAAGAAAAAATAAAACAAAAAATATCAAGAAAAAAGAAAATAAGCAACTAATTTTAAAAGAAGAGGAAAGGAAAGGGATTTTTCTTGAGACATCTGCAATTTGAGAGCGACTACAACTCTTACGACCCATTTCTCTTTAGCAGGCCTCTTAGTCGCCCATTGGTGCGCAACTCTCACCTCGTCAATGTCCCCAAGCAGAGACATGGGCTCGTGGTGTGCGGCAGGTGCCGCTGGGAGCGCCGCTGTCGTGACAGGTGCCTCTCCCAACAGCAGCATGTCTGCGTCCGCCAGCGCATCCTGGAGGAAATTCCCATGCACACAGCGTCAGCCAGGCCACACCAACACACACCGCACACCAAAGCACACTCGAGCACACAAGAGAGAATATTGAACACAATTGTGCAAAATGACACAGTATCCTGAATTTTATTTGTAAAAATAGGTTTTGAGATTCCTCCAATAAAGATCGAATTGTTTGGCCTTTGCTCTCAGAAGGACGAATGCTGAGATTTGTCTTTGGAAGAACGAACACTGAGATTCTTTAGCAGATGAAGGAATGCTGAGAGTAGGTCTCGAAACACGAATACTAAAATTTTGTCTCGGAAGAACGAATAGTGACGTTCATTTTAGAGCTACAAAACAGAGATTCATTCCCGATGCAACGAATCATATGATTCGTGGGTCTAATAAATGAAACTGCACAGTAGACGGAGACTCAAACTAAACTACCCCAAAATAACGAACTTTGTGATTTTTATCAAAAGAATCAATGCTGACATTCGCTGTCGGAAGAACTAAATCTCAGATTCGGTCTCGAGAGTAAGAATCATAGATGAAAAAATATTCTTTATCGAATGGAGGAATCATAAGATTCGTTTTAAAAACATTTAACCAAAATTCTCTAGGGAATAAATCCCACGATTCGTTCTTAAACGAACAACTTTCAGGATTCTATTTTAAACGAACGACTTCCAGGCTTCGTTCTGAACGAACAACTTCCAGGATTCGTTCTCAAAGGAACAAGTTCCGGGAATCGTTCTGAAAAGAACAACTTCCAGAATTTGTTCTTGAGATTCGTTTTAAAAACAATAAACCAAAAGATGAGCTCTCGACGGAGCGAATCCCAGGATTCGCTCTCAAACAACTTCCTGGATTCGTTCTCAAACGAACACGTTCCGAGAATCGTTCTGAAACGAACAACTTCCAGGATTTGTTCTTGAGATTCGTTTTAAAAACAATAAACCCAAAGATGCGTTCTCGACGGAACGAATCCCAGGATTCGTTCTCAAACAACTTCCAGGATTCGTTCTCAAACAACTTCCAGAATTCGTTCTCAAACGAACAACTTCCAGGATTTGTTCTTGAGATTCGTTTAAAAAACAATAATCCCAAAGGTGCGTTCTCGACGGAACGAATCCCAGGATTCGTTCCCAAACGAACAACTTGCAAGAATCCGTTCGCACAGTGGCCCCACCTGCTCGTCGTGGGGCAGCTCGCCGGGCGTGGGCGAGGGCATGGGCGAGTGCAGCTCGTGGATGGGCGTGGGCGAGGGCGTGCGCGTGGCGCGCAGGCGATCCAGCAGCGCGCCCGACGTCGCCTCCAGCTGCCCGGTCACCGACTGGATGAGGCGCTGCGTCTCGGCGGGGGCGCCGCCGTTGCCCCCGGGGGCGGCGCCGGCGGCGGCCACGGGCGGGGCCCCGGGCCGCGGGGGCGGCGGCCGGCGGGGAGGTGCGACCCCGGCCTGCACGAAACATCACGTGTGGTCGCCCGCGTCACGTAAACAAAATCCTTCGTACGCCTTCCTTCGGAGAAGTAAAGCCGGCTGACCCATGTTAGTAGATTTACTTGCATGTAAAAGATCCTCACGCCTAAATGACGCCTCTGAGCTAAATTCAAATCGCCAGTTTCTCGCCCAAGAAATACCTCCTTCCTCTGCTAGTTGGCGAAATGAGCGCAGCGAAATTTGCGTGGTCAGACGGAAGAGCGGGCCTGATTGCCCGAGTCTCGCCACGTAAAATAAGGCATTAATTCAATTCTATTCAATTCAATTCAATTCAATTAACACTCTGTCTAAGAAGCGCAACGTGATGGTCACTGTGCAATCTTGGATAAAAAGTCGGTTTTACTAAATTGGCTTGATTTGGTCACAACAGAAAAGTCCATATTGATTTCGAGAGAAGCAACTCCTTAGATCATTAGTTTCGTAACAATACAGCATTGTATTCCCTAGACAAGTCAATGAATTTGTTCGGAAAGAGTCAATCAATTCGTTCGGAAAGAGTCAATGAATTCGTTCGGAAAGAGTCAATGAATTCGTTCGGAAAGTGTCAATGAAATTGTTCGGAAAGAGTCAATTAATTCGTTAGGAAAAGTGCCATTGTTCAGAATGATTCGATTAATTTGTTTGGAACGAATCAACAAATGCGTTTAGAACGAGTCAATGAATTCAACGGAATGAGTTAATGAATTCGTAAGAAATGAGTTTAAGAAATCGTTCAGGCCGAATCAATGAATTCGTTCGAAACTAGTAAATTAATTCGTTCCACCGAGTCAATGAATTTGTTCGGAACGAGACAATGAATTCGTCTGAACCGAGTCAATGAATTTATTGGCAACGAATCAACTAATTTGTTCGGCACAAATCAATGAATTCGTCCGGACCTAATCACTGAATTAGTTTGACATGAGTCAATTAGTTCTTTCCCAACGAGTCAATAAATTCGTTCGATACGAGAAAATGTCTTCGTACTGAGTAAGTCAATGCATTTGATACGAACCTATGTAGTTTTCCGAAATAAATCAATTTTATTACAACGCTTTCAAATATTCGTGGACACAGTGAAGTGAAGTGGAGTGAAGTGCAGTGTATTTATTACTTAAAAATTCCGTGCAGGACATTCATAAAGTTTATAGGTAATGCTGTTATTGTTATTATTGTTATATTATTGTTATTATTGCCTTAAATGCTTTAAAATTACAGTCTATTAGTATTCTTAGTTGTAATACGTAAATTGTAGTGTTTTGCCACCAGGTTCTATACCTACCCGCAGAAATAATAAATCTATCTATGAGTCAGTGTAATCGTCCCGAACGAGTCAACGCATTCATCTATACTAAATACCGATCGTTTTTTCAATACAATTTTTCAAATCGAAGGGATTTCGCCCTTGGGCCTCACCCTGGATGGCGTCTCCGGGCGCGAGGGCGGGTCGGGGCGGCGGGGCAGCAGCGGCGCGGCGCCCGCCATGATGTTGGCCGTCTCGCTGCAGAAGCCGTCCACCGCGCCGTCCAACATGGCGGCCGCCGGCGCGGGCGCCGCCTCCGCGGGCCCCATGGCGTCGAAGCCGAACAGGTCCTGCGCAGTCGTCCAACGTGGGTTCTCCGGAGAACGAACCATTTCTGATCGCTATTGAACGAATCTTTATATTCGCTCTTTTGTTCGGTTTACTTGTTAATCATTCAATTTTTTACAAGTATTGTCGGAAATGAATCTTTGGATCTGCCTGAACTGTTATTTCACTGGAAGAAATCTTTGTTTGGTTCCCTCAAATCGAATATTTGGATTCCGTCTATCGAATCAAATCTTTAGATTGGTTCCATCGAATCAAATCGTTGTTTTTTCTCTCGAATTGAATATACGGATTCGTTCCTTCAAATATAATCGCAAGATTCGTTCCCCTGGAATCGAATCGTAAGATTCGTTCCTCTGGAATCGAATCGTAAGATTTGTTCCCCTGGAATCGAATCGTTAGATTAGTTCCTTTGAATGATTTCCTCCTCAAAAGATGAAATTCGTTTCCTCGAATCTAATTTTTTATTCGGTCCCTCGAATCGAATCTTTGGATTCGTTTCATCGAATCGAACCATTGGATTCGTTCCATCGAATCGAATCGTTGGATTCGTTCCCTCGAATCAAATCTTTGGATTCGTTCCATTGAATCGAATCTTTGGATTCGTTACCTTGAATATATGGAATCATCGGATCAAATACGGTATTTTATGTTCTGTTGAATCCATTACTTTTACTTTTTTAAATTATGAATAATTTATTATTTAATCGAAACTTATTTTCTTTCTGTAAAAACAAAGCTGAAGCAAATCGAATCTTACGGTTGGTTATTTCAAATTAAACCTCCGGATTGTTTGTTTCCTGAACAATTGATGGAAGAGTTACCTGCACGGGAGCCGGCGCGGGCGCCAGGACGGGCACCGGAGCCGGCGCGGGGGCGGTGGCGGCGGAGGCGAAGAGGCTGGCGAAGGCGCCGGTGGGCGCCGACGAGACGGGCGCGTCGCTCAGCGACCCTGCGCACACACTCTCTCGCATCACGCACAACTCGAAGCTCTGTGCTCGAGTGGAAGCAGTATACTAGGCAAACAGCTTCTTTAGACTGTTCAGAAAAAGCTGATTGGGTTTCTACAGGAATAGATACCTAAATACATTGAGAGCGTCGTGTATAAATGACCACATATTGTCAATTTTGATTTCATATCATTTTTGGAGACATATTAAATGTACAAATATTGTATGTCCATTTAAGAGGAATCATGTTTTTTTTCAGAAAGCCAACATTGTCGTTTCTTATGTAACTGCTTCTTTTCGAACTTTCAAGCTTGGTTTTCTCGAAACTAACAATTCTGAACGTACAATTTATGTGGTCAAAGGTATCGATACTATGTAGTATTTTGGGATGTTAAATTCTTTTCAAATATTGGTCAAAACGACGGAACAACCAGAGCATGCTTCATTGTTCCACAACATATGGACCCAATGTTGGATATTTCAGAAGTCTTTTTTGAAATTGTCCAACACTTTTTAGAATAAATGCAGTGAAAAAATATCAAAATATAAAATAAATATATTTTTGAAATATGGCATACGGTTTACAAATTTACTAAACGGTGGAAGTTTATTCATAAACTACAAACAATTTTTGCTGATAAGCTGATTTCACATATTAAAGTCTTCAGGTAGTTGCAAATTGTACCCAACACGTCGTGCTTCAATGTTAGGTACAAAGAAATATCCACTAGTAACGACTTTTATTTGTGTAACACCGTAAGGTCTTAACATCTCATCAAAACCGATACTTAAGAGTTTACTAATAGCTACTTTTGTTTATTTAACCTCTCAAGACCTCAATATTTCAGACCATACTAAAGGGTCGTGGCCTCGAGCTCGTTGCAGGCAGCGGCCGCCGCCACTCACCGAAGAGGTCGAGGCCGGTGGTGGGGGCGGGCGCGTCGTCCATGCCGAAGGAGGCGAAGGGGTTGGTGGAGGCGGCGGGCGCCCCGCCCCCGAACAGCGCCGCCCCGGTGCTGAGGTCGCCGCCTCCGCCGCCCAGCCCGCTCAGGAACGGGTTGGCGTCGGCGGGGGCGGGGGCGGCGTCGGCGGCGGCGGGGGCGGAGCCGAAGTCGTCGTCGCCGCACAGGAACGGGTTGGAGGTGGGCGGCGGGGCGGCGGGCGCCGCGGCCGGCGCGGGCGCGAACGGCCCGCCCACCAGGAACGGGTTGGCACCCTTGGCCGGCTCGAAGTCCATGGTTGCTTTCTGCGCAGGACCAAGGTCTACGGTTAGTCTGGTACTAAAGAACGAAACCAAAGAACGAATTCAAAGAACGATTCCTTGTAACGAATCCAGTAAACACATTGAAGGTACGAATCCAGTGAATACATCCAAAGACCTAATCCAAAGTCCGGATCCAAAAACCGAATCCAAAGACCGAATCATCTACGAACGAGTTAGAGACGGCAAGCGTGGTTACACAAGACGGCAAACCCACTGCTCAGGAACGGGTTGGCGCCCTTGGTCGGCTCGAAGTCCATGGTTGCTTTCTGCGCTTGAAGAAAGTCTGCGGTTAGTCTGGTGCTGAAGAACGAATACGAACCAATCCAAAGAACGATTCCTTGGAACGAATCCAGTAAACGCATTCAAGGTACGAATCCAGTGAATACATCCAAAGATCTAATCCAAAGACCAAATCTAGAGACCAAACCCAAAGACCAATCTAAAAATTTGATTCGATAGATCGAATCCAAAGACCGAATCCCTATAATGAATCATCTCCGAGTCAACCAGTTCCTGAATTTCACTGGTTTCTAAGGAACAAGTTAGAGATGGCAAACGCGGTTGCGGGCCCACTGCCCAGGAACATGTTGGCACCCTTGGAGTCTCGAAGTCCATGGTTGCTTTCTGCCCATGACGAAGGGCAACGGTTAGTCTGGTGCTAAAAAACGAATTCGAACCAATCCATAGAACGAATCCAAAAGACAAATCCCAAGAACGAATCATTGGAGTAATTTCATGGGTTTCTCTTTAGGAACGAGTTAGAGATGGCAGGCGCTGTTGCAGGCCCACTGCCCAGGAATGGGTTGAATCCCTTGGCAAGCTCAAAGTTGAAGGCCGCGCATGACGAAAATCAACGATTAATGGGGTGCTGATAAACGAATACGAACGAATCCAAAGAACAAATTCAAAGAACGACTCCTAGGATCGAATCCAGTATCTAAAGAACGAATCCAAAGAACGGATCCAAATAATGAATAAAAAAGAATTCAAAGAACGATTATAAAGAACGAATCATTGGAAGAATCTCGTGAATTGCGATTTTGAACGAGTTAAGGGTGGCTGTCCAAGCTGCTGGCTCGTTTTATTACGAACGGGAACTCTTAGCTGGCTGAAAGTTCATGGTTGCACTCTGCATATCACTATATTTGACGGTTTTTCGAGATCATGGGAAACGAATGTTATAAAAGAATCACACGCACGAATTGTAAGAACAAATTCATGAACTGATTTATTGGAAGAATCTCACGAGTTGCAACTGAAGAACGAGTAAGAGCTGGTAGGCGCAATTGCATGTTCACCACACAGGAACGGATTTGTGCTCTTTGCGAATTGCAAAAGTCAACGGCATTCGGACGCTGGAGAACGAGTCTTATGAACGAATCACATGAACGAATCTACAGGTTGAATTATTGGTTCGATGTATTGTAACAATCTCAGAGGTATAAATGTAAGAATGAGTCAAGAAATGGAAGGTTGCTCGTCCTCTCATTAAAAATGAGCTCTCTGCGAATGACGACAGTCAGGAGTTATTCTGGTTCTAGAGAACAAATCTAAGGCCAAATTATTGGATTGATTCACTGGAACGAAACATCTGACAAATCTCAGGAGTTGGAATTTAGAAACGATTTACAGGCGACAGACACGGTTGCTGGCCCGCTGATCAGGTAAGGATTAGTAAAAGAGTTAGTGCTCTTGGCCAGCTCGAAGTTCATGGATATGTCTAGAATATGTGCTTTATTATCCTCTTTGGAACGTAATAACTTGAGAAAAAATTCTGTCAAAACATTGTGATATGAAACAAATTCTATGTATTCAACAAATCAAATTAAGGAAAAAAGATTTTATTAACAAATCTACTGTCTTTGAAGAGTTTTGGGAAGAACATTTGTACAGAAAGTGTAATAGCATAACAAACTCGAGCAAAAAGTTTCACATTTTCACGTGGAAGAAGTGAATGACACATTAACGAAGAATAAGCAATTCCGATACAAGATAAAATTACCTTTTTAAACGGCTGTAGGTGAGGTCGGAGGGTAAACAGAAGAAGGCGCTCACCTAGGTGGGGCTGCGCCTACTGGCCGAGGATCTCGGACTCGATGAGGCGCAGCTCGGCGCGCCCGGGAAGCAGCTGCTCCGCGATGGACGTGTCGAAGGGGTCGGCGTCGTCGGCGACGGCCTCTGCGGAGGCGGCGGGCGTCAGCGGGCGCGCAGCCGCGTCGCCCTCCGCGGGCAGGTCCAGCAGGTCCGGACGCTCCTGCGCGCAACGCTCGGGTCAGAATTGCGAAAGCGGTGGGGAGATAGGGGATGAACGGGTCACGGGAGTGAACAGGTCACGAAAGTGAACGGGTCACGAAAGTGAACGGGTCACGGAAGTGAACGGGTCACGGAACAGAACTGGTCACTGGAGTGCACGGGTCACGAAACGGAAATGGTCACGGAAGTGAATGGGTCACGAAAGTGAACTGGTCACTGGAGTGAACGGGTCACGAAACGGAACGGGTCACGGAAGTGAATGGGTCACGGGAGTGAACGGGTCGCGGTAGTGAACGGGTCGTGGGGTAAACGGGTCATAGGTGTGAACGGGTCGTGTGGGAGAACGGGTCGTGGTGTTGAACGGATCGCGGGGGTGAACGGGTCACGGGGGTAAACGGGTCGCGAGGGTGAACGAATATCAGAGGTGAACGGGTTGTAGGGGTGAACGGACTGTGGAGGTGAACGTGTCGCGGGGATGATTGCGATATAGGGTGATCGGGTTGCGAGGTGATTAAGTCGCAGGGATGAACAGTTTTCATGAGCCGCGTGGGCAAACGAGGTGAAGAGAAAAAACAGGTCGCGAGGCTGCATGATTTACTGGGTGAACGGGTCACAGGAGTACGGGTAGCGGGGGTAGATATTTCTGTAGATGAAGGATTCGCGAATGTCTAAACAATGAGACGTGGTTCAAAATATCCAACGCCAGCGGCAGCGAGCTCACCTGGTCGTGCAGTGGCTGCGGGGGCAGCGGGGCCGGCGCGGGGGCGGGGCCGGGGATCGGGACCGCCTCGCCGGCGCGGGGGTCGAACTCGGGATCGGAGAGTCGGCGCTCGGCGCTAGGCTCGCCCACCAGCTCTGACTCCAGGAGGCGCAGCTCGGCGCGGCCGGGCGGCAGGCACTCCGCGATGGACGTGTCGAACGGGTCGCTGCCACACACCGCAACGCCTCGTGCAGTCAACTCACCGACGGGAGTCTCAAACGCAAGGTCTCTTAGTATGGGGTAAGCCGAAAGGTAAGTTGACTCAGAATAAATACATCGAACTTCTAGTCGTGATGAGAGATCGAAGTGAATCACATTTTGCCGATGAATATTGAATTGATGCCTTATTTTAGGTGGAGAGAAAGAGAGTATTAGAGAGAGGTAGAGAAAGAAAGTATTTCTTGGGCGACGACACCAAAAGCTTTTACTCCGCAAACGGGACTGATGGCAATATTTGCTACAAAACGTTTACTCTACTAAGTGGACTAATGACCATAGCATTGGACGTAGCTGTGTTGTTGCTCCGCACCTGTAGGCGAGCTGCAGCTGCTGCGTGGGCGAGGGCGGCTGCTCGACGGCCGGGCTGAGCGGCTTGACGGCCACCTCCTCGTCGACGCGCAGCAGGTCGGGCGCGAGGGCGAGCGCGAGGGCGAGCGGGTTGGCGCGCTGCTGCTGCTGCAGGCGGTGGGTGGCGTGGGGCGGGGCGGGGTGCGGGCCGTCGGGCAGCACGGCCGGCAGGGTGGGGCGGCGCAGCGGCAGCCACGCGGGGCGGTCGGCGCTCGCGTCGGAGCGGCGGCGGCCGCCGGCGGCTGGCGGCGGGGCGGCGACGGCGATCACCTGCGAGCAGGACGGTGCTGCAGCTGGTGGCCACTATGAACTGGCCGCTATTCTGTTTTCTAACCCTACTTCGCGATGGCATTACATGACGGCACGATATTACGGCACGTTACGTTACGACACTGCGGCACTTTATTTCGCGTGTCACTACACTGCGAGTTTTCTAACTACTTCACGATGGCATTACATGACGGCACGATATTACGGCACGTTACGTGACGGCACGTTATGTTACGACAATGCGGCACTTTATATTGCGTGTCACTACGCTGCGAGTTTTCTCTCTACTTAACGATGGTATTACGTGACGGCACGTTACGTTACGACACTGCGGCACTTTATTTCGCGTGTCACTACACTGCGAGTTTTCTAACTCTACTTCGCGATGGCATTACATGACGACACGATATTCCGGCACGTTACGTGACGGCACGTTACGTTACGACACTGCGGCACTTTATTTCGCGTGTCACTACACTGCGAGTTTTTTAACTCTACTTCGCGATGGCATTACCTGACGGCACGACATTACGGCATGTTACGTTACGGCACGTTACGTTACGACATTGCGGCATTTTATTTCACGTGTCACTACACTGCGAGTTTTCTAAATCTACTTCGCGATGGCATTACGTGACGGCACGTTACGTTACGACCCTGCGGCACTTTATTTCTCGTGTCACTACACTGCGAATTTTCTAACCCTATTTCACGAGGGCATTACGTCACGGCACGTTACGTTACGACACTGCGGCACTTTATTTCGCGTGTCACTAAACTGCGAGTTTTCTAACTCTACTTCGCGATGGCATTACGTGACGGCACGACATTACGACACGTTACGTTACGACAATGCGGCACTTTATATTGCGTGTCACTACGCTGCGAGTTTTCTGTCTCTACTTCACGATGCTATTACGTTACGGCACGTTACGTTACGACACTGCGGCACTTTATTACGCGTGTCACTACACTGCGAGTTTTCTAACTCTACTTCGCGATGGCATTACGTGACGGCACGACATTACGGCACGTTACGATACGACCCTACGGCTCTTAATTTCGCGTGTCACTACACTGCGAGTTTTCTGTCTCTACTTCACGATGCTATTACGTTACGGCACGTTACGTTACGACACTGCGGCACTTTATTACGCGTGTCACTACACTGCGAGATTTCTAACTCTACTTCGCGATGACATTACGTGACGGCACGACATTACGGCACGTTACGTTACGACACTGCAGCACTTTATTTCGCGTGTCACTACGCTGCGAGTTTTCTAACTCTACTTCGCGATGGCATTACGTCACGGCACGACTTTACGGCACGACCTTGCGGCACTTTATTTCGCGTGTTTTTCCGTCGTGCCGCTAGGTGTCGCATGATCGCGACTGTATCCAGCACCGATGGAGAAAGACGCGACAAACGTGACCTAATATCACTGTGAAATAGAGCCTTGAGGAAGTTTGAGGGGCAGAGTTAGAAAAACCAGAGTATAGAATTGCGATTTATGAGTTTATGCATCTGTGCCTTTATGTATTTAAGCTTTTATGCACCTGAGACTTTATGCATCTACGCTTATATTCATCTACATTTTTATGCATATATGGCTTTATGCACCGAAGCTTTTATGGACCTCAGCTTTTATGCATCTAAGCGTTTATGCATCTAAGCTTTTATGCATCTATGTCTTTATGCATATAAGGCTTTATGCCTCTAAGCTTTTAGCATCTAAGTGTTTATGCATCTATATCTTTATTCACATAAAGCTTTACGCATCTAAGCTTTTATGCATCTATGAGTTTATGCATCTAAGCTTTTATGCATCTATGAGTTTATGCTTCTAAACTTTTATTCATCTATGTCTTTATGCATGTAAAGCTTTAATCCTTCTGTGTCTTTATGTACCTAAGTCTTTATTCACCCACTGAATAAAGTGAGCACACAGGACGCTTGTGCTGCTAAGTTGCTCTGTGCATTGTATGTTGTGCAGTGTATTCTTTTTTTATGTCTTTATGTACCTATGTATGAACGTATCTAAGTGTCTCGCTTCTCGGCGAATGCCGAATGTGTGCAGCCGCCTTTAGTGCGCGTCGTCGCAAGGGCGTACCTGCGGTTGCTGCTGCTGCGGCTGAAGGGCTTCGTCGGGGCCTGGAAGTGCGGCGGCGGGGTCCGCGAGGTCTGCGCGGGGGTCGAAGTCCGGGTCCGAGAGACGACGCGCGCTCTCGACAGGTGGCTGCGGGGGAGGGGCCGAAGTAGGCTGGCCTACCAGCTCAGACTCCAGCAGCCTGCAACGCACAACACGGTTTCAATACCGCTGAGAACAGCCCTCTGACCTCTGACCTCATTACCTCTGACCGGGAGGTCCTAGGTTCGAGTCCCGACAGAGGCAAGATTTTTGGCACTTGTCAGCTAGGTCGAACTCAGTCGCTGTCTGAAGGACAATTCTAGCGGCCGGCTGCTCTGATCGGTAGTTTTTCCTGGTTTCTCTGAGACAACACCAGGCGAATGCCGGTGCAGTAGTACCCTAACACACGGGCCACGGACCCAGACAACTCCAAGAAAATCGATGTTTTAGATGAAACAATAACGGAATATAATAAGTTTTGAAAACTTTCCTCCTTCTTCATTGTCTTACTGGGAGGTCCTAGGCTCGACTCCCGACAGAGGTAAGATTTTTTACCCTAGCATGTCAGCTAAGTCGCATTCAGTCGCTGTATGGAGGAGAATTCTAGCGGCCGGCCACACTGATCGGTAGTTTTGTTCTGGTATCTCCTATCAGTACCAGGCGAATGCCGGTGCAGTACTCTAAAAAATGGGCCACGGACCCAGACAACACCAAATAAACTGATTTTTTAGATGAAGCAATGACGGAATATAATTTTTGAAATCTTTCCTCCTTCTTCATTGTCTTATCGTCATCCTTTACTTACACACTTGAATGCACTACACTACCAAACTTGTCGGGAGACCAATTGCGGGTTTAGAGCTTGTTTCCTCAGTGTCCTACTAAGGAAGATAGTTGGAGAGAGACATCACCTGCAAGCTGACGTTTAGGTCAGCGTCGGATCATATTTTTCAGCGGAGGAGAAACACGTCAATAGCTTACACTGTACTTACAAAACTAACGACCCCATTGTTAACGCGCATGAGGTTAATAAATACTCATTCACTCTTTTAAAATGCCAGCCTTTCGCTCGTCTCGTAAGAAAGGAGATCATGATTAAGCCTGGTGAAAACAGTTTTGTGTGGGAGGGACACCGCCACCTTCCAGGACAAAACTACACTAACTGGTTACACTAGCAGTGCCGTAGCAATTGACACGTCTGGAAACATATTAATAAATCAATCTACGCCAATCGTCAATCATTTAATCATTGCGGTTTTTAATGGATTGGCAGCCATGGGCTGTGGTTGTGAGGGGCTGACCTGAGCTCTGCGCGCCCTGGCGGGAGGTCTGCGAACGAGGTGTCGAAGGGGTCGCGTTCCTCGTCGAGGGCGTGGGTGTCGGCCGGGGTGACGTCGTCGGCGGTGGGCGCCGCGGCGCCGGGCGGCGCGTAGTAGGGCGTGAGCGGTTGGGCGGCACGGGCGCCAGCTTCCAGCACCAGCAGGTCGGGACGCGCGCTGGGCGTTGGCAGCTCGAAGGCCACAGCCTGCCACGAAACACGAACACGTGACACCCCAGAAGCCATACAAAGTACGAGGCTACGTCGACAACTCGTCGGGTCAGGAGCGGGTCTTCTGCGGTATGTGTCGTCAGGAAAGGGTAGTCAAAGAGTGACATGGGAAACAGTCATCATGAACGGGTCTCGGCAAGAACGGGTCTCGTCAGGAAAGGGTCTCGTCAGGAACAGGTCTCACGAGGAACGGGTCTCGTCAGGAACGGGTCTCGCGAGGAACGAGTCTCGCCAGGAACGGGTCTCGTCAGGAACGGGTCTCGTCAGGAACGAGTCTCGTCAGGAACGAGTCTCATCAGGAACGGGTCTCGTCAGGAACGGGTCTCGTCAGGAACGGGTCTCGTCAGGAACGGGTCTCGTCAGAAACGGGTCTCGTCAGGAACGGGTCTCGTCAGGAACAGGTCTCGTCAGGAACAGGTCTCGTCAGGAGAGGGTCTCGACAGAAACGGGTCTCGTCAGAAACGGTTCTGCTCAGCACCGGGTATCCTCAGGACCTGGTCTCGTCCGGAATGGGTCTGATGAAGAACGACTCTTCCGTGGGTCAAGGAAGGGTATTCAGGAACGTGACATTGGAAAAGGTCAGAAACGGATCCTTTCTGGTCCGGGTCTCGACAAGAAGAACCCTCGCCACAAACGGGTCAGTTTCGGATCTTCTGCAGTATCATCAGTAAAAAAGTCGTCAGAAACGTCTCGTCAGGATCGGCTCTCAACCAGGTTCCCTCAGGTTGAAATCTCGTCATGAACGAATCTCGCTGGAATCGAACAACCGCGTTCTTTCTCACCTTCGGCGCGGGCTGGGTGTCAACCGCGAGGATGTCGGGCCTCTGCGGCGCCGGCTGCGGCTCCGACTGCGGCAGCGGCTCTTCAGCGCGGGGGTCGAACTCCGGGTCGGAGAGGCGGCGCTCAGTGGCGGCGGGGGCGGCTCCTGCGAGCAGCTCCTCCTCCAGGCGGCGCAACTCCGCGCGCCCGGGGGCGGGTACCGCCGCGGTGTCGAACGGGTCCGAGAACCGCGCGGCCACCGACTCCGCGAGCGCTTCCTCCGACGGTTCCGGTTCCGCTGCGGGCGCCAACGGCTCCTGGGGCAACCTGCGCCGCCGGGAACCGGTTCAGAATTCCAAAATAATTTTACAATTCAACGATGCAGCAAAGACTGTCGTTCAAAAAGAAATAATTTTTTTTCAACCAGAAAGTGATTCGTTAAAGTATCAAAAGGCACATGAGAAAGTAGGAAAACGAGATTCGTTTACGAAGAAGAACAGGTCAGGAATCGGTTCTTTCAAGACGCTCTCGGCAACAAACCCAATATTTGAGAAGTACATCAGCGTGATAGGGAAGATGCACAAAAGAACGAGAAAAAAAATAGTACAGAAACAAGAAGAGTCTCAACAAGAACGTATCGTAACGAGAACGTTTTTTAGGGAATGACTCCAACATTCGCCTGGTGTTAATCGGAGAAAACCCGTAAAATACCGATCCCAGCAGCCGGGAAGGTGTCTAGGTCCGTCCGTAAACTACGTAACGCAAATTTGGAATATTTTCTCTCACCGCTGTAACGCACCCGTAACGCGCGATTGAACTCTTCATATTAATAACGAAACGCTTGCGACAACCCCCCTACCCCTATGTAAATATAAAAAGTGAAAATAAATTATAGTTTAGTAAAAAAGAGTACTTCATTTCATCCATTCAGTAACAACTTCCAATAACTTGAAATAATTTTGATTTAAAACAAATTAATTGAATAATATATTCGTGTTTTAGGGGAAGGGAAGGAAAGAAGCGGGAATGAAGAAGGGAAGTATTTCAAAAAATGTTAAAAAATGTAAAAAAAATCAATGTTCAGGCGGCGAAATAGTCGAAGAAAAGTTGGGAGAGCATTTTTGATGGAAATGGCAATGGAACATCGCCTAGTTCTATCACAGTAGTTTTTGTCAGACGAGAGTGTTCTGGAAAAGAGATGACACACAATTGACAAGGATTGTTACTTGGAGAAAGAATTAACGAGTATTGAAGAAGTTGTCACAGTTACCTCTGTCCAAACGAAAACTGACCCTTTCCTTACGAATTCCGTGGCCTTTAGCTACGTGTTTCTACTACATCCAGTGCCTGGCACACTCTGGGTCGAACCTTGAAGACGTTCAAAACGCTTTTACTCAGCTTTCCGCATTAGCTTGTCGTAACAAGGCGAGCCGGCGTCTGCGATAGAAAACTCATTTCGACAATGACAATTTTTAGCGGGAATTTTTTGGCTATTCAGGAGCTGGTGCGATCTTTCGGTGACGCTCCGAATTAATAGAAAGAAGTTGATAATCGACTCCAAGGACTTTGCATGAAGAAATGAATGTTTGGTCGGCAGAGAAGAAATTCGCGCGGCTTTTTGGAGAAAATTAAGATCTCGGAGGCGCCAAGTTTAAAATGTATAATCTTTTCCTTTGAAACGCCTTCAAAGAACATCAAACGCCCTGTTAAAGAAGATAAGGCGAAAAAATTCGAAGTAATTTGGCCGGCAATGTGTCAACAATAACAATAATGGAATACGCCCCTACCCCTATGTATCGCTGCCTCAAGCTCCTCACCCCTCTAGCGTTACGTAATTTATGGACGGCTCCGTAGCCAGTGCCGAATACGCCTCTTTTCGTGCCTCTCGGACACGTTCGCTGCAGAGTCGGCGAGTGAAAGAACAAATCAAACTGTGTGCATTATCAAACAGAAGCGACGTTTTTCAGAATACGGAAAGGCCAACTCAAGTGCGGCCAAAGAACGGTGCATGTACACTGTACTGTACTTGTCGTTAACGTATAAATTTCTGATTACCGAAGGGACAGGCAGCGAAACGAAGAGAAAGATACGGAGCATGAGACCTTTTTATATACAGTAGAGTTGCAATAATCGGAGATAATTGGGGATTATGGATTACAAAAACATTATTAAATTATTACATAAAAAAAGGAAAATGTAGTACAGAACGAAATTTTCAACTACAATGTAAAACGAAGTCAATTTCTCTCAAATGTTTCCAGTTTCTAACCCGACTTCGTTTCATGTATGAATGAGTGAAAATCAGAACGGCATAAATGACATTTTATATATTCTAAGAAAAGCGTTTATTTCATGCAATATTTCAGTGGTATCAATGTATTTTCGTGGTTTAATGAACAATAGAAACGCCGTGGTTTGAATGATGAAACAAAGCACCACGACTTTACAGTGATATTGACATTAATAAACAGATTTTTCAGAATTTATGAAATGACACACCGTTCTGGTTTTCACCCATTCATATATAGATTTTTATTATTATTATTATTATTATTATTATTACTATTATTATTTTTTATCATTATTATTATTATTTGTTTTTTAAAGTCGCATCAATTACTATGTCATTAGCGCTTGCTTGTAACGGTATGGTAACTGTGCGGGTGACACGACATGATGATGATAGGGGGTGAAAGGACGAACATATTACAATCATGCCCGAGGCGGTACTCCAACCCGCGATCCTTCGGTCTGAGATCGCTACGGCACTACTGCCTTAGCGATCTCAGCCACCCGATCAGCATTATAATCATTCGCCTCGTAAGTGAAGTGTAATTTACATCATTAGAGGTGAGATTATTCGATGCCACTAGAACATGGTATCCGGCGCCCGCATTAGGATAATGTGAGTGGGGTGGATTTATCGATCTGACAATGGCACCGAGAGGCCATGCCCGAAGGGGGACTCGAACCCGCGATCCTTCGGTCCGAGATCGCTACGGCACTACTGCCTTAGCGATCTCGGCCATCCGGACCGGCTATTATTATTATTATTATTATTATTATTATTATTATTATTATTATTATTATTATTATTATTATTATTATTATTATTATTATTATTATTATTATTATTATCATCATCATTATTATTATTATTATTGCTATTATTATTGTTATCATTATTATTATTACAATTATTACTATTATTATTATTATTATTATTAATCACCGCGTGAGGTCGGTGGTGCTGCCTCCTAGTAGGTCGCGG
Organism: Gryllus longicercus; assembly: GCA_038098605.1. Classification (NCBI taxonomy): domain Eukaryota; kingdom Metazoa; phylum Arthropoda; class Insecta; order Orthoptera; family Gryllidae; genus Gryllus; species Gryllus longicercus. The sequence goes on along the minus strand of JAZDUA010000718.1, from coordinate 146,314 downwards.
TGGCTCGGGGTGAGCGGCTTGATCTCGGGTGCGTCCTCCTCCTCCTCCTCCTGCAGCTGCTCCTCCAGCTGCTCCTCCAGCTGCTCCTCTTGCACCTGCTGCAGCTGCAGCGGCTGCTGCTCCTCCGCCGGCTGGCGGTCGTCGGTTGAGTGCTGCGCGTGCTGCGGCCGCTGGGCGAAGCCCTCGGGGTCAATCAGGCAGATGCGCACCGACGACGGCACCGTCTGTACGTTGGGCGCTGGGCCGTGCTGGACGCCCGCTGCGGTAAACACAGTTGCTGTGGCCGACTGCGTGCCTTTCAAAGCGCCAAAGCCGGAAATTAGGTCCGGCGCCACTCAAGAGAGAGCGGCCATAGCTGACGCCGCGGCGCCGTCACGCTCGACCAGGCTCCGGAGCGGACGGGCGCACCCGTACCTGACAGCTAGCCAGCGGACCCGCAGCACGAGCCGCGCCCGGCGAGCGGACAGACAGTCAATCGCCTGCCTACGTTGTGAAGTGATAAATGGATTGTGAACAAGCGCGACGACACAGCTAAGGTTACGGACTCTCTCTCTGTTGGAACAGTGAATGGCACAACGGCTGCGATTTTGGACATCTCCCCGGGAAATTGTGACTTGGACATTCTTCGGTACATCTTCTGGAAAATTGTTTGGATCTGGCTTGAATTTGTCTACCTATGTACTGATTGTGATTGGAATATATCCATTTTTAGAAATTGCTTTCTTTTGGATACAACAACACTCGCACTTTAGTGGTTTTGTATCCACTCTTACTATCTAAAACGAAGCTCACCTTGTAAATCCACAAGAATCTCCGACTCGATTACATTGAGCTCACTCTTGTCGAATACAAAAAGCTAACGTTGGGTGTGTCGAAGAAATGTAAGTCTACGACGAAGCTCACCTTGTAAATCCGCGAGAATCTCCGACTTGATGAGCTTGAACTAGGCGTTGCCGGACAAGAAAAGATGTTTCGAAAGGGAAGTAAATTGAAAAGGAAGCTCATCTTGTAAATCCGCGAGAATCACCGACTGGATGAGCTTGAGCTTGTTTCTATCGAATAAAAAGCTAGTGTTGGACGTGTCGAGGGAATTTAAGTCTATGACGAAGCTCACCTTGTAAATCCGCGAGAATCTCCGACTCGATGAGCTTGAGCTCGGCCTTGCCGGGCAGCAGGCAGCTGGCGATGGAAGTGTCGAAGGGGTCGACTTCTTCTTCGGGCGGGTGTTCCTCAAGGTCGTGCTCCGCGTCGCGGTCCGCCTCGGAGCCTTCGTCGTCGTCGAAGGCGGCCCAGAGGGCGCGCTGGCCGGCGGGGGCGGGGACGGGGGCCTCGCTGCGCAGGAGCACGTCCACGTCCGGGGAGGGCACCGGCGCGAATCGCCCTTTGCTCGGCTCCCTGCGTGCAGTGCGGGCCAGCGGTGCGGCGTGCGAGCGAGGCCGTTAAGCGATGCGGTGCGCGCTACAGATGGTGTTCTGGCACACGTGCGCACTACGTGCCGTGGCACACTGGTGCGATAGTAAATTGAAAGGAGAAGTTGATTACATTTTTTTCTGTTATTTGTATAATAATGATCCTGACCTCCAACTGGATTCTGGTCAAGGTATTCGAGGTGCGGCGTGCGAGCTAGGCAGACAAGCGGTGCGGTGTGCGCTACAGATGGTGTTCTCACACACGTGCGCACTACGTAGAGTGCACTGTGCCATGGCACATTGGTGCGATAGTAAATTGAAAGGACAGTCGCAAGGAGAAGTTGATTACATTTATATTTTCTGTTATTTGTACAATAATGATCCTGACCACCAACTGAATTCTGGTCAGGGAATTCAACGTGCGGCGTGCGAGCTAGGGCGACAAGCGGTGCGATGCGCGATACAGATGGCGTTCTGGCACACGTGCGCACTACGTGCCACGGCACTTTGGTGCGATAGTAAATCGATTACAACAATTTCTGTCAAGTGTTCCAACTGTTGATGATGTGGATAAGGAATGGCAAAATATAAAGGAATGCATAGAGAGGGCAGCATATGAAACTTTAGGAAAGAAAAAAAAGCATAAGAAAAGAAAGGGACTGAGAGTATGGAACGATTGTATAGCGAAAGCCATAAAAGATAAAGATATATCATATAAAAAATTCCTTCAAAACAAAACCCAAGAAGCTAAAGAAGAATATAAACAAAAAAGGAATAACGCTAAACAAATAATAAGATCTGCACATAATGACTCGTGGGATAGATTTATAAGTACCATCGAACATGATATACATGGAAGACAAATGTTTGCGTACAAATCGTTAAGACATTTAAATCAGACGGAGAAAGATGTTGCAGATATACGCATAATCAATGAAGAACAATGGAAGGAACACTATATAAACCTTTGGTGTACTGGAACTGTTGAACCTAAAGAGGAAGAGCTTCGCTACTACAATACTGTGGATTCCATCTCCTTGGATGAATTAAATCAAGCCTTGAACAGTATAAAAAACAGGAAGGCATGTGGTCCTGATGGAGTTAACATGGAACTCATAAAATATGCAGGCCCCCTAAGCGAATTTAGACTGCTTCATCTGTTCAACGAATGCTGGAAATCTTATAAGACTCCCAATAGCTGGAAAATAACAGAGGTCATATCTGTCTTTAAAAAAGGTAAAAGAAATGAATTTGGAAACTACAGGGGTATCAGCCTCATGAATGCCGCTTATAAAGTATTTGCAAAAATTATCAACGCTCGATTGAAAATTATAGCAGAGGCTAAATTACAAGAAGAACAATCGGGATTTCGGAAAGGACGCTCTTGTAACGACAATATTTTTAGTCTTAAAAGAATATTAGAAAAACGACGAGAAGTAAATAAGGAAACCCATATAGCCTTTATTGACTTCGAGAAAGCTTTTGAAAGCGTGGACAGACACAAGCTATGGAAAATAATGAACGAAAGTGGCTATCCTGAACACCTCATAAAAACCATCAAAAATATGTATAACGAGACAAAAATTATAATAAATACTGGCATAAATATATATATATATATATATATATATATATATATATATATATATATATATATATTGATGACCTTATTAAAAAATGGAGATGCATCGCTTGTTCTGGAATACAGTTGAAGCAGAATAAACACCTAAATGTTCTACTTTATGCAGATGACGTAACAATACTGCAAGAAAGTGAAGATGATCTGCAAAAAGCTGTATACATACTGCATCAACTGGGAAGAAATGAGTATAATCTCCGAATTTCTAAAACGAAGACTAAAGTTATGGCCCATTGCGGTAAATACCCCATACGCTCAAAAATAGTTATTGACAACACAGTGATCGACCAGACTTCAAATTTTAATTACCTTGGTTGTGACATCAGTTATGACACAGATAAAGACAGAAAATAAAACTAATAAATTTCAATCAATATGTGGAATAATAAACAGAACACTACAGAACAAAGCAAGGAAAGACACAAAAATTAAGTTATATAAGACAATGGCTGCTCCAGTTCTCCTGTATGGAAGTGAATCGTGGATAATGAAAAAAAGAGACCAAAGTAAGCTCCAAGCAGCAGAAATGAGATTTCTTAGGAAAGTTAAAGGCTGCATTAAACAAGACCAGATAAGAAATGAGGATATCCGTAAAGAACTAGATGTATACAACATAAATAAAAGGATCTTAGAAAACAGGAAAGAATGGCGGCGCCATATCGAAAGAATGGAGGAAGATCGTATTCCACAATTAGTGATGAACTACCAACCGAAGGGAAGAAGAGATATCGGCCGACCCAGAAAGAGATGGTCCTGAAGTGCAAGGTGAAGACGGAACAGGTATTCCTGCCTAATCCTTGGAATGGAGAAGAAGAAGAAGAAGTAAATTGAAAGGACCGCCGCAAGGAGAAGTTGATTATATTTATGTTTTCTTTTATTTCTATAATAATGGTACTGACCACCAACTGTATTCTGGGTATTCGAAAGTTTTGTCATTGTGACAAACTGTGCAGTAGCATATGGATGGAAATTTCCTTCTTTCTTTCAGTTAACTCCAATTTGCCTACTTCTTAGGAGTGAGTCACAGCTTATAAATTACAATTGGAGTTCTGTGTCACGGCAAACCGGTGCCAATGTAAATTGAAAAGATAGTTGCAAGGTGAAGTTCAGTCCATTTTGCCTACTTCTTAGAGATGCACCAACACTTATAAATTACAATTGGTGTGCTGGGCTCCGTCATAGACGTGCAATTGTAAATTGGAAGATCATTCCAAAGCAGCAGTTAACTCCATTTTACCTACTGCTTGTGGGGAATCGCCACTTACAAATTACAATTGGTGTTCTGAGCTACGGCATGTTGGTGTGATAATAAATTGAAAGGCCAGTCGCAATGAGATAATAAATTAATTTTGCCTATTTCTTGGGGGAGTATCATTTATAAATCACAATTGGTGTTCTGTGCCATGGTATATTGGTGAGAGAGAAAATTGAAAGAATAGTCGCAAGATGAAGTTATCTCCTCTTTTGCCTACTTCTTACAGAAGAATCACAACTTTTAAATTACAATTCCGACAGACACGTTGTTTGAAGAGTCCTTGTATTAAAATATTAAAGAATATTGTATCATCTCTTATCTCGTTATTATTCTCAAAATATTCTATTATTTTGTTATTTACGTCTTCTATTGAAATTTATATATAATAAGGAATTGACAAAATTGACTAGACTTCTTTTTACAATTGTGATTTTAACAACAAAATTACATTTATAACTTTCTTGCAATTACGTTGGTTACTTTTAAATATTTTTTTCTTATAACCACAATTGTAAAAAAGGCTGTTATGTTTGGTCAATGAAAAATTTAATAAAATTAGAGTTTGAAGTAAAGACTTTAAAATCTCTTTATTTCCGAAAATTGCAAATGCAAATGTTCCACTTCGTTTTTAAGCGATTAAAATTTGTTTTATCTCTGAGGCTTTTAGTGTAGAGTGAATGCCACGCTATGTCTAGGAAACTGAATTCGAATACCAACAGCTAAATCTCATATTACTGTTCTTATCTTAATAAATTGTTGAACATTACTAATGGTAGATATTATTGATTAAATTATGAAAAAACAATGGGAATTGGAGGTAAATATATATTCAGAAAATATATATCTTTCTGCGTTCATTCTTGCAGCTCGATATTTTGAGACTTGTCCTAACTTTCCGAGCCATTTTTCAATCATAATGATTTTCTGGTTTGGGATGTTTTCAATCTAACTTAATTCAATTGTATATTTTCAATGTGCAGTGCAATGTGCAATGTGATCTTGTTTATGTGCATTGTCTTGCTGCTAATGGAAAATATTTATACTTTCTTTCGATAGAAATAGGTAAATAAGCAGTGCAATTCTAGAGGTGCCAATTTGCGTATCTACTTTTCAGAGCTTGTGCTCACGCAGAATATTAGTTTGAAGAGAAGTATTGCATTGCCCTACGATATCATACCTTTCTCACGCCAGCATAATTTATGTAAATGCGAAGATATGATTTTTTAAACAACAATTTTAGAGCACAATTGAAATCCGGGCTAAGTGCCAAAATATAAAAATTTGCATTTTGCGCAGAACAGTGTGGTAAGTGTCAAGTAAAAAATAGTAGTAAGTATGTAAAATGAACTATCGTCAGTGTAAAATGGAAATTGTCATTTTTAGAGGTTCAAATTGTCGCCACTAGTCTGCGTATCAGTCGAGTCCCGCGAGCTTTTGAAACTGTTTTTCTCAATTATCTCGCAATTCCATTTTTGGTACTTAGCACAGTTTTCACTTCATGTGTACAATTATCTTTTTCACGAACAGTATCAAATACAACTTTAACATCGTACCACTCTGGAGAACCAAAATGGAAAGATTTGGAGAGTAACAGATAGGCAGATAGAACTAATGCAAAGGGGGCGGACCACAGGCGGAAACAAGAGGGCATTTGCCTGACGAATAGGTGATGTTGAAGGCACGTGCATAACTGGGAGTCTCGGAGTGTGGCAAAGTGGAGGAGATTTGGAATGATACGGGTAGACAGAATGTGCCAATGCACAGGAGACAGGGAGTTCCATTCGTGCAAGAAAAAGTGCTAAAGTGTAAGGAATTTGGAGAGTGATAGTGGAAATGTAGAGACGGGAAGCGCCGCAGAGCGTGGGAAGGATGAGCTGACGAACTGAAGGTTTCAGTGAATGCTCAGATGAGCAATAGTGAATGCCAGAATGCGCCAAAGTTATAAACATTCGAAGAGTTAGTGTGCCAAGGTAGATGAGCCGCGGAGCGATAGAGAGCTTGCAGAGGATGCGTTGAGAGTTTGAAGGTGTCAGTGAATACGCATGAGAAATGAGGGTGCTCCTAATCGAAAGTTGATTGGAAAGTAACGGAGTGTACCAGAGAGAATCAAAACTGAAGAGATTTTGTGAGTAACGGTTTCTAGGCAGTACCAAAATAGAAGATAGTTGTAGAGTAACAGGGGGTTCCACAGAGTCCCGACCGTGTGGAAGAGAATAGAAAAGTAACGGGGTTCGAAAAATGTCAAGTACAAGCCATTTCGAGAGTAATGGGAGCTTTTGAGAGTGCCAAAATGGAACAGATTTGGAGAGTTCGAATGACAATATAGACAATTTATGAGTTCCAATGTAAGTTTCAATGTGCTAGTGTGCAAAAATTGAAGAGATTCGGAATGCTACGGGCAGTCAAAATGTGTACAATGCAGATAGAATGGAGAGTGCCAGAGTGCATCAAAATTGAAGGTATTTGAAGAGTGCCAATACTGAGAATTCCGGGAAGTACTAGAATGTGCCAATGAGGTAGACATTTGAACAGTTAAAGTGCCAATGGAGATATATCTGCAGTACCAGTGTACGCCCAAGTGGAAGAGATTTAGGGGGAAGTCAGGATGTGCCAATGCAGAGGAGACGGAAAAGTGCCAGAGTGCGCCTAAGTGGAAGTGGTTTGGAAAGTTAAATTGCCAATCCACGAGAGCAGGGGAAGAGCCAGAGTGTTAAAGTGGAATAGACTTGGAGTGATGAGTGTAGTCATAATGTGTCCACGTGGAGGAGACGGGAAGTGCCAGAGTGCTCCGAAGAGAAAACGACTCGGGGAGTTAAAGTGCCAGTATGGGAGACGGGGAGCTTCAAAGTGCGTCAAAGATGAATATATATGTAGTGGAGAGGGGGAGTGCGAAAGTGCGCCACAGATAAATTCATTTCGAAGTTTAAGTGAAGTGTAGTGGGGAGTGCCATTGTGCGTCAAAAATGAATAAAAGGGGGGGGTTAAAGGGCCAATGAAGGGAAAACGGGGAGTGACAAAGTGCGCCAAAGAGGAATAGATATATAGGGAGACGGGGGTACCAAAGTGCGTCAACGAGGCAGACATTTGTAAGGTTAAAGTGACCATGTATGGGAGTGCCATAGTGCGCCAAAAAATGAATAAATTTTAAGGGTTAAAGTGCCAATGTAGGGGAGACGGAGCGTCCCAAAGTGCGTCAAAGCGGAGGATGTATGTAGGAGAGACTAGAAGTGCCAAAGCGCGTCAAAGAAGATTGTACATGTAGTGAGACGGAGTGTGCCAAAGTGCGCCAAAGATGAGGATGTATATAGGAGAGACGGGGAGTGCCAAAGTACGCCTAAGAGGAGCATATATGTAGAGGAGCCGGAGAGTGTCAAAGTGCGTCAAGGAGGAATACATTTGGCGGGATAAAGTGCCAATGAAGGAAGTGCGCCAAAACGTAGGATGTATGTAGGGTATATAGCGAGTGCCAAAGAGGAATATATTTGGAGGGTTAAAGTGCCAAAGACAGTGAGACGAGAAGTGCCACAGTGCGCCAAAGAGTAATACATTTGGAGGGGTAGAGTGCCATTGACGGAGAGACGGGGAGTGCCAAAGTGCGCCAAAGAGGAACACATTTGGAGGGTGAAAATGCCAATGAAGGGGAGACGGGGAGTGCTATAGTGCGCCAAAAAAGGATGTATATAGCAGAGACGGAGAGTGCCAAAGTGCGCCAAAGAGGAATATATTTGGAGGGCTAAAGTGGGGCGGGGCGAGGGGTACTCACCCGACGGGCTGCGGGAGCGCGGCGAGCTCGTCCTCCTCGAGGGCGAAGGGGTCGATGAGCTCGCTCGAGGGCTGCTCGCCGAGCACCGCCGCGGCGGCGCGGGTGTCGAACGGGTCGGGCTCCTCCTCGTCGAGGTCTAGGCCCAGGCCAAGGCCTGCCTCCGGGACGGCCGCCTCTGCCCGGGCACGCAAAGAGGTACGGTTTCGTTTGGCACATTGCTAACAGTGCGCCAAAGCATATTTAGGCCGCCTTCGCTTGTCGGGTACTACTCTAATTGACTATGAGGCGAGTTGTCGAGGGAGTGAGTTGTCGAGTGCGTGAATTGTTGAGTTCCTTAGTCGTTGAATGGAGGAGTTGAGAAGTAGGCGAGTTGTTGATCATACGATTACGCCAGTTGGCGATTTGTGGCGTGGCGAGTTGGGAAGTTGGCGAGTTGTGGGATGGCGACACAAATTGGGGGTTGGAAAGCGGGACGTGGAGTTGGGGACTTGGTAAGTTATGGAGTAGGCGCGTTGAGGAGTAGGCGAGTTGAGGAGTAAGCGAGTTGAGGAGTAGGCGAGTTGAGGAGTAGGCGAGTTGAGGAGTAGGCGAGTTGAGGAGTAGGCGAGTTGAGGAGTAGGCGAGTTGAGGAGTAGGCGAGTTGAGGAGTAGGCGAGTTGAGGAGTAGGCGAGTTGAGGAGTAGGCGAGTTGAGGAGTAGGCGAGTTGAGGAGTAGACGAGTTGAGAAGTAGGAGAGTTGAGGAGTAGGCGAGTTGAGGAGTAGGCGAGTTAAGGAGTTTGCGAGTTGGGGAGTTGGCGAATTGGCGAAGTTGGCTAGTAGGAAACTTGGTGAGTTCGGGGTTTAGTGAGTTGGCGTGTTAGTAATTTGGCGAGTTCAGGAGCTGGCGAGTTGGTTTGTAGACAAAGACGCGAAATGGCGAGTAGGCAATTCGTCGAGTTGTTTAAGAGTCTTGTGAGCGAGTAAGCAATTTTGCGAACTGGCGAGACTCCTCATAGGTATATTGGCCAACAGGCGATTTGTGAAGTTGTCGAGTTCGCCAGTGGACGCAATAGAACGGTGGGGGTTGGCGTTTACCTGCGGTCTGAGGTTCGGGTCCCGGCGGCGGTGGTGGCTTATGCGCGCTCTCCTGGGCGAGAGCGGCGAACTCGTCGTCGAGGTCTTCGTCCTCCTCGGTTGGTAGCACTGACACAAGACCCGCGACGGCAGCAACGGTGGAGATGGGTGGTACCACTGGTGGAGCTGTAGCCGCGAGAGGGTCTGCGGAACGGAAGCCAACGAACGGGTCACAAGAGTCGTTCCAGGCGTGCGTCACAGGGGGTTTCGTTCGACCATGAATAGCGTGAGGTCTTTCACACAAGACGGAGGATTACTACACTACTATATCGCATTAGATTACTGAACTACTAGTTGCCTCTTCATACCTTGTCCTTTCATATGTATATTTCACATTTTCCACCCATGTTCGTTTTCTCACAAAAAATAGTTACCATGACTTACGTACAAACCTCGTAATGTGGGTGAATTTGCTTGACAAAAATTTAATAGGGTATTCAAATAAAGAAGCCAGTTTTCTTTTTTCAAAATCCAGAGAGATTCTAAAACAGAGCCTGAGTTTTCGTATATCAAAGATCAAAGTGTATGGAAATGCAGACTATAAGACAGCATAACAGGTTGGGAAAATATTTCCATGGTCTGTCTAGCACCAGATGTATTTTTGTTCATTAAACTAAAATGGCGTCTTCATAACAACGCAACAGGAATGGGCAAAATTCATTCGGCGAGGGAAACCCGTTTTATAATCAAATAAGTTTTATGATTTAAGTTGGTTTTAATATTGAGCATCTTAAAGGAAGTAAAGGATATTCAAAGAAACTAATACTTAAAATTAAAGTCTAAATTTTCACTAAGTTATATATAAATCCAATAACTCCTCCGAAAACTAGTAAAATTTCTTTTTACCTTTAATTCATTCGCATAATGTGACATAAGATACTCATTGGCAGCAACGTTAGGTGATACAAAATATTACAGTCTCTTGTTTGTATGACGATTTCCTTCTTTTTTCCTTTGACGAAAGAATAGAAAAGATGTTTGGACAATAGATTTCACACTCTTTTGCTTATTGGTTAAAAATCACCAATTGCTCATTATTCAAAAGAATGAACGAAAAACTCATAATTAATTAAAAACCTCTTTTTACTTTCGATTCATGTTTGATAAAAGGATACAGGAATTTGTTAACTATGGAGAGCGATAAAATGACGTACGAAAGAAACACTACAAAATAAGTTAGATGTAATTGTTTTACGATATTTATGGTCGAACGTGTGTGCAACTAATTGTTCCCTATAATACTACGTGGCGTGTGGCAGATCTATCAGCAGTGGAAATCAGCAGCCACATGTTGCAATTGTAGTAAAAGCGATTTCCTAAATGCACATCACGGATGAATCATTTCACTTACCTGAATGATCTGCAAACCTGTTAAAATATATTTTTCACCTATCGCAACTACACATTTTCAGACAATGGCATACAATATTCATTTGTAATTAAGAGCTACAATTCAAGCACTTCATTGGGCAAAACAGGCAAATTACAATTAGGAACGATAAAATAAAATGTTCACAAAATGCTTTCAAAAAAGGTGCGTATTCCACGAACTACGTACATATTTCCTTCAAATATATATTAACACCAGGCAGATGAGAGGTCAGCGCATCTCGATTTATGTCTGTATCTATATCGTGAACAATGTTGGCCGGAATTCGCAGTAAATGAAAAGAACAAATCACATTACAAGAGCAATAAAAGTAGTGGAAAGTTATTATTAAGAACAGCTCTCGTAAATATTGTTTACAGTCAATTTAACCCTAGCAAAACCAAGATATAAGTGTGCCGGGGGAAACTCCAAATTATACCGTTAAAATCTCTACGAAATGTTTCTCTGTATGTTTTGTATTCCTGTGATGTCACACTGCGATAAAAATTTAATATTTAATTTCAACGATTGCGTGTTCTGAACATTTTTTTTAATTTTTCAATATTTTGGTATTTCTAATTATGTCTTCAGACGTGTCTCTCAAATCATTACTACTTGTACTGTCACAGTTATCTTAGTGGATAACAAGGGCAAGGTGTATCGCTGAAATTTCAGGTCAGGGACAGCTGCAACCCGTTTGACTTAACACACGGGTGTCGGGAGGATTGCATAACCTCACTGAAATTACGTGATTGTCGGATCGCACTTTTGCTACACACGGATTTGTTGGTATGATATCAAAATATTAGTGCAATTCAGTGTGTTTCACCAAGAGCCACAACATCAGAAAGTAGTAATAAATAGGAAGACACCTTGTTTACCATTTTATTACCAAAATTACTAATATTGCAATCTTCATTCACCAGCGAAAGTATAAAACATATTCACGAAATATTAATTTCTAAATTATAGGTGACTACACTACTGTGCCTGCTGTACTATTCCTAAACTATTTTTTTATAATAAAGCAGTTAAAAGTGCACTTAATAATTGCTGATTTGGCTAAAGATCTAAGAATACTAATAAATCTTCTAACGCTATTAATAAGTCTAATTTATTTGAAACTATCATGCAATATTGCTCGTTAACGTCGGCTCTGTTACACATGCTGCTCTTAAACCTTTTTGGTGTAACAGATTTACTAGTTTACTAAGATGCTTTTCTACTTGTATGCAGAATTCTATGTTTGTCTTTCATTACAATAATCTAATGCGTGCGAAACTATAATGAAATACTTGGCTATCGCTCTAGAATTTGCCTTTGAACCCACATGCACTTGATACCAACGTAAAATGTGATTTCACTATTACATCTTACATTGTTTAATGAACAACAAGTTAAACTGAGCAAAAATGAAATAAAATATTTTTTATTTATCTTCACAAATGTAGTATAGTAACACAACAATGCAATGTGTATGATATGTTTCATAAATCACGTCAAATATTTTTTTCAAATTGAAAATGAAATGCGGTAAATTTCTGAGAGGCAGATAGAAAAAATACTTGACAAAACTGAGACTATCCAAGAGAGGAATTAAGCGTTTTCTGTACCCTACTGCATGCGCCTACGCCTATGCAGCAATTTTCTAGGAGTGTGGCCCGATCTATTTGAAGCGTATGTAAGAATAATGTCTACAAGTGCCGACACAATGCTTCTCTGGAATGGACTACTGTCATTCTGCTCAATCTGTGAACGCAACAGGCCTGCGCAACTCATTACCAGCAACGTTGAGAGATACAATAACTGTACTCGAGAGGATTTCTTTTTTACTTTTTAAGATTATTTTAATTCACGTACACCTAGATAACTCATTGAACACCATTCAAGAATACCGAAATCTCTAGCCTAAATTTACTTTAAAATGCCTGTATATGTATATGGAGTTAGTGGCAAAGAACGTACTGTTATAACGCATTAAACACTCCTAAAGATTAAAATACTTTAAGTATTACAAGAAAACATTGACGACCAATTCAAAATTACAATTATTTCACTTCTTCTATTTCAAAATTCACGAGTAATTATTGCATTAATGAGGTATCAAAATTTGTGATAATGTGTGTTGTGATGCTTTTTTAACTTTTGTTTTGGAGTAAGTACTTAATCATATGTAGATCAAAATATAATTTTTATTACTGATAAAAATTTTTAGAAAATCGGAAGATCAATCAAATATTTTGTCAATTTAAAGTGGAGTGTCTAATATTCACTTTGAGTTACAAAGAAACTTAATTTGCACTAATTTTGCTTTGCTTAATTCTATACTATAGTCTCTAGGAATTGTTATATTACAATAAAATAATATGTATTAGAACAATGAAATTACTTTTTTCTAGCACAAACGGAGCATAATTGTGAATCTGCATGACTCTGCTGAACTTCGTGTAACTCTGCGTAACGAAATACTAAGTTCAGCAAACTATCTCTGCTTAAAGATCTGAATCTGCTCAACCAACCATGTCAAATTAACGTGAAAAATAATTTATGTTTGCTGAAGTAATTTGGTTTTACCGTGTTATTTTGATTTTAACCAATTAGTTTGGTTTCTTCTAACAAGTTTGGGGTGTACCCCACAAGTTTGGTTTTATTCAACAGTTTTTCTTACCCAACCAGTTTGGTTGTACTTAACTTATTCATTTGTACCTAAGATTTTAGTTGTTCCTCACATGTTTAGTTTTACCACATAACTTCCTTCTAACTAGTGTTTCAGAACTGTTCCTTCCTAACAATTTTTCTATGTTCCTTAATTAGTTATGCTTATCTAATAATTCCTAACTGTCTATCCCAAATTGGTTATCTTTAACTAGTTATGCCTAACTAGTTACACATAAAGCAGGTATGTCTAACTAGTTCTACCTACGTAGTAATACATAACTTGTTCTACGTAACTAGTTGTACCTAATTAGTTCTGACGAACTCTGCCAACTCTGGATAAAATTCAAGTGGTGGGCTTCCGAGCCCAGAGTCATGCAAATGATGGAATGAATGCAGGCGATTCCACGTCGAAGGCAGAGAAAGTTTCGATCATTTGTCGTGTTTTTTCCAGCAAACTAGCCCTGAAGAAGTCCACGACAAGATGGTCGAAATATCGGTACCACAGTCTTCGACGCAGCGTCACTTGGACCTCCAAAATATTTTTCTGGATAACATTGCCTAGTTTATGATGACTCGGTCTAGATCGATATACCCCCGATTGCACAAACAAAACGCGATACGTCAACATTGTGTTATTACATATCACCCCGAAGACGGACGTGGGTTGCGCAGGCCTGTGCTCGGGGAACCTCCGGGCGGGTTCCGCGCCTCACCGTCGACGAGCGTGAGGGCGCACGGGGCGTCCTGGGTTGGGGAGGGGGCAGCGCCGATTACGTCGAACTCCGCTACCAAGTCGCTGAGCGCCGGCGGCTGAGGAGACGACGGCCGCGACGAGGCGGGGGTGGCGGCGGCGGACGCCGCGCCGGGGAAGGCGGGGACGACCGGGACGACGGGGAGACCCGCTTCGTCCAACGAAACCTCGACCTCGGGGATGAAGCCTGCCGGATACGCAGGAAAAAAGGGTGGGGTTCAGGACTTCAGATGAACGCAACAACTTCGTTGTACTTGTTTCTTGCACAATGGAATTTCAGTCTCTCAGAGGGTTTATTCATCATTTCGCCACGAAACGTTGACCAATCGGGTGAACGCTTACACGGGAAATGTGGGATCAGGACTTTGTAGGATCCCCGGCAGGAAATTAAATCAAGAAACCCTACTTTTGTTGCTTACTTAAAGGATTGTCAGTCCCCCAGAGTAGGTACTCATCTTTTTGCCACGAAACGTAGACCTCGGGGATGAAGCCTACGGGATACGCAGGAAAAAGGTGGGATTAAGGACTTTGTAGAATCCCCGGAAGAAAGATGTATGCAACAACTTCGTTGTACTTGTTTCTTCACAGTGGAATTTCAGCCTCTCAGAGGGTTTATTCATCATTTCGCCACGAAACGTTGTCCAATCTAGTGAAGTACGCTTACACGGGAAAGCTGGGATCAGGGCTATGCAGGATCCCCGGTAGGAAATTAAATCAAGAATCACTACTTTTGTTTCTTACTTAAAGGATTTTCCGTCTACCAGAGTAGGTACTCATCTTTTAGCCACGAAACGTCGACCTCGGGGATGAAGGTTGCAAGATACGCATCAAAAGGCAGGATTCAGGACTTTTGTAGAATTCCCGAAAGAAAGATGTATGCATCAACCTCGTTGTACTTGTTTATTGCACAATGCAACTTCAGTCTCTCAGAGAGTTTATTCACCATTTCACCACGAAACGTGGACCAATCGAATGAAGTACGCTTACACGGGAAAGGTGGGATCAGGACTTTATAGGATCCCCAGTAGGAAATTAAATAAATAATCCATTTAGGGGTTACCAGTCTCCCAGAGTAGGTACTCATCGTTTAGCCAAGAAACGTCGACCTCGAGAATGATGTCTGCGAGGTACGCAGGAGAAGCAGGTTCAAGACTTTGCAGAATCCCCGGCAGTAATAGTCATTAGTAACAGTATTAGCCAAGAAAAGAAGACCTTGGTGATTAAGTTAACGTGATACACAGGAAGGAATGTTCAGGACGTTGTAGAAGCCTTGGCAGAAAGTGTACACATACTGCAAATACTACGTTGCATTAGCATCTTACCCAATTTATGTCTCTCGGAAGGGTTACTCAGCATTTCGCCACGAAACGTTGACCTAGGGGATGCAGGGGATGTTTACACAGAAAAGGTGGGTTCAGGACTTTGTAGAATATCCGAAAGGAAATTACAATGAAGAATCCCTACTCTTGTTTCTTACTTTAAGTATTTTCAGTCTCCCTAAGTAGGTACTCATCTTTTAACCACGAAACGACGTCCACTTCGTTGCATTGGCATCTTATCCGAGATATTTCTGCCCCCCATTGTGGGCACTCAGAATTTAGTAACCAAACGTCGACCTCGGAAATACAGACTGCAAGATTTGCAAGAATGACGAGGTTCGGAATTTATTTAGAATCCCCGGCGGGAAGAACGTACATCGTGCAAACACTACATTACACTTGTTTCTTACTTAAACGTTCCTCCAAGTGAATATTCATTATTTAGCAACGAAGCGTTAACCTGATAATGAAGCTTAAAAGATTCGAATGAAAAGAGGATTCTGGTCTTTATATGGTCCCACTTCCATTGTTCTTTAATTTGCTACACCATATCGTTGTACTTCTTTATTTTTTACTCATTTTTAGTGATTTAACTCATGTTATTAAAGTACTACAGGTTTAAACTGCAAAGCAATAATGGATGTTAGGAACCCTTCCTAGCAGGCTTTTCCGCTTACTTCCTTCTTCCATACCCGTCTGCAAGTTCCCCCAGCGGATATTTCTTTATGGTCTTATTATGACTACTGAAATGGGGGTATAAATGGCGTGACAGGCGTCAAGTTTCAGATATTATTCACTGAATAGTAGTAGTATTAATTGTAGCGTTAATAGCAGTAGTAGTGGCGGTAGTAGCAGTAGTAGCAGTAGTAGTAGAAGTAGTAGTAGAAGTAGTAGTAGAAGTAGTAGTAATAGTAGTAGTAGTAGTGGTAGTGGTAGTAGTGTTAGTGATAATGGTAGTAGTAGTGGTAGTGGTAGTGGTAGTGATAGTGGTAGTAGTAGCAGCAGTAGTAGTAGTAGTAGTAGTAGTAGTAGAAGTAGTGGTAGTGGTAGTGGTATTAGTGGTAGCGGTAGTGATAGTGGTAGTAGTGGTAGTAATAGTAGAAGTAGTAGCAGCAATATTAGTTGAAGTCTATTATTTTATTATATATTATATTACGAAATAATTAAAATAATAATAATAATAATAATAATAATAATAATAATAATAATAATAATAATAATAATAATCGCAACGTAGGCATAAGAGGAGAGGAGGACTCACCGAGAACGTCGTCGTCGTCGAGCAGGGACTTGGGGGCGGGGGCTGGTGCGGGCGCGGGGGCGGCGCCGGGGGCGGGCTCCTCGGCGGCGGGGCCGCCCTCGTCGAAGGAGCCCAGCAGCAGGTCCCGGGGCACGCGGCGCTGCCGGCGGCGGGCGCCCGGGGTGCCGGTGGAGGCGGCGGCGGAGGCGGCGGGGGCGGCGGCGCGGCCCGCGAGGACCTCGACCACGTTCGCCCCTAGGCTGACCTGCCGCCGCACACGCGGGTCGTCACTCTCCGGGCGCTTTCTCGTCTCGCAGGTTGCGCGATTTGTTAACCCTTTTTCTTTTGTATTTATGTCATGTTGCAAAAAGTTGTGAAGTTATTTTTTTTGGTCTGGGTGGGTTTTAGATTTCAAAAACTAGCTTCAAAATTATACACAGAACTTTTATGTACGAACTTGGAATATTTATAACAATACTGGATAATTAAACAATGTGTTCTAATTATGTTATCTCCCTTTTCCTCACACAAATACATAAACAAACAAATGAATAAATAAATAAATAAATAAATAAATAAATAAATAAATAAATAAATAAATAAATAAATAAATAAATAAATAAATAAATAAATAAATAAATAAATAAATAAATAAATAAATAAATAAATAAATAAATAAATAAATAAATAAATAAATAAATAAATAAATAAATAAATAAATAAATAAATAAATAAATAAATAAATAAATAAATAAATAAACAAATTAATAAGCAAATTGCTTGCTTTGGGCCTTGGGTCTTGTTCTTCCCGGAAATATTTGTTGCCACCCTTTATCATCATTGATACCAATAAATAAACAAACAAATGAGTGAATAAATGAGTGAAAGAGTGAATGAACGGGTCTTGCCTTGGGCTTGCGGCGCTGCTCCTCCTCGAGCGCGCGGACGACGGGGTCTGCGATGGAGGTGTCGAAGGGGTCGTCGCCGGGCGCGGCCTCCTCCTCGGGGCTGTCGGGCACGTACGCGAGGCGAACCTCTCCCGACGCGAGCGCGTCCACGTACGAGGTGTCGAAGATGTCCTCGTCCCCGTCCTGCACGCACACACACAAGGCAATCAATGGCTGGGAAAGGCTCGTTGTGAATGGATCGTGAGGAACGGGTTTGGGGATAAGGAGTTGGATCCCACGGAACGGGTCTGTGGAACGGGTCTGTGGAACGGGTCTGTGGAACGGGTCTGTAGAACAGGTCCGGGGTCCGGGTCTGGAGAACGGGTCTGAGAAATAAAATAAAAAATAAATGAGGGACATTTTGACAGAGTTTTGAATAGTTATTTTAAGCTTCATATAAATAATACACATAATTCAAAATGCACTTTTGATATTCAAGGAGCCGTCACAGCAGCCAGATCGATAAGGAAATAGTTGTGAAAATCTTCCATATGCTTTATCATCCAGTGTTATTTACAGGCGCATGATAAGACGTTAACTAATTTTTCGGTAACACAGTCATTTAAAACGTGAATATTAAGTGTTACTCCAAATGTAAGAGGAGGTCATTGACTACGTACAAGAACACGAATTATGCATATTGCCGCCAGAGATTTACAATACGAGATTTTCTGACGAGTATTCCACTAGTGAAATTAAAACCAATAGTGTTTAACTACACATACAAAATCTGTGACTGGGCGGAGAATCAAAAAAAGTTTATAACTTTTTCTATTCGCATTTTCATACCGCTTGTCCCCACTGACCAACAATAAGCTGAGACTCATTTGTCTTGGAAGGCGGAGTGTAGCGATTGCAGTGATTATGTGAAATAAACCGCGTATGTACTACTCATAAAACAGAACCTCTTTGATTTTAATTTGTCCACTTGTGTTGGGTGGAATTTTATTCGTGGAATAATGTTAAAAAATACCACTTGTGTTTTGGAAAGTCTCAGATAAATCACCTCATCGCTTCGTGAGTTGGGGATTTATCAACAATTTCTAAAGCACTACTGGTATAACCTATAATAAATGACCGTTTTGTCCCGCAATATTACAATATTTTCTCTGTTCTATGTAAGTAGAATTTGATACAAAATTAGAATATATTATATTGTTTGTTTACTAGTATTATGATTGTCAGTATATAAATTTCTGTATATTTTCAGTATCTCAGTCTTTGATACAATCAGTTATAAGTTTCCAAATAATTTAATTATTTCCAAATAACGAGAAAAATAGCTACGTAAATTTATATTTCAATTACATTTCGCGAACTACTTGTTCGCATTATCAGGTACCTATTAGGTACTTATCAAGTTTTTTAGAAAAATTTTTTATTTTATTCAATATGTGATCATATGTATTTGTAAAATCATTACATTCTTGGTTTGAATTTATTGTACGGTAAATTTTTATGAATAAGATTTCCAAAACTATTCTCGCATGAAATCTTGGTCCTTTACCTAACTAGCTGGCTTTTCGAAATAATATTTCTGTGAAAGTTCTATTCTGTTTTTAGGTACTTATTTAAACTTTCGTAAATTTCTCGAACGAATACAGAAATTTTAAGGCCCATTCACAATGCAAACGTAAACATAAGCATAGCGCATAGACATGAACATTAACATAAATGATATTGAAGTATTCTCAATATATATCATAAACGTAAGCAAACTAAGAGTTTCTACTGATTGTGAGTCATTCTTGTTTTCTATTGGTTGGATGTGAGAATAGATTTCAAGGAATCTACTGTGTCCATGGCGTTAGTTCGTCTGTCGACATCGATCCTATTTCGATTCTCGATGTTGAGTTACCGTTCTGTGCTTGGTTCATTTCTTATGTCTTACTTAAGCATAAGCACAGATGCTTGAAACTTGCAAGGTTTTAAGTTAACGACTTAACGTATTATGCTTATGCGAACGCATTGTGAAGGAGTCCGCTTATGGACGTAATTCTGTGTTTTGTATTAACGCCATGCTTATGTTCATGTTTGCGTTGCGAATGGGCCTTTATAATCCAGCCGTGTTTACGCCTCAGACTGTGCGCTGGTTCCGGGAGAGAGGGCAGACCGGAGGAGGATGAGGAGGAGGAGGAGCGGAGTGAGCCCGGAGCGGCTCACCTGGAAGTCGTCGTCCTCTTCGCTGCTCTCGTGGGCGGCGTCCTCGTCCTCACCGGCCGCTTCGTCCTCGCCCTTGGCCTCCGGTTCCGGGGCCGGCTCCGGGGGCGGCTCGAGCACCTGCCCGGTGCGCTCGTCGAAGCCTACCCAGCGGCGGCCACCGCCCTGCGACACACACGCGCACGGTGACAGGCACCTCAACTGGTAAGGTCATTAGTCCCGTTTGTGATGTGAATGTTTTTCCGAGATAGGAAGCAATGCACACAACACCGCGCATGGTACAGCGGCTGACAGGCACCTCAACTGGTATGGCTATTTGTCCCGTTAGTTTTGTGAATGTTTTTTCCGAAGAAAAGGGCAGTGTTTCGACCCCACTGGATTATAATATATGGCGTCATCTACTCTTCTGATTGATTAAATTTTCCGAGCACAAGTGCTGAGGTCATTAGTCCCGTTAGTTTAGTTAGTGTAGTGTTTGTTTCGAGGGAGGTAGCGGTGATATTCCCCCAGATGGGTTGTGATAACCGACACCTTCCTATACTTTGGCTCATTTATTGATTAGTGATTCCTGGAACGTCAACTATTATGGTCTTTAGCTTCGTTAGTGTGGTGAATGGCCATCCGCAGGAGGTGACAACATTCCTTCCCCACTGGATGGTGACATCTGTCACACACCTAGAACACGGCTTTCGGAAGTTCCCCTCCAGGTAGCGTCCGAGGCGGAGCACTGCTCCAACCGATTGCGACGAATGCATCCCCGCCCTGCGCGGCACACATCATATTGAATTGAATTGAATTGAATTGAATTGATGCCTTATTTTACGTGGCGAGACTCAGGCCATGAGGCCTGCTCTTCCGTCTGACCACGCAAATTTCGCTACGCTCCTTTCACCAACTAGCGGAGAAAGGAGGCATTTCTTGGTCGAGAAACAGGCGATTTCAATTTAGCTCAGAGGCGTCATTTAGGATCTTTTACATGCAAGTAAATCTACTAACATAGGACAGCCGGCTTTACTTCCCCTCCGAAGGAAGGCGTACGAAGGATTTTTCCACGGCTTCGATCGGGTTTGAACCCGCCAACTTGGATGCAACAGTCCTAAACGCTAACCGTTACACCACCGCCGCCGCCGTACAGATCGTACCATCGTACAGAATGTGCCATTAATTGCGGGCACGGCAACGATTACTTGTATATTCATTAGCCTCGTTGGTGTAGTGGGTGGTTTTGCGAGTGAGGTGGCAGTTTCTCTACCCCGCTGGATTATGAGATCCGGCGTGCACCTACGCTTCGGTTGTTTGTATGATTGATTAGTGAATCCGGGCGCAACAACTACTAAAAGACATTTTTCCCGAAAGTGTAGTGCATGGTTTTATCGCCAGATGGCATTTATCTTCCACTGGATATATGTAGATCCGCCGTGGACCTACACGTCAGCTTGTGGGAATTTTTCTTCCTTCAGGTGTCTTCCCCAGACCGTTCAGCGCCCCAGCCGGCAAAATTTGGTAGTGTGTTGCATGTAAGTGTGTGAAATTAAGGGACGAGGAAAGATCAAGAACCTGGTGTTGATCGGAGACACCACGGAAAACTACCGATCAGCGCAGCCGGTCGCTACAGATCTCTTTCAGACAGCGACCTAATTTAATGTAGATAGTTTCGAAAATATTCGTGTCAAATTAAATCGTTGGGAGTAGAAGCGTCGGACCTTCACTTCAGAGAGAGCTTCAGTTGAGTCAGCGGCAATGCTGGCTCTGAGCGAAAGTCATTCGGTTGGGCGTTTGAATGTAAAGTGTATCCTCCTGCACAAAGAAACACGCATTGCGCGCACAAATAGTATTAGGGAACGGAAAGAAATCTCGTGTAGCATCACGTTGGCTGCCCTACGTAGGAGGAGGACGCGGAAGCCTCTCAGATACCTGAGAACTATAGCTAGCAGCCACGGCGTTGGAGTGGCTGGTATTTTTAAGAGCTAGGTAGATGCGAGCGTGTACTGCAGCAAGTGTCACGTGACGGTAAACCTCCTTCCCACGCTCAACGGTGGTCTTGTGGGGAGTATCCCGCGCGTATAAACTGGGCTGGCTATCTCACACCAATACGTATTTTCTTGAAAACCTCGCGCTTTGCGCAAAATTCACGCTCAGGCTGGGTATTCGTGCATTGCACGGGTGACGAAGCTCACGAGTTGAGCGTGCACTGGAGTTGGGGCCTTCATGTATCCCCAGGATGGTACGATCGCGGCTGGCGGTCGGAAGATACAGGAAAGTATGTACGGGGAAGTCAATACATTTTTAAATTTTGTAAATAAAACTGTAAATACTTTTAAAATGTCAGGAGAATTGTTCGCGGAGACTCGTTCGCGAAGACTCGTTCGCGAAGACTCGTTCGCGGAGACTCGTTCGCGGAGACTCGTTCGCGGAGACTCGTTCACAAATACCCGCTGGCGATTTCTCAACAACTTTTCGAAGACCCATCGTTTGACTCATCGCATTGTCCCCAGTCCGCATGCTCACCTGTTCGGCGGGCGCTGCGTGCGCGGGTTTATCAGCCGCCGGCTGCGCGCCCGGCTGCTGCTGCTGAGCCTGCTGTTGCTGCGGCTGCGGTTGTTTCTGCTGCTGCGCCGACCCAGGGGGCTTGCGCTGGAAGTAGGAGGACTGCTTGATGCGGTCGAGGTCCCCCTGCGTGCGCCGGAGAACGTCGTCGACGCCCGCGGTGAGCGCCGCGAAGCGCCGCCACTCGTCGTCCTTGGAGGAGGACGAGGCGGAGGCGTCCCCGCCGCCGCCGCCGCCGGCCGCGTCGCCCTCGCCGCCCTCGCCGCCCGCCGCCGCCCCTTCCTCGCCGCCCGCGCCTGGCGCGGGGGTGGCGGCGCGCGACGCGCCCTCGCCCTCCTCGCCCTCGCCTGCAAAGCAGCCGCGCGCGCCACCACTCGCGAGATTCGTTCGTGAAGATTCGTTACCAAGGAATCGTTCACTGAATTTGACTCTTAACATTCGTTTGTAAGAATTACACGCGCGTTTCTTGAGAAATCAAGCGTAAAGATTCCTTACAAAGAAATTAATCACTAATTTCGATTGTTACGATTCGCTTGTAAGAATGACATGCGCTGATTATTTACTCGCGAGATTCGTGAAGAATAACACGTGAAGAATCGTAACAAAGCAATATTACACTAATTTGATACGTAAGATTCGTTTGAAAAAATGACACGCAACGATTCTTTACTTGTTAGATTCATTCGTGAAGAATTACGTGTGGACATTTGTTTCAAAGGAATCGTTCTATAATTTCGGATCATGAGATTCGTTTGTAAGAATGACACGCGAGATTATTGACAAACAACGCGTTACATAGATTCGTTCTCTAATTTCGATTATTAAGATTCGTTGGAGGGAAGGCGATGATTCTTTACGCGTCTGAGAAATAACGCGAGAGAATTATTACAAAGGAATCGTTCACTAACTTCGATTGTAAATACACATTTGTAAGAATGACGTGCAAGATTCTTCACTCAAGAGTTTTTTGAAGAGTTTCGCGCAAAATTTCGTTATAAAGGAATAGTTTACTAATTTTGAATCTTGCAAAAATGACTCGCAAAGATTCTTTATAAATGAACTGATACGAGTACTCATTCTGGAAATTCGTTTGTAAAGTGCTTCGAGCATTGATTCGTTAAAATGAGATTGTGTACTAATTTCAAATCTAAAGATATACTCCTATATTATTACATGAAAAAATTCGGTTCATGTTAAATGTTTACTAAAATTGATACACAATATTTGTTTTGAAAATATCACTCATAATGATTCACTTACAAATGCAGTTATTCAAAGGAATGTAATGAAAATTCGTTCGTAAAGAATAAATCAAAAAGGCTCGTTGCAAAGAAGTCATCCACTGATATTGATTCTCAAACCACTCACTTACAAAGGCGTCTTGAAATAAATTGAGATTTGTTTGTAAAGAATAACTCAAAGACAGCCGATACAAAGGAACCAATTAGTTTTCTAAATCGCTCACTATAATTTAATTACTTATGTAACATTAATTGATACAATTACGAACATTAATTCATTAAAAAAACAACCTGAAAAGAATGGAATCATAACTGACATAACTTCTCAAAATTCGTTTAGAAAATATCAACTAAGTAAGCGAATATATTAAATATCGATCATAGTTTTGATATTCAATCTAATACGAAAACACCTCGGAGAGTTGGGTTTATCACTCAATTTTCTGTTCTCAAGTACCAGAAACAGAATAAAATGAGAATAAGATTATCTTTCCACAGTTATTTTTTTATGAAATACGATCGATGTGAATAAGGGAGTAAATCAAAGTAATGTTTTATGTTGCACATTAGTTTATATGGATATCATCTATCTACGTGTAAAACCACTGGAAACAAATCCTATACTAGAGAAGGATCTACATAAATTTATGAAGTTCTACGTCCGTCAACAATAGAGCAATCGTTCTTGTTTTCGGGGGAAGTATGCAACCCGATCGTTATAACACACATACGTACCGCAGGTTGCATATTCAAAGGCTACAGGCGAATTTTCTACACGTCTTCAGGAGTTCGGGATCTCGAGTAGAGACGTAAGTCATAACCGTAAGTTGGTAGAGAAGTGGAATAGTTATTTATGCCCTATGGGCATTATAAAGGTTCTCTTGATCGAGCGGTGACAAAAAACTGGAGGGCCTTTTTGACGTTCGAGATCATTAAACCAGTTAACGTCCTTGGTAACATACTTATTTTATTTCTTTACGTAATTGTAATAATTCAGAACTACTTATTTACTAATTAACTTCATGATAATTTGACTCGGTTTGTCTTTTAATTTTCTCATCCCATAATTCCCTCTCATAAGTCTTTCCTTAAGAGAACATGTGTTATCATTCAACTGTTTCCATATTCCTCTCGTAACCACGATTCTCACAGCCCAGGTAACTTGTACAATGTTTATCAAAAACAATAACATACTAATAAAAAATAAATACAATTTCGGGTCTTCAATGTGATGTACAGAATATTGCAAAACTTTTATCCCAGCACTGCATGTGCGGCAGCGTATTTGGAGCGTCCTCAGAAGTTTCGTA
The DNA here is from genome assembly GCA_038098605.1 of Gryllus longicercus. NCBI lineage: Eukaryota > Metazoa > Arthropoda > Insecta > Orthoptera > Gryllidae > Gryllus > Gryllus longicercus. The sequence continues at coordinate 121,592 of JAZDUA010000718.1, read as the reverse complement.
AAGTTTAATGCAACACAAATAAATAATTTATATAATGAGTTAGGATATTCACCACAATAATTATTTTTAGCCTGTCGCTAAGAGCTGACTGGGTAATATATTTCGCCAGAGGCGAGTAGCAATGCAGCGGAACTGGTACATAACCTAGAGTACAGTACCGGTGCGTAAAATAAAACTTTTAATTTAATAGCAATATTTTAATACTGTAAAATAAAACGAAACAAAGGTATAGTATTTTACCAAAACAGAAACCAATTACATTAAAAGTAATAATCTAAAACTGTGTGGTTTATATAAAATTAAACTTATTCCTCTTTGACGAGGAATGAATATGAAGAAAGTCTGGGCAATGCCTAATATTTTGCTAGTTTGGAAAATAATTGATGGAAATATTTATATTTAAGAACTACTTCCATACGTATTTGACAATATTACAACCATACATAATATTACTCAGAGAGCTTGCGTTAAAAGTTTTCCAGTGTTGGAGGTATGGCAAGTGCATATATATTCTGAAAATTTTCTGTCCTTATGGTTCTTTCCAGAGGGATAAAAATGACCACATCCTTCTTCCGAAGAATTCGGAAGCATGCAATATGTTCCTTAGACTGCACAACAATTCTCTACATTGACATTAAAATAGTATTTATTTTTTACTGATACGATATAGTTTGTTATTGCCTTCGATTCTGAGCTCGATATGCATAACTTTTCTGGATTGAAAAGATCGTGCTTACGATCGAAATATGAAAATAGATTCATAAACGTATTCTTAGATCTCTTAGGGCGAGAATTATGAGAAATAATTAAGGGGAGAAAATATGAAAGGACAAACCGAGCCAAGTTAATATCTAGTTAATTAGTAAATAAGTAAATCTGAATCAATAAAAATACGTAAAAATTAAAATATGAATGTAAAATAGACATTAACTGGTTTTAATGATTTCGTCCGACAAATAGCCTTCGAGCCAAAGGCTCTCGGACATTTTGTCATCCGAGATTATTATAAGCAATATACATCCTTGGAGCATAAATAACTAATTAATGTGTTAATGGGCGCAGGGAATGTCGAAATGCTCTTCACACGAAGCGATTACGTATGATGACGGTTTGAATTGTTTTGTAAACGTCCGATAAGAGATAAAAACGAAACTACCACTATGGGTTCGAAAAAGTTCTAATTATAACAAACCTAAATAATGAAACAGTTACTTCTAACCTAAACATACAGGAAAAAATTACCGAGATACGCCTAACACCCCCTCCCGCCAATTATAAAAGTCTTAAATAATGAAAGTTACTTTTTATCTAAACAAACATGCGGAAAAAGGTTACCGAGATTTGACAAATACCTGCTCCCCCGCGATGCTATGCGTCTGATAAATACAAGATGCAAAAACCAAAAAAGGTGGAATTAATATTGACTATATTGTATGTGACATTTGCCCTTTCCGTCCTCGTTAATCCGGTTCCCGTTAACCTTTGCTCGTTAATCGTGTAAACAAAATAAAAAAAATCAATAATAACAACAACAACAACAACAATAGCGAGATATATTACGTTATTAATTTATTATATTTTCGCATTTCTGGTACAAAAACCGTTCCCTAAGATTAAGAAGTGTTTGTAAATTTCGTTATAGACTTATAGATTCGTTCCAAAGACCCCTCCTCAGGACTCGTTCCCAAGACCCGTTCTCAGGACTCGTTCCCAAGAGCCGTTCTCGCGCTCGACTCACCTTGCTCAAGCTGCTGCTGCCGGAGCTGCTGCTGGCGCCGGCGGTACTCCTCTAGCTCCGCGGGGTCGAAGAGGTCGTCGTCCTCGCCCTTCTTGCTCTTCTTGCCCTTCTTCTTGGCCTTCTTCTTACCGAGCCCCTTACCGATCTTGAGCATGGTGCAGCGGCAAGCGCCGCGTTGCCCCGGCCGGCCTCGCCCCGGCCGCCGCCTCACGCGCCTCCAGGCCTCTGCGCACACACACAAAAAGAACCGGTGGTTAGATTCGTTCAGGGACACTCGTTCGGGAGACACAATGGTTCAAATTCGTCTCACGGTTATTCCAAAATATTTTCAGGGCTCTGCCAGAACACACGCGCATACACATACTGCTATGTACACAATGAGCCGGTCTACAGATTCGTTCAGGAACATTCGTTCAAGACGTAATGGCTCGAAATCTTCTACTGATAAATGCTATATGACTCTAGACCATTACCAGTTCATAAACACACACACACACACACACAAAGAGATGGTCTTAGATTCGTTTAGGAAACAATGGTTCAAATTCATCTATCGATTAATCTAACATAAGACCAGATATCTGCCAGTATTCACACATACACACAATGAGTCGGTCGTTAGATTCTCTCAAGGGCAATCGTTTAGAACAGAATGGTTCAAATTCATCAAATTTGTAATCCAACAGAATTCCAAGTTACTGTCAATAAACTCACAAATACACAGACACCCACGGATCCAATCATTAGAATATTTTAGCACATAATGGTTCTAATTCGCCCAATGGTTAATCCAACGTGATTCCAGGCCACTTCCAGAACGTTAGGTTCGTTCAGGGCATAATGATTCAAATTCGTCTAAAGGTTAATCCAATAAAATTCCAGGCTACTGCCAGTAGATACACATACACGCAAGGAGTCGGTCATTGAACTTTTCTGGGTCATTCATTCAGGGAGTAATGGTGCAAATTGGTCGAACGGTTAATCCTGAATAATTTAAGACATTTGTCAGAACTTATACACATTGAAGTTTCGGTCAGAGACATTGTATATAATTATTCAAATTCGTCTAACTAGTACTCACAAGTGCAAGTACTCACGCACATACACAAGGATCCAATAGTGATATTCGTTAAGAGGCATTCATTATTGAATTGAATTGAATTAATGCCTTATTTTACGTGGCGAGACTCAGGCCATTAGGCCTGCTCTTCCGTCTGACCACGTAAATTTCGCTACGCTCCTTTCACCAACTACCAGAGAAAGGAGGTATTTCTTGGGCGAGAAACAGGCGATTTGAATTTAGCTCAGAGGCGTCATTTAGGCTTGAGGATCTTTTACATGCAAGTAAATCTACTAACATGGGACAGTCGGCTTTACTTCCCCTCCGAAGGAAGGCGTACGAAGGATTTTCTCGCCCTTAAAAATCCACGGCTTCGATCGGGTTTGAACCCGCCAACTTGGGTACAACAGTCCGAAACGCTAACCGTTACACCATCGCCGCCATTATGGAGATAATAATTCAAATTCGTCTAACAGATAATCCAATATGATTCCAGGTCATCGGCAGTACACACAAAAATACATGTACCTACTAAAGTTGGTTGTTAGATTCTTCCAGACAAATTCGCGTGACAGAGAATGAAAAAAGTGTCTAGTCTAGTGTAACAGTCTATCCAATATCATTTCTTACCACTTCCGGTAAACACACACACACACACACGCACACACTCAAGAAACCGGTCGTTAGGGCCGTTCAAAGGCTATGTAATGGACAAATTCGTCTAACTGTGAATCCATAATGATTCCATGTTTCTGCCAGCACTCATACACGCAAAGGAACCGCTCGATAGAACAGTTCAGACACTTTTGTTCAGGGGGAAATGGTTTAAATTCGTCTAACGATTAATCCAATACTATTCCGATCCATTGTCAGAACACACATATACACATACATATTCATGTATTGGGTCGTTAGAGACATTCAAGGACTTTCGTTCAAGATATAATGGTTTTTAATTCGTCTAATGGTTAATACAACATGATTTCCGCCTACTGCTTGTACATACAAAGTCGTTCGTCAGCAAGGGGTCGTGGAAGTTCACGGACATTCGTTATTGTGATAATAATAATAATAATAATAATAATAATAATAATAATAATAATAATAATAATAATAATAATAATAATAATAATAATAATAATAATTTGCTCAAAGTTTAATCTCAAATTCCGCCAGTGTATGTACACACACACACAAAGATCCGGTCTTAATATTTGAGAGTACACAAACAAACAAAATCTTTCAGTTTCTTTCGTTAAGGGAGATGTGTTCATGATACAATGATTCAAATTTGTCTAACGTTCAATCGATCATGCCTTCAGGTCTCTGCGCACACTAACACATGGTCGTCGGTTAAATTTATTCAGGGACAGCGTTCTTGAGATATTAGATTACATAGCTCTACTGGTTAATCCAGCGCATCTCCAGGACACCATTGTGTACAAACATATCAAGCACAAAGATAAGTTCGTCGATTAGGTTCTTTCAGAAATATTCGTCCATGGGATGATTCAAATTTACCTCAAGTTTAAATATAACATATCTTCAGGTCACTACATACATATACACACACACATACACACAACACACACTGATAATGACCCGTCGTTGTTTAGCTCTCTTCAGGAACAATCGTTAATGCGATAATGGTCCAAATTCGAGTAAATTGTAATTGAATTCGCGTCCAAGCTTCTGGATGCACATACATTCTATTACCCAGTCACAAACGGTCGCAACAATGACTAAAATTGGCAAGACAGGAGTATTCGCTACCTGGATAGTTATAAATAACATTCGTAGTTTTTTCAACATACGATCATCTCGGTAATCTTCATTTAATTTCGTTCAGAAAAATTCGTTTATGAATGAATCATTTACGGTTTCAAAGACATAAAATTTAACGATAATTTAAATTAAACATTTAATTTATGATGGGATCTGGCCTCAGTGTGCGCCGCACACACCCATTATGTATGCGTGTGTACACACACAATCCCCCCCCACATATGTAGACCCAGACGCTCGCGGTCTATGAGAAATTGAGAAGTGATTCAAATAATTGTCGTAAGTAATACCACGAACTTGGAAATTGTCGATAAAATCCCGTCTTGCGAAGCGAGGAGGGGATTTATCTGAGTGAAATTACGTCCAACAGAGTTCCAAAATGCGCCAAATATTGAAAATAATTGAAAGCGTGTTCAAATAATGTTAAAATAATTTTTTATCAATTTACAGTTACCCAAATATTGTAGTTAACTATTCAACTTTACATTTTTCAAAATACGTAGTAGACGTTTCAAAAAAAATTGTAATTAAAATCATGGTCGAGAGTTATTTCAAAATACACTAGTACGAATACAGCCGTACACTTGTACATACTACTATGTTGAAAAAATATAAGTATATTATTAAAATATTCTTACACTGATAATTAAATATATATTCATACTACGCATATTATTAAAATATGTATACTAGTATATTGAAAATATATAGAGTTTATATTCTATTTATTTCAACATTAAATTTGTAAATTGAAAAGTTATAACTTCATCCAGATTAAATTGTTGCATATGTTTACAATATTTCAATATAAATGGAGTAGGCATAGTGTGGTCATTACGATCGCTAAAGATATTAATGTGATCCAGGGCACCCTGTACTTCCCATCACTTTCCTGAACGACACACTTGCGTAGGCTTGCGCTTCACTCCGATTGCCTACAGCCCCACATTACGAGCGGCTTCGCCCCCTCTCCGCGCCGTCTGACGTCACCACCATTCACCTCCGACGTCACAGCCCCCGCGGCGTCATCGGCGCTCGCAGCGCCCCACGCGGAGAATCGAGTAAACTGCGGTGGCGATATCTGAAGGGGAGGGTTGCTCACACCGAGAGTACCATTTATCTCGCAAACTAGTCAGTCAAGACGTCATTTGTTTTATTATAAAAGTTTCAATTTATCTATTTCGTACTTGAAATGTTAGAAAATAGAATATAAAAATTAACGTAAAAAATAAAATGAACAGTATGTAGTCCATCAACTCTTTTCGTGACATTTTTACCAGAACTATAACAGAAAAAGTACTTGACATTTTATCAAATTTAGAACCAAATAAAGAAAGACGTTTGAGTGTATGAGACGTACCAAAGCAGTAAGAGAGATGAAGAGAAGCGAGATATTTCTTAGCTTTTATAGGGGCGGTTTAGAGCTAGTTGGTTGAGAGTAGTTTCCAGATGATATTTTGAGCTCATATCTTGGGATATTGTCTTGGCCTTTTGGCATATTGATATTGTACTATTGCAAAAATGGCAAGGGGATAATCATTCATAGAGACGTTCTGCTTGTTACAAACGATGGTTTCAAATGTTTTCTTCCCTCGGTAGGGAAGCTTTAATCCTCTGCAAACTCACCACATCGCTTATCAATTCACAACTCATTAATGAAATTACTCAAGTCTCAGCAACTCTTTGTGTTGGAGAAAATCCAGAAATATACTGAAAAATGGCGATGCGCGACTGTTTGTGAATATATCTTGTCTTGTCAAAAACTACGTACCATCACATTACTTAGAGTATTATGTTGCATCTTAATTGCAACAGCAACTGTGAAAGGTTTCTAGTTGAGTATTAACTTCGTATTATGATTTAGATTTCTAACCAGACTGAAAAGTCCGTGTGTCAAGTTGGCGCAAGAAATGTCCGTGCGATTTCTAGCAATTTCTTTACATAGTAGTGCTTCTTAGCGTTTATTGAGCGGTTAGATTTTATTTATTGTTTTTTATTTTGTTTGCAACCACATTGATCCGTCTATTTCTATCTTTTTCTCCGCCTATTTATTTTAAAATTTATTTACAATCAAATAAAAGCAATTTTGCAATTAATAAAAGACTTGATTTTTGAAGTGATTACATTAAAACAAGATAAAGACAATTTTGAACAGGAGGAACATGCAATGTATCTGTGAGATAGGAACGTTAGACAATTTCAGTTTATTAAAAGATTATATTTTCCAGCGAAATTAGATTTATCTATCCTCCTAGCGTTTAGTTTTTAGTATCCTATGGCATTTGCATTAGCAATAATTTTTCTGGAAACCTTTATATAAGCTGCAAACAAACATTCTATTATATAAAGTAGAGTTGTTTACAATCGTATGACTCACAAAATAGTATGCCAAAAGTAATTGACCCCGAATTAGGCAAGACCAATTTTAAGCAAACAAGAATCAAACGTAGCGTAGTTGCAATTAAAACTCTTACCACAAAATTTGCGTTTTTACAAACCTAAACACAAAATTCTTTTGGAGTACATGCAGCGTATGGAAGCTTAGCCATTTTTAAAATTAAAATATCAAAATACCAAAGGCGGAGTAACAATCAACGTGTTTTGTGTTTAGTAGTGACGAGTAGAAATATCACGTACAAGTATAATGGGAGAATAAATTAACAATATTATTATATCGAAACAACTATTGAAAATTATATTACGAAAGGAAAGATCGCGCGCGGTCCTTGGGCCGTTCGTTAGCGTACTGCTCCAGAATTCCAGTGGTGTGGAGTGGGAAAACCACGGAAAACCACTAGTCAGGGATTCCAAACCACTGAAAACTACCAATCATAGCAGTCAGCCGCTAGAATTTTCCTCCGGACAACGACAAAACTCGACCTGGCTAGGGCCGAAAATCTTGCTACCGTCGGAACTCGTACCTCAGGACTTCCCGGACAGAGGCCCTGCAGTGGCATCAGTTGATGCCCTGAGCTACCTCAGCTACTTCAACCGTACGAATAACTCCACCCCTAGATATGGGCATGGGAAATATACCTCATACGCTATTACCCAGGGTATCACCACCCCCGGCTTACGCACGCCTCTAGTTTGCGGGGGTTGGCAGCACTGCCGCACCCCGTGCATCGACCGCATGACGTCAGAAGGGCAGAGGATGGCGTCACGCCGCCCCCCTCCTCGTCCACGGCCCCCCGCGGTGTCGTCTGGCTGCCACAAGCGACTCTGCGGTGGGGGTGGGGCTATGAATAGACGAGCCATCGCCGACGGATTCGGTCGTACTACCCTTCAAAAAGCTTTTTTATGCGGTACTGCCGAGATATGGGACAGCCTCTGCGACAACGGACACTTCCAAAAGCAACTTTTTAGGCATCCAATAGCGGTTCTTTCAGAGCATGCCTAACGGGCCCAAAGTTCAATTTTTAGCACTAGCGTTAAAAGTGAGACGATGCTCAGAGTAAACTGCGAATGCAATAAAGAAAACAAACTATTTTTTTCTGAATGTACCAGCTACTTCTGACCTTAATGTGCCATTACATGATTTATGTACTTGTTTTAAAATAAAAAAAATGATGATGTCTAAAAATAGTGTGTAACACACGTGATGAAAGTGATTTCATTTTGTTCGTAGAATTTGACTTATCGGCCTCTTGTCGCAACCTTCACTACTCGCAAAATAAAAGGGCACTTTTACCCCTCGTAACATAAACATATATTTTGCGTAAATGTGACGAAAATTGAGGAAGGCTCTGCGTTAATAATACGTTCAAAAGAAATTGTGTGCAGTGGTGACGAAAATGAGAAAGGCGCCAGGGTAATGGCCTTTTAAGAAAGGGTTTTTGTACAGAGCTATCAATATTTGGAGAAGGTACTGCAGTAATAAACCATTGAAAAGAGTTTTCGTACAGTAATGATTAAAATTGGAAAAGGTACTGGACATTTCGGAAACGGAAATCTTAAGAAACAATTTTTGTGTAGTCCTGTGATAACATGGGTGAGGTCCAATATTATTGGACCAATGAAAAGTAATATTTGCGCAGTAGCATCGAAAAACTGAAAGTTATTGCAGAAAGGGCATTTTTTGTGCTGTACGTATCAAACAACAGTAGAGTAGTAAGGGAGTCTAGAGTGCATTATGGTGAGCAGTTAAAAAACAGGAAAGGGACCAAGTTAAGGGATCTTGCAGTGCATTTGTTCGATACCATTAACAAATAGAAAAGATATCTTTAGGAAGAATTCTTTAGAAACGATTTTATGCAACTACATTTCACGTGTGGATCGTGGTACTTAATTTTTTAACGTGAGGTGAATAATCTCTAGGGAAGTGTCGTATGATATTTTCCTCTTCTCTCTCTCTCTCTCTCTCTCTCTCTCTCTCTCTCTCTCACACACACACACACACACACACACTCACACACACATACAAAATCTATTCCCAATATTGATGAATTCCAGGATAACGGTCTAACATTTGCGTGCGTACCCACAATTAGTAATGTCATATTTTGGAGTTTTGAAATGGGCAACTTGAGGTGAGAGGAACTATTAATCGTGCGAAGGAGGAAATACAGGCTCTCATTGCGAAACTGGGATCACGTGCTGTACGAAATAAGTTGTTAATTTGTAGCATTCGCCCGCAATTAATTGCAGGAAAGCAAACTAATTGCATACCAAGGGGTTTGGAATTGATCTCCGATAGTCTACGTTGGTCATGCAATCCTTCAAAAGATTGTTTTGAGCATTACGTTCCAAACGTGGGTGGGTTGCATACTCCGCAGATTGTGTAATCGGTGAAAAGGAGCATTATGGTTTTTATCTATCTATTAATATATCTATCAAACTCCCTCTCCCTCTATTTGTAAATCTCTCTCTCTCTCTCTCTCTCTCTCTCTCTCTCTCTCTCTCTCTCTCTCTCTCTCTCTCCGATACATCTACAAACGTCTGAGAGGATGATGGAGAGACAGAAACAAACCCACGCCAGTTTCTGTCATCCGGTTTCTCAAAATGCATTTTTCGTGCCGTAATATCCCTTTTTAAACTCCAGATGCTTTTAGCAATTGGGGTTGGAGGACAACACTTTGATGAATGGATGTTTTCGGTCACATAAGTGTTTTCTCCCTGGATGTGGCGGTATCTAGCCCGCGGAATTGTGAGATTCAGCGCAGAGCTAAACGTCGGCTAGCGGGGTTTTCCCCAACCAAGTATCTCCCACGAGCGGGGCATCGACCCAGCCAGAAGAAGCTCTAAGCTCCCGACCGGTCTCCTCGCATGTGTGATAGTGTAGTGCATCTCAGTGTAAGTGTGTGTAATCAAGGAGGGGGAAGGAAAGATCACGCGCGGTCCGTGGCCCGTTTGTTAGGTTATTGTTTCGGCTTTCGGCTAGTGTTGAATTGAATTGAATTTGCCTTATTTTACGTGGCGAGACTCGGGCCATCAAGCCCGCTCTTCCGTCTGACCACGCAAATTTCGCTACGCTCCTTTAATCTACTAGCAGAGAAAGGAGGTATTTCTTGGGCGAGAAACAGGCGATTTGAATTTAGCTCATAGGCGTCATTTAGGCTTGAGGATCTTTTACTGAATCTACTAACATGGGACAGCCGGCTTTACTTCCCCTCCGAAGGAAGGCGTACGAAGGATTTTTTCGCCCTTAAAAATCCACGGCTTCGATCGGGTTTGAAGCCGCCAACTTGGGTACAACAGTCCGGTACGCTAACCGTTACACCATCGCCGCCGCAAACACCATCGCCGCCGCCGCCGTGTTGTTCGGAGAAACCATGTAAACTACCTCTCAGAGCAACTGGACGCTAGATTTCTCCTCCAGACGATGGCTAAAGTCGCCATGACCATATAGCTGAAGTGGAAAATGCGAAAATCTGCGAAAACTTGAACCGTAAGGATTTCTAATCCATGTTGCTGAAGAGATGGAGGAAATGCTAGCTCAGAGATTACTCGTAACACGGCCGACGGCAGATCGGGACAGTATGGGGTGGGGTGGGGTGGGGTGGGGTGGGGTGGGGGAGGGCGTCCCTCGTCCCTTGTCCTAAGGGGACGAGCAGGGAGGGGGTGTGGCGAGGGGTGAGAGAGAGGGTGGGGAGGGGCGGGGGTGAGAGAGAGGGTGGGGAGGGGCGGGGGGTGAGAGAGAGGGTGGGGAGGGGCGGGGGTGAGAGAGAGGGTGGGGAGGGGCGGGTGGTGAGAGAGAGGGTGGGGAGGGGCGGGGAAGGGAAGGGCGGGGCGATAGCAAGGCGTGGCGTGACAGAGAAAGAGAATCCATTCCTCTTCCTGTAAATTCAATGATTTTGATAAATAACTAACCGATCAATGTGAGGTACTTCAGAAATCTTTTAATATTTTAACATCCTGCTCGGGATCGTACCCGGAAAACAAGGGACTTGTAAACACAGGGGGTTGAAACGAGCACGTAACCGGATCATGTTTGAGCCTTTATGCATTTAAGAATAAAAAATCCATCCATTTCGGGCCATCGTATTTTTCGCCATGTTAATATTGAAGCCATATTTTACCTCTATATTCTGATCGTTTATTGTTAGTTGGAAAGCATATGTAAGTCCAAAAGTACGGAGAGTCGGTAATTTTCTCTTACTATCTATTCAGATTAGAACATCGGCTTAGAACATCAACTAATTTCACTGTAGTGCCTCTCCGGGAGACTTTAGGTTCGAGTTCGGATGGCAGGATTTTTGACACTAGCTAGATAGCTAGGGCGAGTTCTGTTGCAGTCTGGAGCACAATTCTAGCGGTCGGCTGATCTGATCGGTAGTTTTATTTAGTATCTCTGATCATCCCCAGGCAATTCCCGGAGCCTGGCCTTACACGCCATAAGTCATATGACAGCCCTTACACGTCACTTACGTACCACATACACGCCACTTTCCTCATCATTCCTTGCCCTATCCAACCCCCTTACTTACACACTCACACGTACACTTACATGCACTTGCACTACCACATATACCGGGAGACCTGACAGGAGCTTAGAGCTTTCTCGGCTGGGGCGGTGCCCCGCTGGTGGGAGACACCTGGCTGGGGAAAAACCGGTAGCCAACAGTAGATTGGCGTTGGATGTCATCATCCAGTGGGGAAAGATCACCGCCACTTTCCGAACAAAAACACACACTACACTTACGGGACTAATGACATTAGAAGTTGACACTCCGGGAATCATCAATCAATCCGAGAGGCGCCGTAGTCCTAGGCACTGATGCTGTCATGTTGCACCCTTCCTCAGGGCGAAATGCTTTCTGTGTTCTACTTCCCCCTCGCTGTAGCCGTAGTGCCTTCCGTTGGGTAATTAATCTCCATTCGCAGTGTGGCGGAAAGGTCAAACCATTCTCCTAGCTGAACTAACGTGATCAGTGTGACGGCAAAAGCTTTTGTTGCGCAAGAGACTGCGATACGCTTCACTCTGAGGCAGTAATAAAAGTCGATACTTGTTCCCTCCATTCACTACACAGCACGTTTTACAGCCGAAAGAGCACCCTGTTTTCAAGCATCCGTTCAGGTAGGAACGTACCCACGAGTAATCATGATCCGCAAATTTGTCCTACTGCGAAGAGGAGATTGTATTATTTCTCAAGAGTAAATTCATAGTCACATAGTTAAATAAGTCTATTGAATTTAAGTGATGGAGATGCATTTGTACAAAATGAAGATAAAAAAAAATCTTTTAACTGACATTCGGCACTTCAAGTAGACTAAAATGTTGGAAAGTGTTATGTTGAGGATTATTACTCTAGCTAGAAGGTATCAATAATCAGGACGAATTAGTATGGTAAAAATGCGCTAATATAAGGTAAATTTATTATAATTATTTTTACACAACAGTAACGCAAAACACTTTGTGAGTGAGTTCCAAATAGAAGCACATACATTAATATTTTTAAGTGATATTGAGATTTTTCCGGTCAAAAAAACCTTTTTCACAAAAAAAAATAGTTTTTAGGAATATATTAACATCTTGAATCTCAATTAATTGTAGTAGTTTTAATAAGGTCAGAAAAAAAATACAAAAATAAAAAACAAATGCTACAAACAATGCATTAGTGAATGAAGCAAATGTAATAAACTTTGAGTTTTCAAAAATTTGATTATTCAACGGCATGAACTCATTGGAAGCGTAAAAGAAATCCGAGTGTGCCAACATCTTAAAAATGAATCCCATATTTAAGATTTTTAATTATCATCAATGAAAAAATCCAATTAAGCAAGGTTTTTAGGATATTTTGCTTCTCGGTTAACTTCAAAACACACATTTGAGTTGTCACTCATTCTTTTAGTCGATAAACTGATCTTGCGTTCTCCCTGAATCAAGAAGCAATCCAGACTTGAAGATGCAATTTATATTTACACGTGTCATATCGGAATATTTTCACGTGTTTTATTACCGGGGGAGGTGGATAAAACGAGAGGCAGTGCCTCTGACCGGGAAGTCCTAGGCTCGAGTTCCGATAGTGGCTGCATTTTCGACACTAGCTTGTCAGCTAGGTCGATTCAGTCGCTGTCTGGAGGCGAACTCTAGCGGTCGGCTGCTCTGATCGGTAGTTTTCCGAGGTTTCTCCTGTCAATACCAGGCGAATGCCGGAGCAGTTCCCTAACAAACGGGCCACGGACCGCGCGCGTTTTTTCCAACCTCTTCCTTGTTCTATTCTCTCACTACTTACACACACTTACTCCTACATGCACTACACTGCCACACATGTCGGGAGACCGGTCGGGAGCTTAGAGCTTGAACCTGCTGGAGTGGTGCCCTGCTGGTGGTAGGTATTTGGTTGAGGAAGAAACCGCTAGCCGACGATAGATCGGCGCTGGATTTCACCGTCCAGCAGGGAGAAGATAAGCACCACCCCCTGAGAAAAAAAACACTACCCTTACGGTAATAATGATCTCAGCAGTTGACGAGCCCAGAACCACTAATTAATCAATCAAGAGGAAAAATCAAGAAAAAATGGCCGTTAGGAGCTTAACCGCTTAACTCAAGTACCCAATTGATTAGGTTTCACTCTCTTAAGAAATAATTCAATTCGTAGCTATTCATAATGTATCGTCCTTTAACGTAAGATGGGCTACTGAGATTAAAAGACAATGGCATCTTTAGAAGAAACGCTGCAACACGTCTTTTACTTTCTCGGTGTCGCTTACGCAGTAGAAAGGAAGTTAAGTAATCTTGCGCGAAAAAACGGTGCATTTCCGGCAGAAAAACTCTTATTACAGGGCCCTGGAAACGAAAATGTAGATAAATTCATTTGATAAATTTAGAAAGAACAATTTCCGAACACCTGGTGTAACCAGAACCAGTTTTGTTGGTTCTTGATACCGAAAAGTTGAATGACGACAAAATTGTCCATTCTTCCGTCCGTCAGTCTGTCCGTCTCTGTCCGTCTGTGAACAACGCTATTGGCTAAATCGTTCAGCCGAGTTTTTTCAAAATTGATATTCCCCAATTGATCTGGCTGATATCGCGGATTGTTTGACTTTGAAACCGATATTTTAGGAGTACTTGACATGAAGACCTCGGAACATTTTCAGAATTTTCAAAACCATCGCTCCTGCGTTTCTGACAAATTTTGTTGTTGGATATTGTGAAGGTCAGTGCAGGTCTTATGTTGAAAATTCTGTTTTTTTCGAAAATTGCAAAAATTCAAAATCTTTTCGGAGTCTTCCTACATCTACAATTACGAAGATAGAGATTTTTCCCTCAATGAAATCTGCTCCTTAAAGATACATTTTAAAATAAGGTCATATACAATGTTTCGAAAATTTGAGAATTTTTCGCGTAATTTTGCGTAAAATGAGGCCGCGAAAGTACGTCCTGTTTTAGCATCACTAGTTTAAATAATGACTTATACAGCATGTGAATGACAGAAGAGCTGAGTGCTGCCAAATAACCTATCCTCATCTCAGGCTCTACTCTACTACAGTTACAAAAAATTCGCGGTTTTCCTGCCTACAGTTACGTAACTTTTTCTTCTCATGAAGAACTTCGTAAGACGAGAGAGTAAAAAGAAAGTAGAGAGGCCATCAAAGCATGCACAGCTAGTGAAGCAACAGTTTTGTCCAGAAGCAAAAGTAGCAGTCATCTTAGCATCTTCTCAATGGATCGAGGGAAACTGGATGAAAAATCTAATCGATGTTTCCTATACCCGGGAGGTCACTGACCCGGAAGCTGGAGCTTATTATTTTTTCGCCGTCTTTCTACATCTACAATTCTAAAGGTAGTTATTTTTTCTTAATGAAATCTGTTGCTAACAAATAACTTACTATTTTACTAATTTAAAATATTGAAAATTGAAAATTATGGGCAGCTTAGGTGGCGAGGGCTGCGTGAGTGGTGCAGGAAGTATTAAAAGTGAGATGGCGTGGGCGGCGGGGGCAACGAGAGGTGACGGTGGCGGAAGCGACGGAGGCGGTGGGGGTGGCGGGGGCGGCGGGGGCGGCGGGGGCGGCGGCGGCGGCGGGGGCCGCGGGGGCGGCGGGGGCGGCGGGGGCGAGGGTGGCGCAGTTAGGGGCGGCGACGGGGGCGGGTTGCGGGAGTTGGAGGATGTTGAGCGGCGGGCCGGCGGGGGAGGAAGCGGTCGCGGGGGGTAGGCTGCAGGGGATGTCGACTGGGGGTAACGGCGGGGGCTGGCGGCGGGAGCGTCAAAACTGTCGGAGAGGGCGAGGAGAGCTTGGGCAGTAGAGATGGATTGTCAGAAGCAGCGTGGGAGACGTGACACGTGAGGGGTTCGGGGCGGCGTTGCCGAGGAGGAGGGGAGAGAGGAGGTGAAGCTGCAGCGGCTAATCTCGTCACCCAGGGCGGTGGCGCGGCGCGTTTATCAGCCAGCACGCAGCCCCCTGCTTTTACTAGCTGCACATTCCTATCTCCAACCACAGTTGGCGCAGGGTGCTGCCCGACACGTTGTAGGATCATAAAGAACAGAGAAAAGATGCACAGTGAGCGTGTTCTCTCGCTTCCTTTCTCTCTCTTTCTGTCTCTTCTTTCTATCGTTCTCTGATTTTCTCTCTGCCTTACCTCTCTCTGTTTGTCTCTCTTCTTTACTCTCTATTTCTCTGTTTTTCTCTTCGTTTCTTTTTTCTTTCTCTTTCTCTCTTTCCTTCTCTCTTTCCAACCCTTTCTCTCCTTCCCTCTCTTTCTCTCTCTCTTCCTCTCTCTCTCTCTCCATTCGGAAAATTTTTCGATTAATTCTGATTTTAGTCTCAGACGCGCGCAAACCTTCCTTCACCCATTCTGCGTATCTTTCCTATTTGAATGATCAGCTAATCCTCGATTCTGATCAAAAGCAGCCTAAGCGACATCTACGTGTAGTAGTTTCATTGAGATAGTTGCATCGTCCGTTTCAGCAAAAAATATCTAACAAAAGTCACAAATCCTTCATCGTATTGCCATTTTGACGGTGTAAAATTGCAGTTACAAATACTTCCACTTTATTCATTACGAAATGAGCGCCGCTGCACTGTCGTTTTCACCAGCTTTAGTTCGTCATTTAAAGTCGTCTTCCCACAGCCGGACTTACAACTGTCGTTTTAAAGAATGTCAGCTACAGATTTTCAAATGCTTACAAATATGTATAATGTGATATTTAATTTTTTATGGCAATGCACTCTTGCAAGATATCGCATGTGGAGAACAAACACTTTCTTAGTTATTTACGAAAGTAGAAAAAACAAATTTCGTACTAACTCATTTACAAATTTAAGAGATAGCGGAGTGGGGCCACTGCAATATTTTACCATTTTTAATTCCGTATTAGTAATCTCTAGATTGGGCGGCAATAAAATTGTTATTGGTGACATCTGAAATTTTTCATCATACTTAAAGCCCCTCTCCTGGAAAGATCTCTTAAAAACGCTTCAGAACGCATTCGTCGTATATTATTTTGTGTTACCATAATGAGACACTATGCATACAAACGATTATAGTTATTTATGATACGAGTGGTAAAAGTTGCATTTTATTTTGAGAGTTGGAAAAAGTTGCGACGTGAGGTCGATAGGTCGAGTGGTTTCCATTTTATTTTAATTCAACTACACAAATCACTTAACTGTGTGCTGTATTACATTAAGGTCAGTAGTAACAAAAGCGGTCAGACGAAAGTATTTTGTTTTCTTTGTTGCGTTCCTTGACATTTGAGAATTTGAGCCTCACTTTTATTAGTAGTGCTAAAAATTGAACTTTTATCACGCTGTGCATGCCCTAAAAATAGTTGTTTGTACTAGTGGGAGTCTAAAACTTGAATTTAATTCAATTTTTTATCGCCAAAAAACAGTAAAACGAGTGAGACGTCAGGGGGAAGAGTAATTCGAGGTAACGTCTGCTACCGCTTCAGCCTTTCCTGTCTGATGTCCAGAAATTGCGAAGCCATACATCGCCTGGCACCATTGTTCTGCGCACCACACTCCTTTAGAAGGTTTCCGTGCTTCCTCATGAACAGGCAGATGATCTTTCTCTCTCATTTACTCTAGGCAAAAACTTGTTATTTTTGATGGAGTAACGAATGTAGGGTTATAAATAAACTAACTGATTTCATATAAATAAGTTTTTGTAAATCTTAAGTCTTTTGTTTAATTCTTCAAAACAATCAAATTCTTGTGGTATGTTGAAAGTAACTTATACACTCTATTCGAGGCAAAATAATTCAAATTGACAACACAGGGAGCATCGTACTGCTCTAAAGCACGTTTTACACGTTCATTTTTTTAAAAACATTTTCTGTGCAGAAAATGGATATACAAGGGACGTTAATTTCTGTGCTCTACTGTTTCGGTATGAAAACTGGATGAACAAGATACAGCGTTTTTCACGATCATTTTGTTTTCTGCACGCAAACGTGATGAAAATATTTCTTCTGGCGCCGCAAAATACTCTGAATACAAAACAGTTGAACATTGCTTCTGTGGTAACAAGTTAGGTTATATTATTAGGACTAAGCACGGAACGACACGATGTTAGAACCAAGTACAAGTTTTATTTCACACTACATAATAACTTCTCATTACAATTCGGAGGAGAAAGAGAAGTAGGGGAATAGGGAGAAGTCACAGGAGATACAAAGAAAAGGAAGCCACAGAATGAAAATTAATAACATTAAGAAAAGGAAAAGCAAGAGAAGAAGAAGAAATAGAGGAAGGAGTATAAATAGAAGACAGGAAATATAACAAGGAAGGGAATAAATAGGGGGAAAAGAAAGAGAAGAAGAGCAAAAATAGAGAAAAAGAACCATAAGAAGAAGGATCTATGAAATAAGCTCAAACATTGTATTATTTATCCTCCTTAACAAAACACGTATTTTTCCTCGTTTTCGAAGTCCCCGGTAGAGCGGGACTCCGGCATCTCGTAGGAATCCTAACAAAGACATCTGTAGGCGGAACTGAAAGATCAAAACTTCACCTCTGTCAACCGGTGTTTGTGCCTACTGCGCCCTTTACAACTTCGTCTCCGCCTCCCCCTCACGATCGATTGCGAAGGGCTTAGCCGAAGTGGGGGGAGGGGGCGTCGACCTTTGCGCCCTCCGCTCCAGCCCCTTCCCCTCTCCCCCCCACATCGCTGAACCTGTTTCCACAGCCCCCTCCGGCGATCGGCGCACGGCCCCCTCAACCACAGCAAGCGCCGAGGACATTGGAACGGAAATAAACTCGCTGAGAGCGCTGCTGCCGCGGAATAAATTTAAGGTCCCTATTGTAGTGGAGACGTGCCAATTAAACTTTTTCTTGAGCCCAGAAATGTCTCCCACCACTTTTTTACTAACATTTGTTGAATAAAGAACAAATGACCGGCCGAGATAACCGAAGTCGATAATGCTGAAGGGCCGTAGTTGCCTTTTCTTGAAGGGTCGCGGGTTCGAATCTCACCCCGGGCATGGAATGAATGAATGTCTTATTTTACGTGGCGAGACTCAGGCCATAAGGCCTCCTCTTCCGTCTGACCGCGCAAATTTCGCTACGCTCCTTTCACCAACTAGCAGAGAAAGGAGGTATTTCTTGGGCGAGAAACAGGCGATTTGAATTTAGCTCAGAGGCGTCATTTAGGCTTGAGGATCTTTCACATGCAAGTAAATCTACTAACATGGGACAGCCAGCTCCGAAGGAAGGCGTACGAAGGACTTCTTCGCCCTTAAAAATCCACGGCTCCGATCGGGTTTGAGCCCACCAACTTGGGTACAACAGTCCGGTACACTAACCGTTACACCATCGCCGCGCGCGGGCATGCATGTGTGTGAATGTTGTTAGTACGTGTTCCGCAATTGTTTCCCCATAATTAAAACCTACTGTGGTCGCTATATAACCGAGCAGTTGAAAAGCCACCTTTGAAAAAAATTATAGCAACGAGCGTTGTTGACAATATCTGATAACCAGAATTGTTCGCTTCAAAGTAAAAGGAACGATTTCGCATCAAAAACCGAGCTACAAATTTGATACAAGAGTATTGTCTTCAAAATAACCAATCACCTCTCCTCTCGTGCGCGATATGAGAGCTCTAACGAGCGCTGATATTAACTCGTGGACGTCGTTGCGCCTGTGATAGAAGCAAATTATTTGTTTAGAATAACAATATGTTATTTTCGGTGGGTGTATTATTTAACTGTGTAAAAATATACTGGATAAAATATGGTTCAGAGTTGTCCGACGTGTATTAACATCCACATACAAATTCAGTGTACGAGTTCGCAGAGCTTGGCTGTACTGAACGAAATAATACGAGGGGAACATCCGTATTGTTCTTTAAACAGTAATTAATTGTTAATGTTGAAGATCTTTTGTGTGAAAACTTGCATGTATGTATTGTAAAAGAAAAAAAGTTATCAGACGTAGAAAAAGTGTATCAAAACTTATCTAATTACTGCTAATGTGTTTGTTTACAGATTATTGTTTTTATTTCTGCTTCACTCAGGCAAAACGAAGGTGAAGATGAAAACGAGCGCAAATGCAGTGTCAGATTGGAAACCCCCGCACAAATCATTCACTTCAATGGCGACCATGGCCCCTTTCAGTTTATCCTGTATCCTGAAATGTTGGTCCACGGACGGATTATGAGGGTTTGACAACAGCAACGCAGAGAAAGCGCCACGTCACTGTACAGTGGCTTTTGTACAGTGCGTCAGAAAAGTCTCTCCGTATCGAGCCGAATCAGAGACTCCTATTCAAAATTGCATTTATGTTGGGAGCAACCAGGTCACTGGGAAACAAGTGAAGGGGACAACATAGTGAACTGTATCCTAGTATACGAAGATCACTGGAACAACACGTCCAGCATCTCTTATAATTTTTATGAGTCAACCGTTCAAGTTGTCTTTTGTTTCAAGCTGCATCTCTTGTAACCGACATAATTTCTGTTGCAAGCACTCTCACCAGCAAGATGACATAGTGGACAGACTTTCCTGGCACGCTATATTACGTGAACATTTTTGAGTTATGTTGACGAGCACTTAATTCAAAGCTTTTATCATCAAATAATGCCACATTTGTGCATTTCAGTATGTTATAAATAATCTCTCTTCTGCTCGCTAGTTTAATAGTTATTTACGATACGAGTAAAAATGTCAGACTTTATTTTGCGAGTAGGTATACTACGACGAGACTGATAGGTCGAGTACGCTCATAGGTATTGTAAAGGTATAATTTTCAGTAACATGGAATATTACACACTTATAAAAGGTTTTGGACGCCCTTCTGAATGCTTGTCAAATAATCATTAACAAAATGGATATCGTGTTATAAAGAGATACAACGGTCCTTCAGATAGAAATAAAGGCTGGTCATATTAATGTTAAGAGTGATGAGGATTATGGAGGTGTAATAACATATTCTAATCATTTCCTTCGTCTACTTTAAGGATCCGAATGGGATTAAACTGAAAGCACGTGGCTCTCACTTCGACAGGGATTCGAAACATGAGTGAAAATCTTTTTCAGGCGCGCCAAGAATATTATTAGTCTCTTAAATGTAGTGTATGTAATATTACAGTTGATGCCGATGTTGCTTTCTCTCAGGATTGTGCGAATATATGGATTTCCACCCCAAGGTATCTCCCCAGTCGGAAAAAGCAATAATCTCTCGACTAGTAGCCTGATGTGTGTGGCAGTGTGGCGCATGTAAGTGAAAGTAAAAGGGGCACGGACAGGTTAAGGAAGAGAGGAAATATCTCGCGCTTTGCAAGTTCTGCTTCGGTATTGATCGGAGAAACTTCCAGTCAGAGCAGCTGTTGGCTAAAATTCTCCTTCGCACTATGGTAGAATTCTAGTGAGTAAGCAAGGTTGTAAAGAACTTAAACGTAGTATTTAAATACTTCGCCAAAATACATCGAAAATAAGTATTAAAATACGCAAAATAAATTACGTTTTGATTTGCTAAATACACATGTACTTAAAATACTTGATAAACTCAAAATACAGTAAAAACAATCGTATTAAGTCTTCTTATTGCAACAATGTATTGTAATTGTCATGAATTAGTAATTGATAAACATACAAATTTCTTAACAACTACAATTTATTTGTAAATAAGTTGATTATGCGTAAAATTGTTCTTTCACAGATTTCAATCAAGAAAAACTGCTCTCAATAATTGTAGAGAATGGTATATTTCCAAAATGGGGATTTAATTATCGTCAACCCTGAAAAGACAAATTGCAAAACTTTTGTACTTTAGTTATTATATTCAGATGATTTTTCTTCATGTAAATCAATGTGCTCCTTTGACCATCTAGTAGAGAACGAAGGTATCATCTCGGATGAGGAAACAGGCCATTTGAATTTAGCTCGGAGGCTTTTTGTAGGCTTGAAGATCTTATACAAGTAGTAAATCAGCTACAAGGGACAGCCGGTGTTACTTCCTCTCCGAAGGACGGAATAATAAGGATTTTTTCGTCCTTAAAAATCGACGGCTGCGATCGGGGGTGAACCCGAAAACTTGGGTACAACAGCCGAATTCGCTAACCGTTATACCTCCGAACTTGACAATGTGAAATCCGATGTCGGTTTGCAGGTTTCCCTCTTTGGGGTATCTCCCTTTGAGAAGCGTCAGCCTCAGCCCCAGTCCCAGCCGGGACAAGCTCTGGTCTCACATCAAGTGTAATAGTGTAGTATGTAATTGATTGATTTATTAGTGATCCCAAGCACGCCAACAGCTAAGGTCATTCGTCCCGTAAGTGTAGTGCATGCATTTTTATTGAAGAAGTGAATGTAATCTTCCCTGTTGGGTGATGAAATTCGGCGCTGTCCTACCTGTCGGCTTGCGGGGTTTCCCCAGCCAGGTATCTTCCACCAGCGGGGCACCGTCCTAACCGGAACAAGCTCTTTGCTTCTGGCCTGCGTAGTATTGCAGTGCATGCAAGTGTAAATGTATTTATGTAAGGGGTAGGTAGGCTTGGGCAAGAAATGGGAAGAAAAGATTGCGCTCGGTCCTTGGCCCGTTTACTAGGATACTGCTCCGGCATTTGCCTGGTACTAATTAGAGAAACCATGGAAAACTACCGACCGGAGCAGCCGGCCGCTAGAATTCTCCTCCACAGAGCGGCAGAGTGAGGGTGTTTGGTAGGTGCACAGAAAACAGCGTTGCTACTGAGACATTTAGTCGATGAGCATTCACCATCGTCGGATCTCTAGCGCCATAGAAAGGAGTAAGAAGTGCATTTACACTGCAGTTCTGTTTTTTACTTCAACGGCATTCTCTCGTACGAGGAGTTTACCTCCGCATGCATAATGTATGAGGGGCCTTCAAGCTTATTGCTACTGCTGGAGGCTGTACTTGGGCGAGAATGGCAGGGTGGCCCTGACACCGCACTTTGCAGGATTCAACAGCTCCCTAGATATTTGGAACGATACTCCCGTAGTAGTTCTTAAGCAATCGTAGGGCTCGTTCGTACTTAAAAGTTCGGGTTCGGCTGAATTAAAAACAACCTGTCAAACAGTAGTTATTTCTACGAATCACTACAAGTCATTAGCAATAGTTTTTCGCAGTTTCGCTTGCCAAATCTATCGATAGTTTTAAATTAGAATCGAATGATTTTTTAACACGCTGTAATAAAAAACTTTTTGTAAACACTGCGCTATCCTCATATACTGCATATATCCAGGAGAAACTATTTCTTGTAATGATTAGGATTTTGTAATTCCAAAGCTTTCTAGGAGTGCCATTTTCACAGTAACTTACTTGCATGATTTACACACTAATGGCTATACTATTGATTCTAGAAAAAAGTTTACACTCAAAATGTAGACAATTTCATCGTCTTTTATTTCATATCAGGTTAAAACTTACGAAAAATTGATATTTTTTTATTAAGTTATATTGAGATAAAATGGGATAATTTCTGTTTTTTCATACATTTCTCTGATAACAACAAATTTCGCGGTACTCTCACAGCTAAAGCGTTGACTGAAAAATAATTCTTAATGAGATCAAATGTAGGTAATTATATCTTATTTTATTTTATATTGAACCATTTATTACCAAAAATTGATAGCTTTTGAAGTATTTAAAAACAAACAAACAACAAAAGGCATAAAAACACGTTTCCGGGAAAACATTTTGTGGGCAAACCTGTTATTCGTGTTCAGTAACCCAAAAAACAGGGGAACCAAATATCAAAACTTCACCTTAGCTCTCCTCTATTTGGCCTTTTTGAGCAAGATTTGACTGAACTGTCTCTTTGGAGGATAAATCTAGAAGCCGACTGCTCTGATCGGTACTTTTCGGTGGTACCTCCTATCAGTACCAGGGGGCTGGCGGAGTAGTACACTAACAAATGGGCCACGGATCGCCGGCGGTATTTCCTTACTATTTCTTGTATTACCCTCACCCTTTACTTACACATACTTTCATACATTACACACATCGGAACACCAATACATCAGAACACCAGTTTGCGGACAGTATAAGGGTTAGTGTAACGGGATGTTATACACAAGTTTTCTGGTACAAAGCTGATCGAAGCTGTACATTTTTAAGGTTGAAAAAATCCTTCGAACGCTTTCCTTCGGACGAGAAGTATAGCAGTGTTCATAGATTTACTGCATGTAAAAGATACTCAAGCCTAAATGAAGCCTCTGAGCAAAATTAAAAACAGCCTATTTCTTCGCCCGAGATGATAGCTTCGTTCTCCGCTAGATAGTGAAAAAAGAGTAGTGAAATTGGCGTGGTCAGACGGAAGAGCGGTCCTAATGACCCAAGTCTCGCCACGTAAAATAAGGTACTAAGTACATAGATTAGAGATTTTTACAGCGGGGCTTCGCTGAGAGGAACCTGGAGGAGGAAATACCCATATTAGGGTCGGAACTCGCACTCCAACAACCGACGAACAAACTCATTTCCTGCAATATGGCAAACACTACATTTACGAGACAAATTACATAAACAGTTGTCCAGCACGAAATCAATATTCACTCACAATTTTGAAGCGTCATGTATCCCTCTTTAGTGTTCACAAATGGTTTTAGTAAAACTGCTCTGTTATATAAACATGTCGCAATGAAACAGACGAACGTAAAGCTACTTTTAACGACTGACCTTTGATAACAATTTAACAGTCTGTCGTCGGATCAGAACAATTGAAGAAAGATGTCAAATGGTGTGGGCGATGACTCCTACTACAAGGAAAAAGTGTTAATTATTTACGGAAATACTGAACGACATACGACCAATATTTCAAATAATGTACTTCTGAGGTTATATATCTCAGCTAACATCTCTGTTTAAAATCTTGAACCGACGGTTTTTTACCTGGTTCGGGAAAACCCCGCTATATCGTCACCCTACGATTATTATTATCGACGTAGTTAAGCAGAACTCGAGCAATTACATCGAAGAGAAAGAAGAATAGAAACGTTTCACAAAAGTGCTACATAAGCATTACTCGGAAAATCAAAAATTCAAAAATGTAGTTTCATGACATTCTGTATTTGCTATCCAAGATAATTGAAATAAGGAAGTTTACAAATTCTGAAATACAATCACTATTTTCAGGGAAAACAGAAGAAAACAGGTTTATAAAATTGTGATTGAAATGTTTTATATTTTCCGAGATCGTGTGTGTCTGTAGTAGGGTAAAACAGGAATTCTTGTTATCCACTTTAACTCAATAAGGTAATGCAACACAAAAAAATGTAATCACTAGACAAATTTGGTAAAATAACACATGTATTAGGCAATTGAAATACGTTGCGTTTCTTTATACTCACTAATATTTACATTTAAAACATCCAATATTAATAGTTTTAAAAACATGCTGTCTTTGCTTCGCTAACTAGAAAATTTGCTGGCGCTACGTATCGTTGATTGCTTTTAGTTGATCGATTGCAACTTGCACAACAAATCTACAAAGACTTAGTACATCTAAGAACCACTTTCTTGGAAATGGAGCAATGAACAATAAGGCGGCATAAAAGCATTCATTCTATTAATTTTAAGATATTATAAAAACGTAGTTTATACTACAATATTGGTTCATAATATAAGCCATAACACCTCTAGAATCCATCACCATTCAGTTAAATCAAAAATCACATTTTGCGCTGTATAAATCTCAAATTCTTTTCTAAACGAAAACACTTAAGTGTTCCAAAAAATATTAGATATTCATGTGTAGTTGCGTCTTTTAACGAAATGCATTACGTTCCATAGTGTAGTAGGAAGTACATATCAACTTTGTCGCATATTCAGAAGTGCAGATATTACTGCGGGTTCCTAGACACAATTTATCAGTTGACGACATACACAATGAGATTCATATACAATCACTGTGTATGACGGCAAGGGTAAAAGTATGCCCCAGAACACATTAGTTGATGGTGAAGTTTCCTTTGTGCCTGTAGTAACAAATGTACAATAATTTCGCAAACCCGATCCACTGTGATGTGAGAGAATAGTGAGATTTACGGGACATGACTCAGGTTTACTGTCGTATGGATGACGCATTTAGCAGGACGAGACAAGATTTATTTATTTATTTACGTCAAAAACAGTTAAAAACTGTGTATGACGTGCTATGGGGAGAAGTTAATTTGAAGTTACATTTATGTCCAAAAGCAAAACAAGGGGCCATCTCAGCATTTGCTAAAGGATCAGGGAAACTGGACGAAAACCTGATCGAGATGGGGGTCATTGACCCAGAAGCTGAAGTACAAATACTTGTTACAGGTTCTTTATTATTATACAATCCAAACGGAATATAATCCATTAAATGTCATTTTAAAAATCAATATTACTTTCCTTTTGGATGCATTACCCATCCAATAAGAAGAGGCTACGGATCTGGGTCTCGAGATTTCTCCTCAAATGAAGGTGACAAATAAATGACTTACAGACGTACCAGGTGGTTCATTTAAATTTTGTCATCAAGATATCTCGATAAATAGACATTGTTTGACAACAACGTCAGAAATAAAATGACAGTATTTGAGAGAAAACTATATCTAAGATTTGCTTAGATGGGTCCTTTTTTACACATTTTTAATTTAACTCTCCACTTCTCATTTCAGAAACTAATATTTCGAGAAAAAGTTAACTTTTGTTTGAAATATTTTTTTAAACAGGCATTAGTAAAAGCACTTGTTTCAGGGACTGCATAATGTGCCAAAGTCCATTTTTTAGCACTAGTGCTAAAAAAGCCAATCAAGTGTACAGATAAACCTGTGAGCGCAACAAAAAAAATCATTTTTCATCTGAGCGCATCAACTACTACTGACCTTAATGTATCCTCAAGTAATTTGTAGACTTAAATGAAAATAAATTGAAACTCAGTAGATCTGTCTAAAATATATAGTGTATGTCAGACATGGTAAAAGTGATCTTATTTCACTTGTAGAATTGCGCCACTTGGGTTATCGGTCTTATGTTGCAATATTTCTTACTAACAAAATAAAATGTTACTTTTACTTCATGCATTATAAATAAAAATTTTGGATGAGTCATAGATGACATCGTAAAAACTAAAACTGTCCTCTCAGATTTAATTCCATTACAAATCCGCGATAAAAATATCATTTTTGGACACAATTTCAAGTGACGATCTGACTGATAATTTCTGATTGGTGATGCTGAATAATTTGGGTCTCAACGATGTCTCAAGCGTATGATTCACCAAGAAATACACTTCGTAATGTAAAATAATTCAGGACAAATAGAAAACTTTTCACGCACCTGATGGTAGGTAGAAATTTTCTCGAACATGAAACTATAACCGACAACTTCATCCTGCGCGTGTTTCGAAAATTAAAACATTTACCATACCGCTTTACCAAAAGTACAGAAGTTGCGTTTTTCCAGTCTTACTAAAGTTAATTTGATATCCATTTTGTACAAAATAATTTTATGATTTGTTAGCTACATGGTAAGGAGATATATGGAATATCAATTAACATATATCGAGTTTACCCCCTACATTAAATAAATTGATAATTACGATCGAGAGACAGAGACGGAGGTGGAGGCAGAGATGAAGTTGGAGACGCAAAGACGATAAGACAAAAAGAGACGAGGAATCAAATAAACAGAGACAGAAAAGATAAGCAAAGATGTGGACGCCAAGAATCAGAGATACAAATAGAGAAATACAAATAGATAGAGTCGGAAAGAAGGCAGCGAGACACATAGAGACAGTCTGGTACAAAGTTGCGAAGACAGAGACACGAAGAGACATGGAGAAAAAAATACAAAGCACCAGGGAGAAGCGGAAAGAAAGATGAAAAAAGAGAGAAAATCGTCAGTATGAAAAGAGAACAGAAAAAGAGACAGGAAAGAAAATAAACAGAGACAGAAAAGAGAGGCAAAGAAGTAGACGCAAAGATACAGAGATACAAATAGATACAAATAGAGAGTTGAAAAGAAGGCAACGAGACAGAGCCAGTCAGGTACAAAGTTGCGAAGGCAGAGACACGAAGTCATAGACGGAGAAAAAAACGAAATCACCAGGAAGAAGCAGAGGTAAAGAAGAAAAGGAAGAGAGGCAATCGTCAGCATGAAAAGAGAACAGAAAAAGAGACAGGGAAGCAAATAAACAGAGACAGAAAAGAGATGCAAAGAAAGACCGAGAGACAAAGAGGGAGAGGTACAAATGGAGTCGGAAAGTAGACGAGTCAGAGCCATTCATATACAAAGATTCCGAGGCAAAGACACGAAGAGACATAGACGGAGAAAAACCCGAAATTACCAGAGAGAAGCAGAGGGAAAGAGGAAAAGAAGGAAAGAAAATCGTCAGCATGAAACATCGACGGAGGAGGCGTCGGAGCTGAACGCTTTAGCAGCCAATAGCGTGAACACGAAGGCGAGGGGGGCGGAGCGGGAGTGTGGGCGCTAATGCACGGACCGATCCATACACAGCGCGAGTCCCATCACTTCCTCGTCAAGGCCTCGCCCATCGGGCGATCAGTCAAGCACGGCGGTTGCCATGCAAACGGGGAAAGCCGAGTTTCTACGCGATCGCTACGGCAGCACAACTGCCGTCCGTAATGCAGCGGCTTACCGTTGTCCGTTATCTTCTCCTAGCAACGGGAAGAGAAAATTACGCGCACGTTCATTTGAGCCCGAAATAACTACCCTCACTCCTTTGCCAACATTAAATGAATTATGAATAAATAGTACTCGTAACAACTCGTACTCAAAACCGTACCTTAACAAACGGGCCACGGACAGCACGCGATCATTCCTTCCCTTTCCTTGACCTATCCTCACCTTTATTTACACACACTCACATTTACATGCACTTCAGTACCACACATGTCGGGAGAACGGTCGGGAGCGTATAGCTTGTCCCGGCTGGGGCTGGTCCAAGCCCCGCTGGTAGGAGATACCTGGCTGAGGAAAAACTTCCCGATGGTTGGTCGTCACCCGATCCATCCAGCGGGAAAATTTAACACCCACTTCCAGAGTTGAAAACATGCACTTCATTTACGGGACTAATGACCTTAGCAGTTGACGCGCCCGAATCAGAATAGGCGGGAGCTTAGAGATTGTCCCGGTTGGCGCGGTGCCCTAGTGTAAGAGATACCCGGAGAGGAAAACCTTCCGCAAGTTGACGTTAACTTCGGCAACGCATTTCACGTCCTAGAGGGATATCCAAACCCGCCCCCTCCCGTGATAAAACGTTCACTACACTTACGGGTCGACATGGTGGCCGCGTCCTCACTTCGTTTCGTTCGTCTGTTTAGTCACATTAAACACACTTCGTCGTCTGTTCCTCGCTCTTCGTTTTCGCCGTATCTCCCGCCGTGTCGCCCCGCCTCCGCGCGCGCGAGCGCTGGTGGCTGCGCGTTGCTCTTTGGCTCGTGACACGTGACCGAGATTGCAATCGATCGCGCACTTCCACCCGACAGGACCTGCGCCGCGCGACGCCCGTCATTCCACCCCGGCGCCGCTCAACGTCACTCAATACTGCTCAACACCACTCAACGTCGCTCAACGCTGCTCAACGCCACTCAACGCTGCTCAACGCCACTCAATGCTGCTCAACATTGGGGAAAGCTTCTCACTGCCACTCAACGCTGCTCAACATTGCTCAAAGCTGCTCAACTCCACTCAACGCTGCTCAACACAACTCAACGCTGCTCAACGCTTCTCAACTATGTTCAAAGCTCCTCAATGCCACTCAACTTGATCAACATTGCTCAAAGCTGCTCAATGTCACTCAACGCTGCTCAACATTGCGCAAAGCTGTTTAATGCTACTGAACGCTGCTCAACTTTGTTCAAAGCTGCTCAATGACACTCAACACTGCTCAATATTGCGAAAACCTTCTCAAAGCCATTCAACGCTGCTCAACATTGCGCAAAGCTGCTCAATGCTACTGAACCTGCTCAACTTTGTTCAAAGCTGCTCAACGCCATTCAGCGCTTCTCAAAGCCACTCAATGCCCATCAATGCTGTTCAACGCCAATCAACGCTACTCAACTTTGCTAGAAAAAAGCTGCTCAAAGCCACTCAGCACTGCTCAATGCGAATCAGCGTTGCTCGATGCCAATTAACCCTGCTCAACGCCGCTCAAAACTGCTCAACGCTGCTCAACCTCTTATTTAATGCTACACACTGCTTGCTCTATGTCCAACAACGCCAATCAACCTCACTCAACGCTGCTCAACTCTACTCAACGCTACTCAATACCAGTCAACACTATTCAACCTCTCTCAAAGCTACTAACGCCACTCAACGCTGCCGAACTTATCCCGGTCCGGAGAGGGGGAGTTCCAACCCAAATTGATGGTGAGTCAGTGGCGTCTTATATGACGGCTCGCGGGAGATTCCCTAATGCAGGTCTCTTCCCGGGACAAGCTCTAAGCTCCCGACCGGTGTGGTAGTGTTGAGCTTGTGAAGGTCAGTGTGTGAGTGAAAGGGCAGAGGGTATGACAAGGATGCAGAAGAAACGATTCTTTGTGGCCCTTTACTCGTTTGTTAAGGTACTGCTGCCAGGTATTGATCGAAGAAACCATGGAAACCGTGGAAAATACAGATCAGCGCTGTCAGCTGCTATAATTTCCCTCCAGAAAGCGTCTGAATTCGACCTTCGCTACTTGGTGTCAAAACTCCTGTCACCATCAGAACCCGAATCTTACAACCTCCTGATCACCAAGTCTCTTCGGAGACAGTGACAACGACCTAAACTCAGCTAGTCCTAATGCTCCAAAGTGACGCTGGAAAGTTTGCTGAGACCAATCAGCTTCTGGGACTCCACATTACCACGGGTAAAATACAGTCAACGTTCCTAAGCTCTTTAATTTGAGTCCTTCAAAAAGTCATGGTCAACAATACTCCAGTGTTCTCTTGCGGATATAACGGTCAGAATCAACTATAAGTCATTGCTAGTATATTCTGATTCTTTTATAATAATAACAATAATAATAATAATAATAATAATAATAATAATAATAATAATAATAATAATAATAATAACCCTACATAATTCCGACTACCTTACGATGAATGACATTCAGGTTAGACGTTAAAGATGAAATGAAAGGGAAATAAGTGGCAGAGAAAATTAGTGAAATCCGAGAACATACGTCCCAAATCCGCTCTCTTAACCAAGACTTTGAGTCCTAATGGTACTTCCAAAGTAATCAGGTAACGTGAAAGAATTCGAAGGTCAAGATATTGAGAATCATTTAATAAAATTCGGGTTTTTTTCCCGCCTTTTATTAAGATGTTATCTTATTAATAAGAACAACAATGGTTCTTTCTCTACGCTATCACAAATGCCGGTAGACCGGTCGAAGCTTACAGCTCGTCTCGGCTGGGGCGGTGCCTCGCTAGTGAGAGATTCCTGATTCGGGAGAACCCCGCTAGCCGACGGTAGGTCGGCGCCGGATCTCGTCATTCAGCGGGGGGAGATCACCGTCCCCTCATGAGGAAAATGTCAACTACACTTACGGGACTTATGACCTTAGCCCGTTGACACGCGCGGAATTATTAACAATCAATCTCGCAAATTTATAATCGAACTCGAATTTATAAGCGATCAGAAGAGAGAACTCGAAGAAATTAATGTATAGAGGTCATGATACACACTCACTCTGTAACACACGACGACAAACCTGACACGCTAAGAAACATTCCCTTGGATGAAATAAAAAAGAGGAGAAAGGGATAAAATAAGAAGAAAGATGAAGCGAAAACAAGAGGTAGATAATCCAGACGAATGGACCTAACTATAGTCCTTGCAGCTGCAACAATGTCAATATTATAGCGCATTTCATTTATTTTAGGTCATTCTCATGACAGAGTAAGTATTAAAATACGAAAAAATCGAGCCCGTTAATCGGAATATCTAAGAATAAAACTTATAATTACGAAACGGTTAGGTTGTACCATAAATAACCGAAGTCGCTAAATGCTGTCTCTCATACTATAGCATCAACTGTAACTTCATCACATGAAGGAAGATTTTCAATGTGATGAATATTTCATATCTCTCATGCGTCTATTTGCCAGGTATCTTATTCTTAATGTATTGGTCACGTGTTTTATGTCATTCAGAAAAGTAAATGTTTTGAACTTAAGATGTATCTTCAATAGAACTACCCTACACTTACTATATTGCTGAACGTTTATAACACAATTATTTCCTTGTTGTAAGTCTGAGAGTAATTTTAATATTAATCTCTTTCATTTTTTACCTAATTACTGCGGTGTATACTGTACTGGCATTTGAAAGTAATCAATCAGGGGAACAACTACAATGTCGTGAGCTTTGCCAAACATATAATTTATTTACTTGTTCAAGTTGATATATTTATTAATCGGTAAATATATTAGATATTCCGGGTAGATGTAAAAAATTATATTACTGTGCATAAGATATTATGATGATGACAAATACTGATGTCAGTGAAGCATTTGAAAGATGCTTTTTTATTAACCCAAAAGTGCAGGCGTTGGTGTAACCAATGTTAACCACTGTTACAAGAAACATGACATTTCCGCTTGATAGTTGAAATACATGATACAACGAAACTAGTATGTCTCTGGTGATTCGGGTGACATCTAAATATCTTTCGCGCTTGTTCAGTTACAATCATTCAAATTACTGGAAATTCTAAGCACGTGGCAATTTGAATACACCATCCTATTAGTTGAAAATGGTAATTTCTCCAGAAAGATATAAAGGTGAATTACAAGTAAGAGGGGAAGAGATATTATTTAGTTTTACACAAATTGTACTAACATTTTGTGACAGTTTTGTAAAGCTAAAGCATTCTAAAGAAAAATGCATTCGTATTCAACGTGTCATTTTATACTAAGCGTATCTAACTGAACTCCCCTTTCTTGTCACGCACAAAA
The DNA here is from genome assembly GCA_038098605.1 of Gryllus longicercus. NCBI lineage: Eukaryota > Metazoa > Arthropoda > Insecta > Orthoptera > Gryllidae > Gryllus > Gryllus longicercus. The sequence goes on along the minus strand of JAZDUA010000718.1, from coordinate 89,235 downwards.
TGGTCTCAGCAGGTAATTACACGCTCCCAAACATTATTGATCCACGAACATTCTATAAGCGAAGTGCTTTTAGCTTTCAATCTCGCAGTGATGTCTATTATTATCTTGACTAACTTAATTACTAATGCATATCTATTCACTAATACACTACTAAAATATAGGTCGCAAAATTGGTAGTCTCGGAAGTTCAGAACAAGAAGGCGTTAATCAAGAGGCCCATGTTTGATTTGCGGTCAAATGACTATTGCTTTCAAGAATGTAAATTATTTATTATGATTATGTTGCCGCCATCTTAATTTCGTAGTTAACGTATTTGTAAAGAGGAACAATAAAATATTATAAATCATTTCTGTAACGAAGGTTAAATCAAACTTACGTTCTGTCTTCTTTCCACGTATGTATTAATTGATCTGCTTGTTTGGTGGCTACCGAAACTTGCCGAAGAGTAAAAAGAAACAAGATGAGGCATAATTCTTCCCAGCGTCACGGCATGTATCGATTTGTGCTCAACTGCTACAGCCATTATCATCTCGCTTGTCGTTATCATAGCACGTGTGTGCCAGTGGGATGTAACAATGCACTGATAATTAATCAAAAGATATGCGATATATCAGTGCATCTCTCTTCGTTCTATTCATCGTGTATGGTTATGGCTTTAACCCATCGAAACACACGTTCCAGCACTTCCTTTTCAGCCCTCTTCCCACCGCCTTCTTCGTTCGTTCAGAAACACTAATTCACAAACACACACACACACACACCCAATACGTTTTTCATGGACTTAAACTGATGCAATTGAAGTCAAACAATTCTAATAGTGTCACGAAAACAAGGAATATATTTAGACAAAGAGCAAATAATATGCATGTATTTAAAATGTTTAGTTTAATTTTAGTTCATTATCTGGCTTTTTACGATAGCACTGTTGCATAAAAATAACCACTTGAAATTGTTGAAGATGTCACAGTAGAATGTGTGTATTTCGAATTCTATTTTTTCCATTACTAATAACTTGATTGAATCTGCATAAAGTGAGTAAATTTTCAAGCAATAGTGAAGTATTGATTTACGAGTTCGATTATGGTTGCACTCAAACCAATGTAGAAAGTGGAACCACAAACGTTGGTCGCCAGAACAGTTCCAATTGTTTCAGTGCAGAATAATCATGTCGTAAATTCCAGCTTAAAATGACCTACATTTCATGGAGCAAAATCATAATTAACCGTAATGGAAGTATCAAATTTAGATAACCATTCTCAGATACATTTGAAATTAAAATATTGACTTCGGTATTATGCAGTTTTACAGCTAGTATAAGCTCGTGTCGAAATATTTCCAGTGATTCAACGTTGTGCAGTAAGAAAACGCCTTATTTGATTCTATGAAGGAGAATTTGATGGAGGATTCTCAAACGGAGCTGTTGTAGGAACAAATGCTCTAGGTTAGTGGTTTCAAAGCTTACTCAAGTCATTGATGTTATCAGCCCCTGGCTTGACGATTATAGTGTAGAAAGAACATACAAACTACCACGATCACATCATTCTATTATGTCACCGTTCATTTTACTTTTGTTGGGTAAACCAGCGATTCAGTTCTCTTTAGCCTTATAACCTCAGGAATTATGCACTACATAAATGAATGAAACAATGAATGAATATGAACTGATTATTTTAGGTGGAAGGAACAATAAGCACATTGTTAGTTCTGTTTTAGCACCTTTACAGTTATATGCAATAATTGGAATCAACAGAAAATTAAATAATCAATAGTTTATAACAACAAGATATATATAGAGAGAAGAACATGATAAAAGATTATTGAAAAAGTTGTCGACTTGGCATTTTTTTGAATAGATACTAGCTGCTAGTAGTAACGACTTATAAGTAATAGATACAGAGACATCTATCGGTAAGAATTATAATTATCTGCCCTATTGATGAGATTGGCATAAAATGTTTATCAACCACTTTGTAGCCTCATTATACATGAAAATACATCAGCAAAATGTTATGAAGAACTGAAATGACCAATTACCAACATTGTGGTTCTGGATTGACCTATAATGAGCATTCATTCACATAATACAAAATAGTTAACAGTTCAATGTTATCTTGCTCTACTTAATAAAATTATCGCATTAGGTTCTGAAAATTCAAAGCAATCCCAAAACCTACATACAAGACGTGCAGCACTTACAAAAAGTGATATCACATCGGGAATAGTTTCTGTATATTGAAGAGAAGAGAATTATGGCTTTTCAAAAGATAATTTAATAGTTGAAACCGTAATTACATGCACACAGAAAACAAGACAAACAAATCACAGAAAGAGATAGCAGACTTTCAAGGACAGACACTACCTTCATGCAAGATACATCAGATGCAAATACCTTTCTTATACTGCACCGAAGATGCAACAACACATCACATTTTCCTTACACTCTCGTATTTTCCTGACACTCTCGTGTTTTACTACACAAAATGCACTACCTCATAAAAAGAGTGTTAGTTCTACACTCATTCTGGTATATACCATTTGACTATCTGAAGAATATTTCAACACTTCTTTTCCCATCTATTACTAACAAAAATTTTCTATTCGTTTATAACTAATTTTACTTCTAAAATGTCTATTATCTATCAGAACACAAAGAAAGCACTATAATGTATCACATACAACACGTGTAGCTTTAGAAATTTCACAGAAATCTACACAATTGCTTTAAACAAAAGCCGAAATATCCAATAGTTGTTTTTAGTTTAATTTTTGTCATTTTACACTAACACTCGATTAAGAAAGAAGACGGAAATGGTCGACACTCAGGCGAATATTTGAGGCGGTAGCCCGAAATGCACAACGGTAACAAAAGTCCTGCACTACGGTTTTGTTCAACAACGCGAGAAATAAGTTGCTCTTTTAGCGGATCGGAAAGCGGCGACACCCACGAAAGCGGACAAGATCGCGAGCGGCAGAAGAAGGCAATGGGTGTGGACCAGCGCCCCAGCCGTGCGGCTGGAGATTCACAGGGGGCCCTGAACGCCCGGCCAGCTGCAAACCCCAACCGTTCAGCCGCTGACTCACCCCATGTCCCGGAGCCTCTTGCGACCCGACCTCCGTGGTGCTCGCTGGCTGTGAACTGCTGACGAGATCGGAACCTCCTGCTCCGACTAGCACCCAGACGCCATGTCGACCGCCATCTTGTTCGCGGTATAGATCGACGGCCCGGCTTGCCCCCACTCCGCCCCCCCCCCCCACCGTCCCCGCCGCCCCCGAAGCCGATAGTCTGCCGCCCCCGCGAGGCGAACGGGCGAGGGGGGCAGGAGGGGGGAGGGCGAGCGCCGGAGGGGGAAAGGGGGTGGTTGGGCCGGACCCAAGTTGGAGGAGGAAGTAGGACAGAGCAGAGTTTGAGGTTAGGGGATTCTGCTCATGAAGGATGACGCACCGACTACCAGCCCTCGCCGATTGGCTCATTGCACTCTTTATGACAAGCCGGCTGTTCCTCGCTTGCGCAAAAACACGGAAACACCCACGTAACCAATTGTTGATTGATTTGTAATGTATTGATTTATCATTAATGCACAGACATTTTTAAACAAAATCAATATCGTTGCTGAGATGCTGCGCAATAATTTCTTTATATATCAATATTTTGCATCTGATCTTGTGGGGATGAAAAATGTGCATCAACTAAACAACAAATGCATGTCTCTATGACTTCTGTTCCTCGCTTGCACAAAAACACGGAATACCCACGTAACCAATTATTTATTGAATTTTAATGTACTGATTTATTATTAAATGCACAGACATTTTAAAATAAAATCAATATTATTGCTGAGAGGCTGCACAATATTTTCTTAATATACAATAATATATATTGGTTCTGATCTTGTGTGGATTAAAAATGTGCAACTGAAAAACAAATGTATGTCGGCTCTCGCTTGCATAAAATACGGAAATACCCACCTAACCAATTGTTGATTGATTTTTAAGTATTGATTTAAATCATTAGTGCAAAAACAATCTTGAAGAAAATCAATACTATTGGCGAGATGTTGCGCAATAATGTCCTAATATGCAATAATATATTTTGCATCTAATCTTGCATTGTTGAAATAAATGTGCATCAACTGAATAACAAATACATGACTATGACGAGGTTACATTTTAGAAATCCATTTCAAGACCAAGTAACCGCGATTAACACATTGGTAGCACATTGGTAACACATCTGTGACGAACATACATTCGTTCATAGATTTTCTATGCATTAGTAATATTTAATATTTTTCTGCAACAATTGGTTTGTTGTGACGATTTAAAGATGTGCACTAGCTATCATCATCAGTGAACTTCATCTCGAGTACAAATTGCAATAAAAGAAATATGTTTTATTTTTCAGTTTGGATTCGTCGGATCCGTTTGGCTACAGGCTATTTGGCTACTTCAAGCATCAGATAGCTCACGTCTGTTCTCATTGTGAAACCGCCAAAACAATTTGATCATGATCCAAAGTATCTAGGATGCAATACAGAAACGTACTTGGAACAAAGACAATGTAGTATTATGAAATGTTTAGGCAGACAACCAGAGAATACAACAAAACTAAAGGCGAAACACTTTTTTGGTTTTCCGCAGACAACAGCTAACGTCAATTTTTAATTTGAACACAGTGCCGAAAGATCCTCTTTAAATTACATTTATGCCTAAATAAATGTACATGTCTTTTTCTACTCTCTGGTAAATCATCTGGGACTAATTATTATTTTTACATGGTTCAAATCGTTTCGGAGTTATGTCATTTAAATATTATATATCATCAGTTTGATTAATAAACATTGTTTTTTAATGTTTAATAAATGTTGAAGTTTAATAAAGGAATGTTATAGTCGTCAAACAATTCAATAAACAAAGTGTAACTAAGAATAAAATATTCTAAGTTGCCATGTGATAAAACAACAAATTTCACATTCAAATACCAAATTAAAATACTCAAGTGAATCAAAATAATTTCTACTTATAATATTTTATCTCACTCTTTATAATTAATGGAGTGGATAGCTCTGGTTTTAGTTTAATTTTCTGAGCGTCAGCATACTTATGCTTCTCAGGGTTCTGTCCTTATCGTGAGCCTGAAAATACCGCTCGTACGAGTGTTCGGGTGTTGAACAATTTGATTATTGTTAGGGAATCTTTGTTACTAATAAATAAAACAATCTACATATTTTGGGTTCGTAGGCTTCCGCGGCCGGTATCATTTCATTCTTGGCTATCCGGGATGAGCCGCGTCTCGGTCAATTGTGCTTACGTTTCGGCCATCTTGTTGTGGCCTTCTTCAGAGCTATACTGCTCAATATAGCAATAGCTATACTGCGCAGTATAGCTCTGAAGAAGGCCACAGATAGATGGCCGAAACGTCAGCACAATTGACCGAGACGCGGCTCATCCCGGATAGCCAAGAATGCAATCTACATATTTTGCTTATGACTTTCCAGCGACATTAGGTGTTGGCTGACACGATTTATTCACTTCGAAGTCGTCCTTCATAAATTTTGTTCAACAATGTATTTTTTCTGTTTCTCTATAGTTTCTATTGATAGCCATCAAATTCCTACCAACAAAACGCATATAATAATACTTTCTTAATGTTAACTTAATATTTAAACATGACTTGACCATCTTATATTTTTATTAATGTCTGTCACTTATTTCCCAAACTTCTCCTTTGCAGAATGAACAGCAATCTTGGCGTTGTTAATGACGTCAGCGACTGTTCCAATTCCATCTGGAGCTCTTCTTATGTCCACACTGAATTTCAACTAATATTATTTCTATTCTTATTCGCGATCTATTTATCCCACGAATATTACAGACTTTTTTTTTCGAAAAACCTCTTTTAAATTATTTCGCTGTTCTCCCGTCACCCGTGGACCACATGTCCGTTTTCTAACTCCTCGGACTAATTACAAAAATATTACTACACAATGCCTTCTCGCCGTCGATCCTCATCCTACCAAATCGCAGATCATTAAGTCCAAAATTCCTCGTGTACACTTTCTATCTGGCCTCACTAGTTCACTTGTTTTATTGTTATATTTCTTCCTCGATGCGCTCTTGTCGCACCGCAACTATAAACCGCAAGCGTCATTTGTCACCTATCAACATGTCTTAATATATTTGTTTGCTATATTTCCGGAAAAAATCCTATATTGTCCCAATTTTATTAAATCCAATTAATATGTGGATTTTCTGATACTTTACATTCTCAACGTCTCATATTAATTTACTTCGTTGCACAATTTCTTGTATTTTGCGAGCTATTTCACATTAAAACTTTTGCTTCGAAATGCCAAAACTGCCTTATAGGTATTTTGCCTTGCCTCAATTCACTCACTGGGAAAGTGTTGTAAACCAAATACATTACTTCATTCCGTTTAAGATAGTTTTTTTTAGATTTTTCGTATATGATAGATGTAGGGGCACAGTATATTACACGAGGTATACAGTGTCCTGCACCATACATCATGCCCAACTTGCTCATAATCGAATGGTTGCAAGTACGTTTGCTCAATGACAAGATGCCCGGTCGCCTAGTACCAGTAGTCACGTTTTACGGATCACACCACCTCCGTCTGATGCATAAAAACAAGCAACCCTCTATCTGCGACGTCCAAGTGACGCTTCATCAATATGCACAAAAACAAAACTAGTGGTGCTAAAGTAGCACGTACTTTCTCGCCCTATTTTCACGCAAAATTACGCAAAATGCACTCAAATTTCGAAAATTGTACATGATCTTATTTCAAAATCTATCTTTAAAGAACAGATTTCATTAAGAGAAAATATCTATATCCTTATAATTGTAGTTATAGGAAGACGCTGGAAAATGTTGACATTTTTCAATTTTCGATGAATCAGAGTTTTCAACGAACTTGAGACCTGCACCAATCTCTTAAACATCCTTCACACTATCCAACAACGAAGTGTAATTAAAAATGATGCAGTCATTTGTTGAAAATATTGAAAATATCCCAGTGACTTCATGTAAAGTACCTGCCAAAATGAAAATGACGATTTCAAATTTAAGAGATCCTGACATTAGCCAGATCGATAGAGGAATATTAATTTTGAAGAAAATCGGCTGAACGGTTTATCCGCTAACGTTGTCCACAGACGGACGGACTGATAGACGAACGGACAGATAGACGTTTTACCGTCAATCGACATTTCGGTATCAAGGACTCACAATATATGGATTCTGGATACACCACATGTTTGAGTATTTTATTTTTAACGTACCAACTAGAGATATCTACGAGATTTTTCCTCACGAGGGCCCGGCAATAATAGTTTTCGGGCGAAAATTTGCGGTTTTCTGGCGCACGATTAGATAACTTTATATTCTAATGAAGAACTTCAAAAGGCCAGAAAGTAACACAAATCTTTAAAATAAAGAGGTCTTCCGAGAATTATTAAAAATTTGTGGGGTGAGAAGAGGAGTTGAAAATTATAATTTTTTGCCAATGAACATGTAGTGGTATATTACATAGTAGACCTATACCCGTAAATGAAGGGCTCAGAAGCAAAATATGGTAATCATCATAGTTATGGTTATGGAGATATTAAAATTTTCGTACTCTTCTGTCTGCTGTTCATTTGCTATAATTCTCAAAGAGTACAAATTATCGCCCATAGTTGTCCCCCCGGCTGTCGTCATCTGTATGTATCCCGCTTAAATCCCTCCAGCAAAAACGTTCACTTATATCTCGCAAACGTTTCCACGTGGATTACCTTGTTTTTCACCGGAACCCTTCAAATATTTTTCTACTCCCATTGCATAATTCTTTCATTTGATGGCCGCAACCCGTTACACAATAATACTCATTACAATACAGATTTCATTATGACAGAGGTTCTTGACCAATCACAGCAAAGCTTACAAACCAAGTGTAGACATTTAATTAACCATTGAGAATCGTAATAGTTAATGTTTTGCTCGATTGTGTACATTAAAATTGTATTTAATAATATGTTATGCTTGTCAGTTTTAATTTCTTGAAATATAAGTAATGTTTTACGTGGGATATAATAGAAAATAAATTGGATATCTTTGATCCTATTTGACTAGCATAGTGGCAGTTATTGAAGGGAAAATTTGACTGACGTTTAAATCTGAACGCAAGTAATTTTGAGTTATACGTTGGTGCAGTGTGATTGTTCTTAAAAACAAGTCATTTTTTAGTTTAAAAGTAGTTAATCGAGAGAAGAGTTGATACTTTCAGAAATAAGATAAAAAGCGAAAATGGTGACGGAATTGCCGCAAAGTTTGTACTCACTCGCAGGTGGTCTGGTTAAACTAAGCTACCTGCGGTGGGTAGGGTAGGAAGTTCTTTGCTAGATGGCCTTGGCTGAATCAAGCATATCAATTGCCACGAAAAGATGCAATGTAAAAGTTTAACTCATAGAAATTACCATAAATTGTAGGAAACGTGCCGTATGAAAATCGATGTAATGCGTATTAATACAAATGTGTGAAGTTCACGAAACTCACTCGTTCCTCGCTCGTATTGTAATGTCACACTTCTGTATTAATACCCATCATTACATCATCGTTTCATAACGTATTACTACACGTGCGCCATTTGCCTCTGATTTTTGTGCAACTCCGTATACACAGATGTTGAAGAGATACTTTAAATCTCCTTGATCGCATCAGAGCGTCGTGCTAAACATCTGTACATAAGCAGTTGCCTAAATTTCAGGGGAAAATATCACATATGTAACTCCGTTGTATGAAATTTTCCACTATATTCTACTCTTTGACAAAAAGTTATCATTTTCGAACCCTCTACACAGAGCTTGATTTATAAAATATTAGGGCCCAGAACGCTTTCTAAATTAATTGTTAATATAATAGAAATAGCTATATGTTTATAACAAAATCTAATAATTATAAATCATACTTAATAACAATTTGCAACAGTGGTTAAAAATCTCAGTTTTCAAATGTTTCTCTTCTGTTTTTAGTTGTCATTTTTTCCTATTTTGATCCCGAGGTACTACCGGAACGCCATTTCGACGTGTTCCGCCAGAAATCAAAACTTGTCTCTATATACCCTAGAAGTTTGTAACATTATACAATTACACCCGCAACGAAGACGTGAGCAACCAATCAAAAACTTCATAGCTTCCTATCCTACAAGTACGCCACCAATCAAATGCAAAAAGAAAAGCATTTCGATAGAATTAAACGTTACTAACTACATTTGGAGTGCTAGTAGTTGATTGATCATACCCATCACAACACAGATGACGTATCTGGTAGGAAAGACGCGTTTATCAGAAATTGACATTAATTATCTACAACATTTCTGTTTCTATACACAATTCGCTATGTCACATCCCTGTCACAGTACAGGTATGCCATTCCCTTGCCAAATAGTGTCAATATTTTGCTTCCGTATAGGATACATTCCACGATTTTCCGATCTGAAAATGTCTGATTGCCTGATCGTGCTGCTGTTAAGCAATCCAATTTTATAAAGCTGGCTCACGAAAAATTGTGCATGTCGATATTTAGTACGTTTTAATTGCTTATTAAATGTATGAGCATTCAATGAAGTGCTCTTTAAATTGATATTTAAAAATCGTCTGCTGGCTCAAATATAAGCTGGCGCGACCTAAATCACAGGATTTTACGTAATAATTACTCACAAATCACTTCAATTTGATTGCCTATCTCACTGAAAGGTTTTCTATCTAAATTTAGAATTAAATACTCTCGTACTACATGAAAACTTCAAGAAACCTATACAATAGTTCGGTGTCATTAATACAGAAAGTCGTTTATGGCTATTACGAGTTAGAATTTTCAAATAGGTATTGTCATCAAGACTCTCTAGAATCGTAATGTACAGCTTTTTATTTCACATGATATCACATTTCCTTCTTTTTACTTTTTTGTTTACGTACGTATATAAGGAGTAATATAAAAGAAAGTTGTCTGACGCTGCGGAATATAGATGTCGATATTTTAACGGAAATTCATGTTTTGGGGTCCCTTCAGCTCGAGAATTATTTTTTCTTCAAAACTTTCGACTGTACACATGTCCGTATATCTCTCTGTCTCTCTAGACAACTGTTTACCCGACTCAAAAGAATAGGAAACTAGTTTGAGAAAGACTATGCCATTCTGTACCATGTTCTCTAGAATGACTATTCTAATTGAACATTGTAGTTATATGCCTTCACGACCAGTCTCCCAGAATGGATGGTAGTGTAGTGTATGATAGTTTGTGTGTGTAAGGGGTGAGGAAGGAATGCAAGATCGCCCGCGGTCCTTGACCCGTTTGTTAGGGTACTGCTCCGGCATTCGCCTGGTATTAATCGGAGAAACCACGAAAAACTACCGATTAGAGCATCCGGCCGCTAGAATTATCCCCTAGACAACGACTGAATTCGTCCTAGCTAACAAGATAGAGTCAAAAATCCTTCCACCGTCGGACCTAGGACCCAACTCCAACCTAGGACCTCCTGGACAGAAACATCAGGGTAGGGACATCAGTTGATGCCCTGAGCCATCTCTCCCGGACTGAGAAGAGGCATACGGCTAACAGGACAGAATAATAAATCAGGCCGAAAAGAGATACGCTATCTCGGAGTAGGGTGAATCAGACCGAGATGGACTTACGGGCTAAGGCGAGCAGGTGGGCGTTTCAAGTTAAGCTCGAGAGAAGTGCGTTACCAGAGATGCGCTTCTAAAAGGTGCTACTCGTCAGCTCAGGATAGAGTGCAATTCTTAGGCCAAAGAGGGAGTTCACGAATAAACCTAGAATTGTGGCATTGTAATGCACCGAGATAGTTAAAACTAAACGTAACCATAAATTCTAAACTACACAAATTACATAAAATACATTTTTTGATCAAGGGACAGAAGTGATTCAAATTATTTTCTAAGTTTCATATTCAAAGAAATAGAGACTAAGTGCTTCTGGCATTCTATTGAATAAAATATTATTCTCTGCCAGTATGTCTCTCTCTCTCTCTCTCTCTCTCTCTGTCTTCCTCTCCCTCTTTCTCTGTCTTTCTCTCCCTCTTTCTCTATCTTTCTCTCCCCTTATCTGTCTTTCTCTCCCTTTCTCTGTCTTTCTCTGTCTTTCTCTCTCTGTTTCTCTTTATTTGTTTTTCTCACTCTCTGTTTCTCTCTCTTTGTTTTTTTCACTCTCTGTTTCTCTCTCTTTGTTTTTCTCACTCCCTGTTTCTCTCTCTCTCTATTTCTCTCTCTATTTCTCTCTCTGTGTTTCTCTCTCTGTGTTTCTCTCTCTCTGTTTCTCTCTCTCTCTGTTTCTCTCTCTCTGTTTCTCTCTCTCTGTTTCTCTCTCTCTGTTTCTCTCTCTCTCTGTTTCTCTCGCTCTCTGTTTCTCTCTCTCTCAGTTTCCCTCTCTCTGTTTCTTTCTCTCTCTCTCTGTTTCTCTCTATCTGTTTCTCTCTCTCCCCCTCCCTCCAACATTACGCATTCATTCATTTGCATTAAAAAAGGCCTTTGCTCACACAGCTTCACAACACACAATAGCATCCGTCACCAACAAGATGCGCTTTGTCTAGAAAAGGAACGAATCTTACCATTGACTCGGAGGACTCTAGAATGTCTAAAAGAAAAGACGATTCTGCGCGACGAATCTAATGTTATCATGAGTGGATTTTGTAGGCAAAATATGGGAAATGATGAATTTACACGGATTTTGCAAATCTGGCTATGCCAATGTGAATCAAAAGAAATTTAAAACTGGCTGAATTCTTAGCTAGCTCATTACAACGCACAAAAGAAGGAACTGTAGCATCAGAAAAGTACAACATACATACAAAAGTTCAACAACATAAGAGAAATGTACAACTCCAAAAATATTGCTTCATATCGTTCTATACGTGTTTTCCAAAACTCCCGAAATGAGAGGTGTACACATTGTGGAACAATATACTTACTATTCACTGTGAGTCCAGAGATAATATGCTTAATCAAATTTAATCCAAATGTTATAATTTTACCCAGACCTGTTCATTAATTTTCTTAGTGAGTATCGGCAACTCTGCAGTGATGTCAGGAGAATTTGAAGCTTCTGATCGGATAACGGAACCCCCTCTCCCCAGTTACCCGTTATTTGCAAAGTAGCCAGAAATTTTATTCGAACAATAGTCGAATCATCCACGCAAGTCCAATATTGGTTGCTCAATGGCACAGTTGTGTTAAGTGGTGCATCACATAAGGGTGTCATTTATGATAGGGCGGGAAAAATTTAGGCGTGTTTTATTATCGTCGTTATTTTTATATTCTTTTCACTATAAATCAACAAAATTACTCTATTATTTACAAGCCTAAAATCCTCTTTTAGTATAACATTATGAACTGTAAAAATAAAAATACTAATAAGCGATTCAACGTTCGGAGATTTCATCAATTTCGGATAATACGATGTCGGTTACTTTCACTACTCATGCGGCAAGTCCCCTCTTGGCTTCACAATCAAATATCAGTTAATGTAAATAAAACCTATGTACCAAAATCCAAAACATTAGAACACGAGGCAGCATACAAAAATTTGCACAAGGGCGCAAACTATCTTTGCGCGGCGCTGCTCTATTGAACTATTCTTTTCACTTTCTCGCTCTTACGAAGGTTTTCGTAAAGTTACGAAATCATGCGCCAGAAAACGGCGAATTTTCAGCATAAAAATTATTTTTGCCGGACCCTGGTAACGAAAAAGTGGATAAATCATGTTGCTAAATTTAGGAAAAAAATTCTCAAAAACCTGTTGTTGCCTGAATTCGTGTTTTGTGGGTCCTTGATACCGAAAAATGAACTGACGACAAAACGTCTGTCTGTCGGATTGTGGTCAACGCTAGCGGCTAAACCGTTCAGCTGATTTTCTGCGAAATGCGATTTCCCAGTCGATCTGAAAGAACTTGTGGTTTTGGGATTTTCAGACGGATATTTTGATTTTTGAGGGTACTTTACTTGAAGCCACAAAAACGTCTTCAAAATTTTCTCAAAATGGCACCAATTTTTTTTATCGAACATTGTCCTGGAATAGCGTAAAGGACGCTTAAGAATGGTGCATGTCTCATGTTCGTTGAAATCCCAGAGTGTTTGAAAATTGCAAAAATACCATTTTTTGTGAGTCTTCCTGCAACTATAATATTAAAAATACATATTTTTCTTTCAATGAAATCTGTTCCTTTAAGTTCGGTCTTTAAATAAGTTCACGTTCAATTTTTTGAAAATATGAGTATCTTTCGTGTAATTTGAGGCGAAATATAAGGAATATTTTTAAATAATTACCATTTTTCTCGAAAGCTGCATCAACAATTTTTACTTTTTCCACGAATAGAAAAATATATGCATAAAGGATGGTGTGGGTCTCATTTTTATTAAACTCTGGGAATTTTCCAAAATTGCAAATTTAGAAGTAGCGCGAAAAAGTATGTGCTGTTTGAGCACCCCTAGTTTCATCCGCTTTCTTGTGAATCCTAATCTAGCATCACTTGACACAATTCTCTCGCAAAAACATCATCCCGGTAGCAAGCGGGCCAACATTGCATGCTTTCCCAACGTAATGGACATTTTCTATCTCCTTTCCTTACATCCATACCCTGCGCTAACCCAGCATCGCCCGAGACACTCTGTGGGAAGCATCGAAAATAATTCTCCCGCGCAGCACGGCTGCCAACATTTCCAGCTGCAAAAAAGTGCAATAAATCACCGTCGAGATGCCTGCTCTATGCGCCCCACACTCGGAATGCACTTGGATCAATACGAAGGATAGCAGAAGCTCGCTCTGTGAGGCCTTTGTTCGGTGACGACGAGGAAAAACTGGTGGCACTTTACTTTCTAGTTTTCTACTAAGTGGAGTAGAAAATATTGTAATGCCGCTGCGAAAAGTGGCGATTTTTTCAACATAAATACTCGTGTTGTGCCACCGTCTTAGGTGGCTCTGGACGTCAACTGATGTCACTGCAGTGCCTCTGGTCGGGAGGTCCTAGAGTTCCCGTCAGAGATTGAATCCCGTCAGTAATAATAATAATAATAATAATAATAATAATAATAATAATAATAATAATAATGCCTTTATTAATGGCAACGCTCAGGCCATTGGGCCTCCTCTTCCGCCTAACCACTGAGTTTACATACATACAGAGTAGTAACATTTTAAGAGGGGAGGACAAGCTGTACATTTACGTCTGGGAGAACAAATCTAGGGACCATCCCGGCATACGCCTTAAGCGATTGATTAAACCCAGAAAACATCAATCAGGATGACGGCTGAAGCCGAACATCACCAATTCTCGGAGAAAAGTGGAAGAGAAGAGAAAATAAGAGAGAGGAAAGATGAACGAAAATGAAGAAGATAATCTTGAAGGTGGCAGAATTTTCGACACTAGTTACTCGGCCAAATTCAGCTGTTGTCGGCAGGAGAATTCCAGAGATCGGCTGCACTGATTGGGAGTTTTCCGTGGTTTCTCTGATCAACACCAGAGGAATGCCGGAGCAGTACCCTAACAAACGGGCCAAAGTCCTTGTGCGATTTTCTCTTCCTCTTCCTTCCCCAACATTCTTCCCCAGCTGGACGGCAAGTTGCGGCGCCGAGCTACACGTCAGCTTGCGGGGTTTTCCCAACCAGATATCTCCCAACGACAGAGCAGCATCCCAGCCAGGACATGCTGTAAGCTCTCCGCTGGTATCCCGACATGTGAGGCACTGTAGTGCACGTACTATAAGTGAGTGTGTAAGTAAGAGGTGACGATATGACAGAAGAAGAGGAAGGAAAACTCGCAGGTTGACTTGTTTATTAGGGAACTGCTCCAACAATCGCTTGAAGCTGATCGGAGAAACCACGGAAAACTACAGATCAGAACAGCCGCCCGCTGCACGCGTCATCCAGACAGCGGCTGAATTCTACCTAACTACAGAGCTACTGTCATGAATCCATCACTGTCAGGACGCATACTCTAGGATTTCCCGCTCAGGGTAACATCAAAGACAACGGCAATGATGGCTCGAAGCGAAGCCAGAACGCATTCCTCGACATTCTCAGGGTATCATCAGAGACAACGGCAATGACGGCTCGAAGCGAAGTCAGAACTTATTTGTCGACATTCTCAGGGTAACATCAGAGACAACAACAATGATGGCTCGAAGCGAAGCCAGAACTCATTCGTCGACATTCTCAGGGTAACATCAGAGACAACAACAATGATGGCTCGAAGCGAAGCCAGAACTCATTCGTCGACATTCTCAGGGTATCATCAGAGACAACGGCAATGATGGCTCGAAGCGATGCCAGAACTTATTTGTCGACATTCTCAGGGTATCATCAGAGACAACGGCAATGATGGCTCGAAGCGAAGCCAGAACTCATTCGTCGACATTCTCAGGGTAACATCAGAGACAACAACAATGATGGCTCGAAGCGAAGCCAGAACTCATTCGTCGACATTCTCAGGGTATCATCAGAGACAACGGCAATGATGGCTCGAAGCGATGCCAGAACTTATTTGTCGACATTCTCAGGGTATCATCAGAGACAACGGCAATGATGGCTCGAAGCGAAGCCAGAACTCATTCGTCGACATTCTCAGGGTAACATCAGAGACAACGGCAATGATGGCTCGAAGCGAAGCCAGAACGTATTCGTCGACATTCTGAGGGTAACATCAGAGACAACGGCAATGATGGCTCGAAGCGAAGTCAGAACTTATTCGTCGACATTCTCAGGGTATCATCATAGACAACGGCAATGATGGCTCGAAGCGAAGCCAGAACTTATTCGTCGACATTCTCAGGGTAACATCAGAGACAACGGCAATGATGGCTCGAAGCGAAGCCAGAACTTATTCGTCGACATTCTCAGGGTAACATCAGACACAACGGCAATGATGGCTCGAAGCGAAGCCAGAACTTATTCGTCGACATTCTCAGGGTATCATCATAGACAACGGCAATGATGGCTCGAAGCGAAGCCAGAACTTATTCGTCGACATTCTCAGGGTAACATCAGAGACAACGGCAATGATGGCTCGAAGCGAAGCCAGAACTTATTCGTCGACATTCTCAGGGTAACATCAGAGACAACGGCAATGATGGCTCGAAGCGAAGCCAGAACTTATTCGTCGACATTCTCAGGGTATCATCATAGACAACGGCAATGATGGCTCGAAGCGAAGCCAGAACTTATTTGTCGACATTCTCAGGGTAACATCAGAGACAACGGCAATGATGGCTCGAAGCGAAGCCAGAATTTATTTGTCGACATTCTCAGGGTAACATCAATGACAACGGCAATGATGGCTCGAAGCGAGGTCAGAACTTATTCGTCGACATTCTCAGGGTATCATCAGAGACAACGGCAATGATGGCTCGAAGCGAAGCCAGAACTTATTTGTCGACATTCTCAGGGTAACATCAGAGACAACGGCAATGATGGCTCGAATCGAAGCCAGAATTTATTTGTCGACATTCTCAGGGTAACATCAATGACAACGGCAATGATGGCTCGAAGCGAGGTCAGAACTTATTCGTCGACATTCTCAGGGTATCATCAGAGACAACGGCAATGATGGCTCGAAGCGAAGCCAGAACTTATTCGTCGACATTCTCAGGATATCATCATAGACAACGGCAATGATGGCTCGAAGCGAAGCCAGAACTTATTTGTCGACATTCTCAGGGTAACATCAGAGACAACGGCAATGATGGCTCGAAGCGAAGCCAGAATTTATTTGTCGACATTCTCAGGGTAACATCAATGACAACGGCAATGATGGCTCGAAGCGAGGTCAGAACTTATTCGTCGACATTCTCAGGGTAACATCAGAGACAACGGCAATGATGGCTCGAAGCGAAGCCAGAACTCATTCGTCGACAATCTCAGGGTAACATCAGAGACAACGGCAATGATGGCTCGAAGCGAAGCCAGAACTTATTCGTCGACATTCTCAGGGTAACATCAGAGACAACGGCAATGATGGCTCCAAGCGAAGCCAGAACTTATTCGTCGACATTCTCAGGGTAACATCAGAGACAACGGCAATGATGGCTCGATGCGAAGCCAGAACTTATTTGTCGACATTCTCAGGGTTAAATCAATGACAACGGCAATGATGGCTCGAAGCGAAGTCAGAACGTATTCGTCGACATTCTCAGGGTAACATCAGAGACAACGGCAATGATGGCTCGAAGAGATGCCAAAACTCATTCGTCGACAATCTCAGGGTAAAATCAGAGACAACGGTAATGATGGCTCGAAGCGAAGCCAGAACTTATTCGTCGACATTCTCAGGGTAACATCAGAGACAACGGCAATGATGGCTCGAAGCGAAGCCAGAACTTATTTGTCGATATTCTCAGGGTAACATCAGAGACAACGGCAATGATGGCTCGAAGCGAAGCCAGAACTCATTCGTCGACATTCTCAGGGTAACATCAGAGACAACGGCAATGATGGCTCGAAGCGAAGCCAGAACTCATTCGTCGACATTCTCAGGGTAACATCAGAGGCAAGGGCAATGACGGCTCGAAGCGAAGCCAGAACTCATTCGTCGACATTCTCAGGGTAACATCAGAGGCAACGGCAATGATGGCTCGAAGCGAAGCCAGAACTTATTCGTCGACATTCTCAGGGTAACATCAGAGACAACGGCAATGATGGCTCGAAGCGAAGCCAGAACTTATTCGTCGACATTTTTAGGGTAACATCAGAAACAACGGCAATGATGGCTCGAAGCGAAGCCGGAACTTATTCGTCGACATTCTCAGGGTAACATCAGAGACAACGGCAATGATGGCTCGAAGCGAAGCCAGAACTTATTCGTCGACATTCTCAGGGTATCATCAGAGACAACGGCAATGATGGCTCGAAGCGAAGCCAGAACTTATTCGTCGACATTCTCAGGGTATCATCATAGACAACGGCAATGATGGCTCGAAGCGAAGCCAGAACTTATTTGTCGACATTCTCAGGGTAACATCAGAGACAACGGCAATGATGGCTCGAAGCGAAGTCAGAACTTATTCGTCGACATTCTCAGGGTAACATCAGAGACAACAGCAATGATGGCTCGAAGCGAAGCCAGAATTTATTTTTCGACATTCTCAGGGTAACATCAATGACAACGGCAATGATGGCTCGAAGCGAGGTCAGAACTTATTCGTCGACATTCTCAGGGTAACATCAGAGACAACGGCAATGATGGCTCGAAGCGAAGCCAGAACTCATTCGTCGACAATCTCAGGGTAACATCAGAGACAACGGCAATGATGGCTCGAAGCGAAGCCAGAACTAATTCGTCGACATTCTCAGGGTATCATCAGAGACAACGGCAATGATGGCTCGAAGCGAAGTCAGAACTTATTCGTCGACATTCTCAGAGTAACATCAGAGACAACGGCAATGATGGCTAGAAGCGAAGCCAGAACTTATTCGTCGACATTCTCAGGGTAACATCAGAGACAACGGCAATGATGGCTCGAAGCGAAGTCAGAACTTATTCGTCGACATTCTCAGGGTAACATCAGAGACAACGGGAATGATGGCTCGAAGCGAAGCCAGAATTTATTTTTCGACATTCTCAGGGTAACATCAGAGACAACGGCAATGATGGCTCGAAGCGAAGCCAGAACTTATTCGTCGACATTCTCAGGGTAACATCAGAGACAACGGCAATGATGGCTCGAAGCGAAGTCAGAACTTATTCGTCGACATTCTCAGGGTATCATCAGAGACAACGGCAACGATGGCTCGAAGCGAAACCAGAACTCATTCTTCGACATCTCAGGGTAACATCAGAGACAACGGCAATGATGGCTAGAAGCGAAGCCAGAACTTATTCGTCGACATTCTCAGGGTAACATCAGAGACAACGGCAATGATGGCTCGAAGCGAAGTCAGAACTTATTCGTCGACATTCTCAGAGTAACATCAGAGACAACGGCAATGATGGCTAGAAGCGAAGCCAGAACTTATTCGTCGACATTCTCAGGGTAACATCAGAGACAACGGCAATGATGGCTCGAAGCGAAGTCAGAACTTATTCGTCGACATTCTCAGAGTAACATCAGAGACAACGGCAATGATGGCTCGAAGCGAAGCCAGAACGTATTCGTCGACATTCTGGGGGTAACATCAGAGACAACGGCAATGATGGCTCGAAGCGAAGTCAGAACTTATTCGTCGACATTCTCAGGGTAACATCAGAGACAACGGCAATGATGGCTCGAAGCGAAGCCAGAACGTATTCGTCGACATTCTCAGGGTAAAATCAGAGACAACGGCAATGATGGCTCGAAGCGAAGCCAGAACTTATTCGTCGACATTCTCAGGGTAACGTCAGAGACAACGGCAATGACGGCTCGAGGCGATACCAGAACCCATTTGTCGACATTCTCACGGTAACATCAGAGACAACGGCAATGATGGCTCGAAGCGATACCAGAACCCATTTGTCGATATTCTCAGGGTAACATCAGAGACAACGGCAATGATGGCTCGAAGCGATACCAGAACCCATTTGTCGACATTCTCAGGGTAACATCAGAGACAACGGCAATGATGGCTCGAAGCGAAGCCAGAACTTATTCGTCGACATTCTCAGGGTAACATCAGAGACAACGGCAATGATGGCTCGAAGCGAAGCCAGAACTTATTCGTCGACATTCTCAGGGTAACATCAGAGACAACGGCAATGATGGCTCGAAGCGAAGTCAGAACTTATTCGTCGACATTCTCAGGGTAACATCAGAGACAACGGCAATGATGGCTCGAAGCGAAGCCAGAACTTATTCGTCGACATTCTCAGGGTAACATCAGAGACAACGGCAATGATGGCTCGAAGCGAAGCCAGAACTTATTCGTCGACATTCTCAGGGTAACATCAGAGACAACGGCAATGATGGCTCGAAGCGAAGTCAGAACTTATTCGTCGACATTCTCAGGGTATCATCAGAGACAACGGCAATGATTGCTCGAAGCGAAGCCAGAACTCATTCGTCGACAATCTCAGGGTAACATCAGAGACAACGGCAATGATGGCTCGAAGCGAAGCCAGAACTTATTCGTCGACATTCTCAGGGTAACATCAGAGACAACGGCAATGATGGCTCGAAGCGAAGCCAGAACTTATTCGTCGACATTCTGAGGGTAACATCAGAGACAACGGCAATGATGGCTCGAAGCGAAGTCAGAACTTATTCGTCGACATTCTCAGGGTAACATCAGAGAAAACGGCAATGATGGCTCGAAGCGAAGCCAGAACGTATTCGTCGACATTCTGAGGGTAACATCAGAGACAACGGCAATGATGGCTCGAAGCGAAGTCAGAACTTATTCGTCGACATTCTCAGGGTATCATCAGAGACAACGGCAATGATTGCTCGAAGCGAAGCCAGAACTCATTCGTCGACAATCTCAGGGTAACATCAGAGACAACGGCAATGATGGCTCGAAGCGAAGCCAGAAATTATTCGTCGACATTCTCAGGGTAACATCAGAGACAACGGCAATGATGGCTCGAAGCGAAGCCAGAACTTATTCGTCGACATTCTGAGGGTAACATCAGAGACAACGGCAATGATGGCTCGAAGCGAAGTCAGAACTTATTCGTCGACATTCTCAGGGTAACATCAGAGAAAACGGCAATGATGGCTCGAAGCGAAGCCAGAACGTATTCGTCGACATTCTCAGGGTAACATCAGAGACAACGGCAATGATGGCTCGAAGCGAAGCCAGAACTTATTCGTCGACATTCTCAGGGTAACGTCAGAGACAACGGCAATGACGGCTCGAGGCGATACCAGAACCCATTTGTCGACATTCTCAGGGTAACATCAGAGACAACGGCAATGATGGCTCGAAGCGATACCAGAACCCATTTGTCGACATTCTCAGGGTAACATCAGAGACAACGGCAATGATGGCTCGAAGCGAAGCCAGAACTTATTCGTCGACATTCTCAGGGTAACATCAGAGACAACGGCAATGATGGCTCGAAGCGAAGCCAGAACTTATTCGTCGACATTCTCAGGGTAACATCAGAGACAACGGCAATGATGGCTCGAAGCGAAGTCAGAACTTATTCGTCGACATTCTCAGGGTAACATCAGAGACAACGGCAATGATGGCTCGAAGCGAAGCCAGAACTTATTCGTCGACATTCTCAGGGTAACATCAGAGACAACGGCAATGATGGCTCCAAGCGAAGCCAGAACTTATTCGTCGACATTCTCAGGGTAACATCAGAGACAACGGCAATGATGGCTCGATGCGAAGCCAGAACTTATTTGTCGACATTCTCAGGGTAACATCAATGACAACGGCAATGATGGCTCAAAGCTTAGTCAGAACGTATTCGTCGACATTCTCAGGGTAACATCAGAGACAACGGCAATGATGGCTCGAAGAGATGCCAGAACTCATTCGTCGACAATCTCAGGGTAACATCAGAGACAACGGCAATGATGGCTCGAAGCGAAGCCAGAACTTATTCGTCGACATTCTCAGGGTAACCTCAGAGACAACGGCAATGATGGCTCGAAGCGAAGCCAGAACTTATTTGTCGACATTCTCAGGCTAACATCAGAGACAACGGCAATGATGGCTCGAAGCTAAGCCAGAACTTATTCGTCGACATTCTCAGGGTAACATCAGAGACAACGGCAATGTTGGCTCGAAGCGAAGCCAGAACTTATACGTCGACATTCTCAGGGTAACATCAGAGACAACGGCAATGATGGCTCGAAGCGAAGCCAGAACTTATTCGTCGACATTCTCAGAGTAACATCAGAGACAACGGCAATGATGGCTCGAAGCGAAGTCAGAACTTATTCGTCGACATTCTCAGGGTAACATCAGAGACAACGGCAATGATGGCTAGAAGCGAAGTCAGAACTTATTCGTCGACATTCTCAGGGTAACATCAGAGACAACGGCAAGGACGGCTCGAAGCGAAGCCAGAACTTATTCGTCGAGATTCTCTGGGTAACATCAGAGACAACGGCAATGATGGCTCGAAGCGAAGTCAGAACTTATTCGTCGACATTCTCAGGGTATCATCAGAGACAACGGCAATGAAGGCTCGAAGCGAAGCCAGAACTCATTCGTCGACAATCTCAGGGTAACATCAGAGACAACGGCAATGATGGCTCGAAGCGAAGCCAGAACTTATTCGTCGACATTCTCAGGGTAACATCAGAGACAACGGCAATGATGGCTCGAAGCGAAGCCAGAACTCATTCGTCGACAATTTCAGGGTAACATCAGAGACAACGGCAATAATGGCTCGAAGCGAAGCCAGAACTTATTCGTCGACATTCTCAGAGTAACATCAGAGACAACGGCAATGATGGCTCGAAGCGAAGCCAGAACTTATTCGTCGACATTCTGAGGGTAACATCAGAGACAACGGCAATGATGGCTCGAAGCGAAGTCAGAACTTATTCGTCGACATTCTCAGGGTAACATCAGAGACAACGGCAATGATGGCTCGAAGCGAAGCCAGAACGTATTCGTCGACATTCTCAGGGTAAAATCAGAGACAACGGCAATGATGGCTCGAAGCGAAGCCAGAACTTATTCGTCGACATTCTCAGGGTAACGTCAGAGACAACGGCAATGACGGCTCGAGGCGATACCAGAACCCATTTGTCGACATTCTCACGGTAACATCAGAGACAACGGCAATGATGGCTCGAAGCGATACCAGAACCCATTTGTCGACATTCTCAGGGTAACATCAGAGACAACGGCAATGATGGCTCGAAGCGAAGCCAGAACTTATTCGTCGACATTCTCAGGGTAACATCAGAGACAACGGCAATGATGGCTCGAAGCGAAGCCAGGACTTATTCGTCGACATTCTCAGGGTAACATCAGAGACAACGGCAATGATGGCTCGAAGCGAAGTCAGAACTTATTCGTCGATATTCTCAGGGTAACATCAGAGACAACGGCAATGATGGCTCGAAGCGAAGCCAGAACTTATTCGTCGACATTCTCAGGGTAACATCAGAGACAACGGCAATGATGGCTCGAAGCGAAGTCAGAACTTATTCGTCGACATTCTCAGGGTATCATCAGAGATAACGGCAATGATTGCTCGAAGCGAAGCCAGAACTCATTCGTCGACAATCTCAGGGTAACATCAGAGACAACGGCAATGATGGCTCGAAGCGAAGCCAGAACTTATTCGTCGACATTCTCAGGGTAACATCAGAGACAACGGCAATGATGGCTCGAAGCGAAGCCAGAACTTATTCGTCGACATTCTGAGGGTAACATCAGAGACAACGGCAATGATGGCTCGAAGCGAAGCCAGAACTTATTCGTCGACATTCTCAGGGTATCATCAGAGACAACGGCAATGATTGCTCGAAGCGAAGCCAGAACTCATTCGTCGACAATCTCAGGGTAACATCAGAGACAACGGCAATGATGGCTCGAAGCGAATCCAGAACGTATTCGTCGACATTCTGAGGGTAACATCAGAGACAACGGCAATGATGGCTCGAAGCGAAGCCAGAACTTATTCGTCGACATTCTCAGGGTAACGTCAGAGACAACGGCAATGACGGCTCGAGGCGATACCAGAACCCATTTGTCGACATTCTCAGGGTAACATCAGAGACAACGGCAATGATGGCTCGAAGCGATACCAGAACCCATTTGTCGACATTCTCAGGGTAACATCAGAGACAACGGCAATGATGGCTCGAAGCGAAGCCAGAACTTATTCGTCGACATTCTCAGGGTAACATCAGAGACAACGGCAATGATGGCTCGAAGCGAAGCCAGAACTTATTCGTCGACATTCTCAGGGTAACATCAGAGACAACGGCAATGATGGCTCGAAGCGAAGTCAGAACTTATTCGTCGACATTCTCAGGGTAACATCAGAGACAACGGCAATGATGGCTCGAAGCGAAGCCAGAACTTATTCGTCGACATTCTCAGGGTAACGTCAGAGACAACGGCATTGACGACTCGAAGCGATTCCAGAACCCATTTGTCGACATTCTCGATTACAGTGAAAGTACGCGGACTATACGTTGTTCCAAACTTCTTTTGCTTCACATTTGCGGCGTGTGACAACGTCGATATTGACACGCAAACGCAGCATCGTTTCGAGTGTCGAAAGCTCCCTCATTGCCACTAACTCGGAATGAATAAATGAAGGGAATAATGCGTAAGACCAGCCCTGCGCTTCTGCCACGTGTTTATGACGCTCAACATTAAAATTGCACATCCGTATCCAGAAGAAAGGGCGTTGGTCTGAATCAAACATCAAACGTTTACTCCGATTGAAACAGTAAGTTTCTACAGGTCACTATCTGGCAGATGAAGGGGACACTTTCATCCAATGGCGATCATCATTACGGTTTAAAGTTTTGGTATTGAAGCTCTCGATTGAACGACAGTGTCCCCTTCTCTGTTCAGCTCGTTCTGTTTTAATCGAATGATACTGCACTCAAATCTAGTATTCACTGTAGGTTACCTATGAAAGCTAAAGTGACAAGGGAAGT
Organism: Gryllus longicercus; assembly: GCA_038098605.1. Lineage (NCBI taxonomy): Eukaryota > Metazoa > Arthropoda > Insecta > Orthoptera > Gryllidae > Gryllus > Gryllus longicercus. The sequence goes on along the minus strand of JAZDUA010000718.1, from coordinate 64,670 downwards.
TAATCGTGGCAACGTTGCCTCTGTCAACGCTCAAATGTCAAGCACAAAAAGAATGGTACTGTAACGTGTAGTACCGGGAGAGTTGTCTCAGAGCATAAACTGATGTCACTGCAGTGTTGCTAGTTGGGAGGTCCCAGAGTTTGAGTACCGACGGTGGCAGGAATTTAGACTCTAGCTAGACACCTGGGTCGAGTTCAGCCGCGGTCTGGAGGAGAATTCTAAAGACCGGCAGCTCTAATCGTTAATTTTCCGTTGTTTATCCCGTCAACACCTGACGAATGCCGGAGCAGTACCCTAACAAACGAGCCATCGCGCACGATTTTTTCTTCCCCTTCTTTGTCCTATCATCGCCCCTTACGTACACGAACATGCCCCACACTACACTAACATGTAGTGTGGTGAATGTAATTGAAGTGAGTATAAGTAAGCGATGAGGATAGGACAAGGAAGAGGAAGGAAAGATCGCGCGCGGTACGTGGCCCGTTTGTTAGGATACTGCTCCGACATTCGCCTGGTGTTGATCTTAACCATCACAGCCGGGAAGAGCTCTAAGCTCCCACTGGTCTCCCGACATGTGTGGAGTGCGGTGCATGCTAGTGAAAGGGGAGAGGATAGACCAAGAAGAGGAAGGAAATATCGCGCGTGGTCCGCAGTCTGTTTGTCAGGGTTCTGGTCCGCCATTTGCCTAGTGTTGACCGGAGAAATGACGGATAACGACCGATCAGAGCAGCCCGCCACTAGAATTTCCTCCAGACAGCGGCTGTCCTCGACCCAGTTGTCAAGCTAGTGTCAACATTCCTGCCACCGTCGGTACTCAAACTTTAGTAGATGCACTGCAGTGTCATCAGTGTATGCCCTAAGCTACCTTTGCCGGTGAAGTTAACTGAGATGTACTTCAATTTTAATCTTTCCTGAGATTTTATGCGCCAACAATGAATGCTCCCTCCCCACCGACAAGATTTGGATCTCCATTATTACATCAGCCCGTTTTTCGGCTAGTTAGGGATTCGTGGGCATGCAGGCGTCTCTGATGAAGACAAAGTAACCCTACGGAAAGTTTCTACTGAAGTAGTTGAGTTTGTTGTTGAAGTTGGGTTCATTAAAAGCAGCTTAAAAACTTAAAAAAATAATTCGTGTTTTTTTCTTGACCGCATGGTTTGGTGTTTCCAGGATTTCAAGAGAAAGTCATTATAATTAAGTAATTAAATCAAAGTTAAAATTACATAGAACCAACGTTTTAACACTTGTAGGGGTCTTGACACGTATAGGGACACTTTTGATATGCACCAACTGATTTTTTATAAACTTTTCCAGCGTTCGTTCTCATAAAAAACAATGAGTGTGGAAAGGGAGTCATTATTCTCCAATTAAATGCAGCAATAAAGAAGCAAAGAACTCTGATTTATGTTTCTTTTTGTTTTCCAAAATCCCTAGAAAGGAGAGATGGAAAGTTGTTCAAGAACACAACATAAACATTATTACCTTCTGCATATCCTTATATACTAATTAAATTACTTACCTTCCTACAGATTTCATTAAAAGTACAGCAATACTTTTCCTTTCCCCATGTTTACACTATTCACTTTTAATGAAAATCATTCATTAGATTTAAATGATTATTTTAATTGTTCAACAGTCAACATCTCGTGTTTTTAGTTAGATTTATGAGGAAATTAACATATATGAACATTTACTACTGGGTCAGATTTAGCAAAACACTGAACTTTGATGACAGTTCTTTAATAAATTGAATTATAACGTGACCCGTCAACTGCTTCTTTGAACTCGGACTGCGTTTAGCATTAACCAGTGCTTCCTGACAGACCTGGGTGAGGAAATACTAGGTGGCATTGGTTGAAGAATTTAAACCAGCTGACACGTATGTGTGTACTGGCATCACAGTCACAGTGCCAAAGCCTCACAGCAGCGTTCCAAAATTGGCTGCATAGGGTACGTGTGGTTAGCACATGTACATCCCTTACTCCGTATTCTGGTCTTCTTAACCGTAGATGTGAACTTTCTCATCGTCACATAGCAGCAGATACTGGAACACTGCAAGGAAAGCGCACACAATAATTTGCCCCGACCGGGAATCGAAGTCGGGGTCTCGGCCTGTGAAACGAGCACGCCAACCATCACTTCACCGCCAACCACACAACATCAGCTCACACACACCGCCAACCACAACTATAGTGAAGGGCAACTGACACGTAACCTTTTAATGACTTTAATTAGTCGTAGAAACGTACTGTCTAAAACTCGATGTAATGGGCAATTAATACACTCAAAAGAAGCCGTAACTCAGCCTGTCGTTTCTCAGCCTCATCACACTCTGAATAAATATTTGTGCATAGTAGGACACACACTGACGCGCGTGTAGATGTGTCTGAGCCAACGATGTTGAATTGATTGATAAGTGATTCTGGGGGCGTCAACTGCGAAGTTCATCAGTCCCGTAAGTGTAGCGCATGTTTTCATCGCGGGAGGTGGCGGTGATCTTCCCCCACTGGATGGCGAGATTGGCGCCTGCCTATGTCGGCTTGCGGGTTTTTCCCCAACCAGGTATCTTTCATCAGCAAGGCACCGCCCTAGCCCAGCCAAGAACTAACTGGTATCTCCAACTGGTATCTCCTGACTGGTATCCCAACGTGTAGTGCTTGTGAGCTTGTGTATGGAAGTGTGTGTAAGTAAGAGGTCAGGATAGGACAAGGAAGAAGAAGGATAAATCGCGCGTTGTCTGTGGCCCGTTTGTTAGGGTACTGCTCCCGCATTTGCCCGGTGTTGAACGGATAAACCACGGAAAACTACCGATCAGAGCAGCCGGACGCTAGAATTTTCCTTTATTGCAGAGGCGGCGTTTTTCTTTATTGCACGCGCGATCATCCTGCGCTCTGTCGCACAGGGTGAGCCTGGCCGCTCTGGCGTTTTTCAGAAGCGCTCCGCGTATTAAAGCGGCAGTTCCAGCACACTATACCACCATTTAAACAGAGTGGTCCTGCGAGGTCACGAGCTGGACGCAGATGGGGAAACTCTCTTCGAATCGTGAGCTTCATTACATTCACTAATCAAATACACGTATTTACTCTTTGAAATGATACATTGCATTCTCCTGTAAAAATAAAACAAAGTACTAAAGCTATTGAACTGATTCGATGAAACTAAACGTGCATAAATAATTCACCAAATTCTATGTTCTATCTCTTTCATTTCTCTTTTTCTCCCAATTCTCTTTTTTAATCTTATCTGTTTATTCACTAGCTTTACATTATTAATACATTTGTTAGAGAGGTAATGGATATAGTTCACGGGATTGGTCAATTATGAACAATGAAACCATTAGTTCGCCAACTTTTCGGGATTTTTCTAATTTCTTCATCAGGACTAGAGTACAAACGTTCGTGCTCTAGCCGTCATGAAATAATTTTTAAAAAACGAACCATTGGCAAACTAATTGTTTCATTGTTCACAATTGACCGATCCTGTGAACTACATCCCATATTTAATAAGTGTTCTTGAATTATACTATTTTAATTCCATAGATAGATATATTAACTTTGGTAATATTTATGATTTGAAAATTTCTGATGATGTAATGATAATTTCTAATAATGTTTATGATTTGAAACTTTCAATGCACACATAATATTAATTACAATAAATCGTTCAGATAATTAATTTGTTATGTACAGTTTGTATTGTTTTCACGTCAAATAAACACTCTTTATCTCTATTGAATTGTAAGTGTATTTTCTATCCCTTTGTGTCTTAAGGATTGCGAAGGTACGCGTACCATCGATTCACACATCTGGTACATAAGCATCTTCCCCCCTTCTTACCTCCCTCAAAGCAAAACTTCGCAAGTTGCACACGGGAACTTGGGAACTCTGTTAGAGCTTCAGACCTACACCAGACGCTCCTATCTTCCAAGACGTTGGGTAGAATGAATCTTCCCGTCACGAAGTGTAGCTCAAGTCGCATTTCATGGGAGGAGGACGGGGCGAGACAAAGTTTCGGGAAGAGGCCCCGCACACGTTTCAGATAATATGAGGCATCCTGTGACACTAGTCGGAAATTCACGAGAGAAATTTATTTCGAGATTCTACAACAGGCTACAAAAGTACAGTGCGCAAGGAAAGTCTCTCCGTAGTGACACCTCGTTGACGAGAAGGCTAGCAACAGAAATTATGTTGGTAGCATGGGTTGTAGCTTCTAACTAAAGAAAACGTAAATACTGTACTCTCTATAATCGTCCACCCTGGCTTCTTCACGTGTTTATCAGTGGCCTGGTTGCCACAAATCCAAATGCAAGTTTTAATAGGAGGCCCTAGCTCAGTGAGGAGAGACTTTCCTGGTACACTATATTTGAGTGGTCCTTTGTGAAGCTATTGCAGGACCAAATTAGGACGAGATTATGAGTTGTCCTTTGATAACGAATTTTATTATCATAAAAGAAATGACAAAAATTGAAGTTGCCTTTTTTGTAAAATATATTAATATGCTTCATGAAAAAAAAGTACGTTCACTATTGTGAAGAGTCATGATTCTACGGTACAGTTCAGAACGAAGATACACAAGAAACATTTAGCGTTGCGAGAAACGTTACGACGATTGTTTGGAAAAAATCCTTGACAAATCAGCACAAGCTTCGAAATGATCGAGATGTACATATGAACAAGTCTTGTATGTCAGTTTGATGCAGATGTATGCAAACAATTGTTACCTTAGGTGAAAGATGTAAGCGATGGGAAGGAATAATTTGATTGATGTTGTTGAAGTTGATTGATGAGAAATGCTACAAACATCATGACATACGAGTAAATACTGTTTATTCATTAATTTAAAGTAGAAAACTCCAATTAGTATTTTCTGAACATTCATTCCTTATTATTTGCTAATCAAATAAAAATAAGAACTCGCACTTTTTGAGAACCTAGTTCCAAACCTACAGAAAAACGGAGGAGTCTGTAAAGAACCACAATTTACATTCTCTTAATACTGTTTCGTTCACAATATATTTACACGAAATATGTACATGCGCATAAATTACCTTTACTAAATGAATCCACGTAGCGATGATGTCTGTAGAAATACGTGGTTTAGGAAAAGTTGTGGGTCTACACGAACGTTTCTTGGGTGCTCTGAAGTCGCCACTGTATTTCCCACGTGGCAACTACCAGAGAACCCAAGTAACATGAAGGAATTATTGTATCTTCAGGAAGTGTTGTGACGTAGGATACTCACTGACCTGACGAACGTCCAGAAGTTCTAGCCGCCTTGCTTGGCTGGACCAAATGCAATCCCACGGCCTGAAATGCCCTCTCCCGTATCGGTCCTCAGCTCGTCAGAATCAATACGACTTAAAATAGTACATCATCTCATTTCCAATTATCTCAGAACGTCTCAACATACCTCAACAGGATTCAAAACCAAAAACACGCCTCATCCATCCTAATACTTACCCCTGCACATAAAGTGGGTGCTCGCAATACCTTTTAGCACGTGCTTAAAGTTCTAGAAATGTCGCAACACATTTCAACACTGCATGAAAGATTCCAACACATTTCTGTGTATTAACAAGACATAATAGTATATTAGCAGTATAAAGCGATATCGTTATTGCCAGAGTGAATATTTTAATATTGAGAAGTGTTTATTAACAATCAAAAAATCTTATTCTCGTGTTATTATATGCAACAAAAATAGTAAGTATGTATATATTCAATTTCGTTTTAGCAGAATTCAAGAATCTACACGTTTTTGACCATTGTGCTAATAGGAATGCCCCAAATGTAGTAAAGAAGGCACCGTATGGTCTAATTTTGTGTACATCCTAAGGAACATTCTATAAATTGTCACTAAACAAATGTATTACTAATTTCCAATAATCGCAGATATTTTAAGAACGCAGCCACGTGGGATAAGTCTATCGTTTTGTTAGCAATCCAGGAGATCGAGAAAAATAGAAAAATATTTACTCTCTATTACTAATTTCCCATGCGTCCAGAAATAAAGAGAAAACGATGTAGGCCCGGTTAAAATTTCGCCTTTTAAAACAGAAGATCACAATTCATGGCAATCATTCATATGTCGTCATTATTCACTCATTCCTGATCATCACGTGATTGAAGGCACAGGCAAAACACCGCTGTGATTAACTATAGAGGAAAGAGGAAGACAAAAGATCTCACCACTCACCCATTCATTTCAAGTAAATGAGCGTTCAAATAATTCAGTTCTCTGTAGAAACAGACCACGGAACTCACTCAACCGCTGAAATTCGATTGGTAAGGTACTCGGTGGTTTTTGAACTTGAGTTTCTAAAACAGCACGTACATTTTTGTATTATGTCTAAAATTGTAATTTTTGAAATTTAGAGAGTTCAATGAAAATAAATCTGTGCCATTTTTTAAGTGTTCCTTGTTCTACCAATGACGGAAAAATTTGAAGAAAACGTTTAGAGCAGTTTTTGAGATTTAAAAATAATAAATTGCGTTACTTTCTAGCACAAATTACTAGAAAACTACTTCTTTTTTCAAAATAAAATTGTACATGACCTTCTTCAAGAAATGATTTTTTAAACTGGTTTTGTTTATGAGAAGCCTTTTTTCAATAGTGCAGCTTTGATTTATTAAATGTTTGCAATTTTCGAAATACGGAAAGTTCGTACGAAATGAGACTAGCGCCAATTTTTTTACCGTTTTTATACTTATGAGAAGAAATTTTAAAGAAAACATTTGGAGTAGTTTCTGAAAATAAATTGCTTAAAGAATTAAAAATAACCTATATTTCCCGCAAAATTATTAAATAATTCTTCTATTTTCGAGAACTTGTGCGTGAAGTTATTTCAAGATCTGTTTTAAGAAACATATTTTATTCAGAAAAAATATATTTATATTCAATATTGTAGTTCTAGAAAGACACCAAAAAATTGAACCTTTGCAATTTTTCAAAAATTCAGCGATTTTAACGAAAATCAGATCTGCAGTATTCTCTTAAGTCTTCTTTGCGCCATTCGAGATCAAAGGTTAATACAAAAATTTAGAGGCATTTTGTTTAAAAATTCTTAAAATAATATTAGAGGCTTTATATATCATACTCTAACAATATCAAATATCCTTTCAAACTCAGAAAGCCCCAAGGTCATTAAAATCGATTGGAGAACATCCAGTTAGGAGAAAATTTGCTGATTGGCTTAGGCGCTATTGTTAGGGTGATCACAGACAGATGGACGGGCAGTCGGAAGGTCGGACGGACAGATGGATAGACAGACAGACGGCGGACAGACGGCAGACAGACGGCAGACGGACGGCAGACGGAAGGCAGACGGACGGCAGACGGACGGCAGACGGACGGCAGACGGACGGCAGACGGACGGCAGACGGACGGCAGACGGACGGCAGACGGACGGCAGACGGACGGCAGACGGACGGCAGACGGAAGGCAGACGGACGGACGGACGAAGGACGGGCGGATGGACGGACAGACGGAAGAACAGACGGGCAGACATTTGGCCATCATTAGATTTTTCGGTATTAATGACACACAATATATGGATCCTGAATATACAACGTTTTAAGAGGAAGTAATCTAAAAGTACATGTTGGTTTGTTCCAGACAAACTTTGACACCGTTTGTCTGATCTCCATGGAAGTTGGCACAATCTAAGTTTTTTTTTTACGGAGAAGGTTTTATGCTGTTCATTTTGTTGCATCACCACTTCAGAGAAATGCAATTCACAATGCATCTCAGATTCATTGTTGCTGGATGTAGCCGTGTGACGCGTTTTGGCGGGGTCGAGGGAGACAGGAGGAGCGGGCGGCGCGGGATAGAAAGAGGAAAGAGGGGAGAGCGAGAGTGGTGGCAAAGGGGAAAAAGAAAGAGAGGGAACAAGAGAGAGGGAAAGAGAGAGCGAAAGAGAGAGAGGGGAAAAGAGAGGGGGAAAGACAGAGAGAGGAAAAGAGAGAAGGAAAGAGAGAGAAGGAAATAGAGGGAAAGACAGAAAGAGGGAAAGTGGTATACAGAGAGAGGGAAAAGAGAAAAGGAACAAAGAGAAGGAACAGAAAGGGGGAAAGAGAGAGAAAAAAGAGGTAGAGGGGAAAAGACAGGGGGAAATAGATGTAGAGAGGAAAAAAGAGAGGGTAAAGAGAAAGAGAGCTTGGCAACGTTTGCTGGGTTCCGCTGGTTTACTGTATATAGGAACAATATTGCTACATTTTTCGATACCTAGACCCGGCAATGCTAGGTTTTCTGTCAAACATTCCCCATTTTGTGGTGCACGATTAAAACAAACTTTCTCCTAACGAAGGGCGAGGAAGTCAGAATTGGGAGCCAATGTGACCCATTCTTTGCAATTTTACCCACGACATTGTGTCGACACACAGTCGTACAGATCCAGACGGATAAAACAGAACGAGTAAAAAATCATTTAATGGGCTCTTAGCGACAGTGGCCGAGTATAACCGTCGATTCATGGGCGTTCGCACACAGTGAGTCAGGGGAGTCATAACCCCCACCCCACCCCCGTGAAAATTTGAAAGATGCCTACTTCATAAAACATTTTCCCTCATAAATAAGTTCAATCTCTGATTTTTCCTCTTTTCTTGCTCTTTGAGAACTTGTTATACGATATTACGAGAAGCTCTTCTAATCATCTTATTACTTTGTAAATGATTTAATATAAAATAAATCATGTTTACCAAATGTATCATTAAAGTTATAATTTGTATTTGGCATTTATGGTCAGATTAATCCGACTTTTGCCTAACTATCGGAGTTCTCAGGCTTGATGCAGAAGGCAAGTTAGGCATGTGGTGAGCATATCGTATTTCCCATTACCGTAACTAGCTTTGTTAGGCCTGCTTGCTCTCATTTTCGTCACACGTAAATAGAAACAACGACGATGTGCATGAGAAAGCTACAGCTTAGTTTTTGCCCCGGCCGGTCCTCGAACCAGAGGCCACATCACAAAAAGCTAGCACGTTGTCCACTAGCCAAACAATTAATATAATTTTACACTTCGTATATTTTTAATCGTTTACTAGTAAAACATACGAATAAATGAATTTCAGTGGAAAAAGGGGCCCAGAAATGTAGTTGCCCCTCTTGCGTTACGCACACATAAGCGTCGCCCTCTTTTTGTTCAATGTACCTTTTATCGAATTGCAGGAGTGTGTGTGTGTGTGTGCGTATAAGGAGGGGGAGATCCAGAGAAGGATGCGGAGCATTTCCACGAGGAGACGCGTAGGTGTAGGCTTGAGGGGGCAGGCTGGGAAGGGGGAGGGGAGGAGAGGGGGGGAGGGGAGAGGAGGGCGATGACGCATAACGATCGTGAGGCGCGCGCAGGCGCCGCTGCTTCACAGCCTCTGCGCGCGCAGATCAATAAGGCAGAGGGGGAGGCGCCCCTCCACTCCGCACGGCTCCCTCCCCCTCCACCAGACACTCTGTCCCTCTTTCTCGCTCGCTCTCGCTCTTCATCTCACACTCACTCGTACTCACTCGCTCTCTTTCTCGCGCTCTTTCTCGTTTGCGTTCTTTGTCTCATTCATGCAGTCTCGCTCGTTCGCTCTCTCGCTCGCTCGCTCCTTTTCTCGCTCGCTCTCTTTCTCGCTCACTCTCTTTCTCGCTCTCTCTCGCAGTTCCTCTCTCGCTCTCTCGCTGTTCCTCGCTCTCTCTTTCTCGCTCTCGCTCTTTCTCGCTCTCTCTTTCTCGCTCTCTCTTTCTCGCTCTCTCTTTCTCGCTCTCTCTTTCTCACTCTCTCTCTTTCTCGCTCTCTTTCTCGCTCTCTCTCTTTCTCGCTCGCTCTTTTTTCTCGCTCGCTCTCTTTCTCTCTCTCTTGCATTACGTGTTTTACCCTACTGTTTTCACTCGTCCATTCACCTGCCTCGCTTGTTTCGGTACGGTGTAAGGAAGGCCCTTTTGCGCTTTCTACAACTTTTTATTCATAGCAGCCTCATCCCGCCTATATTCTATTTTTCCTCATTTTCCTCCTTTTCACTCGCTCTCTCTCTCTCTCTTTCTCCCTCTTCTCTCTCTTTCTCCCTCTTCTCTCTCTTTCTTCCTCTTTTCTCTCTTTCTCTCCTCTCACTCTTCCTTCTCTCTCACACAGTTTCCCTCCTCTCTTTTTCTCCACATCTTTCAGTTTCTCCCACCTCTCCCTCACTTTTCTTTCTCCTCCCTCTCCCTCATTCTCTGTTAGACTCTCCTATACTTTTTTTCTCTCGCTCTTTCATCCTACCTATTAAGGAGAGGGAATATGAATAGAAAAAGGTGCGAAAGATCACTCGCGGTCCATGACCCGTTTGTTCACCCATGACCCGGTTCCGGTTCAGCATTTGCCTGGTATTTATCAGAGAAAATGCAGGAGACTAATAGAGCTTACGGTCACTAGTTTTTGCGAGGACGAGGACCAGGGCAAGGGCGAGGGCGAGAGCGAAAACGAAGACGAGGGCGAAGGCGAGGGTGAAGGTGAGAGCGCGGGCGAGGGCGAGAGCGAGGGCGAGGGCGAGGGCGAGGGCGAGGGCGAGGGCGAGGGCGAGGGCGAGGACGAAGACGAAGACGAGAACGGGGACGAGGGCGAGGACGAGGGCGAGGGCGAGGGCGAGGGCGAGGGCGAGGGCGAGGACGCGGGCGAGGCGAGGGCGAGGGCGAGGGCGAGGGCGAGGGCGAGGGCGAGGGCGAGAGTGAGGGTGAGGGTGAGGGCGAGGGCGAGGGCGAGGGCGAGGGCGAGGGCGAGGGCGAGGGCGAGGACGAAGACGATGACGAGGACGAGGGCGAGGGCGAGAGCGAGGACGCGGGCGAGGCGAGGGCGAGGGCGAGGGCGAGGGCGGGGGGAGGGCGTGGGGAGGGCGAGGGCGAGGGCGGGGGCGGGGGCGAGAGCGGGGGCGAGAGCGGGGGCGAGGACGAGGGTGAGGGCGAGGGCGAGGGCAGGGCGAGGGCGAGGGCAGGGCGAGGGCGAGGGCAGGGCGAGGGCGTGGGTGACTGTACCGATTGAAAAGCGAGGCGCGTAGGCATTGATACATCGATGCTCACGAACCGTCGGAATCTTTGGAGGGGATGTGCTTGCACGAGAGGACGAATGGGTGGGGGGACCTATTTACAGGGTAGAGGGGGGTCGGCGTGATGCAACCATTGACTAACAGCCTCCCCTCCCTTCCCCTTCCCCCCCCCACACCCATCAGACACAACACGCACATCCTCGCAGGCACATAGGCAGTTTACGCACGTGCTCTGATTCAAGACTACATGCCCTACCCCGTCCGGTTCAAGTACAAATGCCCTAGAGATATCTTCACTTTTCTGAGAAGAGAACGATTATTGTAAAATGTAAATCCATTACGAGAAAGCCAGAATGAAATTATTAGTTATAACGGGAGTTTTTATTACTATAAAATTATGCTTGTAATAATTTAATAAAACATAGATTCACGAATTACTTTTTATATCACATTATATGAGAAGTTTTCGATCGCATAATCTTTGTAAATTGCTCTTTGTAGGCGAGGAGATAATTGGAATACATAACCTAATTTTAAAAAAAGGGTCTTCCCAGAGATTTCTGTTTCTCACGAGACACGTGTTTTTTCAGAAATCGTGTATACGAGTAATATAAAAACGAAGGAAAATTATACAACTACCAAACGACGAACAACGGCAAAAGAACTGTGGTCAATTACCCTGCAAAGTCTCCAAATGGATAGTGTTTTTTCTTACCTGTTTCTTTACTTTTCATCTCTGTACTATAATGTGATGGGAAAAAGAACTGGGAGATCCTTAATAACACATCTTCCAAGTTTCGGACGTAAAATGAATAATGTCGACTATGTGGTGGTGACGAGGTACGCGTAGATTTGTGCTTCAAAATCGAGGTATCTAAATGAACGGATTTGTCACACATGACTGTCAGATTAGAATCTTTTGAATTGAAACTGGGTAAAATACGTCTGTTGTAGAAAGAAGTAGGAAAAAAGAAAAAAATAGAAAGAAGGTTTTCAACAGTTCTGATCATTATGAGATAATTGTCTTGTAATAGATGTAAGAATGTTTTAAACACATAATGGACTCGTCAAATTTTTTAGAGAAAAGTATAGGATTTTTTCCAAGGCTAGTTTTATGAATTTTCTTTCAGTAAAAATGTCTCTAAATAAATCTTATTCCAATTCTAAACATTATCGGATGTTGCAGTGTTTTTTTTTCGAGAGATGAATTCAGGTGCTACGTAATACATTTGTATTCAGTCGATACCAAATAAATTTAAACAGATGAATAGATTCCAAGCTTTGGAGATTTATATTAATTAGTAGGGCATACTAATGATCGATTCAGACATAACAGACTTAGGACTGTTTGTCTATAATTATGTATACACCGCCAAACAAAATCGCCAAATTTCACTGAAATCCACAAATATATTATCTTATTGCTTAAAGTATAGCATGGCCTTCATTACTAAATAAGACACTTGTCAAATACATGTCCAATAGCACATTTCGATATATGTAAGTTTAATTAGCAATTAAATAATATTCGTAGAGGGATACGTTTGTTTTATTTCACTACATAAATAATATCTTTATTTCTGCTGCCAAGCCCAAACATTGTTGATTATGCAATAGAAATCGACACAATACGAAATAAAGAGCACAAGTCACCGCACTTCTGAACAAATTCTTCGGAGGAAAAAAATATCACAAATCCACTGGAAGCTGTGGGGCCATTGACACTTCTGACTGTCGCCAACAGCGCGCCGTTCAGTGCGAAGAGAGACTATCGAAATTCCTCGGAGCAGGCGCACTCGAACGCTCCGTGGCGAGTGGGGGAAGGAGATCGACGCTCGGGGGAGAAGCCTAACAGGTCCCGTCAAACTCAACCAGAGGGCAGCAAGTGTTTGAGAACATATTTCCCGATCAATACTCTTATTCTAGTTGAGCGTATTATGTGCGCACGTTTTCCTGAACCCCAGAATCCCAACCCTCACCTTTCCCAACATTAGAAGAATTAAGAATAAATGATAGCAGCGAGCGTTGATGAAAATATGTAATACTAGAGCCCATAGGTGCCGACATTTATTTTACCTAAAATAGGCAGGCAAAAAGCATTTATTTTAACTAAAATAGGCACGTAAAAGGCATTTATTCGGGATAAAATAGGGGTTCAAAAAGGAATGTAGACAATGAAAAATCACATTTAAAACGAGTTTCTGTAAAAAAATAACAATTATAATGATTGACAATTTTATTCACTCCAAAATTTACAATAGCACTTAGACGTAAGAAAACGATATGTTCTCTGTAATCTTGATTCCATGTGACTACCCGGTATAATGGCCACGAATTTGTTTTACATGACACGATGATCTTTCAAAAAACTATAACGGACTCTTAAATCTTGAAATGGCATTATATTTTGAAAGTAGAAATGGAATTATATTTTTCGTTCTTCGTACTCCAAACTAAATTTATAAAAAAATCAAATTGATTTTATTGAAAATAAATACAAAAGATAATTTTTGCATGAGACAATATTGTGTTGCTATTATTATATGATTTGAAAACATGTAGAAAATGGCGCGAATTCACAATGTAATCCTAAAAGCCGATATTGTTTGTAATTAATTGAATTGAGAAAGTATTTTATTATTATTATTATTATTATTATTATTATTATTATTAATAATAATAATAATAATAATAATAATAATAATATTTTTATCTTATTTACCCCTCCGTAACATTAAAAATATTGCAAATAATTGTTTTATTTCTTATTTAGCTCGTGGGTTCATTCCGTTATTATCTCTGATTATAATTTCTTCATAATTACCATATAATTTTAATTTCTTTTATCTTAACACATTTTCATATATTTCAAACAGAGTAAAATATATTGTCAAAACAATTTCACTGTCTTAGCGTGACGCCTCCGCCAGTTATTTTCTTGTTAAAACATATTTGTGCTGTGAATGTTTATAGTAAAAAGAAATATTAAAATTAATAGACTTGCATGGCTGGATCAAAATCGAACATAGTAGTATGGGCATAGTACGAGAAAAGGCGGAATAATACAATTAAATGTGGATATTTGTATTTAAAGGGAGAATAAAAACATTTTTATGATTTTTAAATTTTCCCCAAATTTCTGGGAGTCTAAAGATACCATAGCGACATCTCATAAGGCCAGAGTGAAAGGTGTAAAGTTTCCTATTAATTTCTGAACGCATTGAACATAAATAATACAACATCGTTAATGGTTGACAACACCATAAGTGACGGAATTGGCGATTTTTACATTTTGATACTAATTATGCAGAACTTGCTAGTTTATTAGTTTGATAAGAGAATTTGAGAAGAGAACTAGAAATTAAGGTCTTAAAATATAAAATAAAATTCCTCCTATAGGACCTTTATAGATTTATTGATGACAGAATATCTCGTATATGGTAAGAGCCCCATGGATGATTTTCGTAATGTTTTTTAAGAAAAATATCACAATAAATAAATATTTAATATTATTATACAGAAAGTGTAGACTTCCTCAACTTAGACAACATCGCATGTGCATTGTTAACTCGAAAGTGTTTTACCTTCCCTCTGGAAAAGTATTTTTTCAGATAGGAGTTGCCTGTCATCAACGACGAGAAATTATTGTTAATCTAATGAATCAAGTCATAACGATTCATGTTTTGCCTTCACTTCAAACTCCAAAAACCGTATTTTTTGTAGATTTCCTCCAAAATATTGTAGAAGAATTCGTCTAAAAATAATTGAAATCAATTCGTCTTGTTGTGATGATTTGAATGAGGATATATGATATATCAACACAGTGAACGTTTTAAAATGGTCTAAAACTCCTTTTAAGTGCGTAATTCTTTCCTCCCAAACGCATGTTTTTCGATAATTATCTTGGAATGTTTTGAAAATGTGTGTGTGTGTGTGGGGGGGGGGCGCTGTTCAGTCCCAATTCCTCAGTAAACCGAGACGCGACGAATGACCTCACTTGCCCCAAATCGTGGACGGATGGACACGCAGGTTACACGATTACGAAAGTATTTTGTAAGTCAGGAATTCCCAAACTTTATCTGGCATCGACCCTGTTTAAAGGAAGTTTTTTGCTACATTGGTCCCTTACATTTTCAAAGTACAGCTTACAACAACACAAAGAACTGTAGAGAAATGACTTAAGATAACAAAACCTCTTACCCATATTTTCGTAAACATCTTGACCTCTTTAAAAACTTCATCAACCCCAGGGGAAGCTGGATTGAATATTTTTGTTTTCTGGCGCATCAACTGCTTTGGTAATTTGTGCCGTATGTATAGTGCATGTTTTTTGCACGGGCGATAGCGGTGTTTTGTCCCCTCTGGATGCTGAGATCCGACCTTCACTTTAGCTTGCAAGGTTTTCACCACCCAGGTATCTCCCACAAGCTCTGATTCCCCGAACTGTCTCCCGGCATGTGTGGTGAAATGCTGCGTCAAAGAGTAAGTGTGAGTAAGTAAGGGGATGTCAATAGGACAAGAAATGGGAAGAAAAAAGATGGCCACGATTCGTGGCCCGTTTGTTAGGGTACTGCTCCGGCATTCACCTAGAGTTGATCGGAGAAACCACGGAAAACGACCGATCACAGCAGAGCCAGCCACTAGAATTCTCCTCCAGAGAGCGATTGAACTCGACCTAACTAAGGTCGAAAGTCCTGCCACTATTGAGACCAAACACCTAGCGGCGGCGATGGTGTGACGCTAACGCGTACCGGACTGTTGTACCCAAGTTGGCGGGTTCAAACCCGATCGAAGCCGTGGGTTTTTAGGGCGACAAAATCCTTCGTACGCCTTCCTTCGGAGGGGAAGTAAAGCCGGCTGTCCCATGTTAGTAGATTTACTTGAATGTAAAAGATCCTCAAGCCTAAATGACGCCTCTGAGCTAAATTCAAAATCGCCTGTTTCTCGCCCAAGAAATACCTCCTTTCTCTGCTAGATGAAAGGAGCGTAGCGAAATTTGCGTGGTCAGACGGAAGAGCAGGCCTAATGGCCTGAGTCTCGCCACGTAAAATAAGGCATTGATTCAATTCAATTCAATTCAATTCAAACACCTAGGACGCCGGGTCAGAGGCACTTCAGTGGCATCAGTTGATGCTCTGAACCACCCCAGACGGTTCTTCAAACGAGTATTGCTCGGTGTAACCGACGGATATAGTTTGGATGTAAATGTAAATCACAATCTTATTGTGCTGAGTATTGTGCAGTGAAAAATTAAATGAATTTTCCCTATGGGATTCAAAAATAACCCCACCACTTCCCTTTGCCCCTGTCTCTCTGCAGCTCTCCGCGTCGCCCCCGTGATTTTTTATCTGATTTTTCTTTAAGGTGAGATTCCCCCTCTTATGTTACCCGTGTTAAATATTGATGACCTTATTTCGAAAACTATTGGAGATATAGATTTGAAAATTTTACTGTACACTCACAGTACAATAACAGTAGTACAAATAATGTACAGATAATGTTTTTGTAGTTATCTACGCTAAAAAGAATTGCATGGCAGGAAACATTTTTTTCTTGGACTGCTATTTTTTGAAATTGTATTGTCAAGTTTGCAAATTAAAATTGCAAAAAATAGTACTAATTTCATAATAGTGGATCCACAGCTTTACATTGTCTAGTAGACTAAAATTTCACATGTGCATATGTTTCATAATTTTCTAAAACTTTAATGTTTCAAGTAAAGTAGCTAAATGCTAGTTTCACAATAGTTAATCCACAGCTTTACATTATCTAGTAGACTAAAATTTCATATGTACATATGAATCATAATACTCTAAAACTTCAATGTTTCAAGTAAAGTAGCTAAATGCTAATTTCACAAGAGTATATTAACAGCTTTACATTGTCTAGTAGACTCAAATGTCACATGTACACATGTTTCATTATACCCTAAAACTTCAATGTTTCAAGTAAAGTAGTTTCTGAGATAAATGGTCACAAAAATACTCAATTTAACCTAGGCTAGATAAGGACTCCCCGCAAGTCACGCGTGCGTGCTCCGTCAAACTAAGTCACGCGTGCGTGGTCCGTCCTTGCGAACGGGATTGCGAACGGGAACCCGCGTGACGCATCTAAAGGACGCGCTCTGGGAGGAGTTGTTTGTGTGAAGGCGCTGCCCCCCCCGTCGGAAATAGGGCACGTGCGGCAGACAAAACAAGCTCTGCAAGGGCGAGGGGGCCAATGTAAAAGGGTGGGGGGGCGGGAGCAGGCACTTGTTGCTAGGGCGTCGCGAAGGGTGGCGGGGCGGGGGCAGCTGCAGGGAGAAAGGAGCAAAGGGAGGGGAAGTGGCGGCGTGTGAGGGGGGGGGGGGAAGAGAGGGGAGATGTTGAAGGGAACGCAGGGAGTGAGGTTCTGATTGTTGAAACGGACAGAGTATAGGGACTGTAACGGTATATTATATTTATTTGGTACTAATACGTTATTGCTTGTTAGTGCCTTAAATACAGAGGTCGATATACTGCATAACTTACCTGGATTGAGAAGATCGTGGTTACGAGGAAAATATGGAAACAGTTGAATGATGCTACATGTTCTCGTATAGAGGGAAGTATGAGAGAAAATTATGGAAGGGAAATATGGAAAGACCAACCGAATCAAGTTAACATACAGTTAATTAGTAAATAAATAAATTTGAATCATTAACAATATGTATAAAAATCATGTACCTAACGGGCCAAAGGCCCTTCTGCATTTTGTCGCCGCTCGATCATTAGTAACCTTATAACGCCCTCAGTGCATAAATACCTATCTCTTTAGAAATTTCTCCCCAGAATTATTTTACACAGCCCTATACATATTGAAAACAAAAACAAAGTAATAAAAACACATAATTTAGATTGAATTTTTATTAAAATGTTATGTTAATTTTTGAAGCATTTTACACCTCTAAACATCGTAATAAAATTTCAATCTAAATTGTGGTTTTTGATTAATTTGTTTTAATAGCAACGTTCCACTTTGCCCTGCTCGGCATTAGCGGAAAATTGTTCAAAACAATTATATTACCTTGCTTTTCTATGAGTAAGTTTCTATGAGTAAGCCAAAAGCACTGAATCAGGAATGTATAAAACCAAGGTAATAATACAAATACTTTGGCTTTGTCATAACAATGCAGAAGTACAAATGTTTAACATCACTTACGGTATAGTAGGGCAAGGTGGAAAGTCAAAAAACAGCAATAATTTGCTCTTCTGATGTGCTCGCCCTATGATACTTTCGCTCAGATGTATCAACACACTTTTCGACAAAATACTTGTTCTTAAAGTGAAAGACTCCTCATTTAGGGGCTTTAAATTGAAATTCCACTTTGCCTCGCCTTCCTCTACCGGGATGATGACCAAAGGAATGAAAAATCGGCCTGAAAAGGATCTAAAGGTGGACGTTTTCGAGTGTTTTCCCCGTGACGTCACTGGTTTTCTCTCCACCCGTACCTTAGATGCGTCATGGAGTCATAAACTTTATGAGGTCGGATTGCTGCATCTCCCGTTCAATACAGACGCCCTCTGTGAATCTCCATTGAGACGTCGTTTCTAGTGATGCGGCAGTCTTTTGTCGGTCGCTCGCCTCGGCTACGTCTGAATTATTCATTGGAGTTTGCCTGTTCACAGGTTTCTTCCTCAGAAAAGGAGTAGTGGAGAAACAGACAATTGTCGGAGATCTGAAGCAAAGCTCACTGTATGCAATGAATGTAATATTCAGCCTGGGCAGAGTGGATGTCGCAAAAGGAACATCTTTTACCATTTTTTACGAGTTTTATTTCTTTGCACGCTTGAGCCCGGACCGGGAATTGCTTTCATATTAGATGAGATGAAATTCCAACTCCGTCTGAGTACGACACGGTGGTAATTACTGCTGTACTTAACACTTGCATTTGTTAAAAGTGGAGTCACCAGAAAATATATACTAAAAATTCGAAAATAATACTCATTAATAATAATAATAGTCAATAATAATAATAATAATAATAATAATAACAATAATAATAATAATAATAACAATAACAATAATAGCCGATCAGATGGCCGAGATCGCTAAGGCAGTAGTGCCGGAGTGGTTTCGGACCAGAAGATCGCGGGTTCGAGTCCCGCCTCGGGCATGGATGTATTTGTGTATGCCTGTATGTGTTGTCCTTTCACCCCCATCATCATCTTATCATCATTTCATCTTCCATACCCCCAGGGCTAACAACCGTGGGGGATAAAAATCGGATCCAGCTTAAATGCTGGTCCCCCCAAAGAATTGTCGCAAGCCCTGCCACCGTGATAATAAATAAAAACTGAGCCACGGTAAATGCAGGATGCTTGCTTGCGTGGTCCTAGTCGGCCGATTAACGAAAAAAAATATAATAATAATAATAATAATAATAATAATAATAATAATAATAATAAACGTGGAGCGAAGTCTCTCAGTACTTAGCCTCCCGCTGATTTCGCAGTCGGGAGGTCCGGGTTAGATTCCCGGGCCGGCCATGCTGACCAGTATTTTCATGATTTCCCTCGATCATATAGGCGAATGCTGTGATGGTTCAAAAACTCCCCGATTACCTCGAAATAATTAAAAGCTTAACAACCGTTAAGATGTTACTTTTTACGTATAAAAATTTTAGAACAACAATAACCATCACCATAAGAAAGAACAAAACAGGCAGAAAGAATACTAATTTTGCTTGACTACGTCACAACCTGTTTAACCTTTTAGCGAAAATATCTTTTTTATAAAATTTGTTTTATTCAGCACCCTCCAAACCCTCTTTAAGTACTTTTTGTACTTGTCAGAGAGGGGTGTGTTACATTGTACGTTTGTTTGTTTGCGTATTGCCGTTGTTGACTACAGTTTAGCCAATCATTTGTACTGTTTGCCAATTACTGTATGTCGCGTGAACCTTTTCTACTGAAATTTAGATTTTTTTCAAGGAAGTAATAGAAATTATGAGCCAAATGGCAACAAGCATTAGCATGAAGTAAATTGTCAAATTGTCTACATTACACATTAGTTGTTGAACAAGCAATAG
The DNA here is from genome assembly GCA_038098605.1 of Gryllus longicercus. Taxonomy (NCBI): domain Eukaryota; kingdom Metazoa; phylum Arthropoda; class Insecta; order Orthoptera; family Gryllidae; genus Gryllus; species Gryllus longicercus. Next base: position 44,627 of record JAZDUA010000718.1, on the reverse strand, counting down.
CCATAACCATTATGGAACAATTAATTAAATAATTTGGAAGTGAGGAAAAGTAATAAGACCCAATAACAAAAATGAGTCTTTACAGTGAACAATTAACAATTGACATAATTACTAATTGTCAAATTACAATCAAATTAATTTCTAAAATAAAATAAAAAATATGAAAAAAACTCAATGAGAGTAGGCAACAGTCAAAAACGAGTATTAAGAAAAAACATGAACATTACACTTCTTTAAAAAATTAATGACAATACTCAACAGGCAAAAAGAAATCAAAATCATTAAATTATTATCTAAAATAACAAATAAATTGTAAATAAATAAAACATGATGGCGGTTGGCAACAGGAGAAATCCCCCACAAGCCGAAGTATAAATCGGCGTCGGATTAATTAGGGGAAGAATTCCGCAACCTCCAGCGATATAACATTCACTTCAATAGCGGGACTATTAAGTATTGCAGTTGATGTGCACGAAAAAGTCAGTGGGAATGTAAGTAAAAGGGCAGTTTTTGCGATTCAAAAGTACGGATCTGTCATTCGCACCAACACGGCACATACAGGTGTTGGTCAGTATCACCCTATTAACCGTTTGATGGCACATTCACCGTTTTATGAAAAAATCACTTTTATGAAACAGTGTAATGTAATGAGTTATTTGAGTGCAATAACTACTCATCATTAAAAAGATATTCATAGAAGAATATGTTACGATAGGCAACAATGAAGATCATCGCTATACGTGTAATAAAAATATAAATAACGAGAAAATATGGGAACCGAAGATGATAATAAAATAGTGCAAAATAATTTTAATATAGTTATTATGGACAGGTGAGAAATTTTCGGGAGTAATAATTAGAATTAAAGAATTATAAGGAGACCGAATATCAAGAAGTAAGGAGAGTAATATGAATGTGTTGGTTGTAAATACGGTGTGCCGGAAAGGAATTGATCGGTAAAATATTCATGTTCTTTTTGTGCCATTTGTATTGTTATTTTCTTTTGTGAATCAAAAATTTACAGCGGGGATAAAACAAATTGTAAGCAAATCTGGTCTGGATGGTCGAGATCGCTAAGGCAGTAGTGCCGTAGCGATCTCGGACCGAAGGATCGCGGGTTCGAGTGCCGTCTCGGGCATGGCTGTATTGTGTTCGTCCTTTCACACCCCTATCATCATCATATCGTGCCATCCAGTTACCATACCGTTACACGCAATAGTGGTCGCTAATGACCTAGTAGTTGATGCGACCTTAAATAACAAAAAAAATTGTAAGCAACGGGAAAAGAGATGAAATTTTAATGTTTTACAGAGATATGAATTTGTTTGGATTTCTTGAGGTTGTAATTCCAAAGGTTCAATTATACAGACAAGAAAAAAATTCGTACGTATCATTTTCACCATCACAATTTCGTATGGACGGTTCTGTTCACCCACGAAAACAAATTTTCTGTTTTTCGCACCAATCCACATTGTTATTAATAGACGAAATTAATGAGCGAGCCACAAATGGCAAATATACGTATGATAGTGTAAATAAACAAGGAAACATTGTTTACATTAAAAAGCAGAGCGTAGCGGGGGATATTTCATTTGCGGCGTATGTTCAATTTATTTAGTAATCCCATTAGAGAATAGCTGGGGTGGAAATATTTAAAAATAATAATTATTAAAACCAGTGTTCACTTGGGGAACCATTTCAGTAATTAATTTTGTGTTATCTACTCGAACATTATTTTATCACTTTTTTTCTTTACAATTATATACTTCATCAGCAGATATGTTGTCACTGTGACATCTCTGAAACCTGCTGAAAAGTGTTTTTTCCACATCAAAAAATTCATATCTTGTAAACTCTATTTGAACTAATTTTACTCACTCGTAACTTAGGAGCTGACTTTACAAATATTATCAACCTACCAAATACTTGTGACCCGACTGATTTGTTTTGTTTCATGTTTAGTGATTCCGGGCGCGTCAACCGTAAGGAAATTAGTGCCGTAAGTGAAGTGCATGTTTTTCAATGGAGCTGGCAGCGATATTTCCCTGCTGAATGGTGAGATCCGATGACGGCTTGCAAGTACTTTTCCACCAGCGGGGCACCGTCCCAAACATGACAAACTCTAACCTCTCTCCTGGTCGCCGGGCATGTGTCGTAGAAAAATGCGTGAAAGTGTGTGTAAGTAAGGGGTGAGGATAGGACAAGGAAGGGAAGGAAAGATCGCGCCCAGTCCGTGGCCCATTTTTTTAGATACTGCTCCGGCATTCGCCTGGTGTTGATCGGAGAAACCATTGAAAACTGCCTTCAGACAGCTGAACTGAATTCGGTTTAGCTGGCAATGTACAAAACGGTTACGAAAAGTCTGTTACCGACGGATCTCTTCCCGATCAGAGGCACTGCAGTGACAGCTTTAGTTCGGAGACAGTCTTGCCAGTAATCAGCAGTCGGATCTTCTCGTATTGTGTTCGTTGGTCTTCGCTGAACTCATTAACACGTACCTCACATTTGACCGTGACTCACCGCATTCACCGCGACTCACATTTGACCTTATGCCACGCCTCGAAGCTTGGTGACAAGTTGTAACAAGCTCTTAGCTGCCGACATGTGTGATAGAGTAGTGCATCCGAGTATAAGTAAGGAGTGAGGATAGGTCAAGGAAGGGGAAGGAATGCTCGCGCGCGGTCCGTGGCCCGTTTGTTAGGGAACTGCTCTGGCATTCGCCTGGTGTTGATCGGAGAAACCACGGAAAACTGCCGATCAGAGCAGCTGGCCGCTAGAATTCTCCTCAGACAGCGGCTGAATTAGACCTAGGTACCTAGCAAGTGTCGAAAATCCTTTCAGCGACGGGTTCGAACTCTAGGGCCTCACGATCAGAGGTACTGCAGCGACAAGTTAATTCTCTGAAACACCTCATCCGGTTATTAGAATCAAAGACTTTTCACGTTAAGTCACGGTGACGCCTCTCATATGTTTCGAAGTTTCAAAACGAGTAGGTTCGAATAGAAAGCCATTACTTCCATAAAATAAATTCATAACTATAAACAAATCAGAAAGTAAGACACCCAAGAAGGAAAACGGAGAATAAACGAAATGCTTTAATGAACATCTTCTACTGTATATCAGTTACTAAATGTCTAAATGTTCACAGTTCATTTTAACTTACTTGGCTATAAACGTTTTAGTTCATCTCAATCAATTGATTTCTATGACGCGCCTTTTATTGCCAGTAATTGAAGTTCAGTTATAGAATTATTTTCTTACCCAATTACTTACACCTTCTTATTAGTAAAATGATAATCATATATTCTGACGTTTCTTCAAAAAATCTATTCTTTCTGTTAATCATTGTTTCCAGTGTGTCATGTGAATCGACGTCATCTTTAATTTTTTTATTTCATTATACTCTGATTATTTCTAGAAAGTCCTTTTTATCTTACTTTCTCCTAATATAGTTCGGTAAGTACTGTAAGTCCAACTTTAACTAACTTAACTAAAAAATAGAGCCTGAAGAAATTTTTTCTTGACTTTAGTTACACGATACAAATCTGCTTAAACCAAAACCTCCTTCACGTACTCAAAATTGCATAGTTTAAAAATAGCTTCTTTGCATTCTCAAGGATTTTCTGAGGATTAGAAACAAGTGAAGGGATATGGAGACAGTCACATACAGGACGCAAACAAGTTACGAAAGCGTTCTTTATTCCGTGTTGCCTAGCAACGGTTGACGTGCGCAGTCTTCCATGAATACCTTGCTCTCTTTTGCGCGCTCTCCATCTCATGCTCTCTGTCTGCCTGGCCGCTCCACACGAAAAATGAGAAAAATATCTAATTTTGTTTTTTAATCTTCAAATAATCTCTAGAATTTCTTGAGCATTTTGATACATTACTAAGTGAAAAATTGTTGTTTTTGTTTATTTTATTGCATTTTGAATGTGTATCAATACAGGCAGGCAGACAGTCCAGAAGTTCAATGGTTCCGCAGAAACAGTGATGGAATTTCGAAGACTGTGGTTTCCGTAGTTTCATCTTTAGTTATCTTGTTTATCTATGCGATTAGGCGGACATGTTTATCTGTGTTTTTAAAAATTCAGATCGGTTTTTGAGATGTGTTTTTTTTTTTTTGTAAATTGCATTGATTTCAAGCAGAAACTTACGGGAAAACGACATGAAAAAATTATACATGACCTTTTTTAAAAAGCTATTACAGATTTTGTTTAAGACAAAAATCTCACTCGAAACGTATTGAGCGACATGGCAGATGACACAAATGACAGGTTCCTTTAAATATCTGCTTTCCGGCCTAATTAAGTAAAGATCTATTCCAAAATGAATACGTTGTCTCATTTATTTCGTTTCTTTCAATTTGATTCCCCTTCGCAAACAACCAGACAATTCGCATGTATTCTAACATCCCCTAAGATTAATATCGAGCAGTGGCCCTGAGGAAATAGTTCATGCTACGAGCAACAGGTGGCCATGGGCTTCACTCACCCTCCCTCTACATCCAATGTTTTACAACATTAATGTTTGTTAAGTTGGTACACTAACCACTAACGTCAATAAACAAATTCATTATGAGTTCGGTGTGCCTCCTATTCAAATATTTTTTCAGCGAATTTCCTCAAAATTTTATAGAAAAATTAATTTGTGTTAGTATTTTCATAGGATTCATATACTCGTAAAACCATTTGCAAAGAATTTTCAACTAGGGAAACACAATTCACATAGAAATCGACTCAAACGCAAATTACCAATACTAGTCTTTAACCTACCGTAATCTTCTCTTTTAATAACATTTCGAACTACTTTCTTCTACTAACACTCCGAATATTTAGGTCAGAGTGCTTGAGCTTGTCTTAAAAAGACACAAAAAATCTAATAAATCATTAAACAATATTGTTCATGATCTGCTGTCTAAGACCTAACTGGCCAAAGGCAATGTAAATATTGAATAAAAAACACTAACTTTAAATTCATTCCCTCGAAACATTGCACAGCCACACACACAAAAGTTATGTTCGGGTCCGGGGATCAGACCATGTTTTCTATATGTTTTTGGGAGTTCTAAATCCGAATCCGGTGTCCATTTTACTCCATCATATCAATTTTTTGACATAATCTCAAAAAATATAAAAAATGAGAGATAAATCCATATTAACTTATCAATCGTAAGTTAACTTACACTACGAAACACAATAGCATATCAATTGACAAAAATACGGAAATTAAGAACTCAATATTACAAACGAATAGGGTTATCTTCGGTTATTTTTATGCCAAGCATTAGCCTAATTTTACTTTTATTTATATTTCTGAAGATTTGTAACTTCTGAAATTAAAAATTTCATGATTGTCAGTTTGGCATTGTCATTCCAAAATGTAATTCTTCTCCCACACATGAAATTTTAGTTCATTCGTGTTTACGTAATAAACAAGGTTCGCATTATAAACTGCAAAATTTCGTTTGTGAAAATTAAGAGTCCGAAAGTTCAGGCCTTTATTGTAACTAAAATAGGCTGGCAAAGTGTTACTTACTTTTACTAAAAAACATATTCAAAAAGGCAATTCTTCTGGCAAAAATAGAGGTAGAATAGGTACATGAAGAATGATAAATCACCATTTAACCTATATGTCCAAGTTAAAATAGCCTCATCTTGCACGCTCTAATTGTCGTCTCCCCCGTTTGCGCATGCTCATTGTTGCAGCTATCTGGTTGCGCGTTTGTAACTTTTATAGCTAAATCTCCCATATGTGGCTAAATTATACTATTAGAGCGCCCAAAAATTCCACCCGCCTCGCTCTTCAACTTAACCACAGGCTTATAGCAGCTAATCACGGTTTTAGAAGAAGATTCGAATCGACTCAAGTCACGAATACACCCTGTCCAGCAATGCTTTCGTTGTCACGGCTAAATCAACATCTAGCATTCACGAATTACAAATATATATTTTATATGCTTATATGTTTTGTTAATAATATATACGCAATTTTCATGAAATAAAATTCACAATATAAGATTTTTGAGATATGAAAAAATTCGCTGTTTACCGGCTCGCGATTACATAACTTTCTCTTCTTACGAAATACCTTAGTAACTTTGAGAAAGTAAAAAATGTTGAAGTTGACTACAAGTTTTTGGGCCAACAGACATGTATGTGCTTATGTAAAGGGAATTATTGTACAAAATTAATAATTAAAATGGTTCAAATTTTTATTTTTACTTTAAAATCAGCACTTACACGGAATGAAACTATCTTTACTTTGTAATCTTGATTGCCCAAGATTAGATTTTTTACGAACCATCCATCAGAATGAATATTTCTCAGTTTCACTACTAAAAATTATTCTCAATTTCAGTATGATGACTACCAATTTGATTTACTCGCGGCGCTGTTTTTATTAAATATTAGTGTGCAGTGACTTTTGAATCTCAGAATAGCATCAGTGAAAGCACGATAACAGTTTTCGTACTTAGGAATTGTGCAACCGCCAACACTGAGAAGAGACGCATCGTAAATGATGAACAGGGAGCTCTATCCTCGAAAGGTACTTCTTAAAGGTATCTATCAGATTTTCTTCGTCGTACCCCGACATTTATTTACAATAAAGATACTAAATTATTCAACAGTTCATCCATTTATTTATTTCAATAATTACCCAATCCGTATGCTGACGTCAATGCGTCCTGATAGTAAAATTTGTTTTGTGAGTTTGACAAGACCGTCAATACAGATTCGCGTTTACAACAATTTTAGAAGTATTTATTTCTTTGTTTTGAAAACGAGAATTTTCCTTACCATTTCCATAAATAATAATTCTTGATTAAAAAATCAATTAAACATTTTAATCTCTTGTTCTTCCGCTTCACACAAACAAAAAAGTAATTGGCATTTATAATAACAATTCCAAGAACGCAGTAAGAACAATAACCCAGTTATTATTTAAAATTTCCGCTTTACTCCTTCCTTGCATTCAAGTCCATTACCTACTGTTATTTAAATTGGAAATTTATTAATATCTATGCCAAGACTTGGCCTTCTTACACTACTCGTGTTACTATGTTGCATTTAATTACTTTCCAGTTTGAGTCCGCAGTATTCTTGGCCGTCAGTTCTCAGATACATTTTCAATTTTCCATTTTCAGTACAGTCCAATTATGTCGTGGCTTCTTCTTCCTTTCGAAGTCTGTACTGTATTCTACTTACAACGTTTATACACTCAATAATAATCTATTAATTTATACATTTGAATATTACCATCTCCAGGAACCGTCTACCACCATTCGTTTTTCATCGCGTCGGAATACCTCATGTCCCTTCTGTTCTGCTTTTTTCCTGTCTCTAAATCTGCGCAGTGCAGTACCCATTTACGTTCCTCTTTAGTGCTATTTCGCTGATTCTCCCCTTCTTCGCACGCATTCTCATTCCTGATTGGCTAATCCCGCCCAAACATCTTATTTATTTATTCCATGAACTACCGATTCTTCGGCTTGTTTCGTAATTTAATTAATTACTCACGTGTCCATATGATATTCTAATCACCACAGAACTCCAATATTTTCTGCTCTATTCGTCACAATGCTCTTTCCTTAGATTTTCATTATTTATCACTCGCCATGTAATGCCTTTATACTGCTCATTGTTGATGTGCTTTTTCCTTATAATTTGTACGAAATTTGTTTAAATTTCAATTATCTTATGATGAATCATCCCAGGTGGGATGGAATTCCTCGTAAACAAACAAAGGCTATCGGCGTCATTGTAAGAAATTCAAAAATCTTGACTGGTATTACCTTCCTTTTCTGATTTAGATCTTTTACATTTGCTAGTCCTCGAGCCTCCACCTTCAGAGAAAGACAAAACGCGGCAGTACTTTCATGTTGTCCAGGCTTGTGAGTACCTTTATCAAAATACCTATTACCTTTTATACCTTTCTCAATTGTTTTTAGCTTTATCAAGCTACGTAATGGAAGACAAAAGGAAATAATGATAAAAATGGAAGAAAAGATCAAAATAAGATACAATATTGAAAAAAAGGCATCGTTAGTTATATGGACAAAAAAAAGGAGAATTAAAAATATTCTAAAACAATTCAAGAAGTACAGTTAAGTGTGCCTTAAAATTGTAAAAATAATAAAACGGCATTTTGCCAAACGCGAGCTGTAGTTATAATAAAGAATTATGCCCGTGACGCAGTCGATAGTTCGCCAACGCTATCTGAAGAGTGTGATGAAGCGTCTAGACGACTTTTACAACCTGTAATCAGACGAGGGACCCTTGACTGCCACATCAAATTTTGTAGGCAATCGCATATCGATTTTCGCTGTCGATAGTTCGCCGCACGTCACCAAGGTACAGACTACGGTGGCATGCAACCGAAAATTCTCGGTCTACACTTAAGCGGATTTTAAGACAATGCCGATGCTGGAATATTCCGAGAGAACGTGCATCAGAACTCGTGTGAAAACGTATATTATAAAGACAGCGAAGTGTACAATAGGAAGTGATTCAAATTCAATCTATTCTGAAAAAACCTGATACACTTGTAATTAAAATAATTTCAAGTGAAATTAACCATATGAGCATTTTTCATTAAGCTAGGTAACAGGTCAGACGGACAACTTTAGCGTTGTTACACGAAACAAATAGTTGTTTGGAGTAAATTGTTTTTTAAGTCTCTAGATTGCAAAGCCTCCAGATTGTTGGCTGGTCGGATCACTGCCTCAAGCTTACTGAATCGCAAGCTATTCCTGTTTCTTGGGTTGTAGTCAAGTCAGAAGTGTGTAACACTTACTTGTAATTACTACTTACGGACTGTATATAACACAGTCAGTATACAGTCTGTAAAGGAATGACAAAAGTCTTCGAGCCATTACATACCGTTTAGTTTTGAATCACATGCACCTAATATATTGTTACAGATGATTCCCCGAAGAAATTTTTAGTAAATGACCGCCTTTAGAAGCTGTTTAGAGAAGTTAACGTATTGCACCACTATAAGCTGATAAAGAAGGGAAGTTAATTTTGAAGTTAATTTCGAACTTGAGACGATAGTCTCCGTTCCCTTGGTTGAGATAATCCGCTACTTTGTGATGTGACGTCACGCACCGTCGGCACGCAATTGTTTACATTAAAAGTCGTCTATTATAATGTGCTGATGTACGTTCTTCAATAATTGAGAACATTATTCATCTCAAGAAAAGGCGAGAACATAAAATAAAGCCAAAATGTTCAACTTGTAAAAAAATCAACAACAAAGGAGCTAATACTCGTTGCGTGGCTGTTTGGGTAGCTAATTTTTCAGAGCAGGATTTTAAATTAAATTTAATGTTCGTATTAGGTCTATCCAGTGTTCTATTAGTTTAGAACTTCCGCGTTTTGAATTATGTTTCTTCTATTACATCATTTGTTGCGTTTGATCCAATTTTTAGATAATAAAACAAGCAGTGCGACTTCATACTTAAGTATCGTCGTATATTTTGTAGCAATCACTGCGTGTTAAAAACACGTCAGTTATGCCGTACACTGAGTAGAAAAATCGATAATGTAATTATGCGTGACAAGATGCCATTATATGAAGATTTTAATGCCATTATGAAGCCATTATTAATGCCGTCATAAAGAACCATTAGAACAATGAAGTCCGAGATAAATGAATATTTACATTGTGATAAAATCAGGCTTTAAAGTGTAAACCTTGGTTTCTTATATTTTAAACAAGCTGGAGAATATAAGGTTTTAAGAAGAAAATGAGGGAGTATGTCTCAGTTCAAATGGATTCCCTGTCTGTATTCCAAATGGTTTAAAAGTAGGAGAATAAATTGAAATGATAATTTGTATATAACGAATAATGTGAGCCTGATGTTTCGTGCAAAACCCTGTTGCCGCATATCATAACGTTGCAAAACGTAAAAACTTAGTTTTGCAGTGTCTCTGACAAAACCGGGAGGTCATAGGGTTTGAGTACCGGCGGTGGTAGCGTTTTTTATACTAGCTTGTCAGCTAGGTCAAATGCAGTCGCTATCTGGAGGAGAATTCTAGCGGCCGGCTGCTTGGCTGGTAGTTTTCCGTGGTTTCTCCGATCAACACCAGGCGAATGCTGGAGCAGTACCTTAACAAACGGGCCACGCACTGCATGCAGTTATCCTTCCTCTTCCTCGTCCTCTTCTCATCCCCTCACTTAAACACCCATTCGCGTTTACCACACTACCACATTTGTCTCGAGCTTAGAGCTTGTCCCGGCTGGGGAAGTGCCATGCTGTTGCGAGAAACCTAGTCAAGGAAAATCTCCTTAAGTCAACGTAGGGGATTTTGCCATCCAGAGGGCTAAGATCACCACTTCTTGCGTTAAAAATCTTCACTACACTTACAGGACCAATGACTTCAGAAGACGCGCTCGTAATCACTAACTAATCAATTAACATCTTGGTTACTATTCTCTTCCGAACACCTCAAATGATACCTTTGACCTTCTCACCCGAGCTAGTAGAACCGTCCATCGATCGTTTACAACTCGCAGTTCATGCGTAATGCAGTATGTGTGCGCGCGTACGCATGGCGGCCAGTAGTGGAATACCGAGTGTTGTAGTTCTTATTGGCGTAGTGGTTAGACTGCACGCTTCCACCGCTAGTGCCCGGTACCTCAGCGGGTTACCGATAGGTAGGGTCCACGAGAGAGAAAGAGAAAGAGAGAAAGAGGAAAGAGAAAGAAGAAAGAGAAAGAGAAAAGAAAGAGAAAGAGAAAAAAAGAGAAAGAGAAGAGAGGAAAGAGAGAAGAGAAGGAGAAAGAGAAAGAGAAGAGAAAGAGAAAGAGAAAGAGAGAAAGAGAAAGAGAAAGAGAAAGAGAAAGAGAAGAGAAAAGAGAAAGAGAAAGAGAAAGAGAAAGAGAAAGAGAAAGAGAGAAGAGAAAGAGAAAGAGAAAGAGAAAGAGAAAGAGAAAGAGAAAGAGAAAGAGAAAGAGAGAAGAGAAAGAGAAAGAGAAGAGAGAGAAAGAGAAAGAGAGAAAAGAGAAAGAGAAAGAGGAAAGAGAAAGAGAAAGGAAATGAAGAGAAAGAGAAAGAGAAAGAGAAAGAGAAAGAGAAGAGGAAAGAGGAAAGAGAAAGAGAAAGAGAAAGAGAAAGAGAAAGAGAAAGAGAAAGAGAAAGAGAAAGAGGAAAGAGGAAAGAGAAAGAGAAGAAGAGAAAGAGAAAGAGAAAGGAAAGAGAAAGAGAAAGAGAAAGAGAAAGAGGAGAACTCGAGAGAGGAGAGGAATGGTGAGGGAATGGAAACGCCCCCCATGCAAGACCCTATTTATGGGTGATTGCGAGTATATGCAATACAGGCATGGGTGCCAGCAGTGATTCTTTAAAGCTGGTCTCTGAAGGGAAAAAAGCAGTTTTTTAATACTCACGCCTTGAGTGCTGGCGTGCATAGTCATGAATAGACAAATTCGCTCAGCGTCGACGATGAGCGTTGATGAATGACGATAAATGTATTATTTCTAATATCCGGCTAGTGATGCATTATTCACGGACGTTGGCAAGAGTAGAGTGATTTCCCAGAGTGTGAGAAGTGTGAAGTTTGTCGTGTTTGGAGTGTGAGCAGTTTCGTGAGTTCGGGAGAAGAATTTTGGGAGAAGAAGAATTTTGGCAGAAAATTGGCGTCGCACAGACTCAAGGTTGTTTAAGTAAATCGCGAAGGCTAAGGCAGAAACCAACCTCTCAGTCTGAAGACGAATCCATCGGTCGGCTGCTCTGATCTCAACACCAGGAGAATGCGGGTGTAATACCCCAACAAACGGGCCACGGACCGTACGCAATCTTTCCTTCCTCTTCCTTATCCTATTCTCACCACTCAATTACAAACACACTACACTATCACACTATCACACGTGCCGGGAGACTGGCTTAAAGCTTAGAGTTTGACCTCACTGGAGGGAGATACCTCGTTGGGAAATACCGCTAGCCTACAGGAAGGTTGGCACCGAATCTCCGCATCCAGAGAGGGAAAATTGCCGCCCCTTCTGAGGCAAATGACAGAAGTTGACGCGCCCGGAATAACTAATCAATTAATTAAACCCGAACAACAATTGTATTACCCGCGTGGTATAAATTCGTATTTTGTCAGTCTTTTCCACAGATAGAAAGAATGTTTGTGTGCCGTTTTAAAGCTTACGAAATATTATTTTTCGCATATTTTAATAATAAATACATTATCAGGAATTTGAGACACACCCAGTTTAAAAACGAAACTGAAAGGGTTTGGTATCCTTGTTGATTTGGTGTGATAAGATCCACTAACTAGGGTCGGATCAATACAAGAGTAACCAACTACACAGATGAAATTGTGAATAATTGTGTGTTATAAAAGTGAATTATCGGTAACGATATTGAAGAGTTGTAGATCATGAATATTGTGATCCATTATTGTAACAAAATTTATGCAATTTCAAAGAATTAGTGTTAGAGTTAGTGTAAGAGTGTTTATGAATGGAACTACAGTGATCCTATTCTAGGTCGAGGAGTAAGACTGTTTCAGAAGTCTATGTATTCGTGTGCTTGTCACACACCTACATCTGTATTTATGCTTTATTTAATGGGATAATCAGCCATGCATAAGTGTAACGAACATGTGTCAGAGTGTTGCAGTAACTGCAGGGCGTTTAAACGTGTGTTGCTTTTACTCTAATCACTATTACGACTAATCTAACCACTACTACTCTAATCACTATTATTGTTGATTATCATAATTGTGATTTATGATCATGAATGAATTGGCTCAGAGAATTGAAAGAAATGAATGCATATCATGAAGATTTGTCCATAGTACAAGGCGCGTGGTGATATCTCTTTGCCAATGTGCTTCCAACAAACTTCCATAGTACGGGCGCCATAACTAGCACCCGACTGCATGCAAGAGTGCACAAGTCAAACGAAACAAAGGAAAAATACGATCAGAGTGGATTCAACATGTACCCAATGCAAATGTTGGCGTGTCTACATTAACCTTCTGCTACGCCACCGTTTTGCGTAGTGTGATGTTCATTATGCAGTTTGCTTTCTCACTGCTCTTGCAGGTCGGATGGGTTAATCAATCTAATGTAGTGCATGGCGTGTCTAATAAAAGAAACGAAAACTGTTTAATTGATTTGTATCTTAGCTGTAAACGGAAGCAAGCACTCTTGGTTCAGAAAGAGGTGACGGCCCAATTTTGTTTGGTGATTATGCTGAAAGAGACACATTTGTGTGCATGTGTTTTTGACAGTTGAACATGCTTTCTGTTTAAAGTTTTGTTATTGTAAGAACTAACAAAACTAATGAACTAACGAAACATATATATTTTATATAAGAGGTTTTTTTCCAATGGCACTGTTGCTTAGATGATTAGGATATTATTTGCCAAAACTGCGACGAGAGAAGTTAAGTTCTGTGCATCGCCTTGCTGTGTTCTCGTCAGACGACAAAATTCTGAAAAGAGACACATAATTGACAAGATTAACACCTTGCCGTAAGAAACATTAAGTATTGAAGAAATTGTCATGGTTATCTTTGTCTGGACGAAAATAAACATTCTCCTTACGAATTCTATTCGTCATTCATACTTTCTGCACATGCTCCCTGCTTACCAACGTACTACCAACTTTTTGTGCGCCCACTACGCGTATTGCTCAGCTTCTCTACACGATTGCTACGAAACAGCTCGCGGCTCTAGATTCTCAAACAATGCGATCTCGTCGCGTCGAAAATGTCGAAAAATTGAATTCTGGGAAATTCCTACAATGTGCAAATCTTTTCCGCCGGTAGGCCAGCAGGTGGTGCGATCTACCAGTCACTTTTGGAAGCAGTTTCAAAGTTTATTTCAAAGATTTTCGTACAAAATGATTTTTTGCTACTTCTGAGAGAATTTGCGGGTTTGGGGGCCAAAGTTAAAGCCGAAGGCGCCAACTCTGAAATGTGTCATCTTTTCTTCTCAAATGACTTTAAAGAGTAGCCAAACTGAAATGAGCTCTTAGCGTGCCGCCTGTGTCAACACTCCCAAACTTGCCCCGAATACTCTTGAGTGACCAAGAATAATATACAACATAGTTGCGATTAAAAGTGTTATCCCAAAATGTACTATTGTAACTAAGAAATTGCTTTAGAGTAGACGTAGTGTAGGTACAGCAGGTTGCCAATTCTTAAAATCAAAACATTAAGCACGAGTGCCCAGGACGCAGAATTGGGAGGTCCTAGATTTCAAGTCCCGTTGGTGGGAAGATTTTCGACAAAATTTGCTAGTCAGGTAGCTCAAATTCAGTTTCGGTCTGGAGACTAATTCTAGCGATTATAGCTGCTGTGGTTGGTACTTTTACGGTCGTTTCTGTAATCAACACGAGGCGAATGCCAGAGGTGCTCCATGACAACAACCCACGAATCGTGCGTGATCTTTTATTTCTGTTCTTCCTCCTATCCTTAACTCTTACTCACAAACACACTTGCATGCACTACACTAACACACGTGTCAAGAAACCAATCGGGTGGTTCGAGCTTTTTTCCGGCTGGCGCGGTGACCCGCGTGTGGGAGATACCAAGGTGAGTAAAACCATCAAGTCGACGTGTACGTCGGTGGAGAATATCACCATCCAGCGGGGGAAGATCATCCGAAACATCACGTGCTAAGAATATGAATAACGCTTACGGGCTTAATGATCATAGCAGTTGACGCGCCTCGAAACACGAAATAATCACTCTACCAATCGAAAGAAGCTCGACTTTCGATGGTGTTCGACAACTTGGTGATCGTCGCCATGCCCGTGCTGTGGCATAAGCAGGTATACAATCGAGTATACGTCGGTTTGATGAGACACAAACCAGTAGCTGCGCCATCTCTCCAGGGCAATGTTTGAGCATTCATGCATCAAAGGAAATAGATGGACTGGTGCATAACTGGCCCTCGAAGTTTAGCTCATTGGTCAGCGGGCTCGTTTTCCATTATGCAACTCCAGGTTCGATTCCCGGGCGGGCAAGATTATGGTGTGCGTTTTCCTGACAATGCCTCAGTATATGTTGCTGTGTGACGATGAGAAAACTCTCTTCTTAGGTTGAGAAGATCGAAAGCCGGCGTGCTAACCACACGTAGCCCCTTAACCCATAGTCGAGGGAGGGACGCTGCTGATGTGCCTCAGACAAACAGAACATAAGTGACTGTGCATTGGAATTCTGAATGCATACTAACGCTCTCATATTTCACATACTGGTGCTCCTTGGCCGTGGCACTCACCATGTCAACTCTGCCACGGTTCACTAGAACACACACCTGCAGCGCCGAAATTACTTCATTGAATGTATGCTACGGAATTAATGAATCGAAGGAAATATGTAAAAAGATACCTGACAGTACATTAAATCTCTAAATGCACACAAATGCTCCGAAATTTCGAATGCAGTGATGATCCTTGCATTGTCATCGCCTTAAGTGTCATCGAGTTAAGTGTGATGGCAATCATCAGGTTAAGTGTGCATTGGTTAGCTGGATCACATACCTACAGCAGTACGATCTCTTCAGAGACGTGACGGACTGCATGAATCTAAGAGAATGGATGAAACGCTATACAATTTTCTGTTTCTTAACCCTGAATGAAAACAAACACTTTGAGATTTTGAATAAAGAGGTGATCGTTCTTTTATGCCGGATTGTTGGGGGATACACCAGGCACTAGAAGCATTGCGATCTTGTGTGTGTTATGTTTGAGCATGCAAAACTATAAGGAAATAGATGAATTAGTACTGACTGTGCCTTGGAATTCTCAATGAATACTGATGCTCTCTAAACCGATTATTCTCGCTTTGGCAGTGGTGTGGCACTCATCAAGTCGACTATGTGACGGTTCATTGAGACACATATCTGCAGCAGTACAATTCCTCCTCAAAGTGTTATGTTATGGAATGTATGAATCTAACGAAAGATATGAAATGATACCTAAGTGACATTGCATTAAATCTCTACAACTGACAGTGCCTTAAATCACTAAACAAACAAGCACTCTGAGATTTGGCATTATTTAGGAGCCTCGCATTAGCCGTAAAGTGGCACTTGCCGTGTCAAGTATACGTAATTTTGCTGGGGCACACACCTGTGTCAGTGCAAATTCTCCAGGGATGGTGTTAAAGAATGCATGCATTTATGTGAATGGATTAAATACTATACAAATTCCTGTTTCATATATCTGAATGAATATCAACATTCTGAGATGTCGAATGAAGTGGTGGTCCTTCTTTTATCCGAGTAGCGGCTTTAGTCGGTAGAGTATAGGTCGTTTTATTGGGACCAATAGCAGAAGCAATGCAAATTCTTGAGTGTTATATTTCAGCATTCACGAATATAAGGAAATACATGGATTAGTGCATAACTGGCTGAGCACTGGAATTCTAAATGATTACTAATGCTCTCAAGTTTTGAATACACTGCTCTTCGTTTTGTCCATGGTCTGCAGAGGGAGGTACAAGAGTGAACAGTAAACACACCTACAGCAGTGCTACCCCATCGGGGCAGTTTTATAAATTTGTTTGAATATAATACTCCGAGAATTCAGAGATAATTGGTATATTTGCCTTGCGCATTGTGTAACAATCAACGAGGAAAGCGTGAAACGGTGTTCTGTAAACACACCTGCAGCAGTGCTATACCTACAGCTGGTATTACGATGCGGTATGCACGAATTTAAGGGAAAGAATGAAATGCTACATCATTTGCTGTTTGAAATCCTTAATGAATACCAACGTCCTGAGATTTCTAGTAAACTGGTGATTCTCGTCTTGTCCGTCGTCCGGCACTCACCAGGATGAGTGAAGGCCAGTGCGTTATGCACACATCTGTTACAGTGCGATCTCTTCAGTGAATGCTACACAAAGGAATGTATGAATCTAAGGAAAAGATGAAAATATATCTAGTGAGAGCGTAGGCTTCCGCGGCCGGAGTCAGTATTTACTAGGCTGTCCGGGTGACGCCGCGTCCATGGCGAAGGTGCCGACGATTCGGTCGCCATTCTGCGACCTTCCTCAGGGCGTAATGGCGACCGAAACGTCAGCACCTTCACCATGGACGCGGCGTCACCCGGACAGCCTAGTAAATACTAAAATATATGTAGCTGACAGTACATTAAATGTCTTCATGAACACAAACGCTCTGAGATTTCGAATGAAGTGAAACAAGTGGCGATCCTCGCCTTGTCCGTCATATGGCATCACCATATCGAGTGAGATCCAGTACTCTGTGCACACACCTACAACAGTGCGAGGACTTTATTGAGTGTTATGGTACGGAATGTGTGAATCTAAGGAAACAGATGAAAATGTACCTAACTGGCAGTGTATTAAATATCTAAATGAACGCCAACATTTTGAGATTTCGAATAAAGTAGTGATTTCACGCCTTCTCTGTTGTGTGAAACTCAATGATTCGAGTGTTTGTCTGTATGGCTGGGACCCACACCTATAGCAGCGCAACCACTCAAGTGTCATGATTCGACGTGCATGTTTCTAAGCAAATAGATTAACTAGAACACAACTGGTCATACACCGCAACTCTGAATAAACATGCTCTGAGATATTCACCAGGTGCGCAATGGTTTGCTGTGAAAACACCTGCAGCAGTACGATCCATCTAGCGAGGGTTATGTTATGGAATGTAAGGGAATGGAGGAAATGCTACATTATTTGCTGCTTCGTTGCCCGGAATAAATACCAACAGAGAGATTCCGAATGAAATTGTGATTCTCGCCTTGTCCATGTGGTAGAACTCGGCGGGTCGTGTGTGCGCCGCGCACCCACTTGCAGCTTTGCGATTCCTCGACTGTAATTCTACGGGAAGTATGAATACAAGGGAATAGATGAAAAGGTACCTATCTTAGTGTGCATTCTCTAAATTGATATGGTCGAATGCGCACCGTTAAAGTTGCCGCCAGAAGGTGGTCCCGGCACCGCTCAAGAGAGGGCGCCGATTACCAACGCCGCAGCTCCGTCACGCTTGGCCAAGCCCCGGAGCCGGAGAACTCACCCTTATCGGGTAGCTGGCCAGCGGACCTTCAGCCCGGGCGGGCTATAAGAGCGGTGCCCGGCGAGCGGTGGCCAGTGAGAAGTGACTGCCCGTGTGTGTATAGTGACAAGTGGAGTGCAATACAGAACGGTTACGGACTCGGACTCTCCCTACGGCTAAACAATGAACTTCGCTACGTCTACGGAATATCTCATGGAATATTGTTCAACCTGGCTTGTATTATTGAATCTCCTGTTGGCTTGCGGTAATAAAAGAATTTTAGAAATTGCTGTTTCTTTTTTGATATAACATAAATAAACACAAACGCTCATAAATTTCGAAAGAAGAGATGTTCGTCGCTTTGTCCGTGGTCTGGCACTCCCCGTGCCAAGTGCACGCCAGTTCCCTGTGACACACACCTGCAGCAGTGCGATTCGCCAGCCAGTGTTGTGTTACGAAAAAGATGAATATAGGGAAATAGATGAAAGGCTATCTGACAGTGGATTAAATCTCTAAATGAACACAAACCTTAGGTATTTTGTATGAAGTGATGTTCAAACACCTTGTCCGTGGTGTGGCACTCACAGTATCAAGTGCACGTCAGTTCACTGTGACAGACACCTGCAATCCCTCCCGCGAGTGTTATGTTACGGAATGTATGAATATAAGGAAATAGATGAAAAGGATCCTAGTTGGCAAAACATGAAATCTATAAACAAATAGAAACACACAGAAATTTCGAATGACATGGTGATCCTCACCTTGTCCATGTAGTGGCACTCACCGAGTCAATTATGCCTTTGTATCCTAGGACACTCACCTGCAGCAGTGCGATATTTTTAGTTTCATCGTTTGTGCATGCATTTATATGAGGGTATATACGGGCCAAAAAGTATCTGTACAATGAAATAGTCAAGCAGTAAGTTCCCTCCAGGGAATGTTATGTTACGGAATTTTTGAATCTAAGCAAACAGATGAAAAGGTAACTGACAGTACATTCATTTTCAAACGCCCTGAAATTTAGACTGAAGTGAAATCGGAGGTAATAAACACCTTGTCCATGTAGGGGCACTCACCGGGTCAAGTGTGACTTTGTTCCCTGAGACCAACACCTACAGCACTGCGATATCTCTTGTGTCATCGTTTCGGCATGCATTCATATAAGGGAAAAGATGGGACACAACGTATTTGACTGTACAATGGAATTGTCAAGCAGAAGTTTCCTATAGGGAATGTTATATTACGGAATGTATAAATCTAAGCAAACAGATGAAAAGGTAACTGACAATGCATTTCTGCTCTAAATTCTGAAACGCCCTGAGATTTCGACAGAAGTGAAATCAGAGGTGATAAAGACCTTGTCTACGTAGTGGCACTCACCGGATCAAGTGTGCATTTGTTTCCCGAAACGATCACCTGCAGCAGTGCGATATCACGAGTGTCATCACTTCAGCATGCATTCATATAAGGAAAAGAATTTTTAGGGAAACGTATTTGACTGTACAATGGCATTGTCAAGCAGTGAGTTCCCTCCAGCGAATGTTGTTATGGAATGTATGAATCTACGCAAACAGATGAAAAGGTAACTGACAGTGCATTCATTCTCAAACGGCCTGAGATTTCGACTGAAGTGAAATGAGAGGTGACCCGCACCTAGTCCGTGCTGTGGCACTCACCGCGACGGGTGTACCTTTGCTCCCTGAGACAAACATCTGCAGCAGTGATTTTGACTGTACAATGGCATTGTCAAGCAGTGAGTTCCCTCCAGCGAATGTTATGTTACGGAATGTATGAATCCAAGCAAACAGATGAAAAGGTAACTGACAGTGCATTCATTCTCAAACGGCCTGAGATTTCGGCTGAAGTGAAATGAGAGGTGACCCGCACCTAGTCCGTGCTGTGGCACTCACCGCGACGGGTGTACCTTTGCTCCCTGAGACAAACATCTGCAGCAGTGATTTTGACTGTACAATGGCATTGTCAAGCAGTGAGTTCCCTCCAGCGAATGTTATGTTACGGAATGTATGAATCCAAGCAAACAGATGAAAAGGTAACTGACAGTGCATTCATTCTCAAACGGCCTGAGATTTCGGCTGAAGTGAACTGAGAGGTGACCCGCACCTAGTCCGTGCTGTGGCACTCACCGCGACGGGTGTACCTTTGCTCCCTGAGACAAACATCTGCAGCAGTGATTTTGACTGTACAAAGGCATTGTCAAGCAGTGAGTTCCCTCCAGCGAATGTTATGTTACGGAATGTATGAATCTACGCAAACAGATGAAACGGTAACTGACAGTGCATTCATTCTCAAACGGCCTGAGATTTCGGCTGAAGTGAAATGAGAGGTGATCCGCACCTAGTCCGTGCTGTGGCACTCACCGCGACGGGTGTACCTTTGCTCCCTGCGACAAACATCTGCAGCAGTGATTTTGACTGTACAATGGCATTGTCAAGCAGTGAGTTCCCTCCAGCGAATGTTATGTTACGGAATGTATGAATCTACGCAAACAGATGAAACGGTAACTGACAGTGCATTCATTCTCAAACGGCCTGAGATTTCGGCTGAAGTGAAATGAGAGGTGACCCGCACCTAGTCCGTGCTGTGGCACTCACCGCGACGGGTGTACCTTTGCTCCCTGAGACAAACATCTGCAGCAGTGATTTTGACTGTACAATGGCATTGTCAAGCAGTGAGTTCCCTCCAGCGAATGTTATGTTACGGAATGTATGAATCTACGCAAACAGATGAAACGGTAACTGACAGTGCATTCATTCTCAAACGGCCTGAGATTTCGGCTGAAGTGAAATGAGAGGTGACCCGCACCTAGTCCGTGCTGTGGCACTCACCGCGACGGGTGTACCTTTGCTCCCTGAGACAAACATCTGCAGCAGTGATTTTGACTGTACAATGGCATTGTCAAGCAGTGAGTTCCCTCCAGCGAATGTTATGTTACGGAATGTATGAATCTACGCAAACAGATGAAACGGTAACTGACAGTGCATTCATTCTCAAACGGCCTGAGATTTCGGCTGAAGTGAAATGAGAGGTGACCCGCACCTAGTCCGTGCTGTGGCACTCACCGCGACGGGTGTACCTTTGCTCCCTGAGACAAACATCTGCAGCAGTGATTTTGACTGTACAATGGCATTGTCAAGCAGTGAGTTCCCTCCAGCGAATGTTATGTTACGGAATGTATGAATCTACGCAAACAGATGAAACGGTAACTGACAGTGCATTCATTCTCAAACGGCCTGAGATTTCGGCTGAAGTGAAATGAGAGGTGACCCGCACCTAGTCCGTGCTGTGGCACTCACCGCGACGGGTGTACCTTTGCTCCCTGAGACAAACATCTGCAGCAGTGATTTTGACTGTACAATGGCATTGTCAAGCAGTGAGTTCCCTCCAGCGAATGTTATGTTACGGAATGTATGAATCTACGCAAACAGATGAAAAGGTAACTGACAGTGCATTCATTCTGAAACGGCCTGAGCTTTCGGCTGAAGTGAAGTGAGAGGTGATCCGCACCTAGTCCGTGCTGTGGCACTCACCGCGACGGGTGTACCTTTGCTCCCTGAGACAAACATCTGCAGCAGTGATTTTGACTGTACAATGGCATTGTCAAGCAGTGAGTTCCCTCCAGCGAATGTTATGTTACGGAATGTATGAATCTACGCAAACAGATGAAAAGGTAACTGACAGTGCATTCATTCTGAAACGGCCTGAGCTTTCGGCTGAAGTGAAGTGAGAGGTGACCCGCACCCAGGCCGCGCTGTGGCACTCACCGCGTCGAGTGTGCACCCGGCACCCACCTGCAGCTGTGCCGGCTGCCGCTGGCGGCGACGTCGGCGCAGGCGTAGTGGGCGACGGAGCGCGGGCGGGCGGGCGGTCGCCGGCAGACTGCGGGCGAGCGGGCGGGCGATGGGACGATGAGGGGGGGGGCGCGTCGCCCACGCGAAGGTCGCGTGCTCGGCGTCGGGCGTGCGCGCAGCTGTATCGACTCCGCCGGCGGAGCCCTGGCCCGCGACCGCGCCCGCCCCGCCGCCCGCCCGCCCGCACGACCCCGCTGCAGCGCGCGAAAGGGTAAGGTTCGCCCGGTCGGACTCCTAGGTGAAGAGCTACTCTGCTGCCCCGAAGTACCTCTAGGTGCAAAACCTAGGGGCATGTCGCACTCCTAGGTGCAAAACCTAGGGCTACTGCAGCGCACGAAAAGGTAAGGATCTCTTGCCGGACACCTAGATAGAGAGCTACTCTGCCGCCCCGACGCTACTCCAGGTGCAAAACCTAGGGCTACTGCAGCGCACGAAAAGGTAAGGTTCGCCCGGTCGGACACCTAGATGGAGAGCTACTTTGCTGCCCCGACGTACCTCTAGGTGCAAAACCTATGGGCCTGTCGCACTCGTAGGAGCAAAACCTAGAGCTGCTGCAGCTCACGGAAAGGTAAGGTTCGCCCGGTCAGGCACCTAGATGGAGAGCTACTCTGCCGCCCTGACGCACCCTTCGGTGAAAACCTAGGGGTGATACAGCGCGCGAAAGGATAAAGTTCGTCCGGCCGGAAACTTAGGTAGAGAGCTACTCTGCCGCCCCGATGCACCTCTAGGTGCAAAACCTAGGACTACAGCAGCGCGCGAAAGGGTAAGCTTCGTCCAACCATACACCTGGGTGGAGAGCCTGCACCGCCCTGACGCACCCCTAGGTGGAAAACCAAGGGTATTGTAGCTCGCAATTGAGTAAGGTTCGCCCGGCCGGACACCTAGATCGACCGGGTGGAGAGTTACTCTGACGCCCTGACGCAACCCTAGGTGCAAAACCTAAGGTTGCTTCAGCGCGCGATAGAGAAAGTTTCGTCTGGCCGTACACCTAGACGGAGAGCTTCTCTGCGGCCCTGACGCACCCCTAGGTGCATAACCTAGGGCTGATGTAGCGCACGAAAGGGAAATTTCGCCCGGCCGGACACATACTACTCTGCCACCCAGTCGTACCCCTAAGTGCAAAACATTGGACTTCTGCGGGCGAAAGGGTAAGGCTCGTCTGTCCAGACACCTGGGTGGAGAGTTAGGTTCACCCGGCCGGACACCTACATGGAGAGCTACACTGTCGCACTGACGCTCCCCTAAGTGCAAAACCTACGGATGCTGTAGTGTGCGAAAGGGGCAGGTTCGTCCGGACGGACACCTACATGGAGGTATACTCTGCCGCCCTGACTCACCCCTAGGTGCAAAACCTAGGGGTGCTTCAGCGCGCTAATGGGTACGTTTGGTTCCACCGGACATCTAGATGGAGAGCTACTCTACCGCTCAGCCACACCCCTAATATTCTGGGGAAATACATGTTATAGATCCCAGACTTTAGAATTACAAAAGAGAATTATACGAATAATAAGCAAATATCACCCATGTGATTCTTGTAAGCCTCTATTTATTAATCTAGGTATTTTACCATTACCTTGCCTCTTCATATATGAATCAGTGGTTTTTGTCAAAAATGACTTACTTAATGGCGGGAATATATTATCAGCAAACGCCGTTGTATATCACTACAACACTCAATGATGTAATCATACTCAGCAAGTGGCAATATCAACATATCACTACAAAAAATTCACATACAATACATGTACATTATTTTACAACACCTTGATAGATGTCATTAAACGATTAAATTCGATGTAAAAGTGTAAGTCCCAAGTAAAATATTTTCTGCTGCACAACTCTTTCTATGCAATTAGTGACTATACCGAGCATCCAATAGGGAAGTAATATTAATTTTAACAATGACATTTAATGTATTATATACCATTTGGATTGTATAATTCTAAAGAACCTGTAACAAGAATTGTACTTCAGCTTCTGGGTCAATGACCCCCCATCTCGATCAGGTTTTCGTCCAGTTTCCCTGATCCTCGAGCAAATGCTGAGATGGCCCCTTGTTTTGCTTCTGGACATAAATGTAACTCCAATTTAACTTTTTCCCATAGCACGTCACACACCGTTTTTAACTATTTTTGACGTAAATAAATAAATAGAGGACCTTAAGAACAGCATTGTCGACGGTGTGATGACCATTTCTGAGCAAAATGCTACATCGTGTGTGTTTCATGTGACGAAAGAGGACATATTCGACATTTATGACAAAATGACAAACAAAGTTCTATCAATGCATCACTCATTACGGTAATATCTAATAGTTTCTAAAATTCAAATTTGTAATATCTGACGATCATTTGTAAAATCCCTGTAATTTATTTATAAAATATTCATCTGGATTATCTTTCACGATTAGACCTCTGACTATAGGAGCATTGCCTTCCATTGGCATCACGACGATCCAGCGACAGGAGCCTCGCCATCACAACCTGCAAGCGAGCGGTGTCCCACGCACACTGGCGTTCTCCCGGCAGCGTCGCACCAGAGCAATATTACGCTAAATCCGCCGGGCATTCGAACCCTCAGCCGGCTGCTCTGATCGGTATTTTTCGTGGTTTCTCCGATCAAACCCAGGTGAATGTCGAAGTACCCTAACAAAAGGGTCAGGAACCGCGCGCGATCTTTCCTTCCTTTTACTTGTTCTGTCCTCACCTCTCCCTCTTTCTATCTCTCTTTCTCTATCTCTCTATCTTTTTCAATCTCACTCTATATCT